>CANTUR010000099.1:0-1200000 GCA_947683625.1 Mallotus nudiflorus
ATGGCTTGTTTTGCAGTGATTTTTTAGTGGTTTTCATGGTTGTTTTTTTAGTTGGTTGTTTTGATGGTTGTTATTTTTAGTTGTTTTGGTTGATTCATTTTTAAATTTATGAGATTGTTTTGTAGTGTTTTGTTTGTTATTTTAACAGTTGTTTTTATGGTTATTTTTGTCTTTTTATTTTTTTTTTTCAATTTTATGAGCTTATTTTATAGTGATTTTCTGGTGGTTTTTTTAAGTTTTTTTATGAATATTTTGAAAAAAACCATAAAAATAATGAGAAAAACAATTGTAGTAAAACAACCTCATAAAACATAAAGTTGAAGCAACAAAAAACAAAAAATAACCACCAAAACAACCAAAAAATATTCTACAAATTAAAAGATTAAGAAAAAATAAGTAAATAAAAGAAAAAAAAGAGAAAAAGAACCACTAACAACTAGAAAAAAATAAATAAAAATAAGGAGAGAAAGAAAAAATAAATAAAAAATAAGGGAATGAATAATAATGTCAAAATAAAATAATTATGGAATAATAATAGTAATAATAATAACAAGAAAGAAAAAAATAAAAAAAAATAAAAAATAAGGGGAAAAATAAATAGAAAATAAAAAAAAAGGAAAGAAAAAGAAGAAATAAGTTAAGGAAAAAAAAAAGAGAAAAGAAGGAAAAAGCAAAGAATTATGTAAAAATAAAGAAAAAAGGCAAGCGTAAAAAAGAAACAAAAGGGACCGTAATTTTGAAAACATATCACCTAAACGGGTGTAATTTTTTCTTGAATTTAGTATAAATAGGTGTGGATCATAAATATGTTAACATGTTTAAAATATAAATAAAATTATGTTTAAATAGATTGAATCCATATAACTTGTTTAGTAAACAAACTAACTCGTTTAATTATTAATCCGTTTAATCATATATTAACATGCTTAGTTTATTGTTTAATTTTAATGTATATGTTATAATAAAAAAATTTATATGTCTATAATAAAATTATATATCATTGGTGTGTTTTAGTATTGGCAGTTATGTTAATAGAAATACACAGTTTTGATATACATTGATATTATTATTAATTAAATTCATAGTATAAGTTAGCATTTATATTAAGTCCTATTGCTAATTAAAGATAATTTAATACTAAGTAAATGCTATAAAATATTTAATTTAATAATAAGTATAATGAAAATATTAAAGTTATATAATTTAGTATCGATTAATATTAATATTAAACAATTACATAAATGTAGTGTAATTATTGATAATTAATATCATCGAGAGTAGATAATTTTGATATGAGTATAATCATATCAAATATAATTTTGATATAAATATAATATAATTATTATATCAAGTATTAGTATCAAATAAATACTATATAATACTAATTTATTATTAAGTAAAAAATATAGATTTTTAAATATAATGAGAGTTACATATTTATAATAGAAATATATGATTTTAATTAAATTAATATTAACATTAAATATATATAATATTATTTTAAATTATTATTAAATATTAAATAAATAGTATTTAAATTATTTATAAATACAAATAATTTAAAATATTAATTATTAGTTAGAGTTTAATTTTTTTTTGGGAACAATTGGGGGGTTAAGGAGATAGAAGAATCAAACCCATGATTTTAATTTTACAATATCCATTACCTAAGCAAATAGATTATAAAGGAAGGACATTTAGTATTTAAATTTTAAACATTAGAACATCTTATTATTTGTATATTTAATTTTTTTTAGGAAATTTTGTAATTTGAATGTAAAACATGTTAAATGTATATATTCTTATTGTGTTTATAATCTATTTATATATTTAGACCTATATAAGTTAAACAACTTACATTGATTTTATCGAATAATCTGTTAATTAAACACATTCATTTATGAATTTATAATTTTAATAAAATTAATTAAATGGATCATATTTAGATTGTATTATCTGGACGATCTATTTATGACCTCTAAAAAGATTGCCACCCCTATTCACCCATGATACCAATGCTTCTGTTTCTTTTTCCTTTCTTCCATTCATAATAATAATTCAATTCAGAAAATCAACTAGTCCACGTAATATTTTCAATAGCTCAAACAAGACGATTTAATAATTACTTATTTCTTTTCTCAAAAATAACACCTTACTTTTAAGGAAAAAAAATAATATCACAACCACAACCAATGACATCAACATTGTGCATTGGTTGTGGTAATTTATGAAAATGTTTATGAAATAATTTAAAAATTATCAAAATAATAAATAAATGAATAAATAATTAAATTAGTTACAAAATATGATTTTTTTTTTTAGATTTTTTACTAATTATTTTTGGTGACCTTTAACTACTATGTAGTTTATTCTTTAAAAAAAAATTTGTCTTTTATTTGAATAGCGATATCTTGACTCATAATATAAATCACTATTTAATTCTAAAGTACCACAATATAAATTCATAAATTATTAAAAGTTAGTTTAAATTTGTTAAAAATTAATGTGCATTTGAGTTGAAATTTTAAAAAATAGAGTGTAATAGTTATATGTGTAATAGTTAAGATAACATCTAATAGGAGAATAGTCAAATTATAATTTTTTTCTAAAGATATCATGATGTATAAAATTTAAATTCTGCCATCATTAATTTAAAATGGGAGTAACAATTGCGATGCAATAGTTAAATTATTAACGTTATGTAATATCCCGTGTTTTTACATGTTTTTATACTGTATCGGGATATGCAGTATTAATAATTTTGAATATGTATATATACGATATTTTTATGAGTTGATATGTATTTTAAACCTATTTTAATTACTGTGTTTTATATACAGTGTTTTACGTAAAATTTTCCCTGGACTTTCATTTTCGGGGAAATTTTCACGTAAACAATTTATTATTAATTATTTTAAATGTATTTACGGGTTTGCATGAACTCATACATATTTTTAAATTATTAAATAAAACCCGTGTGTGTATATTTATTTAATTAGGGTTTATTATTACCCTAATATTAATTTAAGTATTTAATTATTTTATTGTTATTTAATTAATTTTATTTAGTATAAATTATTAAAATATTAATATTTTTATGTGTGTGGTGTATATTTGATGTGTGTAATTTAATATTATTTTAATATATAGTATAAAGTATATATATATACATATATACATTAAAAATCAAAAGAATTTGCCAAATTACCATTTTGCCCCCGACTCCTTCTCCTTCTTCTTTCCCACGCCCGACGCCCGACCACCATCCCTCACCGCTGCAACTGCCGTTCCTTCACCGTCGGTGTGCCTCTCGGCTTGCCACCGTCGCCTCCAGCCTTTCCCCGCCGCCAGTAGCCCCTTTTCCGACGAGTTTTGGCCGGAATTAGCTTAGGAGGCCGAAAGTCGAGCTACCGCCGTTTCTCCCTCCTCCGGCCACCGTTTTCAACACCGCCGGTCTCTTTCTTCTCCTTGAGCTCCGGTGAGTGTTATTCTAGCTTTGGTTTGAGCTGAAATGGTCTAGAATTGCTTAGTTTTCGATTTGTCCCAATTCGGCCTATTAGGGTTTTTGATTTTTTTCGAATTGTTCTTGAATGATTCATACTTAATTCCTTCACAAATGTTGTTCCTAGTAGCTTAATCTACATGTATGAATTTTTGTAGAATTTTTGGAGATTGTTTGGATTTTTGGGTATTTTTGAATATTTTAATATTATTTTCTAATTTTCGGAAATTAATTATTTAAATTATGAAATTGGAGTTTTTGGATAAATTAGGTGTTGAAATGAATTATAGGAATTTATTTGGAATTTTATTGAATTTCTAAGTATTTATTTTTAATTAATTGAGTTTATGTAATATTGAGAAAATTAGGTTAAATGTGTTTTTATTTGAAATTAAATGGATAATTGAGTTTAATTATTAATATTATTGATAAATATGTTGAGAAAATTAATTTTGGATAATTGTATGATTTTTGGTGAATTTTTGAAGTAATTTAAGTATATTTATATATATAGGGGTATTTTGGTAATTTTACCCTAAATTGTCTAAAAATGTAATTTAATTGGTTTTAATAGTTATTTAAGGTATAAAAATGATTTCTACAAATTATTTGGTATTTTTAACTAATTAAAACTATTTTTCGTGAATTATTTTCAATTATATATATAATATACGGTTTTTCTAATAAAATGAGTTTTAATCGGTTTTTATAGTGTTTCAAGGTTAATTACGTAATTTTTACCTATAAAATGTATTTCTGTGATTTAAGGATATTTTCGGTATATCTGGAATTATTCTGTGTTTGTGGACCCCGGTCGGTGGACTGTAGTTTGGAGTCCAACCGTGGGATTTTGATTGTGTTGAGCCTATTTCTTGAAGTGTGTTTCTTTGCAGGGTCGGCTCTACTCTTTTGAGTAGAGAGATGTCCGTTTTACAGAGGAGGTTCTGCCGAATTTTTGGTAGAATTCTCGTAAAACGTGATATCCAGTCGAACCCTAATTTCTAATTCTGTTTCCGTATTTTAATACTCTAGATCGAATTCTAGGATTTCTGTTAGGGTTATTCTGATGTCGATTACTTATTTCTTGTTTAGCTGCGCCGAGACCGAGGGCTAGTGGACCAGGCCCGTCGGACCTGTCTCGTGGAGCGCATTAGGTGAGTTACTATATTATATATATATGCTTAGGATGCATGATTTAGAAAATGCATGTTTTATTTTGACTGAATATGCATAAATTGTGATTTATATTCAAGTATATTTTTGGTATATTTTTGGTATATAATAAATTATATACATGTTTTATTAATAAAATATATTTAAAATGTTTTTAAATATATTTTTAGTTTAATTCATGATTTGATTGAATTTATTTGACGTATATATACTCAAAATATACCTGGTTTATGTTTGGTATATTTTCGGTATATATATGGTTTATATTGTTGATTTATTTAAATTCATGCATCATTTATTGTGAATGAATGATTTATATTATTAATGAAGGATATCTATAGAACGTGCTACCTAGTGGGCAGCACTAGGACCGAGTACGTACCGGTACGCCTATAGCTTTAGGCTATATTACTAACTATTTGTGGATATTGATTTGATTATGATTATTGATATGTGAGATGTGGTTTGGGGTGTGATTGCTGGAGCTCGGTTGACCAAGTGTCTCGGGGCCAATCACACTGGCAGTTAGATTGCTGGAGCTCGGTTGACTTAGTGTCTCGGGGCCAGTCTACTGTCCAAATGGATTAAGTGGATATATTTGGATTCAGTGAGCCTGTATGGGCCAGAGTGTTGTTTAACACTATTATTTTTGAGGTTGCGATATTCTAGGGTTCTATGTGATCCTTCATAAAAGATGATTTTCAAATAAATATATATAAAATGATTTTTCTGCATCTGTATGAATTGCCTGTATATATACATATTAGATATGTATTATTGACTGTATGCATAGTCATTTAGAGTGTATGTATATATATTATAGTAATTCACTCAGTGAGGTCTGACTCCCCTCCGTTGACTATTTTTCAGGAGAGTCAACTTCCTCAGACCTCAGTAGCAAGTTGATACGCCGGATTTCTTCCGCCCCGGCTTCTTTATGTAAATTGTCTACTTGAGTCTTATTTATTTTATCTAGACACTGCAGTAGTTGTGAACTAAAGTATTGGATTTTATGTATTTTATTTAAAGAGATGTATTATATTGAAACTGGATTTGTATTAAGAGATTTTATGTATGAGATAAGATTTTTATTTAATCCAGTTGATATGGATGATATTATGACATTATGATTTTTATTTTCCGCTGCATATTATATGGTTATTGTTATTGCATGATTTATTTTTATTTTTAGGCTTGCTACGGGTTCCGGATTCGAAAGAATTCCCGTTCCCTAGCGCCGGTCATGACCCCTGTTTTGGGTCGTGACACGTTATTTGATAAATAAAAATAAGGAATAAATTGTTGATGTGAAATCATTTTTTTTAAAATTTTAATATAATAAACAAAATTTATATAAAAAATAACAAAATAAATAATAAATATTATATTTTAAAAAAAATAAAAATTGATTTTAAAAATATCATCTAACTAAAAAAGAAATTATTAGAAAAATTTATAAAGTTAAAAATATATAATATATATCTATACATTCATACACATACAAAAAATATTGGGATAAGTTTTGTGCAATATAATTAATAGAAAATAAAATTAAAAATTAAAGTTGTCTATAATAATTAGTTTACGTGTCACGAACAAACATATATTGATGGTTAATATAAATCTGGACATACTTGCTTTCCTTTGCTTTTATTTCTTTTCTTGTCTTTGGAACCAACCAAGTCAATGCTTTCGTTCTCTGAGTTCAAAATTCTTCTTTCTTAAGGTTTCTTTACATCAATGTAATGAATAAGGTACAATTAAAAAAAAAGAAAGAAAAACGAAAAGCTTTGAGCTTCTCATTGTAAGTTCTTGATGGGGTCCTGCTTCATTTGAAATCAAACCTGAGACTATCCTTTCCCAGAGTAGGCAGGCACGCTTGTGCATCTATGTCTATTGATTTTTAATTGTTACTATTTTCCCGGATTCTTTCTGAAGCTTAAAAAAATAGTTACATGTTTCTGAAGCTTTTAACATCGAACCTTTGTACACTCCCTCGTGGAGTTGAGCTCCATTGGCGCCGTAAAATGAGGTAAAGGTCAAATTATCCCTAAACTTGCAGCAAATGTGTAAATAAGTCGAATTTTAGTTTTTCCAGTAGAGGTGAGTTAAATGCTTTATTTTATTTTATTTTAAGTAGAAGTTAAATGTTTTATTAATAAATCTATAAAAAAATCTTTTGTTATTTCAATATGACTAAAACATTTGAAAAAAAAAAAAATTGATTAAAACACTATTTTTTTAATTAAGAAAAACTTAAATAAAACTAAAAAATAAACCTTTTTTTTTTGACCCATCATTCTCATCTTCGTTGTCATCACCGTCGACACCAACCACTGCAACCTCCTCCACTGCCGACCATCACACCACCACCTACGGTCACCGTCAACTATTCAATAAATCACTCCAGCCATTTTTCCCCTCTTATTCTCTTTCACTTGGAAAGTAAAAGTGAGCAAAAATAGAAATTTTGAGATTCAATTGATTTGATCTGAAAATATTGAGCTCCTTTTACTCGTAGGTATCAAAACCTGGAACAAAATAACGGTCAAGCACAAACGAAAAGACGAACACATTGAAATGTATGTCTGTATAGCAATTTTATTCTCTGATTTCTCCTTTTTCAATTTTCTTCTCCTTCCTTCATCATATCTATATATATCGTTCATCTTGTTGACCATAATAAAAAGGCTGTCACAGCCACCCAAAAAAAAAAAAAAACTAGTCTTTATCATAGCCGCCCAAGAAAGAAAATTTTTTGAACTCTTTTTCGTGTTGGGTTTTCTGGTGGATTAGGTTTATTGATTCATTAAATAAAAACCCAGTTGCTCTTTTGCTTCTTTTTGTTCTTCAACTCTGTGCTTTTGTGTTAGAGAGACATGGAGATGATGTATTTGCAACTGGGTAACTCTTCTTATCAAGAGTCTCTCAAAGTTTTAGAAGCTGATGTTACCTATTATGCTAATGCTCTGTGAGTAATTTTTTTTTTCCTTTCTTTTAATTCAATTTCGTGCTTCTTGTTTTGTTGAGGATTGAGATTTTTTTTTTTGTGTTACCTATTTTGTTGTTTTGAATTTCAATTATAGCTATGAGAAATCAGAGAATAAAATTGCTATACAGACAAAGAATAAAATTTTGTTCTTTGTTGGTGGTGAAGAAGGCAACCGAACCAATCTTATTCTACCAGTGCTTTCTCTCAAAAAAATAAAAAGGAAAAAGAGTAAAAAGGTTAAAAACGAATTTGCAGTTCATGAAAATTAGCTGAGGCTGCTTTGCTTACGGCTTACCCCACTTTTGAGTATCAATGGCTTCTGTGGTTCACTTTAGGTGTCGAAACTCTTCTAAATTGCTTCATTCTTCTCTTCTCCTTGGCCTGTTAATTTTACAAGTCTTACATGCTATATTACTCTTGAGACTCCAAACGAAATGCACTTACTGCTGCCTGTATGCGTGCACGGGTTTATTTATGATTATTGTTGTAGGCTCTGCAAGTGCAAGAGATGTTAAGGAAAAGGTTGTCTTCACTGATCCACCCATTATCAGTGTCAGTGCTTGTAAAGGTGATGGCTTTAATTTGCAAGTCATTGGGTGTGAAAAAAACAGAGGTAGCAGTGGTGGAGAGGGCAGCGACTGCAGTGGGGATAGAGAGGTGGTGGTGGAGGATAGTGATAGGGTGGCGGTGATGGTGGATGGTGAGACAGAAGGAACGGTGATTGAAAGAACATGGTCAAAGGGAAAAAAATATAAAAATAAATAAATAAAATCTTAAAAAATAGCTTGTATTATTAAAATATTTTATCTCGTGGCGTGTTGTTCAAATGCATATTTGGCCTTTAAATAAAAGTTTTGGATCTATTTGCTGGAAAAGTTAAAATTCTACTTATTTGCACATTCGTTACAGCAATAATTTGAGCTTTAGTTCACTGTAAAACTAATGGACATTGTATCTAGTGCTCAAAAGGTCTCTTTCACTCAACATTTTTAGTCTAGATTGACCCTGATTTTGGCAGTTTGTACTGCATAGATGAAAATATTTACAAGTATTGATAAACATTGTTGTGCTTAATGGCCAGCATGAAGAAATCAAACACCTGGGGCAGCTATGCCATCCAAATCTTGTGAAATTGATAGGTCATTGCTCAGAGGATGGCCAGCGTCTTCTGGTCTATGAGTATATTCCAAGAGGCAGCTTAGATAATTACGTATGTAGAAGTAAGTAATTACTGTTCTCCACTGTTTTAACATGTCAAACATGTACTTGTACTTGAAAGTTCTTTTATGTGATCTCATTATGTTCATACTGTTGTAACAGGAAGTGAGAACTTTCAGCTACTCACCTGCAATCTCCGTATGAAGATTGCTCTTGGTGCTGCTAAGGATCTGGCATTTCTTCATGATGAGGCTTATGTGATATATCAAGATTTTAAAACTTCTGATATTCTGCTTGATTTGGTATGTGAAAATGTTTAATTACTGAAAATTTGTGTTTGAGACCAACTCTGGTATTGTATATCATCAACCCTGATGCATTATTTTATATATTACAGAACTTCAATGCTAAACTCACTGACTTTGGTTTGGCCATAGATGGTAAAACTCATGTCTCCACAAGGGTCATGGGTTCTGAAGATTATGCTGCTTCTGACTATATCCACACAGGTATCTTCCAATTTATCACTTCTGCTGATAGTAACATTTGGCATAGCAGTGTTTGACGGAAAAGTTTCTGGCTCGGTTTTTACTTGTTTGTATCTGAATTTATTCTGTTCTTCTTCATGAAGGTCATCTAACAGCAAAAAGTGATGTATACGGCTTCGGAGTTGTATTCCTTGAAATGTTATCTGGCCGACGGGTTATACTCAAAAAATGGCCTTCTGAAGAGCACAATTTAGCTGAGTGGGCAATGACTTATCACAACAGCAAAGGGAAAGTTCTCAAAGTGTTGGATACTCGCCTTGCAGGGCAGGATACAATTCGGGCTGTCCAACAAGCATTCGACCTTGTAGTCAGATGTCTATTAGCATATCCAAGGCTTAGGCAAGCATGCCAGAAGTGGTAAATATTCTGGAACAACTCTATGATTCCAACGACAAATTGGCAATAGATGTATCCATGAGCTGTTTTCCAAAAAAGGTCTAAAACTGTCTTGAAAGTCTCACATGAAAATGCTGGCAATGAGGTTTGCAGTCAGAAAGCTAAACCATCTTCTCTGCATTGATGTTGATTCAAGAATTATGGCTGATTGTATTTGCTTGAGCATTGTATCTGTGTGATATTGTGTAAAATAACAGTAAAATTTTGTATTTTTTTTGGTATAATTACAAAAGCCTTAACTATTTAAGGTTGCAGACCCTGTAAGAGAGGACAAAACTTTCTTAGCATTTGTTTCCCTGTATATAAGGCATGAACTCGAAATTTTATTTAAAGAAATTCAAGCCTATTGTTAGTTATATTTCTTGTACTTTCACCGCATCTCAACTAACAACTGTCACCTGAAGAGCTCTGTAGCAGATGATAGAGGAATGAAGAGCTTTTATCTGTATAATCAATGAGGCTAATAAAGAAAAATAAAGCTTAAATCTAGAAAAACACGAAAAGCCAAAAAAAATAGAATAGTTTATATCCTTGTCTGTTTGTGTTATTAGAAATGCTGTATGAATTTTTAAAAAATTCAAAATTTGCAATTGGGTGGTCATATTATTGGACTAACAAAAGCCAAACGTTGTTTTCACAGTAGAATTCTTTCTTATAATTGACGAGATAAAGCTTTCTTTAATTGTTCAATTTCTTAGCCCAAGTTTTCTTCACTTGGGTGCTTACAATCTTTAGTAGCTGGTGCTCATGGGACAGCTAAAACCAGGAATCCTGGTATGTTCTGCACATTCACAGTTTTCTTGTTATCCTTTCTGATTTATTATTCACCGTTTCCGCTCTTTTTTTTTTTTTTTTAACTAATATCGTTGGCATTAAATTTCGTCATACTTCAGCGTATTACGTTTAATGGTTGGATTTATGACATTTAGTATATGTACCTTATTCCAACAACTAGGTGTAATACTCTGTGTATTGCTTATTTATATATGTAGGAAAGGATGCAAAATTTATAGGGCAGGGTGGGAATCATATGAATGAATCGACTGCTAGAACATCGGGTGAGACCCTGCAGGTTCCCAAGTTGAAAATATTGGACTTTAGTCAAGAAAATGGCATAGTTCAAGGTAGCTTTGGTAGTGCCTACATAGGGTGGATTGATAGGCATTCATTGACACATGCCTCTGCTAAGACAGGCATGGCTGTTGCTGTTAAAATGGTTAACCAAAATGCTCGTCAAGGTCTCCAAGAATTTGTGGTGAGTCTCTTTCTTTATGCCCTTTTTCTGCCTGTTTTTAAGCTATTACCTTTTGCATGACCTCCATAAATTATGAATTAAATAATTGTACACTATTGATGTGGTATGCATTGGTATATAAGGCTTTTGAACATGGCTTTTTTTTTTTTTTTTTTTTTGTTAAGTCTCATTCTCACGTTAAACCAGGTAAGAATAGCAATAAACAGAATTCATATGTATCGGACATTCAACGATTAGGTGTACAACTTCAAATAATTATCACGTATCCAGTGTTAAATATAATACTTAAATGTAGGTAAAAATCTTCTTGTTTATGCACTTTATTAAAGAGGACAGGCAATGGATTTAATTCACCTTTTCTCTCTAATGGTTTATACTCCTAGTGCAGGAATTGTCCGCCTTGGTTTCTGTGATCTCATTGTTTTGTCGTTGAAATATGTTGTTTATTTTATCATGTTTGTGGACAATATATAGGCAGATGTAAGCACTTGGGACGGCTAAGTCATCCAAATATTGTGAATTTGATTGGTTACTGCACAGAGAATTATAATTGGCTTTTGGTGTATATGGAAAATCAAATCTTTTTAAGTAAATTTATGCCCTCTTTTCTTCAGCCCATTTCAGCTTAGCTAGCAAAATTTAGTGCTGTCTAAACAGATGCTGGGTTCTGCTTCGAGCAATAAACCACTTAGTTGGGACCTTCGAATGAAGGTTGCTCTAGGTGCTGCCAGGGTTTTAGCATTTCTCCACAAGGCAAATGTGATATTTCGAGATTTTAATACATCTACAGTTATACTTGACAGGGTATGCACATCTTCTCCAATAGTTGAATCCTTGTTTTGATCATCCTATGAAATTTGAGTTTTTTTTTTCCCTTTATTTGATGCCTTTAATATCCAATAGTCATATGAATTTAAACTATTTTAGAGATCGAGTTATGTAAACTTTATAAGAAAAGTAAATCTCTCTTAACACTTATTTCTTCATATATAAGACTTTCCAGATGTTACTTAATAGCATCTAAATTCTTCATCATTTGAACCAACAAACGTTAATTAAAATGAATGTTTCCATTGCTTGCTTGTTAGAAGTTGGCTCTTAGAATAACCATGATACTTGCAATTCTAACTGTGAAAATTATACAGAACTTTGATGCAAAACTTGCTTGTTTTGGGTTGGCAAAGGATGGGCCAGTGGATGGTAAATCCCATGTCACTACAAGAGTAATGGGTACTGAGTGGTACTTGGCCCTTGAATATAGTCGTTCAGGTGTCTTTTCTCATGCAGTATTTCTTGCACTACAAGAAAGAATTATGGAGTTTTTAGCAGAATTGATAATTAAACTTTTATGTTCATGCATGGTTTAAAGTACTGTACTCACATATCATTTTATGTTGTTTTAAAATCTTACAAAGGTCATCTAACTCCAAAAGCTGACGAGCTATGAAAACTGACAAAAATTCACCGGAGAGAGATGTATTTAAATGGTCAAAGCCAAACCTTAAAAATAAACGTAAAATTTTTAGGGTTTTGGATCCTTGTCTTAAAGCACAGCGTTCATCAAATGCCAATGATGTTTTCAAAGCAGCTGAACTTGCAATGCAATGCTTGTCATCAGATCCAAAGCAGAGGCCAACAATGGAACAAGTTGCAAACTTCTTGGAACAACTTAACTACATTGCACATTAAGAGAACGCTTCAACGGAAATTCTTATTTATATTCAGAGTATTATAATAAATCGTTTAGCATGTATTTTACATTTAATTAATAAAAATGTAATACATATATTATATGTTATAAATTTTGTTATTGAATATAATATATTTGGAGTGGATAAATATATAAAAATTTGTACTCAAGCATCTGGCAAAAAAAAAAAAAAAAAACACTCTAAGAAAGTAGACTGTTTAGTCTAATAATTTCCAACTGAAGTCAATTTAATCTCCTTTATAATGCAAAAGCTAAATATAAAGGGTTAAAATATTTTTTAGTATAAAATCTAAGAAATAATTAAAGCATTGTGCATTTCTTTCACATATAAAATTTAGTTACTTTTCTATATATACTTTAGTAAGAAACATATTTAATTGTTTGATCATAAAAAATAATTGTCATTTGAGGTTTTTATACAAAAAGTAATTAAGGAATTTTTTTTAAATATCCTCCATTGAAAATTTTAACTACTATAACTATATTGTCCTTTTATTGAAATACTAAAATTATCATTCCATTGGTATAATTTTGAAAAATTGTATTGTAATTATTAATTACTTAAATTGATGTATATTTATTAAGTAAAGAGAAAATGATCAAATCTATCCCAAATTTTGATTCAATTTTCTGTTATATTCTATTTGAGTTAGCTATTTAACGTTACAAATTATATCAATTCTATCTTATTTTAATTTAACAATCTGAATGTATTTTAAAATTACTTTTAAATCCATATAAAATAAATTTATTTATTAAAATCTCTCTTTTTCTTTTTTTTTTTTAACAAAAATAAAATGTAAAAGAATATTTTCAAATTTTAATTATTACTTTCAAAATAACCTCAAAAATTAATTTAAAATATTTTTTTAAAATTAATTTTTTTTACATTATTTTATATATGAAAGTCTTCATATTTTAATTTTTCTAAAACTTAATTCTCGACTTCCATTTATATTATTTAAAATTTTTCTAATAAAGATTGAACACAAATACAAAAATTTATTTTTAAATAATAAAAATTATTTTTTGAATTATTTTATAAAGATTGATTCTGATAATAAAAAATTATTTTCTTAAAAAAATGTATTTTTTAAAAATCTGGCAACACAAAAAACACAACTTATACATCAATATTATACACTCTATTATTAATAAATATATATAATGGAAGTTTTTTTTAACTATCCAAATAAAAACAACGGAAATTTTAAGAATTGTTTTTTATTTTTTTCAAAAAGTTTTTCTTTTTTACCATAATCATATTTTTTATATGCATTAACTGATACAGTACCAACGTCAATAATCTTTAAGATGCTAAACTTCAGTCATATTAACTAAGAGATGTGCAGTTGTCTGAATGTAAATGAAAGTTGTTGAAATCGATTATTGACAGTGAATTTTTTAAAAAAATAAAAATAAAAAAAAATTCTTAAAATTTCCATTGTTTTAATAGTGATAGTTAAAAAAAACTTCCTTTATATTTTTATTCTAATTAATATTAGAGTATACAATAATTGATTTGTAAGTTGTGTTTTTGTATTGCCAGATTTTAATTTTTTATTTTTCCAAAAAAAATAATTTTTTGTATTTGAGTTAAAGCTTTATTAGAAAATTTTTTAATAATATAATTGAAAGTTGAGAAATAAGTTTTAGAAGACTTTCGCATATAAAATAATGTAAAAAAAAAATAATTTTATGAAAATATTTCAAAATTACTTTATGAGATTATTTTGAAAACAGCAAAATTAATATTTGAAACTATTCTTTTATATTTTATTTTTGGTTAAAAATAAGAGAAAAAGAATTTAATAAATAAATTTATTTTATAAGAATCTAAAAGTAATTTTTAAAATACAATTAGACTCTTAAATTAAAATAGGATAGAATTGATATAATTTGCAAAATTGAATATCTAAATTGATATAATTTTGAGAATAGGATATATGTATATTTGAAAATTGGACCAAAGTTTGGGATAGATTTGATGATAAAATTAATAAAAAATAATCAGCATTTTTATCTTTTAAATGTAATAAATAAATGAAAATAAAAATATTCTTTAAACTCATATGTAATATAAAACGTAGGAAAAATTACAATTATATGAACCATTAGAAACTAGAGGCCATAATTTCTGAAAAAAGTAGAGATAAAAGTGTTAAATATGTTAAATTTTAAGAATTTGATAAAAAATTTCAAATCATATTATGGAAGTTTTTTTTTTAATAATTGCCAATCCAAGAAAATATTATTAAAAAATAAAAAATTCATATTTTAATTTTTATTAGTTTGATATTTATTTTTTTAATTCAATATCTAAACTGACAAAAAATTTTAAAATAGTATTTTTATAAAAAAGTTTTACAAGCTAAAATATATTTTTTTCTTACTTTAAATAGTAAATCAATTTAAATTCTTGTATACATTATATTTTATTGTTAGTTTAAAAATTCTTTTACTCATTAAATTAAATTTTAAAAATATTAAATTTCATTAAAATAAAATAATATAGAATAAAATTAAGTATTATAATTAAAAATTAAAATTAAAAGAATATTTAATTTTTAGTTGAGTAAGTGAAAGAAAAACTTAACTAAAATGAATTAAGAAATAAAATTTAATCATATAATTCATAAAATTAAAAATAAAATAATTCAAAAAATTTATTAGTGAAAAGAAAAATTTAGTTTAAATAAATGAATAATAAAAGTTCAACTATTACAATTGATAAATAAAAATAAAATAAAATAGTATTTCTTGTTTCTTAAAATTTAGTCCAATGAAAATAGTTGAATGAAAAAAAATGTATAATTATAAAAGAAGTGCACATAAGTGTTGATCATTTGCATGATCAAATTAATTTTAAAATTGTATATTTTTAACTATTAAAACACTTCTCTTTTAAAGTTTTTAAATGTGTCAATTTAGTACTAGGACTAAATTGTAACATATTTTTGAACTCTTTAATTGTGTAACTTTGGTTCTCAAAGGGCTAAATGTTGACCTTAGTAATAATCGATCTTAATTTTGATCTTACCAAATTTAATTTTGAGCATTTAATGTTCTTTGTTTAAGTGTGATTGTAAGCATAGGTACAATATTACTCTCAATGAAAACCAAGTTAAAATTTAGTTCAACAGAGGGCTGCGACTAAAGTTAGACTACCATAGTGATAGAATGTTGAGGGTTGCGACTGAAGCAAGACTGCCATAGTGATAGAATGCTAAGAGCTGCGACTGAAGTAAGGATGTCATAGTGATAGAATGCTAAGAGTTGCGATTGAAGCAAGGATGTCATAGTGACAGAATGTTGAGAGCTGCGATTGAAGCCTTGCTTCCATGGCGACAACAAACTTTAAAAATATCCAATGAACATATTTTTGAATTTTTTTGAAAAAAGGAGAGTTAAAGACATAATCATTGGCTCCAGTAGCCATATTTTTTAAGCTTAATCTATTTATATATGGTATAGAGTTATGATAATAAGAACACATATTAAATTACTCTTTGATTATTAAAAAATCTCTAAGCATTCATTAAGCTTCATTTTTTCTTTGTATCAATATTATTTGTATTGATTAACTCTTGTGAGAGTTGGTTGTGTGATAAAAATAGGACTTCATCTTCATCTAATTCTTAGGATAGATTAGAAGGGAAGAAAGGCATATTTCTAATGGAATTAGTTTAAGTATTTAGCCATCAAAACACTTAGAAATTGATTTAAGAGTGAGCCTAAAAACTCTTTTTTATTTGGCTGAAGAGTTAGCCTTAAAACTCTTGTTTGTGTAAGGTTGAAGAGTGAACCTCAAACTCTTATAATGTAAATCTTGTGAATAAGATTGTGGGTATTGAAAAATCGTAACTTAGGGATAAGTTAGGTGAAGACGTAGAATTATTGACAATTAGAACTCCTTCAATTTTTGTGTTCATTATTTTGCCTACTCTATTCTCTTTCAAATTTGTTCATTCTTTAAATTCATTTTAATTTTTCTAAAATCCTTCATTAGCCTTATTCACACCCCTGTAAGGCACTTTCAATTGGTTTTCAGTGCTTGGGTTCTAGATATTTAGTTACTAGAATTCAAGATTATGGGGAGTGAATCTTTTTCTTTTCAATCCTTTGGACCATTATTTGATAGGAGTGACTTCATAAAGAATAAAGAAGTCTTATACTATGAATGAAAAAAGCTCGAACATATTAAAAGTGAATGTCCAAGGCTCAAGCATAAAGGCAAAAGAATAAAAAAAGGGAGAGTAGCTTTTAAAGCCACTTGGGATAACACTTCCAAATTAGAGATAGAGGATGAGCAACAAAAAGCTACCAACCTTTGTGTCATGGATTTTAAGGACAATAATGAGGCACGATCCACTTCTCACTCTTCTTATAATAATTGTGATTATTGTGATAATGATGATGATGATGATGAGAGCTCAATTATGAGCAAACTCATGTTTAATATAAGAGTTTACTTTCTAAGAAAAATATCTATAAGCATGAGCTCTCAAATTTTTCCAAGGACTTTAAGAGTCTAAAAAATGATTTTTCTAAACTTGTTTTATCAAATGAAATACTTTTTAATATTTTTAAAAACCTTTTCTTCCTTGAATGAGGAACTCAAGAAAGCTAATGATAAAAATCAAAAGCTTTTAAAAGAAATAATAGAGTTGAAAAATTTCAATTTTTGAATTTAAGAGAGGTAAAGAGACTTTAGATAATCTTTTTAAATCACAAGGAATCCATGGAAACACTCATGTACTTGGATATACAAAGAAATGCTCATCTTCATCATCATTATAAATTAAATTTATTAAAGCCTTTAGTGATCCCTCTCCCTTTACTTCGAATCCCCTTGAGACTTAAACATTGAAAACTAAAAAATCTCCATCTTCTAGAGTCAATATTAATTCTAATAAGACTCAACCATTCTTGACTCAAAGGTCTAAGGCATAAGCTAAGAGACCTCAATCTAAGTATGCCTACATGTACACTAAAAGGAATATCCCAAAGCATGCTACTCTATAACACCATACACATATATGTGTTTGTATGAACAACATTTATCCCAGATCATAAGCATACTCTAGGAACTATACTCCACACTTTTATGTATAATTTGGAAATTATTGCCTTATGAGAATAATATGCAATATTCAAATGTGAAATATTCTCATGCATTTAGGTTTAAAAGGTTTGCCAATATTAGGAAGCCTACACAACCACAATACAAAAGGAATGTTTCATACACTAGGAAAGCATATCATTCTAAGAGAAATAAATTTTAAAATATTGTACGTTCATATTGCATAATTGAAGGACACACCCACAACATGTGCTTATATAAAAGATTACACATGAACTTATTTCCTTTGGATTATCTTAAAACTAACCAACCTAGACCAAGAAAGGTTTGGGTTTAAAAGAACACTTAAATTGTCTTATGTAGGTGTGCTTGAAATCCACAAGAGCAAAAAGCAAGTGGTATCTCGATAGTGGATGTTCAAGACACATGACATAAGACAAGGAGCAATTCAATAGCTTGATACAAAGGATGGAGGACATGTCACATCCGGGGATAATGCCGAAGGAAAGATAGTAGGCATTAGAGAAATCAGTAATCCTCACCTCTTATCTATACACCATGTGTTGCTTGTTAATGGTCTTAAACATAATTTGGTAAGTATAAGTCAATCATGTGACATGGAAAATAAAGTAACTTTTTATCCTAGAAATTACTTTATTAGTAGTCTTGATAAAGATAAAATAATTTTTAGTGGTGAAAAAGTAGACAATGTTTATATTATTGATTTGAATAAAATTGATAAAAAGACATAAAATGCTTAATGTCTATCCCCCATGACACATGGACATGACATAGAAGGTTAGAACATGCAAATTTTAAGCTTTTGAATGATCTTAGTAAGTATGAATTTATGATTGGTTTACCTAAACTTGTATTCACTAAGGATAAGCTTTGTGATGCTTATCAGAAGGGAAAACAATCCAAGTCTTATTTTAAACTCAAGAATGTAGTGTCAACCCTTAAACTACTTGAACTTATACATATGGATTTATTTAGACCAACTAGAATTATTAATCTCGTTAGAATGCACTATACTTATGTCTTAGTTAATGACTACTTTAGATACACTTGGGTGTGTTTTCATGCTTATAAGAATGATGCTTTTAAAGCATTTAAAAGTTTTTTAAAAAGAGTTTAAAGAGAAAAAGATTTTTACATCTCATCTATTAAGAGTGATCATAGAACCAAATTTGAAAATGAATTCTTCAAAGTCTTTTGCAATGGAAATGTTATTTCACATGCTTTTTCTTCTCTTGGAACTCCTCAACAAAATGGGGTAGTTGAAAAAAAAATAAAACTCTAGTGAAAATGGCTAGAACCATACTTCATGAGTATAATTTACCTCTATACTTTTGAGTGGAAGCTATTAACACGTCTTGCTATATTGCAAAAAGAGTATGTAAAAGACCAAATTTAAATAAAACTTTTTATTAGCTTTGGAACAATAAAAGACGCAAAATTTCATATTTTAGAGTATTTGGATGCAAGTGTTTTATATTAAACACCAAGGATAATCTGGAAAAATTTGATTCTAAAGCCTATGAAGAAATTTTCCTAGGCTATTCTACTTCTAGAAAAGCATATAGATTTTTTAATAAAAGAACTCTAGTAGTTAAAGAGTCAATGCATATTATATTTGATGAATTAAACTCACTTGATTTTAGACAGGATGTTTGTAGTATTTATGATTTTGTAGATGAGAATGTGGATATGAACATTTAAGAAGAAAATGCTAGTAAGCCTTTAAAACTTGAAGGTCCAAATAAGGAGGATAATGAGAAGATGTCTCAACCTACCTTAAAGGATAAACTTCCAAAGGATTGATAATTCCAAAAAGCACATCCTCATGACCTTATCATAGGTGACACTCCAAAGGGGGTAACTACTAGATATGAACTTAAAACAATGTTAATGTAGCCTTTATTTCTCAAATTGAACCCCAAAATATTGATGATGCTTTAAGTGATGAATTTTGGGTCCTTGCTATGCAAGAAGAGTGAAATCAATTTCAAAGAAGTAAGGTTTAGACCTTAGTTCTTAGACTTAAACATTATCCTATTATAAACAACAAATGGGTGTTTAGAAATAAGATGAATGAACAATGTATCATAACTAGGAACAAAGCTAGGCTAATAGCAAAAGGTTATAATCAAGAAGAAAGAATTGATTATGATGAAACTTTTTCCCTTCTTGTAAGGTTAGAAGCTATTAGAATACTACTTGCATTTACATCATTCATGAATTTTAAACTTTTTCGATTTATTAAAAAAAAGGTATATGCCAATCAGCCTCTAGGTTTTTGAAAATTTTGACATTCCAAATCATGTTTTTAAATTATCAAAAGCTTTTGTATGGATTGAAACAAGCTCCAAGAGCTTGGTATGAAAGATTCATTAACTTCTTATTAGAGAAAGGCTTCTCTAAAGGAAAAGTTAGCGCAACTCTTTTTATAAAGAAATCCAAGCATGACTTACTTATTGTGCAAATATATTTTGATGATATTATTTTTAATGCTACTAGCCTTTGCTTGTATGAGGAATTCTCTAAGTTAATGCAAGGAGAATTTGAAATGAGCATGATGGGTGAACTCAAATTCTTCTTTGGACTACAAATCAAACAATGTAAGGATGAGATATTCATCAATCAAATTAAATATATAAGAGATATTCTCAAGAAGTTTGGCATAGATTGAGCTAAATCAAGCAAAACCCCTATGAGTATTACTACCAAACTGAATAAGTATGAGATCGAAAAGTCAGTTGATGAAAAGCGATTTAGAGGTATAATTAGATCTCTTTTTTATTTAACCACTAGTAGACTCGACATTATGCTTGCTACTTGATTGTGTACTAGGTTTCAATTTAGTCCTAGAGAGTCTCATTTGAATGTAATCAAAAGAACTTTCAAATATTTAAATGGAAGTTTGCATTTAGGACTTTGGTATCCTAGGAGTTCCTCCTTTGACTTGATTAGTTATTTAGATGCAGACTTTGTCGGTAGTTTACTAGATAGAAAAAGCACTTCTAGAACTTGTCAATTCTTAGGACAATGTTTAGTTTCTTGGTTTAGTAAGAAACAAGTTTTGATTGCATTGTCCATCACCGAAGCCGAGTATGTTGCAGCAAGTCTTTGTTGCTCATAAGTTTTATGGCAAAAATAACAATTCTTAGACTATGGTATAAAACTTTATCACATTCCAATTAAATGTGATAATACAAGTGCTATTAACTTTAGCAAGAACCCCATTCAACATTTTAAAACCAAGCATATAGACATTAGACATCATTTCTTGCATGATCATGTTCAAATTGGTGATATCGCACTTGAATTTGTTGATAAAAATAATCAACTTATAGATATCTTCACCAAACCTCTTAATGAATAGATATTGAATTACATTAAACATGAACTTGGCATGATTAATGGTTATAGATTGTCTTGATTTTATGTTTGATTGATGGTTGGACTGTTTTCATGTGAAATTATGTTGTGCTTATTAATTTCTTTTATTATTAATTTTGATTTTGAACTTAACATTTTTTTAAATTTTTTTTGCTATTTAATAATTAATTGTTGAAATTATTTCAATAAATTAATTATTCAAAATAAGCATAAATTTTTTTAATTCTTATGCATTTATATATGTTTAAATTTAATATGTACGTTATGATATGTTTATTCAATTTTTTTTTTAAAAAAAACCTTCCTATTTTGCAAATTCATAATTAATAATTGAGTTAAATTCAATTAATTAATTATTTTAATTTAGTAAAATTATTCCCTCTTTCCTCCTCAACAAGACTATTTATTTTTATATGTTTTTGCTAGTTTATGTTTGGTTTATTTTTAGTATATTGTCCGTATCTAAGTTTTGAGTTGTTAGTTTGTTTTATGGTTATTTTATGTTAGTTTAAGTTCGGTTTATTTTTTGGATATTTTTTGAATTTAAACTATGAGCTATTAGTTGTATGTCTTTTTATGTTTCTCTCTAGTTTACAACTTGTATTTTAATATCATTGTTACTCTATCCTTTTCATTAATGCAATTTTTATTTTATTAAAATTTCTTTTTGCATTTTGAAAAAGGGGGAGAAATATTTGAGTTTGAATACTTGAATTTATTTTATATAATTTTGTTTATGCATGTATAGTAACATTGTAAGTGTGACTAGTTTTATTATATTTTTTTATGTCATAAAAAACCTTATTTTGCTTACTTTGTTTATATGTGTGTGATACTTGGCTAGATGGACATATTTTTAAGATTTGGTCTACATTTATTTTCATTGTTTTGCTTCTTGGTCTTTTGTTTCCTTTAGAACCAAGCTTTATATGATCATGTGAAATATGTACTATATTTGTAATGTATTAAGTGCTACTAATTATTTTTTTCATATGTTTAAAATTATTTCCTTCCATGTTGCCTAGCATTAATGTTAATGATCATATTATCATATTTTTATATTTTTAACACATTTGTCATGTTAGACCATTTTTTTTATTTCCCTCATGGTATATTTTATGTTGTTTCTATTTTTGTCAAGGGGAATAATTTATAAATTTATATTTCTTATCATTCTAAAAAGGGGAGTAATAAAGAAATATATTACATATATTAATTGGTATCCTTTTCAAAAGATATTTTTAAAAATTTTTTTATTATAACAAAGTGTAATAACCTTAGTTTTTAAATTATTTTATTTTAAAACAAGATATGTAGTGTTAATAAAATCTAAAGTTATAATTGATTATTTTATTATGTTGTGGTTAAAATTTATTATTTTATGTTTGATAATAATTTTCTATGTAAATATTTATTTTAAAACTTATTATTTTGGAAATTTATTTATGTTATATTTACTACTTTGAAAAAAATTATTTTAATAATATTATTTAAGTACTAATGTTATTTTATTTTTAAAATGATTTTTTTATTTTTATCATTATCATTATTATTATTTTTATTAAAATACATTATTTGCATGATCATTTTATATGTTATTATATATATATATATATATATATACACACACACACACACACACACACACACATTAAACACAAAAACACAACACACACATTTTTTTTCTCTTCCCTGAAACCAACCCGAGCCACCTAGCCCACCGCTTGTCACTGCCATTTCCCTACCGTCGATGTGCCTTCCTGCCGTTGCCTGCACGTCGAACGTCACCGGAGAAGTAGAAAAACAACAGCAGCAGCAATAGTGAGCTCACCGGCCGTTCTCCTTTGTCTGACCACTTTTCTAAGCTTTTCCGGTGTCCCTAAGCTCCCCAAGCACCGGTGAACTCGATCCTAGCTTTGCTTTGAGCTCTAAACCACCCATTTTTGCATTTTCTTGAATTTTTAGTTTTGAGCTTTAGGGTTTCACAATTTTTTTTAGGTTGATTTAGCTTGATGCAGTCAATCCTCTTTAACAAATGTTGTTTCTAGAAGCTCAATCTACATCTACATATTTTTATTTGATTTTTAGATTTTTTTTATTTTTGTGAATTTTTGAATATTTTATTATTATTTTATTAATTTTCATAAATTAATTATATAAATTATGAAATTGTGATTTTTGGTGTTATTATTAATTATTATTAATTTTAGAGTTGAGTTTATAATTTTTTTGATTTTATTATAATTTTTATAATTATTTTTAGTTTATGTCAATTTTGAAAAATTAGGTTAAATATATATTTTGTTAGAAATAATTGGTTAATTATATGTTTTTGTTGATATTATTGAGATATATGTTGATAAAAATAATTTTTGTGTATTTATATAAATTTTATTGAATTTTTGAGTATTATTAGTATATTATGTAAATTTTGAATATTAGGGTTAATTGTGTAATTTGGTGGTAATTTTAGTTAAATATTATGTTTAATTGGTTTTAATATTATTTGAGGTATAAAAATAGTTTTTACAAATTATTTTCTATTTTTAACTAACTAATACTAATTTTTGAAAATTATTTTCAAATAATATATTATATACTATTTTTGTAATAAAATGGATTTTTAGTAATTTTTAAATTGTATTTGGACTAATTAAGCTATTTGGATTAGTAAAGTAATTTTTTATTAAATTATATTGAATTATCAAGAAAATTTGATTTTTATATTAATATATTATTATTTAGGGTTTTTAAGTAATTATTGAAAAAATAATTATTTTTAGCGTTTTAATATTAAATATACTATATTTTGATATTTTGAGGGTATTTATGGTAATTTTTATTTATAATATATTTTATTATATTATGTGAATTTTGGTGAATTGTGGACCTTGGTTGGAGAATTTTGGTAGTTCAGGATCCCGATTGAGGGTTGTGTGGATTTCTATATTCGAAGTGCATTTTTCTTGCAGGACTAGCTCTACTTTTTAGTAGAGAAATGTCTGTTTTACAGAGGAGGTTCTGCAAAATTTTTGATAGAATTCTCGTAAAATGTGACATTGGGTCTAATTCTAATTCTGTGTTTGTCTGTATTTTGTAATCCTAGATCGAGTCTCTAGAAGTTAAGTTAGATGCATTCTGATTTCGTGATCATTTTTATTGTTTAGTTACGTCGAGACCGAGGTCTAGTGGACCAGGCCCGTCGAACCAGTCTCTAGGAGCGCATCCCTGTGAGTTGTTATTTTATATATACATTGCGTTTAGGTTGCATGTTTTAGAATTATATGTTTTAAATGTATAATTTTGCATAATTGTTTTATTAAATGCTTAAGTATATTTTAGGTATATCTTTATTATATTCTTGGTATATTTTGAAATAAATGCATGTTTTACTTTTGAATTATACCTAAAGTATTTTTACGTATGTTATTGGTTTAATTTAGTATATTTCATGATTTATTTGAATTGATTTTATATATATATACTTGAAATATACTTAGTTTATTTTAGGTATATTTCTGGTTTATTTGATAATTTTGAATGCCATTTTACATTATTTATTTTTGAATGTATGTTTTATTTTTAAATGAAGGATATCGATAGAACGTGTTTCTTAGTGGGCAGCACTAAGACCGAGTACGTATTGGTGCGATAGATCGTAGGGTTAAATTACTAACTTATTTATGGAAATATGACATGATTGATATGATTGAGATTGATGTGATTGAGGGTGTGATTGCTGGAGCTCGGTTGACCAAGTGTCTCAAGGCCAATCACACTGACAGTCAGACTGTTGGAGCTTGGTTGACTTAGTGTCTCGGGGCCAGTCTACTGTCCAGTTGGATTAGGTGAATTTATTTGGAATTAAGTGAGCTAGTATGGCTAGAGTGATTTCTATTGTTAATTGAGGTTGTGATCATTTAGGGTTCTATTTGATCCTTCAAAACTTATATTTTTTAATATTATAAAATAAAGTGATTTTCAGCATCTGTGTGCACATTCCTGTATATATATTTATTATATACATATGATTGTTTGCATTTGACATATAGTAATACGTGTATATATATTATAACAATTCACTCAGTGAGGTCTGACTCTCCTCAGTTGATATTTTTACAGGAGAGTCTTATTCTTCAGACCTCAGCAGCAGACCTACTTAATTATTTTACATTGTACTCTAGCAAACTACAATAGTTGTATTTGTATTAGTAGTGAGTTTTATTTTATTTTGCTGTATGAGATTTTAATTTAGATATTTATTCTGAATATTGTATTAATACATTTCATGATATGAAGGAGTTTTATTTTATCATATTAAATTGAAATTTTAATTATGTTATATTTATTTTATTATACTTATTGTATGTTTTTATTATTTTAAGGCTTGCTACGGGTTCCGGATTGGAAAAAATTCCCGTTCCCTAATGCCGGTCATGGCCCCCCGGTTTGGGTCGTAACATAAAGTGGGGGAGATTCTTATAATTTCATTATTCTTTAAATTAATCCTCACTCCGTTGATCTTCATTATTTTTTTCCTTACTCCTCAAATTAATTATCTTCATAATATGCATTCAAGGGGAGTATAATTTGTTTATTTTAATGAAATTCAAAACTTCATACATTTACACTTTATAGTATTTTCTCAAACTCAGAATAAGTTTTCCAAAAACAAAAAAGGGGAGATTGTTGGCCTTAGCAATAATCAATCTTGATTTTTATCTTAACAAACTTAATTTTGAGCATTAAAGTTCTTTGTTTAAGTGTGATTATAAGCATAGGAATAATATTACTCTTAATGAAAGTCAAGTTAAAATTCAGCTTAGCAAAGGGCTGCGACTGAATCTAGGCTGCTATAGTGATAGAATGTTGAGAGCTGCGACTGAAGCTAGGCTACCATAGTGACAGAATGCTGATGGCTGCGATTGAAGCAAGGTTGCTATAATGATAGAATGATGAGGGCTTCGATTGATATAATGTTGCCATAGTGATAGAATGCTAAAAGCTACTACTAAAGCCTTGCTTCCATAGTGACAATAAAATTCAAAAATATCCAATAGACATATTTTTAAAATTTTTGAAAAAAAAGACATTGGAGACATAATCATTGGCTCTAATAGCCATATTTTTTAAGCTTAATATATATATATATATATATATATATATATATATATATATATATATATAAGATACACATTACATTATTCTTTAATTATCAAAAACTCTTTAAGCATTCATTAAGCTTCATTTTTTCTTTGTATCAATATTCTTTGTATTGATTAACTCTTGTAAGAGTTGGTTGTGTGATAAAATTGTAAGAGTTGGTTGTGCGATAAAAATAGGACTTTATCTTCATCTAATTCTTGGGATAGATTAGAAGGGAAGTGAGGTATATTTTTAGTGCAATTGGTTTAAGTGTTTAGTCATAAAAACACTTGAAAATTGGTTTAAGAGTGAGCCTAGAAACTCTTTTTTATTTAGTTGAAGAGTTAGCCTTAAAATTCTTGTTTGTGTAAGGTTAAAGAGTGAGACTTAAACTTTTGTAATCTCAATCTTTTCAATAAGATTATGGGTATTGAAAAATCCTAACATGGGAATAATTTAAGTGGAGATGTAGGATTGTTGAGAATCCGAACTCCTTAAGTTTTTATGTTCATTGTTCTTCCTACTCTATTCTCTTTCAAATCTTGTTCATTCCTTAAATTCATTTTAAATTTTCTAAAATTCTTCATTACCTTATTCACCTCTCCTTTAAGGTGTTTTATTACATTGTACAATTTTTTAAAATTTTTTGGACCCAATTACATGATTTTTAAATCTTCAAGGACCAAAATGAAATTTTTCTTATGACCGTCGGAGTTAAAATGTAACTCATAATACATATTTAATTGTGACACAAACATGCTTATGATTTGTCTCATGATCATGAAGAGATAGCCACGATTTATGCACATGATTATAACTACATCCTCACGGTCATGAGAACATTTCTTGTTGCACTTAGGAAACGGTCTTATCCTTTTTTTTCTCACCCCTATTCACTCTTTTCCATTCTATAGCGAATTTTTAACATTTTTAACCCCTAAAATCAATTGTAAGGTGATTTGGAGTTCCTTTTTTCTTTATAAATATCCCCACTTCATACTTATTTTCATTAAAATAAAAAATCATAACAAAACTCTTGCAAATGTTTTCTCTCTAAGCATTCTGACACTTTTTCTGATGCTCTCTCCATTATCACCATCTTTTGTTCATATTTAATCATTCTTTTCTTTACGACCATGACCCTAATTAAAGGATCATCCACCATATCCTCCTCAAAATCAACTAAAGCATAAATTAAAAGGACTCTAACTATCCACTACTTCGACTCTCAAATTAAGGAGTGCAAGGAATGAATGGCACTCCTTAGTTAAAGAAGAATAGTTATTACAGCCTATATGGTCAAAAGGACACTTGAAGAACTTATAATTCATGATGAGGTAAAAATGCTACTTGACAAAGTTAACCTCTTTGATTTTGCTTATGAAGCCTATATTATTTATCCCTCTTTTGTTATCAAATTCCTTTTCACTTACACCCTCATATACTCTGGGATTAATTAATGATGAAAACCACTTATATTGCATGATTTTCAAACTTGGAGGGAAAAATAGGTTCATGCCCACTAGGAAATTTGACATTCTTATCCCGTAAGGAGGAGCCATCCAAACCCTATCTACTTGGATGCCTCATAACTTTTGGGCCATGCATTCATAGCCTAACTCTAGCACCTATATTGCAGGAGTCACTAAAAGCCTCATTCCTCAAATTAAAATCCTTATAATACATTTAAAGATTTTTTTCTAACACTATTAATACTAAAGGTCTCTCTTATAAAGCCTTTATCCTTGATGATTTATATCTCTTACATGCTCTAGTGAATGATGAAAGGGTGGATGTTAAGAGGATACTTTAATGGAAGATTTAGTTCATTAGTGACAATGTTGTAAGGAGCATTATCATGGGGCATAGTAACTTAGATCGTTAATTTTTAAGGTTTCCTTAACTACTCTTCCTTTCATTCCTCCCTCTTTTCTAAATACTATCTTTATTAAAAAATTTAAAAAATTTAAGTTGGTTAATGGTATTTAGTACTTCAAGGATATAAATGTTCATGATGACCAGCTTAAGTTGGACTTAAAGGACATTAAAAGAGTTGGTACTATAGGTTTAGAGGCTCTTGCACAAGAATTGGATGATCAACCACAAGAAGAGCAAGAAGGGCTTTCTATAAGATGAAGGAAGAGAGCAAAAAATTAAGGTGCCTTTAATGCTTAAGCAATGGAAGGTGAATCGACATGGGATAATGATTTATTTAATTAAATGAGTCTTATGGAAACCAATTTTAATAATCAATTTGCTCATGTTAATAATCGCTTTAATCACCTTCAATATGATGTGCATTACCTTTGCCAACATCATGGACTTGAATGTCAAAATGGCCATCTTAGGAATTTAAAGAACCTCACATGCCTTAAGAAGGTACTGGAGATAGTGCCCAAGCTTAAAGATTTCTTCTTATTTTTATCATGCATTATGTTTTCAAGTTTTATGTTTTTGTATTAATAATAGCATCTTTTGGACTACATTTGTATCTTTCATCCTTTTCCTAGTCTTTTGTTATGTTTGTGATAGTCTTATGGTTTGCTTTTGTAATTGTCTCTTTGTTTGATTAATGCATTAAGTGTTTATGTTCTCTTTTTTATCTTTGCTAAAAGAAGGGGGGGGGGGGTGAGGGAGCATATAATAAGTGATTTTATGATTTAATAACCTATAATTATAATTAATATCCAAGAGATGTGAGCTATAAATAAGTTAATATTTTCATATTATAAGTTATAAATCATGATGAATATAATACACTCATTAAAGGGAAGCTTAAAAATATCATTCACACACAAAGAGGGAGTCCTAACTTAAATGAATTCACACACTTGTATATATTATTTTATCAATCACTCAAAATTGGTTTGTCAAAGTTAAAAAGTGGGAGAATGTTGATCATTTGCATGATTAATGTGTTATTACCAATGTTTTAACCTTAACATATCAATTTTGATATACTAATTTATGTGCCTAAATGTGTATATAAGAAAGGCATTTGAAAGTGACCATTTGGAGAAAATAAACATAAGTTTTTTGAGTTTCTAGCCCCCCTCACTATCCCTCACATGATCATGATTATGTATCCTATGATTATGAGCCAATAATCTCTTAATTTTGCAAAGTTATAATGGTCCTCACAAGCACTCCTACTATCATGAGGATGCCTTATTTAATTATGATCATCAAGTCCCCTCAAATTTCTCAAGACTACTCTTTCTTTACCATTCATTTATTATGAGAGTTTTAAAGCTTAGGATTCTAAGACTAAAAGTCTTATGAATCCAAATGTCAAGGGAAAGCCTCTAAAGACTAGTATTTTCAAGGCTTAAGATTTCAAAGAAGGAGCTAAGAAACCCTAACCATATTATGCATACATGTATCACAAGAGACACACATACATGAGCACTAGACCTCAAGCATTTATGCATAAATGTACTTGTGAATTGTATGCACATTCTAGAACTTTTATATATAGAACCATCATAACCATGCTAAATTTGCATAGATTAATAGGAAAAATGAATTTGCAAAAGTTGAATGTTCTTATTGCATGACTCAGACATTCAAATAATGTATATTACTATAGAAAACTTCACCTTAACTTTCTATCTAAAGACTATTTTGAGACAAACAAACAAACTAAAACTAACTAAAGTTTGGGTTCCAAAAAGTATTTGATTTTATGTTGTGTAAGAATGGTTGAAGTTAACTATATTCTAATTAATGATAAGTGAATACAACCAATTTATTTGATTTGTTATTAAATATGCAAACATCAAATTGTCTAAAGAGAATTTGACCCTTTACATTATCAAAATGCTTCTCAAATTTCATAATTTTAGCATATAATTTTCTCATTGTTCTTTAATATTTTTCATTTGGTATCCCTTATTTGGCATTATTTTTCACTTGGTATGCCTTGTTTTTAAAATCCTTCTAATGACTATAGATTGAGGATCATGATAGCTTTTGTCATTCTCTAAGACACTTAGCATATGTTTCATTTTTCATTATTAACTCTTCATTTAATTTGTCATTGGGTATAAATTGGCATCTTTTCCTTTCACTTAGTTCATTTATTTTTCAATTGGTTTCCTTACTTTTCATTTGGTATCCATTTTATTTTTTTATTGTGTATTTGTTTTCAATTGATATCATTCTTTTCTTACTTTTTATCCTCGTTGTTCATTTGATATCACTAATTCTATTTCATTTGCCTTTCATTTACGTTAGGTATCTTTCCTTTTTGGATTTTTTTGTGGTGAACTTAGCTATTGAAAAATAAAAAGAAAATGGAGAGGTTTATAATTAAGGGGGAGCCACCATCCAAATGGCTAAGGCCATTTTAATGGAAGGTGAACCATTGATGAAAGCCCATTTGTTACTAGGATTAACACTCTCAAGCTCGGTTAAAGTCCAAGCATTTTGAAGTCCATTGAGCTCGAGAATAATTAATATGGCATCAGAACCCACGAGTATCTTAATAGGCCAAAAAGATCCTGGAGGCCCAAGCTAGAGGCCCAATGGTGATGGCCCAAAGTGAGGCCACATGAATGTTAGAGCCTAAGCTAAAGCAAAAAGGTTCAGGTCGGTCCATGTTGGTGAGATTGAAGGGAACCACAAAGCCCAAATGAGGAATGGATTAAGGTTTAGGTTGGCCCATGTTGGTGAGACTGAAGGGAACCATAGAGCCCAAAAAAAGAGGTCAAGATTCGGGTCAGTCCATGTTGAAGCAAGTGAGAACTGATCTAAAGAAAGTGAAAGTCTAGTTGCACTTGAGGTAGAGATTGTTGGAAAATAAAAAGTGGGAACAATCCTATATTGAAAAATAAAAAGAAAATAGAGAGGCTTATAATTAAGGGGAACCACCATCCAAATGGCTAAGGCCATTTTGGTGGATGGTGAAACCTTAATAAAAGCCCATTTGGTACTAAGACTAACACTTTTAAGCCCGATTAAAGCCCAAGTATTTTTGAGTTCATGGAGCTTGGGAATAATTAACATTAACAATAACAAAGTATGCAAATTCAACTTCTCTTCTGGATGATTGATGACATTTGTGTAGAGGGAATTGTTGGTGGATAGTGAATCTGTGTCCAAATGTGTTGGTTAATCACTTTGCATAGTATTTGGAAATTAAGTTTGTGTATAATTTTTTTAATGATTTTCTGTAAAACAAACGAAAGAGAAGAAAGACAGCGTTTAAGTTTATTTTTCACAGACTATTGACTATTTTAACATCGAACTTGATAACCAGGTGCTGTTTGTTTATATATTTATTTATTTATTGAACAACATAAGTTGTTTATAATATTTATGGGTTGTAAAATAATAAAAAGAATTGGAATCTAGAGAATAAAATGATAATATTAATATTAACCATTTTTTAATTCAATTCATGCACTTTTGATTATTGGCGTATTGCATGCTCCATCAAAATACAAAAAGTGAGTTTAAATGATCCGTTTTGGGCAAGTATTGGGCTGAATTGTCAGAAAAAAAAGTCATTTTGGACCAAATTGAACTTTCATGAAAAGTTAAAGGGTCAAATTGGACTTTATTCCCAAAAAAGATTGTTCTATTTAGTTTTCGAGTTGTTCTCCTGGAGCTGATATCTGGCAGGGTAGCTGCAGATAGAAACAGACCACTAGAGGAACAAATTTTGGTTGACTGGGCGAGGCCTTATCTTAGCTGCAAAGGGACCACCGAAGTTTTTAAAGCTTTCCTTAAAGGGCAAAATGAAGTGAGTGGAGCAATAAAAGCAGCAAAGCTTGCAATCGAGTGCACATCGACGGAACCTAGTGAAAGGCCAGACATGAAGGAGGTGGTAAAGGAATTGGAGCATATAGCTTTAGAAATATGTTGGCATATTTATTGACACCGTAGAATCAACCTGACATGTACAATGGAATAGTTTGCTTGCGTTCTATTTGACAAAAAAAAAAAAAAAAGGTTATTATGCCAGCTGGGCATGTATCCTGGAAAAAAATTGCCAAAAAGGAACTGTTTATATCATATCTAGAAATGCTGTATAAATGTGCAATGATTAAAATGTGTAACTGGGCAGTCATATTCTTGTAATTAATGAGATCAAGCTTTCTTTAATTTGTTCAATTCCTTTGCCCAAGCTTTCTTCACTAGGGACCCTGTTTATCTAAAGCTAGAAATCCAGGTTTATTACTGCAAATTCACAGTATTCTTGTTTTCCTTGCTGATTGAAAGTTTTCCTATCTTCGCAAATTGAAAAGGAAGTTTGTTAATTTTCATTGAGTGTAAAACAGAGGCAAATATAATTATTCAAACAGAACTATTCGATGTTTTGTGGTTGTTTTAAGTTGTTTTTTTTAAGTCTAATTTTTAATATTGTCAAGTTATTATTGGATTGTTGTAGCTATTTTTTTGTTATTTTCTAATAGTTGTTTAGTTGTTGTTGCTATTTTTTTTAATTTTTTGGTTGTGGTTATTTTTTTCTTGTTTATATAATTTTTTTCTTTATGTGTATTATAAATTAATTATTTTATTAATAATTATATAATTATATCATTAATATTATATAATAATAGTTATATAATTGTTAATTTAAATTTATTTATTTATTTATTACTTATTGTCACGACGTTGTTGTTGTATGGTTTATAGTTGTCGTTGGTGCTGTGAAGTTGTTGAAAGGCTGTTGTTTATATATGTGAAAACAATCATATTTTTGGAAAAATTATTATCAACACTATATTTTTAAAAGAAAAATGTCAACCATATATTTAAAAAATTTCTTCATGTTTTGATAATTTTTTATAACTTTCCAAATTATTATGATCCTACCATTGTTGATTTGTGAATTTTTTTTATTTTTTCTTTTATATAGTTGAATTCATGATTTAAAAAGGTTGGCTGAAAAATTTTCTGAAAAGTTTGTGAAACTAATAAATATAAAATTTTTTAAGGACTATCCAGTTATTCTTGGAGAAGTCTTCTTATGGCCCAAGTGTTAATCAGAAAAGGTACTAATACCACACATGTATATAATTATGTTTTATTAAAAAACTTTATTTCCTATACAGGTTACTCGGAAAGAGAAGACAACCAGATTCATTTAGGGAAAGGGTCCTACTTGGAGAAGACTCCAAAACGAAGAAGGAATACTCTCCTATTTGATTCAAGATTCCTATGCCAAGAGGAATCCTACTTTTTTCAGGTCTAAGTATCACTATAAATAGGACCCCCTATCCCTTATTCTCATTCATTTTGTTCTCTCATATTCTAATTGTTTTTGCTTCCTCTCTCTAGATTCTCTCCCTATTTTCTGACTTAGGCATTGAAGTGCTTGTGGGGATTCTCCCTACCTCTCACCATGCCCTATATTAGTCACTTGCAGGATTTTAAGCTTAAGAGTTCCGAAAACAAGTTATCAAGTGGCGCCGTTTGTGGGGACTTTTAGGAAAAGTCATTCGTATATCTACTAAGTTAAGACATCAACACCATGACTTCCAGCCCACTGCCAATCTCGACTCCTGAAACTCACATTAACCTCTCATCACCCATTCTTTTAATTAATTTGTCAACACCTCTCCCGACAGTAGTACTTCTAGTAACTTTCTAGTATGTCAGACCTTCATCCGGAAATACACACTTACCTTTTGGAAATACCCAAGGCTAGCCGACTTTGGGCACTAACTTCCCATATTATGCTCCATTGCAACACCATCATTGTCCAATACCTTTTTCAAGCCTAATAGGTACACCAGGTGTAACTATGCCAAACCTGAACACTGTAATCCAAACATTTAACCTCACCCACACCAACAAGGAAGCCATGATACAAAATATCCAAGCTTAGATAGCCCTAATGCAACAATAGTTGAACACCTTAATTCAGAATGACAACCTTAGGACAACTCACATGGACAACAACACGACACCTCTAGAGATACCTGAGGTGAATAAGGGGAAGAGCAAAGTACCGGAAGGGGAATGCAGTTCAATGATTGTGGCTCTTGACGACTCAAAGTTAACTTAGAGGGTGGAAGAAGTTATACACAAAGCCTATACGAGATCAAAGAAAGAAGATGAATTTATTATGGAAGGCAGAATGTCATTCATAAGAAGGATAATCCAAATAGAGATCCTTACCAAGTTTAGAATCCCACAACTAGCTCAATATAATGGGATCAGAGGTCCCGTCAACCACATATCCTCGTTTAGAACAAGAATGTTGCTCCAGAATGTGAACGATGGAATCATGTGTAGAGTCTTCCTAAGCACACTCATAAACAATGCCAAAAAATGGTTTCATCGACTCCTAGAGAATTCCATTACCTCTTTTGAGGATCTAGCAGAAAAGTTATGTACCAGGTTCATCACTAATATCCCCTATGCTAAAAACATCAACGATCTTCGAGTGTACCGGTAAGAGGTCGATGAGTCCCTACGAAGCTATCTTGATCGATTCAACAAGAAGGCCATGTAGATTGAAAACCTTATAGACAAAGTTGTTATATAAGCTTTGAAAAATGGCACTAGACTCGAAAAGCTCAAAGATAAGATAATGAGGAAGGAACCACCAACAAAGATGAAAGATTAAGATCCCGATGAGCAAGCCTTCTAAAAATCAATTTCAAAAACCTAGTAGAAAGATTTGATAGGGATACAAACAAATACACATCTCTAAATACCTCTAGATCTAGAATCCTCATATGGGTTAAGCAAAATGGTGTAGAAATTATCCCAGCAAGCAGAATAAGCCCAAGTCAGAGATCCATGCAAGATAAGGGGCATTATTGCCAGTATCATCGAGAATATAGGCATGACACTAAGGCCTGCATAGAACTGAAGAATGCCATAAAAAGACTGGTATAGAATGGTAAACTCAATAATTTCACGGACATGTCCAGAAGTAGGAATCCAGAAGCTTATGGGTGAGATAGGCCAGAAATAAAGAAGGCTCAGAATGAGTCGGCTGGCATCATTAACATGATTATTGAAGGGGAAAATGTTGAGAAGAAACCTAAACGGAGCCATGGAGAAGGGCCAACCTTTAAGAAAAAAGAGAACATATTTAGTTCAGAAGACGGTTTGCATGTTCGTCATCCCCATTATAACGCCCTTATGATAAATGCATACATTAACACTTATTTGGTAAAGATGTTATTGGTTGACAATGGAAGCGCCATCAATGCATTATCTTAGAATGCTTACAAAGTAATGGGAGGCTTCGTCACCAACCTGAAAGCCATCCAGAATCCGATTACAAGCTTTTATAGAGGAATTATATAGCCAATGAGAATTGTAGAATTAATTCTGGAATTTGGAAATCGGGACGATGAAGAGACAAAATTTATTAAAACCCTGTTCAATATGGTGGATCTCCCACTGGCATATAATGGAATCATAGGATGACCACTGCTTTATGAAGCAAATGCAGTCATAAGCATTCGACACCTAACTATGAAGATTTCAGTCAAGGGCGAAACTCTTACTATCCACGAAGATCAACATATGGCCAGACAATGTTACCAGATAGATATAAAGCCTCAGGCAGAGTCCTTCCCCCTATAAATGTGGGAACTAAAGAAGTAAGGTGCTAAACCACAATCGGATGATGACATAAAAACATTAAAAATTGCTAATAGGAAAGCGGTAAAGATCAGTAATGAGCTCGACTATGACATTAAGCAAGGAATAAGGGACGTCCTCATTAGACACTTAGAAGGCTTTGCTTCTAGGGCATCTGAAATAACTGGGGTAGATCCTCATTTTGCCTATCATAGCTTGAATATAAGACCAAGGGCAAAGCCAGTGATCCAGAAGAAAAGAACCTTTGCATGTGAGAGGCAAAAGATAATCGCAGAGGAAACGAAGAAGTTGTTAGAAGCTGGGTTTATCAAGGAAGTTACTCATCCAGAATGGGTAGCCAATGTGGTTCTAGTCAAGAAATTGAACAAAAAGTATAGGATGTGTGTGGACTATACTGACCTTAATCGAGCATGTCCTAAGGACAGCTACCCACTACCTACAATTGACCAACTGATAGACTCCACTTCTGGCCACCGTCTATATAGTTTTATTAACGCAATGTAAGGATATCACTATATACCAATGAAGAGGGAAGATTAAGAGAAAACATCCTTTATCACCCATAAAAGTCTTACTATTATAAAGTGATGCCCTTCGAACTAAAGAATGCCAAACCAACATATCAGACAATGATGAACCATATACTTCGAGACCAGATTGGGACAAATGTGGAAGTATACGTGGAAAAAATTATTATTAAGAGTAAGCATGAAAAACAACACCCAACGGATTTGGACTAAGTCCTTTAATTTCTGAGCGAATCCAGGATCAAGTTGAACAAAAAAAAAAAAAAAACGTATTCAAAGTCAAAGTAGGTAAATTCCTAGGATTTATGATATCCCATAGAGGTATTGAGGCCAACCCAGAGAAAATGGTGGCCATTCTCAACATGAAAGCCCTGATAACTAACCAAGAGTTACAAAAGCTGAATGCAGAATCACGACTTTGAGACATTTCATCTCCTGCTTGGCCAAACGGTGCCTACCACTATTCTAAGCTTTAAAAAAATTCTAAGAAATTTGTTTGGACTACAGACTACTAGGCAGCTTTTAAAAATGTTAAAAAATTCTTATCTTACCATCTTTACTCAACAGGCTGGTCCTAGAAGAAACACTGTACTTGTTCCTCTTTGTGGGTTAAGAATGCGGTGCTAGTAAAGGAAAAAGAAAGTCAGCAGCACCCAGTATCCTACATCAGCAAAATACTCTAAGGATCTAGGGTTCAGTACCCAATGTTGGATAAGTTGGCCATGGATGTTGTCCATGCATCACGGAAGCTTAGACATTACTTTTAGGCTCACCCCATCAATGTCAGATCTTGCTTCCCCTTACGAAAAATCTTACAAAGGCCCAAGACTTCAGGCCAGTTGGTTTAATGGTTAGTATTACTAGGAGAATTCAACATTGACTATGAGCCTCATCAACAAGTGAAAGCTCAAGCATTAGCAGATTTTGTTCAAGAGATGACACCGAAAGATCCCATCATCACCAAAGCACTAGAGTGGAAGCTCTATGTGGATAGAGCATCTTCCACCCAAGGATCTAGCGCCAGAGTTATCCTTAAAGGACTACATAAAATTCACATCCGGTACGCAGTTTGAATAGTGTATAATGCAACCAATAGTGCCACAGAATATGAGGCACTCATCATAGGATTGAAATTGGCAACTGAGGTTAAAGCCAAACACCTCACAATACACTCAGACTCTCAACTAGTAGTAAACCAAGTTAATGACACATTCCAAATCAAGGATCTGAGCATCGCCAGATATGCAGGAAAAGTTATGCAATTCTTAAAGAAGATTGAACAAGATGGGGGACAATGGAAGATAGTTCAGATACCCAGGCATGAAAACTCTGAGGCTAACCTCTTAGCTAAGTCAACAGCAGTAGACAATCAAGCATTCAAGGGAATAGAATTCACCGAAGTACTAATAAAACCCAATACTAAGGACCCAAATATCATAGAAGTATGAGAAGTCTCGAAATGGATGCAACCGAGAGTCTAATTCCTAGAAAATGGAAGACTCCCAAAAGACAAATTGAAGGCTCAAAAACTAAAAATAAAGGTAGCTCACTACTCTATTCATCACGGGGATCTCTACAAGAAATCCCTCACATATCCATGGTCCAAATGCGTATCCCTAGAGGAAGGAAATTACATACTCAGGGAAATCCACAAAGGTATTTGCAGAGCACATGAATCCCACTACACACTGATTAGAAGAGCACTTTTTTAAGTATACTACTTACCCACTATGGCTAATGATGCTCAGAAATTAACTCAAGAATGTCATAAGTGTCAATTGTTCGCCCGCCTCAATCACAAGCCTTCTAACCCCTTACACCCGATCGGCAGCCCTTGGCCCTTTACTGTGTGGGGAATGGACATCCTAGGTCCCTTCCTGACCTCTATCTCATAGAAAAAGTTCTTAATTATGGCCATCGACCACTTCACTAAGTGGTTAGAAGTGGAAGTAGTTTTGACTATCCCAAAAGCTCAGATTTAACACTTTTTCTAGAGAGAAATCGTTTGTAGATTTGGCATACCTCACACTTTGATTACTGACAATGTCAAAAAATTTGATAATAAGAAGTTTAGAAAGTTCTACTCAGATAATGAAATAAAACTTCATTTTACCTCAATAGCTCACCCACAGACGGATGGGCAGATAAAGGTCACTAACAAAACTATCATACAAGGGTTAAATAAGAGATTTAACGAGGAGAAGGGAAACTGGGTTGAAGAACTTAATAACATAGTTTAGGCCTACAGAATCATTCCCAAATCATCCATAGAGGAAACACCATTCAAGCTAACATATGGCATGGATGTAGTGATACCGGTAGAGATCGGGTCACTAAGTTATAGGGTCAATTGAGACTTTAATAAAAACATTAACAACATTGGCACCTAGATATGCCTGGACTTACTAAAAGAAAGGAGAGAACGGGCATCTACTCTAATCAAAGCATATAGGTAGAAGATAGAGCAGTATCACCTCTAGTGCAGTTACCCAAGACAGTTCAAGGTAGGCGATTGGGTACTCAGAAGGGCGAATATCGACAGAGGCTGTGAGTGATATGCACTAGGTCAATCATTTGTGATTATGTATTGACTTTCTTATTTTATTAATGAAGAGGTATTTCATTATCATTTGATTTTATGATAATTATATGAATGGTTAATTCTTACTAAGGTCATTAAGTATGTGACTTGATAGTAAAACCCTTAGATTAAAATAAGAGTTCTATTCTAATTATCCTTCACCATTTATTCATTATATAAATATTAAAGTATTAAGGCTAGTATGATGTTGGCTGATGGTTATATTTTACTAATCATGAATATGAGATATTAAGTCAACTCATAAGTACATGATGAGAGATCATGTATTGGATTGACCCACTATAAGAATACTACATAGATTATTGTCATAAGTATTTCTCATCACAGTAATTTTATTTTGGTCCTTTGACCTTGAAATCATTATGGATTTCTATATAGCTATTTTATGTTTTGACACATTCTAAGATTGTCTTTAAGCAGATGATTAAATAGGATGTTGTTGGATATGAAATTAGTTATGTGAGGAATGTGAGTGATTCAGAAGGAATTTATCCCTCATTAATATGAGAAAGATATCTATAGGCCCCTTGATGAGATAGACTGAAGGAAAATGCATGGCCATGCTGATATGAATTGATAAAGAGTTATCATTTTCAATCTACTTGGAATTAAGTTAGAATATTGAACTATATAAGGATGACATTCTATGCCCTATATTCAATTAAGATATCATATGATAAAGGGATGATAAAATTCACTGTAATTAGGTTATGTCGGATTATTGACTTCACATGACTTAGGTAGTTATAATGTCTTGTTAGAGGCCACTTATGACTTGTAGGCCTAAATAGAGATTTAGGCCCATTGCCAATGTTATGTGAACCTACAGGGTCACACACTTAGAACAAGTCCAAAATGTATATGGGTTTAATAAGCCCAAAATAAACTCTGTGGAAATAAATAATTAAAGTGTTTTATTTATTTATTTGTTTATTTATTTAAGATAAATGTTATTTAAATAAATAAATAAATAAATAAGATATTATTTTTGATTTGTTTTTAAAAACAAAATTAGAATATAATAAATGGGAAATTACCAAAAGGTCATTGGTAGGTGAAACCCTAATTTGGAGTCTATAAATATGTTATATTCTCTAGGGTTTAACACACTTGTTTTTTTCCTGCCTCTAAAATTCGTTTTCTTTCTTCTTAGAAAACAAAGACAGAGTTTTTCTTTTGTTCTTGATTTGTGAGACAATCAAGAAGGTTGTTAGCACACATTCTAATTCATTTTGTGAAGGTCTGTTCATTTGGATACCTATAGAGGACGCATCCTTTTGGAGACGTCTAGATCCGAACAACTAAAGCAAAAAGCTCGAGGTAAGGTGTCACCGGTGTGAACCTCCTCTCATCCTTCTAGAAAATCTTGCCTTTTCTACGTCTTGGTGAGATTCTTGAAACACTAGATTTAATCAAGTAGTCGAATTACATGGATCCAGGTTTGGGAACGTGATAAATTTTTAATTTTTTGTTGCGTTTGTATCACGAAACCCAACAGTGGTATCAGAGCCACTTGTAATTCAATAAATTGATTCTGTGTATATGTGATATATGTTAGGGTTTATGATTCATTTTTAAAAAGGGTTTTCAAAATTATCAAAAAGAGTTTTGATTTGTTTTGTGACAATTTTTAGTAATCTATTTGAAAACGGAATTAAACATTAATTTGATTAATGTTTGTAATGGTTTAATGTGATTAAACTAAAAGCAGTTTTTGACTTTATGAACTTAGAATGCTGTTTCATGAAAAACGAATTCAGTATGCTGTTTTATTGAAAAAAAAATTTTGTATGATGTTTTTATGAAAAAAAAAATAAATTAAGTATAATGTTTTATTAATGCGATTTACTGAAACATAAATTCTGTTTTCGAAAACCTAATCACTTAAGGATTTATATCTGTTATGTATTTTTTTTTATTAATATGATTAATTAAAACAACATATTTGTTTCCTGTTTTAATTAAGAAAATCATTTTCTATTTTGATCAGGAATATCATTTTTGATTAAATCTGAAACAAAAATTTTGTGATTATGCAGATTATGTGTTAAGGGGCAATATGTTTAAATGTTAAACAGATTATGTAGAATGGATTTTTTTTGTACAGAATTGTTTAAGCTGTAATTTTGATTATAGAAATTAGAGTTTTCTTAATGGATGCGTCTATTTATGTCACGACCCAAAACAGGGGCCATGACCGGCGCTAGGGAACGGGAATTCTTTCGAATCCGGAACCCGTAGCAAGCCTAAAAATAAAATAAATCATGCAATAATAACCATAATCATATAATATGCAGCGGAAATAAAAATCATAATATCATAATATTATCCATATCAATTGGATTTAAATCGAAATCTCATCTCATAGATACATAATCTTTTATACAAATCCAGTTTCAACATAATACATCTCTTTAAAAATAAAATACATGAAATCCATTACTTTATTTCATGACTACTACAGTGTCTAGATAAAATAAATAAGACTCAAGTAGATAATTTACACAAAGAAGCCGGGGCGGAAGAAATCCGGTGTATCGACCTGATACTGAGGTCTGAAGAAGTTGACTCTCCTGAAAAATAGTCAACGGAGGGGAGTCAGACCTCACTGAGTGAATTACTATAATATATATACATACACACTAAATGACAATGCATACAGTCAATAATACATATCTAATATGTATATATACAGGCAAATTCACACAGATGCAGTAAAAATCATTTTTATATATTTTATTGAAAATCACAGTTTATGAAGGATCATATAGAACCCTAGAATATCGCAACCTCAGAAAATAGTGTTAGAAAACACTCTGGCCATACAGGCTCACTGAATCCAAATATATCCACTTAATCCATTTGGACAGTAAACTGGCCCCGAGACACTAAGTCAATCGAGCTCCAGCAGTCTGACTGTCAGTGTGATTGGCCCTGAGACACTTGGTCAACCGAGCTCCAACAATCACACCCCAAACCACATCTCACACATCAAATAATCATAATCAATCAATATCCACAAATAGTTAGTAATATAGCCTAATACTATAGGCGTACCGGTACGTACTCGGTCCTAGTGCTGCCCACTAGGTAGCACGTTCTATCGATATCCTTCATAAATAAATAAATCATACATTCACAAAATAAATGATGCATGAATTTAATCAAAATAACAATATAAACCATATATATACTGGAAATATACCAAAAGTAAACCAGGTATATTTTGAGTATATATATGTCAAATGAATTCAATCAAATTATAAATTAAGTTGAAAATATATTTAAAAACATTTTAAATATATTTTATTTACAAAACATGTATATAATTTAATATATACTAAAAATAAACTAAAAATATACTTAATATAAACTTAGGAAATAATCAAATTATTTATGCATATTTAATCAACATAAAACATGCATTTCTAAATCATGCATTCTAAAGCATATATATATAAAATAGTAACTCACCTAGTGCGCTCCACGAGACAGGTCCGACGGGCCTAGACCACTAGTCCTCGGTCTCGGCGCAACTAAACAAGAAATAAATAATCGACATCAGAATAACCCTAATAGAAATCCTAGAATTCGATCTAGAGTATTTAAATACGGAAACAGAATTAGAAATTAGGGTTCGACTGGATATCACGTTTTACGAGAATTCTACCAAAAATTCGGCAGAACCTCCCCTGTAAAACGGACATCTCTCTACTCAAAAGAGTAGAGCCGAACCTGCAAAGAAACACACTTCGAAAATAAACTCAACACTCAACCACAACCCCTCGGTCGGACTCCAGACTACAATCTACCGACCGGGGTCCACAACACAGAATAATTCCAGGAATACCAAAAATATCCTTATAGCATAGAAATACATTTTATAGATAGAAATTACATATCAACTCGTGAAAATATTGTAATATATATATAAAAATTATTAACACTGCATATCCCGGTACAGTATAAAAATATTTAAAAACACGGGATATTACAGTCTTCCCCCCTTACAAGAATTCGTCCCCGAATTCCAGAAAACAAGATGAAGAAGGAAAGAGATACGGGTAAGAAGCTCGCATCTCAGCTTCAGTCTCTCACGTATGCTCCTCAATTCTATCGCTACGCCACAGAACCTTGACCATCGGAATCTGCTTCGATCGCAACTGTCGAACTTGAAAATCAACGATCGCCACAGGTTCTTCTACAAACGTCAAATCTTCACTCACTTCTACACTGTCTGGCTGCAACACATGTGAAGGATCTGAGATATACTTCCTCAACATCGAGATATGAAATACTGGATGCACCTGTGACATACTCGGAGGCAAATCCAACCGATATGCAACAGTGCCAACTCTCTCCAGAATCTCAAACGGTCCAATATATCTCGGTGCTAACTTACCCTTCCTGCCAAATCTCATCACACCCTTCATCGGAGATACCTTCAGAAAAATGAAATCTCCAACCTGAAACTCCATATCTCTGCGCCTAGGATCCGCATAACTCTTCTGCCGGCTAACTGCGGTCTCTAATCTCCGCTTAATCAAGGCAACTTTCTCTGCAGCATCCTGAACCATCTTAGGTCCAGTCAAAGCTCTCTCACCAATCTCATCCCAACTCAAAGGGGATCTACACTTTCTTCCATACAATGCCTCGTACGGTGCCATGCCAATACTGCTATGGTAGCTGTTATTATATGCAAACTCAACGAGTGGCAAATGATCATCCCAGCTACCACCCAAATCCAAGACACACATCCTCAACATATCTTCCAGTGTCTGGATCGTCCTCTCAGACTGGCCATCTGTCTGAGGATGAAAAGCAGTACTGAAATCCAACCTAGTGCCCATCGCTTCTTGCAACTTCTGCCAAAAATGAGAAGTAAACACCGAACCTCTATCTGACACAATGGACACAGGTACTCCATGAAGGCACACAATATGCTTCACATACAACTTCGCCAATCTAGCAACTGAATATGTGGCTTTCACAGGTAAGAAATGTGCAGACTTCGTCAACCTGTCTACAATCACCCAGATGGAATCGTATCCATCCTTAGAACGAGGTAAACCGACCACAAAATCCATAGCTATCCTTTCCCACTTCCACTCGGGAATAGGAAGAGGCTGAAGCTTCCCAGAAGGCTTCTGATGTTCGGCTTTCACTTGCTGACACATCAAGCACTTAGCAACATAATCAGCGACATCCTTCTTCAATCCGTTCCACCAGTATAAATCTCTGATACTGTGGTACATCTTAGTAACACCTGGATGAACGCTGTAGGTTGTAGAATGTGCTTCCTCTAAAATCTCTTCCCTCAAATCATCCACATCAGGAACACACAGTCTACCACTGATCCACAACACACCATCATCATCGAGTGTGAAATCAGTGAACTTCCCTGCTTTGACATTCTCTGCAAGCTCTTCCAGAATAGGATCTCGGCTCTGAGCTGCTTTAATCCTATCCCTCAGTACAGATCGCACTTTAAACTGAGCTAGCAGTCCACCTGATCTACTGATCTTCATCATCAGACCTTGATCCACCATCAGATGCAATTCCTAGATCAATGGTCTCCTCTCAACACCGATGTGAGCAAGACTACCTGAGGACTTCCTACTCAAGGCATCTGCTACCACATTAGCTCTACCCGGATGATATAAAATCTCGCAATCATAATCCTTCAACAATTCTAACCATCTTCTCTGCCTCAAATTCAGATCTCTTTGCTGAAAAATGTACTTAAGGCTCTTGTGATCAGTAAATATCTCACAAGTTACCCCGTACAAATAATATCTCCAAATCTTCAAAGCAAAGATCACTGCAGCCATCTCCAGGTCATGTGTAGGACAGTTCTGCTCATGCTTCTTCAACTGCCTCGAAGCATAGGCTATCACCCTTCCATTCTGCATCAACACACAACCAAGACTAATTCTAGAGGCATCACAGTAAACTGTGAACTTATCCACACTATTAGGCAAAGCTAAAACTGGCGCTGTGGTCAATTTCTCCTTCAACAACTGAAAACTATTCTCACAAGCTTCTGACCACTCGAATCTAACATTCTTCTGAGTCAAGTGAGTCATAGGGGCTGCTATCCTGGAAAAATCCTGCACAAATCGCCTATAATACCCAGCTAAACCCAGAAAACTTCGAATCTCTGTAACAGAAGTAGGTCTAGGCCATTCAGATACTGCCTCAACCTTCTGTGGATCAACCTGAATACCTTCTTTAGACACTACATGTCCAAGAAAAGAAACACTCTCCATCCAGAAATCACACTTCGAGAATTTAGCATAAAGCTGATGATCTCTCAGTGTCTGTAGTACAATCCTCAAATGATATACATGCTCTTCCATACTCCTTGAATATACCAGTATATCATCAATGAAGACTACTACAAACTGATCCACATATGGTCTGAATACCCTATTCATCAGATCCATAAAAGCTGCTGGTGCATTAGTCAAACCAAAAGACATCACCAGAAACTCATAATGGCCATATCGAGTGCGGAACGCTGTCTTAGGAATATCAGCTTCACTGATCCGCAGCTGATGATAACCCGACCTCAAGTCAACCTTAGAAAAGAATTGTGCACCCTGGAGCTGATCAAACAAATCATTTATCCTCGGGAGAGGATACTTATTCTTCACTGTCACCTTATTCAACTCTCTGTAGTCAATGCACAGTCTCAGGGTACCATCCTTCTTCTTCACAAATAGGACTGGTGCACCCCAAGGAGAAACACTGGGTCTAATAAAACCTTTATCCAACAACTCTTGCAACTGCTCCTTCAACTCTTTCAACTCTGCAGGAGCCATACGATAGGGTGGCATAGATATAGGAGTAGTACCTGGAACCACATCTATACAGAACTCAATCTCTCTGTGAGGTGGTAAACCTGGCAACTCCTCGGGAAAAACATCAGGAAACTCACAAGCAACAGGAACATCTGTGAGTAACAACTTCTCCACTGACGTATCCCTGACCAATGCCAAATATCCCTGACAACCTTTCCTCAATAACTTCCTAGCCGTAATAACAGAAATAAGATTCTGAGGTGCTGAACTCCTATCACCAACAAACTTAAAATCTTCTTCACTAGGAATTCTAAAAGTCACCTCCTTATTCCTGCAATCTACCACGGCATAGTGCTGAGACAACCAATCCATTCCCAAAATAACATCAAACTCCATCACATCCAACAAAATCAAATCGGCGGGTAATTCTCTATCTCCCACGAGAACTGGACAACCAGAAAGAACAATATCGGTGTCCAAAGAATCGCTCAGAGGAGTGGCAACAGACAAAGGAAAAGCCATCCTTGAAGCTTGCCAACAAGATTTAGAAGCAAAAACATGAGAAACAAACGAATGCGTGGCACTCGGATCAAACAAAACCAATGCATCCAGGTAACAAACAGAAACAATACCTGCCACGACTGCATTAGATGCCTGAGCATCTAGCTGAGTCAGATGGAAAACTCTGGCCTGACCTCGACCTCCCTGCTGACTGGTAGAAGCCTGGCCAACACCTCTGGCACCTCCTCTAGTACCTCTACCACGACTCTGCTATGGAAAAAATTGAGTAGAACTCTGATGCTGGGCTGGTGGTAACTGAAATGGCACGGGTGTAGCACTAGCAATCGACTGCTGTGGAAATCGCGAAATCTGCTGCTGCTGATACCCGGAATAAGGACACGATCTGGCAAAATGTCCTGTCTGCCCGCATCTGAAACATGTCAATGGTGTCAGATAACACGGTCCCTGATGGACTCTACCACACGTCTGGCAAACACTGGTCGCTGATCCAGAACTACGACCACTGCTGCTGCTTGAAGCACCTGACCCAAATCTGAACGATCTACGCTGACCTCCACGGCCATGTCTACTGCTCCGATGCACACGCTGCTGCTGTCTCTGACTCTGCTGAGTCGAACCTCGCTGCTAACTACTCGAACCAACATGAAAACTCGAATATGGAGTAGCCTGTAATCCACTCGACCGAACTCCTAGCTGGTAGTAATCAGGCATCGCTCCCTGCCTAACTAACCTCAACTCAATCTCCTTGGCTAACTCGATCACAGACTCCAGAGTAAGGCCTGCTGTAGGCATACCAGCAAAAGCTGAACCTAAACTAGTAACATATGTAGTAACCGCGAAATACTGATCTCGCATCAAATCCTCAGCATATCTACCCAAACGAAGAAACTCTCGGGTATACTCCTCTACTGATCAATCTCCACGAGAAATACTGGTCAATCGAAGACGATAGCTCAAACGAAGAGGCTCTGGACAGAATCTCCTCATAAACCGCTCTCGAAACTGAGCCCAGGTCATCGTCATCATATAAGGCTGGATCATCTGAATAAACCAATCTAAGGCTGGTCCCTCAATAGATAACTCAACGATCATGATCCGCTGGTACTCGGTATGAGCAGTCCGAGTCCTAGTCTTAATCGCATGCAGGAAATCTAATGGATCGGAAGTACCATCGAAAGCAATCCTGCCAACTCGGGCATAGAACAAAGCTGCCTCAGGGTCAGACATACCCTGCTGATAGGCAGGCTGAACAGGCTGAACAACAGGAGGAACAGGAACATCAAACTCAGGCTCAACAGGCTCCTCGTCCTGTAACTCTCTCTGCCTACGGCGACCTGCCGCTCCTCGAGGTCTACCTCTGCCACGACCTCTACGTCTAACTGGCTGCTCAGGAGGTAAAACCTCATCTTGAAAAGACTCATCATCCTCGGCCTCAACGACCGGTGGAGCGACACGCGCTCGCCTCCTCATACTGAAAAGACAAACAGAAAGATTCAAACAAAACAGACAACGGAGGAATAACGCTGAAAACTAAGGCAAGGAATACTTATCAAGATATACTCGAACCTAATACACTGCAATAGTTCAACAGAAAACACAACTCTGAAAACTAGGGCCACAACTCACATAACTAAGCCCTGACACAGAACTCTGCTCTGATACCAACTTTGTCATGACCCAAAACAGGGGCCATGACCGGCGCTAGGGAACGGGAATTCTTTCGAATCCGGAACCCGTAGCAAGCCTAAAAATAAAATAAATCATGCAATAATAACCATAATAATATAATATGCAGCGGAAATAAAAATCATAATATCATAATATTATCCATATCAATTGGATTTAAATCGAAATCTCATCTCATAGATACATAATCTTTTATACAAATCCAGTTTCAACATAATACATCTCTTTAAAAATAAAATACATGAAATCCATTACTTTATTTCATGACTACTACAGTGTCTAGATAAAATAAATAAGACTCAAGTAGATAATTTACACAAAGAAGCCGGGGCGGAAGAAATCCGGTGTATCGACCTGATACTGAGGTCTGAAGAAGTTGACTCTCCTGAAAAATAGTCAACGGAGGGGAGTCAGACCTCACTGAGTGAATTACTATAATATATATACATACACACTAAATGACAATGCATACAGTCAATAATACATATCTAATATGTATATATACAGGCAAATTCACACAGATGCAGTAAAAATCATTTTTATATATTTTATTGAAAATCACAGTTTATGAAGGATCATATAGAACCCTAGAATATCGCAACCTCAGAAAATAGTGTTAGACAACACTGTGGCCATATAGGCTCACTGAATCCAAATATATCCACTTAATCCATTTGGACAGTAGACTGGCCCCGAGACACTAAGTCAACCGAGCTCCAGCAGTCTGACTGCCAGTGTGATTGGCCCTGAGACACTTGGTCAACCGAGCTCCAGCAATCACACCCCAAACCACATCTCACACATCAAATAATCATAATCAATCAATATCCACAAATAGTTAGTAATATAGCCTCATACTATAGGCGTACCGGTACGTACTCGGTCCTAGTGCTGCCCACTAGGTAGCACGTTCTATCGATATCCTTCATAAATAAATAAATCATACATTCACAAAATAAATGATGCATGAATTTAATCAAAATAACAATATAAACCATATATATACTGGAAATATACCAAAAGTAAACCAGGTATATTTTGAGTATATATATGTCAAATGAATTCAATCAAATTATAAATTAAGTTGAAAATATATTTAAAAACATTTTAAATATATTTTATTTACAAAACATGTATATAATTTAATATATACTAAAAATAAACCAAAAATATACTTAATATAAACTTAGGAAATAATCAAATTATTTATGCATATTTAATCAACATAAAACATGCATTTCTAAATCATGCATCCTAAAGCATATATATATAAAATAGTAACTCACCTAGTGCGCTCCACGAGACAGGTCCGACGGGCCTGGACCACTAGCCCTCGGTCTCGGCGCAACTAAACAAGAAATAAATAATCGACATCAGAATAACCCTAACAGAAATCCTAGAATTCGATCTAGAGTATTTAAATACGGAAACAGAATTAGAAATTAGGGTTCGACTGGATATCACATTTTACGAGAATTCTATCAAAAATTCGACAGAACCTCCCCTGTAAAACGGACATCTCTCTACTCAAAAGAGTAGAGCCGACCCTGCAAAGAAACACACTTCGAAAATAAACTCAACACTCAACCACAACCCCTCGGTCGGACTCCAGACTACAATCTACCGACCGGGGTCCACAACACAGAATAATTCCAGGAATACCAAAAATATCCTTATAGCATAGAAATACATTTTATAGATAGAAATTACATATCAACTCGTGAAAATATTATAATATATATACAAAAATTATTAACACTGCATATCCCGGTACAGTATAAAAATATTTAAAAACATGGGATATTACAATTTAAAAAAAATTATTTTTGATTTCTTTTGAGCGGAGTTATCAGACTGTAAGCTGTTTATAAAAAGTGATGTTGTTTTAGGCAGCAGCTAATTCAGTAATTTGATTACGAAAATTGGTTAGTTGCTTCCATGACACAAATTAGGGTTTCATGGTGGCTGTTTTAATTAAGCGTTTTGTCTATTTTTTAACAAATTGATTTTATAGTAATTTGATTATGAAAATTCATTAATGTTTAGAAATTTGAAAGGCAAGTCACCGAAGAACTAAGGTAAAGTGTTTACCGTCGGACCTGCTGACTGGCCAGCAGGACCGCCACCAGGGTTGTTGCCCCAGACCCTACTAGGGGCGCTACCCTTTGGAACCCCATTAGGGGTGCTGCCCCTTGACCCTGAAAGAATTGTCACATTATTTTATTTTTAACATAATTATTGGATTTGCTAACTAAATAGATTATTATGTTATACATGTTTGTTATTTTATGCATGATGCATAGCATGGCCCTTAGACCAATGTGATTGGATTTAATTTTTATGGGTTTTAATTTTAAATACGGCTTGCGAGTCATTTTTGTTTTGTTGTATTTATTTTATTAGAATAGTGTAGAATAAATAACAACAATTTATGTAAATCATGACCCATGGTGCAATTCAAGTTGGAGGCCCAAGATGAAGATCCAAGATGGGAACCAAAGAAGGAGATCCATAGTAGAAGATGGAGATCCAAGTTGGAGGCTTAATTTGTAATTGTAATATTACCTAGGTTTGACCTTTGATATTTATATTGGCTTATGAAGATCAACTTAGATTTGGCCCATGCTATGTCACATTTATTTTAGTTGTTATATATATGATGCCATGTGATGCCATGTATGTGATGCCATATGATGCCATGCAATACTACATAATAATAACTAAATAATATTAAATAAAGGCGAACCCTCATTTAATATTAAGTCATTATAATGCCTCCTATAAATTCAACACTTGTCAAGCGTTAGATTATTATATATGGGCCTGCCAAAACAGGGTGTATAAATTTATCTAGGGAAGGCAAGTTGGATAATGGTGCTATCCAAACGTTTGATATGGTTTGACTTAATTAGGTTATCAAAATGGTTTTAGACCTAGGGCATTAGATGGGATTTTTAGCCAGAACATGTGATGTCAAATCCCATACCATCCAAGAGTTACATAAGATGTAATTGATAAGAGTTGTCTACCTAAATAACCATATTTTAGGTGATGAGCCAAAGCTCACTTAGAGTATAATGAATTATGGATCTTGGCCCACTAAAATTTGTAAATTAACTTAGAGGGTTATTGATTTAAGTAAATTTAGTGGGAGTTTTTAATTATGCCTCATACATATTTAATAAAATATTGAATGGACTTTACATATATTTATTGCAGATAATGACTTCAAACACTACACCTACCATGTCATTGCGATTGATCCTTGAGAAGGATAAGCTTAATAGGACTAACTTTCTTGATTGGTACAGAAACCTAAGAATTGTTCTTAGGCATGAGAGAAAGGAATACATCCTTGATCAACCCATCCCTAAGGAACCAGCTGTCAATGCTCCTAGAGCACAAAGGGATGCTTATAATAAGCATTTTAATGATTCTACTGATGTCACTTATGTTATGCTTAGATGTATGGAGTCTAAGCTATAAAACCAGCTGATGGAAATGGAGGCTTATACTATGATAGGCCATCTCAAGGAAATGTTCCAAGAGAAAGCCAGAATTGAAAGGTTCAATACCATCAGGGCATTGCTTTCCTGCAAGATGACTACTAGCAGCTCTATCAGTCCTTATGTTCTTAAGATAAAGGGTCATCTTAATCACTTGGACAAGCTTGGTCTCAAGATTGAACAAGAACTGGCTGTGGATATTATTCTCTAATCTTTTCCTGAAGCTTATGATAGCTTCATTATGAATTGCAATATGCATAGTATGGAGAAGACTGTTTTAGAGTTGCATGGGATGCTAAAAAATGCTGAAAAGAACATCCAAAGTAACACCAAAGATGTTCTCATGGTCAATAAGGGAAAAAGGATGAAAAGGGTTGGAAGGGCAAGGGCAAGGTCTTTAAAGGCTTTCAGAAGCCAAAGCTAAAGCCCAAGCCCAAATCCAAAGCTGAACCCAAACAAAAGGAAGGAATTTGCTTTTTCTGTAATGAGCTAGGTCATTAGAAAAGAAATTGCAAGCTCTATTTGGATGATCTGAAGAAGAAAAAGGGTGGTGAGACTACCTCTTCAGGTATTCATGTTATAGAATTAAATTTATCTGCTTCTGATTCTAAGTCTTGGGTGTTAGTTATTGGATCAGGATCTCACATTTGTACAAATGTGCAGGGTCTAAAAAGGAGTAGATCATTGGCAAGAGGTGAAATGTACCTACAAGTTGGCAATGGAGCAAGAGTTGCTACTTTAGCTGTAGGAACTTATGAGTTACCTTTGCCTAGTGGACTTGTTTTATCTTTAGAAAATTGTTATTATATACCTACTATGCGTAGGAATATTATTTCTATTTCTTATTTGGACAAGAAAGGGTTTGAATTTATTATTAAGAATAATAAATGCAATATTTATCAAGATAACATTTTCTATGGATATGCTCCATGCACTAGTGGACTTTATATTTTAGATGCTGAAGACACTAATGAAATGCCAATCTATAACATAGATACAAAGAAGTCTAAATCTAATGATTTAAACTTGACCTATCTCTGGCATTGTCGTTTAGGCTATATAAATGAGAAACGCATTTCAAAGCTACACCAAAATGGGCTTTTAAATTCATTTGATTATGAATCATTTGATACATGTGAATCATGTTTACTTCGACAAATGACTAAAACACCTTTTACTGGATAGAGTGAGAGGGCTAATGACTTATTGGGCCTAATACATTCTGATGTATGTGGAATATTAAGCTCAACTGCTAGAGGAGGTTTTCAGTACTTTATAACTTTCATAGATGATTTCAATAGATATGGTTATCTATATCTAATGGAACATAAATCTAAATCTTTTGAAAAGTTCAAAATTTTCAAGAATGAAGTACAAAATCCACTTGGTAAAAATATTAAAACACTAAGATCTGATTGAGCTGGTGAATATTTAAACCAAGAATTTACAGATCATCTTAGAGATTGTGGGATTGTTTCACAATTGACTCCTCCAAGTACACCACAATGGAATGGTGTGTCTGAATACAGAAATCGGACTCTATTGGATATGGTTCGATCTATGATGAGTCAATATGATCTTCCAATCTCTTTTTGGGGATATGGTTTAGAAACTGCTGCATTCATTTTGAATAGAGTTCCATCGAAGGCAGTTGAAAAGACACCATGTGAGAAATGGACTGGAAAAACTCCCAGTTTGTCTTTTCTTAAGATTTGGGGATGTGATGCTTTTGTGAAGCGTCAAATCTCAGATAAACTAGCACCCAATTTTGAAAAATTCCTTTTTATGGGATATCCTAAAGAAACTAAAGGATATTACTTCTACAATGCATCTGAGAACAAAGTGTTTGTGTCTCGAAATGGTGTATTTTTGGAAAGAGAGTTTATTTCCAAAGGAACCAATGGGAGCATAGTACAACTTAAAGAAATTCAAGGCCCACAAAATAGTGTTGTACCTGATATGGAACCGGAGCTAAATCAACAAGTAGTTGTTGAGCCTGCACAAGTACCAGAAGGCCTAAGGAGGTTTGGTAGGACACGTCAAATCCCCATGAGATATGGATTTCTTATAACCAGTGATAAGGATGTGTTAATTGTGGATCAAAATGAGTCCACATCCTATCAGGAGGCCATAAATAGTCCTGACTCTGAGAAATGGCTTGAAGCCATGAGATCAGAAATGCAATCCATGTATGATAATCAAGTATGGACCTTGATTGACCCAAATGATGGTTTAAAAACTATTAGGTGCAAATGGGTTTTCAAAAAGAAAATCGACATGGATGGCAATGTGCATAACTTTAAGGCAAGACTGGTTGCAAAAGGTTTCAAACAAACATATGGTATAGACTATGATGAAACCTTTTCACCAATGGCTATGCTAAAATCTATTTGAATTCTCCTTGCCATAGCTGCATACTATGATTATGAAATATGGCAAATGGACGTCAAAACAATAATTCTTAATGGAAATTTACTTGAGGATGTGTACATGACACATCCAGAGGGTTTTGTTAGTCCTGAGAATTCTGAAAATGTATGCAAGCTTCAAAGATCCATTTATGGATTGAAGCAAGCATCTCGGAGTTAGAATCTTCGTTTTGATGAAGCAATCAAAGAATTTGGCTTCATTAAAAATGATGATGAACCTTATGTATACAAGAAAGTTAGTGGGAGTGCTATTGTGTTTTTAGTGTTGTATGTGGATGACATACTACTCATTGGAAATGATATCCCTATTTTACAAAATGTTAAATCATGGTTAGGGAATTGTTTCTCAATAAAAGACTTAGGTGAAGCTACTTATATATTAGGCATTAAGATCAATAGAGATAGATCTAAAAGGCTTATTGGCCTAAGACAAAGCACTTATATTGATAAGGTATTGAATAGGTTTAGTATACAAGATTCCAAAAGAGGATTCTTGCCAATGTTGCATGGCATTAGTCTCAACAAAACTCAGTGTCCTATGACATAAGATGAGCGAGGCCGCATGAGTAAGATTCCATATGCTTCTGCTATTGGATCTATCATGTATGCAATGTTGTGTACTTGACCTGATGTTTCATATGCCTTAAGTACAATGAGCAGATACCAATCAAACCCAGGTGAAAGTCACTGGACAGTAGTTAAAAATATCCTTAAGGACTTGAGAAGAACTATGGATGCATTTTTACTGTATGGTGGTCAGGAAGATGAGTTAGTTTTAAATGTTGCACAGATGCCAGCTTCCAAACTGACAAGGATGATTTTCGATCACAGTCAGGATATGTGTTTTGTTTGAATGGAGGTGTAGTGAGCTGGAGGAGTTCCAAGCAAGACACTGTTGCTGATTCTACAACAGAAGCTGAGTACATAGTTGCCTCAGAAGCAGCTAAGGAGGCTATTTGGATCAAGAAGTTCATAACTGGACTAGGTGTTATTCCTAGTATATCAGATCCAGTGAACTTGTATTGTGACAATAATGGAGCTATAGCCCAAGCTAAGGAGCCCATATCACATCAGAGATCCAAACACATACTTAGGCGTTATCATCTCATTCGAGAAATCATTGAGAGAGGAGACGTCAAGATATGCAGAGTACCTACAAATGATAATGTTGCTGATCCACTGACTAAGCCTCTTCCATAGCCTAAACATGAGAGTCATACTAGGTCCATAGGTATTAGATACGATGTTGATTGAGCCTAGTGCAAGTGGGAGATTGTTAGTGATATGCACTAGGTCAATCATTTATGATTATATATTGACTTTCTTATTTTATTAATGAAGAGGTATTTCATTATCATTTGATTTTATGATAATTATATGAATGGTTAATTCTTACTAAGGCCATCAAGTATGTGACTTGATAGTAAAACCTTTAGATTAAAATACGAGTTCTATTCTAATTATCCCTAGCTATTTATTCATTATATAAATATTAAAGTATTAAGGCTAGTATGATGTTGACTGATGGTTGTGTTTTACTAATCATGAATATGAGATATTAAGTCAACTCATATGTACGTGATGAGAGATCATGTACTGGATTGACCCACTATGAGAATACTACATAGATTATTGTTATAAGTATTTCTCATCACAGTAATTTTATTTTGATCCTTTGACCTTGAAATCATCATGGATTTCTACATAGCTATTTTATGTTTTGAAACATTCTAACATTGTCTTTAATCGGACGATTAAATAAGATGTTGTTGGATATGAAATTAGTTATGTGAGGAATGTGAGTGATTCATAAGGAATTTATCCCCCATTAATATGAGAAAGATATCTATGGGCCCCTTGATGAGATAGACTAAAGGAAAATGCATGGCCATGCTGATATGAATTGATAAAGAGTTATCATTTTCAGTCTACTTGGAATCAAGTTAGAATATTAAACTATATAAAGATGACATTCTATGCCTTATGTTCAATTAAGATATCATGTGATAAAGGGATGATAAAATTCACTGTAATTAGGTTATGTTGGATTATTGACTTCACATGACTTGGGTAGTCATAATGTCTTGCTAGAGGCCACTTATGACTTATAAGCCTAAATAGAGATTTAAGCCCACTGCCAATGTTATGTGAACCTACAGGGTCACACACTTAGAACAAGCCCAAAACGGATATGAGTTTAATAAGCCCAAAATAAACTCTGTGGAAATAAATAATTAAAGTGTTTTATTTATTTATTTGTTTATTTATTTAAGATAAATGTTATTTTAAATAAATAAATAAATAAGATATTATTTTTGATTTGTTTTTAAAAACAAAATCAGAATATAATAAATGGAAAATTACCAAAAGGTCATTGGTAGGTGAAACCTTAATTTGGAGTCTATAAATATGTTATATTCTCTAGGGTTTAACACACTTGTTTTTTTCCTGCCTCCAAAATTTGTTTTCTTTCTTCTTAGAAAACAAAGATAGAGTTTTTCTTTTCTTCTTGATTTGTGAGACAATCAAGAAGGTTGCTAGCACACATTCCAATTCATTTTGTGAAGAGCTGTTCATGTGGATACCTATAGAGGATGGATCCTTTTGGAGATGTCTAGATCCGAACAACCAAAGCAAAAAGCTCGAGGTAAGGTGTCACCGGTATGAACCTCCTCTCATCCTTCCAGAAATCTTGCCTCTTTTACATCTTGGTGAGATTCTTAAAATGCTAGATTTAATCAAGTAGTCGAATTACATGGATCCAGGTTTGGGAATGTGATAAATTTTTAATTTTTTGCTGCGTTTGTATCACGAAACCCAATAATGGCAACTCCGACACAGGCAAACTAGGCCCCAATTAGGAAGGCCCCTATTAAGTTACAGAGCACACATCTAAAGGGGCATACAAGTTAAAGGGCAAAGAAGGCAATGAACTATAATAGTTTTGGAATTTAGATTGACTTTGAAAATACTATAAATAAATGTACATGGAAGGACATCAAATAAAGTATTTTCGTTCATTAATGAAAAATATGTTACAAAAGTCAATAAAAAAAAACTATTTTACTAAATGTACATCCGATAGCTTAGACTTGGAGGTGGGAGGGGGAGCAGCATGGATAGTACTAATAGGTGTTAAAAGCTCTATAGAGGATTCTTCAGCTAACCTTGGAGTACTCATTAGTCTAAGGGAAATGGCCTTCTGCCGAGCATCCCCCTCAGCAGCAATTATAGCCAAATCAGTTGGTGTTATTCGATCCAAGCCAGCTAAATACATCTCCAGATTTTGAAAGAGCAAGATCCTCCTACATTCAGATCTGTAGGCCTTGAGAAATCCTCCCACCATGTTTTGATAAGATCACTTGTTACTCTCTCACAATTTCTCAACCTCGGCCAATTTCTTCTTTAGATCCGCAATCCAAAAATCCTGCTCCTTAATCCTTTTGGTCAATTGACCTTTACTATGCTCTAGATTGGCCACCTTTTTCTCGCTCACCTCGGCCTTAGATTTTGCCTTGGCATACTTGGTTTGGCAGAGCTCTAGTGCTGCCTTTGCCTTATCCAACTTTTTCTTAAACTTAATTGCTATTGTTCCAACCTCCATCTCCTTCAGATCGTATTGGCTTTTGAGGTACAAATATTAGTCCTTCTCTTGTAACAAAGCCTAGGTCATCTGTACAAGGAAAAGCTTGCATCATCACCTCCATATAAAAAGCACACAAAAAGGTTCAAATAAAAAGTGTTCAACACATACTTCTAGTGAATGACCAATCATATAACCAAAGAGCTCCTCCAGACCCTCCTCATCCTAGTGCTGCATATCCATTGAGAGCCTCAGCGACTCAGTATATTGATCTCGGACCTAGGCATTTGAGACACTCGATGGCTTTACTTTGTTTAAGATCCATGCCCTCATATCCGGACACCCAGAAAGCCTTGGACACTGGATGTATATTTCCTTATCTAGCTCCTCATAATCTGAGCTTTGGTCAATCAGCCGCCTCTTTCACCGGCCTTCCCTACTAGATTGGTAAGACTCGGCCACTGCCTTTCCCTTTGGGTTGTTGATTGCTCCCTCGAGGACTGCAGGAACTTAAGGATCCAAAGAGGGGGAGGAGATTTGTACTTCTTTTGGCTTTGCTGGCTCATAAGCTACAAGCTGAATTTCATCCACAAAAGCAAAAAAGTTAGCCATCTATAATTGAAAAAATAAAAAGGATGTCAGAAAGATACCTTTCAATAATTAAAAAAATATCGGTGGACTACACACGGTCTGAGTATACTTTCCACAAGTATCTTCTTGATACATCTTCAGTAGATCGAGCATCGGCTAGGCCATCAAGATGAAGCCTTAAGACCATCTTCAGCTGGTTGGAGAGCTTTAGAGGCCATTTTACCCTATGAAATTCATCAGACCACATTCGCTAGACATCTAGGAAGTCCACAGGGTGCTCAATAATGAAAAACTTATGCCTCCATTTCTTGTGAAGATCTGGAAGCTTCACAAATAGGGTATGGTTGGGGATAGCCAATAAGGAGAACATTAGTTCTCCCTTCTTCCTAGTCAAACTATACAAATACCACAGGACATCTAAGTCTAGCTCCCTACCCTCCTCATGCATCAACTGAATAAAATCGATCAAAATTCAATAGCTATTAGGGTGCAGCTGACCGGGCGCTATGTTATATCTATTCATAAATCTTTTTACAAAGGGATCTAATGGGAACTTCAGACCCCTTTCCAGTTAGTCAAAATATACTATTAGCCTACTAAGATCTGATATGGGGGTATGGGCCCTAAACTTCCTATCTATAATGTGCAGGGCATAATTGGTGGGAATGTTGAATGACCTATGGTACCACCCCCAACAACTCCTCATCTATCCTAGATATAAAAAAAATTAGAGCTAACCTATTCCCTCTGTGCCATAAGGTCTATCTAAGAAATGCAATAGAAGAAGAATGGAAGAAGGAAGAAAAAGATCACCTATTTGTAAAATGAGGAAGTCACTGCAGAAAAAGATTTATGGCGGAGGAAAAGTAAATGAGATACTAACCAAATAGAAAAGAGCATAAATGCATCAACTCGAAGAAGCAGGGACACTTATAAAGCAACAGAAGGCTTTGGAACAAACCATTAATTGCCCTTATAATTACTTCATTTCTCCTCACATCATTAAAGGCAATCTGGGAAATGAAAAAACCCATTAATTAAATAGTCATCATTATGGCAATAGAAACATCTCATCTTTTGACACACGAAAAGATGCGATGATTACACAATTCAAATTTCAAAAATCTAGGCATCGAGGCAACATAGATGTTACTTGACCCAGGCACACCATTGCTAGCTGTTCTTCCACACTCAACATAGTAAGATCTAGCATCACCCACCAGTGACTGTAGCTGGCACCCTCAGGTTGCCTTTATAGTATTGAGGTTTCGAGCATCCATGCCTCATATATTAAGTCCAGTAACTGAAGTTGGCTCCCTCAGGTCGCTTTTATAGTACTGAGGATGGGCATCTGAGCCATACTTGCAAGACACTTAGACTATCTAGCACTTGGGCCGTGCTTCTAAAGCACCAAAATAAAGTCCAGTGATTGAAGTTGGCACCTTCAGGTCGCTTATATAGTACTGAGGTTCTGAGCATGTAAGCCTCGTGTCCTCACATCGAGCATCTAAGCCTTACACATTAGTCCAGTGACTGAAGTTGGCAACCTTAGGTCACTTTTATAGTACTGAGGTTCGGCACTCAGTCCACACTTATAATGCACCAAGATCATACGACACTTGGGCCACGCTTCTAATGCATAAAGATAAAGTCCAGTGACTGAAGCTAGCACCCTCATGTCACTTCTACAATATTGAGATTCCGCACTCGAGCTGTGCTTTTAATACACCAAGCATCAAAACTCCAGTGATGACTGGTTAACGTTGCCTTCACACTGACGGGTTAATCTATTCCATCTTTTTTTTTTTGCTGATTTTGTGCACTCCAAAGTCCAACTAGCACTTCCATGATGCAACAGTTTCAAGACTTGGTACTGAGCTTTATCTTTTCTGTGACTGAGGCTGGCTACCTCAGTTCACCTTTCCACATCAAATGAAGTGACTCAAGCACTCTTCCTCCTTATATAGAAGAATTATTATTCTATCATTACAGACTCGGATACGTCGGACATAAATATCTGAATAGAACCATGGAGGGACTCTTGATACCATACATGTATATATTCATGTTTTATTAAAGAACTTTGTTTCTTATACAAGTTACTTGAAAAGGGAAGGCAGTCAAATCCATTTAGGGAAAGGATCCTACTTGGAGAAGACTCCCAAATAAAGAAGGAATACTCTCATATTTGATTCAGGATTCCTATCCTAAGAGGAATCCTACTCTTTTCAGGTCTAAGTATCACTATAAATAGGATCTCATATCCCTTATTCTCATTCATTCTATTCTCTCAAATTCTAATTGTTATTGCTTCCACTCTCTAGATTCTCTCCTTATTTTCTGACTTAGGCATCAGAGTGTTTGTGGGGATCCTCCCCACCTCTCACCTTGCCCTTTGTTGGTCACTTGTAGGATTCCAAGCTCAAGAGTTCTAAAAATAAGTTATCAAGTACCAAGTGGAAAATTAGTTTTGGGCGAAGTATCAATATTGTTGGTTAGCCTTGGCTAGAAGATGAGGATGATCCCTTCATTTGATCATTACTTCCAAAAAATTGGAGGAACAAGACTGTTAATCATCTTATGTTATATGATTAGCTAAATTTAGACATGTAGATTCTGGCTCAGTATTTTATTCCCAGAGATGTTCATCTTATCTTTATGATGTCGTTATCAATCTAGCATGCCCATGATGTTTATTATTGGTGCTATAATAGTAAGGGCTCTTATTCTGTAAAAAGTGGGTATGCTTTATTAATGGCTATGTCCAATAATATTTAGCAGGCTGACATTACTCCCTGGAATAAGATTTAGAGTTTAAACTATCCAGCAAAGGTGAAAGTATTAATTTGGTGTATTTGTGCGGAGTGTATTCCTACTAGGACTGCTTTAACCCGGAAGAGGATTGAAGTTGACCTGCATTGCCCTTTTTGTAATATGTATCCAAAGGACTTATCTCACAACATTTTCATTCAATGTAGGCATGTCAGGTGAGTTTAGAGTCTCTCTTATCTTGGTGACCTATCAAACAACTTTCCTTCATTTTTATTGTGGTGGAACTTTATTGCTATGCATAAATCTAAGGAAGAGGTGGAGATTGCAACGGTGATTCATTGGAGTATTTAACATCATCATAATAAATTAGTCTAGAGAAATTGGTCGTTTGAGGAGTATCAAATTTTCTAGTTTGCTCTCTCATGTCACTCTAAATGGTTTCTTTCAAAACAGTACTCTCATGTTCCCATTCCTAATCCCTTAGGTCCTTCCTGATGATATACTCCCCCTACGAATCATCTTATTTGCAATTTGGATGCTTCTTTTTCCAGACATCAGCAGGTTATGGTTTTGTTATCAGAAATGGTAGTGGTCAGTGCAAGTCATGGCTGTCTCAAAAATGCAACAAGTCCATATTAAATATTAATTTGCATTTTTTAAATATGTCTTTACATTTTGGTGTGCATATGATTCAATGTATGGTTATTTAATGTGTGAGTTTCATTAAATGTTTAAGTAAGTTTAATGTGTGTTTTATTAATTAAGTGTTTAAGTTCGATGTTAGTTTATTAATTATAGTACATGTATTTAGAGTTCAAGAGGTGAATTTTTACCTATAAATACCCCTTGTACTTGAGTTTGAAGTATGAGTTTAAAATAAAAAAACATTTCTTCTACGTATTCCTCTTCTATCTAAATATTTTTCTCTCAAATATCTCTCTCCTTTGAATAAAGTGGCATCAAAGCTTGGTTCTTTTTTTGAAAAATTGTAAATAATAGAGTCCATTTATTTCAATTTCCTCACTTTACAAAAGAAAATTATAAAACATGGTGTCGTCATATGAAAGCTGTTCTTGGCTCATAAGATGTATGGGAGATTGTAGAAAAAGGGTATGAGCAACCTCAAAATGAAAATGATTTCCCTCAAAATGAGAAGGATGCTTTAGTAAAATTAAAGAAGAAAGATCAACAAGCCCTCACTCTTATCCATCGATATTTGGATGATTCAATGTTTGAAAAGGTGGTTGATGCAACCATGTCAAAAGAAGCATGGGAAATTTTGTAAAATTCATTTTAAGGAGTTGAAAAAGTGAAAAAGATATGACTTTAATCATTGAGAGGTGATTTTGAAGCTATATGCATGAAGGAATCTGAGTCAGTTTTAGATTATTGCTCAAAGGTGAAGGTCATTATGAATAAAATGAAGAGGTATGGAGATAAAATTGAAGATGTTCATGTGGTAGAGAAAATTCTTTAATCCTTGACTCCAAAGTTTGATTATGTGGTTTGTGTCATTAAGGAATCCAAAGATTTGGACTCTATAACTCTTGAGCAATTAGAGGGATCTTTATAAGCTCATGAAGACAAAATTAAGAGGAGACAAGATGAACTAATAGAGCAAGCTCTCAAAGTGAAGGTTTCTTTAAAAGATGATAATGGAGGAACTACTCACAAAGGATGAGGAAAAAGATGTGGTCATGGATGTGTATAAGAAGGAAAAGGTAGAGGTTATTATAACGACTTCAATGAGAGAAGTAATCAACCATTTAATGGTCATAAAAGAGCAAGAGGAAGAGGAAGAGGCAACAATCCAAGGCCAAATGAGAGGAGGTATGATAAATCTAATGTTGAATGTTATAATTGTCATAAGCTTAGGCATTATGCTTGGGAATGTAATGATGAAAAGGTGCATGTCGATAAGCAAATCAATGTTGTCAACAAGCAAGAAGATGAAGAGCCCACTTTATTATTTACTCTTAAAAATGATAAGAGAAATGAAGAAAGCTCACGGTATTTGGATAATAAAGCAAGCAATCACATGTGTGGAGATAAACTAAAATTTACAAGTCTTAATGAAAAGGTGCAAGGCAATGTTTCTTTTAGAGATTCTTTAAAGATTAAAATTTATGGGAAAGGTACTATTCGAATTTCTTTTAAAAATGGGAGCCATAGACTTATTCATTATGTCTATTATGTTCCTAAACTAAAAAGTAATATTTTAAGTTTGGGGTAACTTCTTGAGAAAGGATATAAAGTTAACATGAAAAATCATTATCTTTGGCTTAGAAACTAAAATGGAAATTTGATTACTAAGGTGTATATGTCAAAGAATAGAATGTTTTTATTAAATCTCAAGACAATTGAAGTGAAGTGCTTAAAGGTGGATGTGAGAGAAGAAGCATGGCGTTGGTATATTAGATTTGTGCAGTTGAATTTTAAAGCACTTAAACTTTTGGGAGACAAGTAAATGGTGAATAGCATGCCTCTTATCAATCACCAAAATTATATATGTGAAGCATGTTTACTTAGCAGGCATTTGAGAAGGAGTTTTCTAAAAGAAGCCATGACAAGAGTAACTAAGCCACTTCAACTTGTTCATACTAATGTATGTGGACTAATCAAGCCATCATCATTCAATAAAAATAGATCTTTCTATTTTTCATTGATGATTATAGTAGAAAGACTTGTGTTTTTTTTTCTTAAATAGAAATTTGAAGCATTTAAAACATTCAAGAGTTTTAAAGCTCTTATGGAGAATGAAAGTGGCTACTCAATTAAGGCTTTGAGATTCAATTGAGGAGGTGAATTCACATTAAAAGAGTTAAGTGATTTTTGTGAATCATAGGGCATTCACCATCCTTTGATAGTTTTGAGATCACCACAACAAAATGGAGTAGCTGAGAGGAAGAATAGAATTATTCTTAAAATGGTTCCAAGTGTGATGAAAGCCAAACTTATACCTAAAGAGTTTTGGGCAGAAGTTGTTTCTTGTGCAATTTATTTGTCAAATCGGTCTCTTATGACAAATGTCAAAGATTAAACACTATAAGAAGCATGGAGTAAAAGAAGGCCTAGTGTCGCTCACTTGCAAATTTTTGAAAGCATTACATATGTTCATTTGCTATAACAAGAAAGATCCAAGCAAAATGATCAAAGTGTCAAGTAAGTCTTCATCGGCTATGATCAAAATTCCAAAGGCTATAAGTTGTACAATCCAAGCAATGGCAAGATTATGGTAAGTCGAGATGTTAAGTTTGATGAGGAAGCAACATGGGATTGTAAGATAAAAAAGAGAGCACATATGATTTTCTTTTATATTTTGAAGAAGATATCATAACACCAATTCAAGATACAACTCCACCACCTCCTACAACTACTCCACATCATTCTCCTCTTTCTTCTTTATACGATGAAGGCTCTAATGAAAAATCACAAAAAATGAGGAGTTTGTTTGAAATTTATAATAAGACTGAAGAAATCACTACTAATGATTTATTTTGTCTATTTGTAAATAGTGAATCTTTAAACTTTGAAGATGCTATAAAATATAAAAAATGGAGGCAAGCTATGGAGGAAGAAATCAATGCAATTAAAAAGAATGACACTTGGGAATTATTAACTCTTCCCAAAGGTCATGAAGTTACTGATGTCAAATGGGTCTACAAGGAAAAGAAGAATGCAAATGGAGATATGATGGGAAATAAAGCAAGACTTGTTGCTCAAGGTTATAAGAAAAATATGGAGTAGATATGAAAAAGTATTTGCACCTATTGCTCGTATGGAGACAATTTGTCTATTGATTTCTTTAGTAGCCTAAATGAAGTGGAATATTTACCAACTTGATGTAAAGTTAGCTTTTCTAGATGGCTATCTTAAGGAAGAAGTGTATGTAAAGCAACCAATTGGCTTTGTAATTAAAGGCCATGAAGATAAAGTATTAAGATTGAAGAAAGCACTATATGGTTTAAAATAAGCACCAAGAGCATGGAATACTCGCATCAACAAGTACTTTAAAGATAATAGGTTTGTTCATTGCTCTCATGAATATGCGCTTTATATGAAATTGTTTGAAAATAAAGATGTTTTGCTTATTTGTCTTTATATGGATGATTTTATCTTTACTGTCAATAATCCATAGCTATTTGAAGATTTTAGGAGAGCCATGTTATTAGAGTTTAAAATGACAGATATAAGGATTATGTCTTATTATATGGGCTTGGAAGTAAAGCAAATGGAGTATAGAATTTTTATTTCATAAGAAAACTATACAAGAGAAGTATTGAAGAAGTTTAAAATGCTCGATTGCAATCCTATGAACACACTTATGGAAGTTCGAATCAAACTGTCAAGATTTAATGAAGGACACAAGGAAGATCCCACTTTATTCAAAAGCCTTGTGGGAAGCTTAAGATACTTGACATGTATAAGGCCGAATATTCTTTTTACAGTTAGAGTGATAAGTCATTTTATGGAAGCTCTTACTTCTACTCACATGAAAGCTACAAAGAGGATTCTCCAATATTGAAAACGTACAATTGACTATGGGTTGCTATATTCTTCATCCATTAATTTTAAGCTTATTGGATTTTCTGAGAGTGATTTTACGAGAGATGTTAATGATAGAAAAAGCACTACTAGTTTTATATTTTTCATGGGTAATTGTGCTATTACTTAGAGTTCAAAGAAGCAATCCATTATTACTCTTTCAACTAGTGAAACTGAGTATGTGGCTGCAACATCTTATGTTTGTCATGCTATTTGGCTTAGAAGGTTATTGAAGGAACTTCATTTAAAGCAAGAAGAGGCTATAGAAATTTGCATTGACAATAAGTCCACATAAGCATTAGCAAAGAACCTGGTACTTCGTGATCAAAGTAAGCATATTGACACGAGGTACCATTTCATTAGAGAATGCATTAAAAAGAAAAAAGTGGAGCTCAAGTATGTGAAGACACATAATAAAGTTGCAAATATTTTTACAAAATCATTGAAGTTTGAAAATTTCTGGCAATTACGAGAAATGCTTGGAGTAAAGAAGAAAAGCACAAATTAAGGACGAGTGTTAAATATTAATTTGCATTTTCTAAAGATGTCTTTATATTTTTTTGTGTGCATGATTCAACGTATGGTTATTTAATGTGTGAGTTTCATCAAATGTTTAAGTAAATTTAATGTGTGTTTTATTAATTAAGTGTTTAAGTTCAATGTTAATTTATTAATTATAGTACATGTATTTAGAGTTCAAGAGGTGAATTTCTACCTATAAATACCCCTTGTACTTGAGTTTGAAGTATGAGTTGAAAATAAAAAAAAATTCTTCTAAGTATTCCTCTTTTATCTAAATATTTTTCTCTCAAACCTCCCTCTCCTCCGAACAGTCCGCTGTTAGCTGAAGCCCTCTCATGTTGTGAAGTGCTCAGTTGGTTAAAGCATCATGGTTTTGACAATGTTACTCTTGAGTCAAATGCCCTCTCCTTGGTTACAGCTATCTCTAGCTCTTATTGGGACAGTTCTTTGTTTGGTTCAATAGTCTTGCAATGTAAAACTCTTTATAGTTTATTTGCAAATGTCCTTGTAACTTTTTCTTTTAGATCAACGAACATGTGTGCTCATTTGCTTGCTAGAGCATCCGGTTCTAAGTCTAGTATGCAGGAATGGTTTGATAGTTCTCCACCATTCTTGTACGATGCTTTATCTTTGATTTTCTTCTATAAGATAGCCTCCTATTTCATTCAAAAAAATAAAAAAAATTCTCTCTATAACAATATAAAAACATATAAAAAATTTTAAAAATTAAATAATATATAAAATTTATAAACATTTTCTTAACTTTTATCAAGACTTTTAGCTACCCACCATGCCACTTTTTCATTTTTTTAATGAACCATCGGTATCCAAAACTTACTAGATTTTGATTAATTTGGTTCGATCCACATAGGATAATAAAAATGGTAAAGATTTTCTAATAATTAATTTAATGCATATCAGTTGGGGTGTGCAAGCCTACTAAATTAATCAAACAAAAAATGGAATCAACCCAATTCGGTTTGGTTCGGTTTGCATGTGTAAAATTTTTTTTTTTGAATTGATATGAAATGTTTGGTTTTCTACTCAAAAAATTCGGTTAACTAAATTTTAATATTTTTATTTTTTAATTTTTAAATAGGGGATATTATATAAAAAAATCTCAACCTTTGGGGGTATTTTCAAATAAAACCTTATTCAAAATTTTCTTTCAAATCAAATTACAACCTTTAAAATGTTATAAGAAAAAACCCTTATTGGATGACTATAAAGGTAACAGAAGATGAGACACTCAAAATAGTCTACTAATCCAAAATGAAACACTCAATTGGAGGGGAGAAAATATTAATTTGGGGGGCAAATATATTGATTTCATCTCCCATTACTAGTACACTCATCCAAGTTGGCCTAATGGATAAAAAAAAAAAAAAGTTTCATCTCATGTTACCAATATAGTCATCCAATGAGTACTTTTTTTTTTTTAAATAATGTTTTAAAGGTTATGATTTGATTTAAAAAAAAAAATGGAATAGAGTTTCATCTAAAAATACCCCTAAAGTTGGGCTTTTTTTTTAGTGTAATTTCCCCTTTTAAATAATATAATAATGTAATAAAAAATAAAAATAATTGATATTTTTAAAAATTTCAATTATTTTAGTCGGTTCAGTTTTTATTTTAAAACATTCGATTATTTTAGTTTGGTTAATTCAGTTCAATAAAAAAAAAAATCTAAAACCAACCGAATTGACTAAATATACACTTGTATATATGAGGATTAGAATCTAAAATTTCATTTAAACAGGAACAACCTCCTGTCATTGATTTCAACCGTTGGAGCTTTTTAAATTAATGCTAAATTAATAATCCACGAAATTTCTCATCTTCATTCAATGTTGCTTCGTGTTGAGCAAAATAGGGGTCACTCTCTCAAGGTCACCAAAATTTCTCCTCTTCACCAATAATAACGGTTTTGTTAGAACAAAAAATTTAAAACATTTTTTTATTTTTTAAATAATTTTTAATATTTAATAAAATATTCTACTTTAGTTTATATATATATATATATATATATTTTATTTATAAATTTTAAATAAAATATAAAAATATATATTATTTTTAAATTATAGATTGTTTTTATAATGACTGATATTTTCAATTACTATAAATATATTTTGGAAACTCTATTATTTAAAATACTAAAGTTAATAATAATAATAATAATAATAATAATAATTATTATTATTATTATTGATAGCCTTATTTTAAATTAAGGTTATTTTTATTATTATTTAGTGTTATATATATATATATATATATATATATATATATATATATATATATATATATATATATTGGTAAAAAAGCACTAACACCCTACCTACCACCCATTTCTTCTCTTTCTTTTCCCATCACTTTCCCCTTTCCTTTCTTTGCCATTCCTCACGTTGCATTCTTTCCAGCAGCACTACAAGCCCTCACGCCACCACCACTACCACCACCACCATCTGTCTCTTCTTCTTTCCTTGTTGTCTCTACAGCAGCAGTAGCCTTCTCCCTTGCACAGACAGCAGCAGCACGAAGTCAAGCAGTAGCTGCAGCCCTCCCCTGTCTTGATCTCTGTGATTAGGTGAGTTATAGGTTGGTTTAGTTAGGGTTGGTTGGGGTTGATTTTTAGTTGATTTAGGTTGTTAGTTGGTTGATTTAATTAGTTTTTGTGTTGATTTGATTTTTGATTGATTTTTATTATATTTGTTAATTATGCAGAATTTTATTTTAATTAGTTGGTTAATTTTTTTGGGTTGATTTATATATTATAGGGGATTTTAGTTATGGGTATATATAAAAAGGATTTATGTTGGTTAATTTAATTTTATGGAATTTTGTATAATTTATTTAGGTGTTTTAAGTTTATGTATATTTTGTTAATTAATTATTTTTGGTTGGAAATTTGGATAATTAGTGTTAGTAATTTAAGTTAGTAATTTTAGTATTAACAAAATAATTTTAGTGAATTTATATAATTTTTAAGGAATTATTAATTTTATGGGATTTTTGAAATTATAGGTTAATTGTATGTTTTGTTGAAAATATAGTTAAATATTGTGTTTTAAATGATTTTAGAATTTTATAGAGTATTAAATTAATTTTTATAAATTATTTACTATTGTTAGCTTATTGATACAAATTCTCAAAAATTATATTCAAATAATATGTTAATTACCATTTTGGTAATTAAATGAATTTTAAGTTACTTTTATTATATAATTAAGCTATTTGAATAATTAAATGTGAAAATGACTATTTAATATTGAATATTTGGAAAATTGGATTTTTAGTGATTTTAAAATATTATTATTTAATATTTATTTTATCGCATGTTGTGAACCTTGGTTGGGAATTGAGTAGTTCGGGGTTCTAACCCGAGATGTTGAGCTTGTGTGAAGTTTAAAAGTGTGTTTGCTTGCATGATTGACTTTACTTCGGTAGAGTGATGTCCGTTTTACAGAAGAGACTCTTCAAAATTTTTGGTAGATTTCTCATAAAACGTGACATCGAGTCAATCCTAATTTTTGAATTCTGAGTTGAGTCTTCCTTAGAAATTCTAGAAGTTATAGTTTCCGGTTTCTGATAGTCATTTTATTTTTTGTGTTTTAGTCGTCCCTCCGGTCGCGTCTACTAGTCTAAGACAAACACAATGTATCAGAGGAGCACCTTCATCTTGTAAGTTAATATTTGATTTGCATGTCGGGTTTTTAAATTAAAAGCATATTAAATTCTAATGAATTTAATTTTATGAGATTTTAGTCGATATTCTTTAAATAATGTTGCATGGTTTAATTTATAGTTGGTTTATTTATTTTATTTATTTTAATTTTCATTATTTTATTTAATTTCATTTATTTTAAATAAACTACAACATAATAGTCTACCTGATGGGTTTCATCAGGACCGTGTGTGCACCGGTAAAATATTTAATTATATTAATTATATTACTGAGGCCGATGGTCTGGTGATACTTTACTCTCGGACACCGCCAATGATATGATATTTGATTTCATTGATTAAATACTGGGGCTAAAGGTCTGGTGATGTTTTGCTCTCAGACACCGCTAGTATAGTTGGAGTATTATTTATTAAATCACTAGGGCTGAAGGTCTGATGGCGCTTTACTCTTGGACACCGTCAGTGATATTAGATTAAGTGATATTAGATTAAGTGATGTGACTGTGACTATGCATCTTGATGATGCTTTGCTCTTGAAATCCGGTAGTTTTTGATATAAGTGAGTCAAGTGGTTGTTAAAAATTGAGGACTAGGGTTCTACATAGATTTTAAACTAAAATGTTTAAAAGCACTTAAATATTTATTTCCTTAATTTTGAAAAATAGGTTTCTTATATATATATATATATATATATATATTAAAGAATTTGAATAAAAATTATAAATATATTATTTTCATAGAAACCTATTTAAAGGGGACTTTCAAATGCATTCATTTCTTTTATTAGTTTACTCAGTGAGGTCTGATTTCTCTCAATTTATTTTTTTAGTAATTTGGAAGTCTTCTGTTAGGCCTACTTCTCTACGCCGAGTAGCTTCTTCGTCGGCTATCTTATATAGTTTTATATAGTTGTGTTTGAAATAGTATTCGTGATTGCAATAGAAAATTGTATAACTGCATATTTTAATATGGGTATTATGTATTCAGATTTATGTACTGAGATTCTATTTTATATAACTGATGATATTTATTTATATATGACGATGACATGATTTGTTTAAATTGAGAAAAATCAGTTTGATAATATGTATCATGATTAAATTATTTTATTATAAGATTTTAATGTATAATATTTTATATTTTTTTTAAGGTTTACTACGGATTTCAGTAGTTTTAAATTTTTTCATTTTCTAATGCCTATCACATACCCTGAATTTAGATGATGATAGTTTTTTCTTAAAAAAATTATAAATAAATAATGAAATTAAAATATTTTTAATAAATTTTAAAAGATAAGAAAAGCCGCGTGGAAAAATTATCCAACTTTTTGGTCAAACAAGACTTACTCTACATTTTGCAAATAAGGGTCGTCGAGCATTTAATTACCTCATTGGCAAAAAAAAAAAAAAAAAGCATTTAATTACCTGTCCTTTTAAAAATGAAAATCAAAGCCTTTTGAACCCTACTATCAGTACAAATAGCAAAAGATGTTAACATTCAGATTGAAAAGTCACGAATAATATAAGTAGTAAAAGATGTTAATATTTAATTTGAGAAAAGTATAGTTGGAATCCCTTATCTTCTTTCTTCCATGTGATGTTAGGAATTAGTTATTTGTATTAATTCAAAAAATGAAAGTGTTCTTTTTCACTGAAGTTATATCAAGCTTCTTCGCCTGTGTTGTGCATCCTGGTCTTAATGGGTTTGTGATGTAATGCAGCTAAATCTGACTACGGTATGCTTTACAACTTTTTACACATAATTTCATCTTCATTTTTGCTGTGAAGATTAATATCTTATGGCTTCTTAGGTAACTTTTAATTGGTATTTATTTAATTTTTTTGAACGCAACATGAATCACCAGCCGTTTTGGCTTGCGGGTAATGCATGATTAATTAATGTTCTGGATTTTCTGTTTAGTTAGTATTGTTCTACAATCTACGTTTAATGGGGATTTAAGACTTCACAAGATGATCAGTGACATGTTGACTTATGCAGAAACTTGCTAAGAAAATCATAACAAGGTATCATATGCCGCAGTGCCTTCAACTACTAAGATAGAGGGCAATATCCTAGAGTCATCAGATTTGAAAATCTTTTGCTTAAATGAACTGAAAGAAGCAACAGAGAACTTCAGTTCATATAATCTGCTGGGTGGAGGTGATTTTGGTTGCGTCTTCAAGGGTTGGATTGATAAGCATTCACTGCAGGCTAGCAGGCCTGAGATTGGCATGGCTGTTGCTGTTAGGGTGCTTAAGCAAAACGGTAGCCGAGGTCAACACGAACGGTTGGTGAGCATTCCTTTATTTAATGCAACCCTTTAGCTTATCTGCTGATAATTAAAGCTGCCATTAAGTGATGCACATCAGTGTTTTCTGCCTCAAAATGCTTATAAACGTCAAAATGACTGGTTGTGATTATGAAAATAGGCCGAAATAAAATACTTGGGGCAGCTGTATCATCCGAATTTTGTGAAATTGATTGGCTATTGCTTAGAAGATAGCCGCCGGCTTCTTGTGTACGAGTTCATGTGTAACGGAAGTTTGGATAAGCATCTAGTTAGATGCGAGTAATGGCAGTCTCATTTGTCTTGAGTCTATAATTAGCTCAACTTTTTATCTTTTAGCTTCAAATAAGCTGAAAACATGTATTAATTTGTTGGACAGCGGATTTTACTGGATCAGAATATTCTTACAATCAACCTCTATCCTGGAATCTTCGCATAAAACTCGCACTAGGTGCAGCACAAGCCTTGGCATTTCTTCATGATGAGACACAAGTGATATATCGAGACTTTAGATCTGCTAATATCCTGCTTGATTCAGTATCTAAGTTAAATTTAGCTTCTGAACATGTTACATTACTTGGAATTTTTTAACATTTACCTTTGGGATACTGCATATAACAGAACTATAATGCCAAACTCTCTGATTTTGGGTTGGCCAAAGATATTCCGGTAGATGATAGAAGCTCCTTCACTACAAGCAGATCAGGCCCATATGGTTATAATGCTCCTGAGTTCAAAAACTGGGGTACTTATCGATTCAAATCTATGTTTTTGTTAGCCCAATTTGCAGAGCTGTACTGGGTACTGATTCTTTTTGTTTCTTTATAATGAAGGTCATGTCACAAAAAAGATTGATGTTTATAGTTTTGGAGTTGTTCTCCTGGAGCTGATATCTGGCAGGGTAGCTGTAGATGAATACAGACCACAAGAGCAACAAATTTTGGTTGACTGGGCGAGGCCTTATCTTAGCAGCAAAAGGAAACTTTCCCAAGTTTTTGATGCTTGCCTTGAAGGGCAAAATGAAGTGAGTGGAGCAATAAAAGCAGCAAAGCTTGCAATTGAGTGCATGTCGACAGAACCTAGTGAAAGGCCAGACATGGAGGAGGTGGTAAAGGAATTGGAGCATGTAAGCTTTAGAAATATGTTGGCATATTTATCGACACTATAGAATCAACCTGACATGTACACTGGAATAGTTTGCTTGCGTTCTATTTGACAAAAAAAAAAAAAAAAAAAAAAAAAGTTAATATGCCAGCTGGGCAAGTATCCTGGGAAAAAATTGCCAAAAAGGAACTGTTTGTATCTTTGTCTCTTGTTGTTATACTTGTAATTAATGAGATCAAGCTACTAGCGACGTCCATCATTACCTAAATATATATTTAATTTTTCTTGAGCTGAAGCAGAGTTCCATGAGCTGTTTTGTTTTGGTGCTCTGTTTGCTGTATCTTTTGTGTTCAATTTAATAAGGTTCCATTTTGTAATCCCAGGCGCATTTAGTGTAGTGGTATCACTGTACCCTCCCACGGCACTGACCGCGTTTCGATTCCCAGGATGAGTATTTTTTTTGTTTTATTATGGAAAAAACAGCACATATTTTCTCTCATATATACATATAAATTTACATTTTTATTTTTGTTATCATCCATCGCAACTGGCATTTATATACATCACAGCACTAAACGCAACGACTTCCACCAACACAAAAGCGAAACTTAGACGGACAAATGAAAAATACATGAACACAGAGCTCAATGCAGATTCTTTGGTTCAATCACCTTGAGCGTCTCAACGCGGGGATGAGGATGATTATGAGCTAAAGCATCATGTCCATGAACAGGATCAGACATATACCCAGTATCCACTTCTTGAATATGAGCAACTTTCCTGAAGAAAGATTTCTTGACAACTTTATCAGCTTCATCTGCAACTCTATCTGGATCCTCCAATTCTGGGACAATCTCCCTTGTCTTCTTTTTCACTCGGACATCAGAAGAGTACATTATGTGATGCCTTGCTGTATATAAATCCAGTGATGAAGATAATGCTATCATCCTAGCACTACATAAACAGGCACGTAATCTCCTTTCACTGACTTCTTTATTTTTCTTGGTGGTGACCGAAATCTGCTGCTGCTGTTGGAGCATATGCTGCCTTCATTTTTGGAGGGGTTAATGTTGTATATGTTGCTGTTCCTTTCAGACGACTTGCTACTGATCTAAATGATGCCATGATTCAATAATAACAAAAGATGTCTTTACTTGACTGCTTGATTCGTGGACGTGACAGCGAAATTGAGATGCTATACATATATATACACGGGAGAGGAAAGGAGAGGAAGATGCTGGCAGAGGATTCTGGACACACGTAGCAGAGTATAGAAGGGACACTCGTCAAAACCAACAGTGGACAGTTTCACCTTAGAAGCCTCATGAAGAGGCACGTCATGTCTGACTAAAGGACTGTATACTCTTGTAGATAAGTACATCCTGTGTGTGGCTACATTAATCTCGTCACAAATTATGTATACCCTTAGAGTTAAGACTCTTTTCTTGTAAAATAACAGAACTACAATTCCAGACTCGCTGATTTCGGGTTTGCCAAGGATGGACCAATGCCTGATAAAAGCCATCTCACTTCTAGCGTCCGGGGAACATATGGTTATTTGGCTCCTGAGTATATGAAAAAAAAGGTAATATTCAGTACTTTCTTCATGTATGCATCAGACATAAGTGAGCTTTGAATGTATGCTTATCCTGAAATATTTTTTTTGGATATTGTCGTGTTGTTGGTCTGTCTCCATAAGGGTCACGACTGTTACATTAACAAAGGAAAGAGGGCATATGTTTCTATCTATGAGTATTGAACAACACAAATTATGGGTTCCACCAGTGGGATGACCTAAAAATCAAATTCTTGGGGTTTCCACGGATTGAACCTGGAATCTCAAGGATCTAGGTGCCTCTGAAGCTGCTTATTCTGCAAAGGAGACTTCTATTTACTGTGAAACATTTTACTTTCTGTTCTTACTATATTTCTTTCTTATGAAGGTCGTCTGACCACAAAGGTTGATGTGTACAGTTTCGGAGTTGTCCTCCTGGAAATGATATCCTGAAGGCCCGCTATCGATGCACGCAGGCTATCTGAGGAGCAAAATTTGGTAGAGTGGGCAAAGCCTCATCTTATCAGGAAGTGTAAAGTTTTCCTAGTTTTTTATGCAGGCATTGAAGGTGAAAATGCATTGATAGGAGCACTAAAGGCCGCAGACCTTGCAGTCCGATTCCTATCGACAGAACCATCCTCTAGACCAATCATGAAAGAAGTAGTAAAGGCCTTGGAACAACTTTACGACCAGTGACATATCAAAATTCAACACATTCGTGCCGCAATGAGTTGCTGAAACCTGGCAGATAGAAATTTGTCTCTTGTCGAAGTCCATTAATTTCTTCCTCTTCTTCAATATAAAAAGGCAAAATGTTTTTGTACAAGAGAAGCCTTACTGTTTACATCATCTACGACTATTTTGCTCGTTGCTTATATGTTTTATATCTAACCATATAATGTAAAACACTCACTCTATATAAGAATTTCCCTTTGCTGAATAGAATATTCTTGTCTAAGTTGGGTCTATTACTATAGACACCCGATTCGGTCGGCCTGTAATAGGCGATGAATTAAGTGCGCTCAGTTTAATTGACTCGTTATCAAGTCCAATGATGAGAATGTGAAACTTCGACACGAGTACGAAACCGAATTTTCAATTGGAAATGGACCTGAGAGCCCAGAAGCCCAATTTAGTCCAAAATAGCCTAGGCCCATTTGACCCAATATGGAGCTAGGCCAAAGGGGTGTCGTCTCTGTGCAATGAGGCGATCGCCTCTTTAGTAGCCATTGCAGAGGCAATCGGCCCATCATAGTGGCACCGCCTCTATGATAGGTCACTTTTAGTTGCAGACATGGTGGCTAAGTGGTGTAGGCCTCACACCTCTCAGACATGATTTTGCATGAGGAAGAGATTTTTAGGGGGAAAAGAAAGGTTATAGAGGTTCATCATGATCTAAGGAACTTAGGGGCATAGGTAAGGTAGAGAACAAAAGGAAGAAAAAAGAGAGAGGAAAAAGGAGGAGGATGGTTAGGGAGAAAATTAGCCATTGTTAGAAAAAAAAAAAAAAAAGCTTTTAAAAAAGAAGAGAGATGTTCTTGAGAAAAAAAAAAAAGAGAAAACCAAGCTCAAAAGGTCCATTTCTTTGGGAAGAAGAAGGTAAAGAACTTGATTCAAAGTGAAGCTCACATCTTCGTGAAGATCAACACCCAAAACCTCATCTCTGAGGGCTAATAATTTTGACAAAAATCCACATTGAAGTAAAACATCTTCATCTTCTTGTTGTCTTGATATTTACTTTGCATGTAATTTAGTTTATTAGTTTATTTTAGGTTTATCTCACTCGTTGTTCCACTTCATGGGCATGATCTATCAAATTATTACATGTAGTTGTAGTTTGGTATGCTCTTTTGGATATTTATGTATACATTTGCTTGCTTATGATAGAAGTTTAATCATTTTGAGGGTCAAGAGAGCCTGCGTCGCCCCCTGTTAATGAGGCGATCGCCCCATTACAGAGAGATCGCCACATTAACAGGCCTCTAGACAATCTGACCCTCTTTCCTTTGTGAAAATTCATATGATTCTCATCTTGCATGCCTTTCTCTTTTCATTACTCATAATCACCATGTTGCATGATGTAGTATGCATGATAATATTTTGACCATGTGAGGACTTTTTCTTAGTTTGTATTGAGAAATTTCTTGAGAATATTATTTGTAAAATATTGCTATATATAATGTCGTGCTTTGTAAGAGGGAACTAACTATATGTTTATTGCAGGAATTACTTGATGATTTCCATTATTGATTAGTCACTTTAACTGGTTAACTGTTTAGAGCATTTCGCTTGTGTGAATGGTTTATTATTAGTTTACTTTTGGTATATATATGGTTTATTTTCTGTATATTATCCTTTTATTTTACCCCAAAGCATTGTAATTCTTAATCCCTTTACCCTTTTTGATTTGAATGAATGGTTGTAAAGATTGATTATTTATTTCTGCTTATGATAAATGACGGACCTAAGTGCATAAAAATAATTAATGTGCAAATTCAAATTCAATTCTAAAACTTGATAATTCTCCAAAGGCAAAAACAATCTGCGTGTTAATAAGGAAATAACTAAATAATTAAAGGTGATAAAACACAAGACACAAACAGAGACCAACTGCAAGGTTGGGTGGGCATTCCAAAAGCCTATACCTAGTTTTCAAACCCGATCTCTGATAACAGCTTCTGGAAACCTCCGTGGAATCCAGTTGCTATATAGTGTGTCCTGACTTTTATCTGGGTGGCGACTTCATCTCTGAATAGGCCTAAGACCTATTTCGTACTTCCAACTGGGCCTTGAGCCTACACAGTGTCGTGCTCGTCAAACACTTGGGCACACGCTAAACTCCACCACCTACAATGGTGACTCCACTGGGGATAGAGGAATTGATTCCAATGTTTTGTGTTTTATCATTTTTAATTATTTTCTTATTTCTTTTACATCTATTGCATTCACTACACATTTTGCACGCAATAAGCACTTCAATCTCGAATTAACCCGACAATAGTCAGTACTTTGCTACCTATATTTCATTCAAACCTAGTTGTGGGATACTCGATTATTGTCACTCACAACATGTACCAATCCACATTGTTTGACCCTTGAGTGGGGAGACGTATATGGACATATATCATTGTGGGAACTGAAGCTTAATACCTAAGACTCAAGCCCATATAATGGCCTAGAAATTATCCTTAAGAATTTTTCCACATGCATGTGTATTATGCCATATAACGGATTCTTAAAATAAACCTTAAGCCCATTAACAAGCAGCCTAAGGTAAAGTATGCCTTTATGCCCAACCAAAGTCTACTATACATAAGCTATGTCAACAATGGGCCTTTTATGCTTATGCATGATCCATTTCAAGTGGACTTTGATAAGTAAGTTTATAGTGCTAGGGACCTTGGCCCATTGGAAATGGACTTAAGCTTTAATTAAAGGATCTGTTAGTTATTTGAATCATCTCAAGAGATATCTTGCATGCGTCAGTTTTATTATCCCCCTATTGATAATTAAAACCCAGACAAAAAATCCTAGGATAAGAAACTCGCTATCGAATACATGTGTGGGAGAAATAAGGGTGGAAGTTTGCACGTTTAAGCTTCATATTTTGATTTTGTGTTTTGTATTTGCATCTCCTATTTCCTTTCCTCCTTTAAGTTTCTTTATTTTATTTTATTTTATTTGCTTTTTTCTTTTAAATCTTTCGTAAATAATGAAATAAGGCTTGCACATCATGTATACATGCAATTCATTATTCTGACATGTGGTTTTGTAGCAATATAGATCCTTCGAGCTCATCAGGGTGGGTCCGAGCTAGTTCAGGTTGCTTAATCAGAAACTCATAAGTAAAAATGGTAGGTGGTTTTGATCCAGAAGATTTTAAGATATAATTAAAAGAAGTATTCTCCGAGACCCGATCTCTGATGAAAGAAATGATGGGGGAAATAACCAAGCTCCTTAGAGAGAATTAGCTAGTACAATAACCCAATGTACCAACAGCCAACCCGATAGACCTTGATGAAGAGGTCTCGATTAAAGAAAAAGAGAAAAATGATGAAACGGTGCTAGCCAACCCATTAAGCCAAAGGAATGTGAGTCCAATTGAAGACATGGGGCAGATCGAGGAGGCTAAGAATATAACCAAGGCTATGAGTCAAATGCAAATCATGATGAAAGAGAAAGGCAAAGCTGCTCCTTTGGATTACACCAATCTAAATCTAGAGAGGGAGGATGAACCACTACCTTGAAAATTCAAATTCCCCGACATGAAGAAGTACTCTGGTGCTGAAGATCCCCACTTGCATCTAAAGCAATATGTAACTTATATGAAAGCCATAAAGCTGACTGAGACCTAAATCATTAGACAATTCCCTATGTCATTAGAGGGAGCACCGATTTGCTGGTACTATGCCTTGGAACCGCACATTCAGTCTGATTGGAAGGAACTCTGATTTGCTTTTATAAAGCAATATGGCCTTAATGTTTAGTTAGAGGTGTCCTTGAAGGATTTATAAAACATTAAGCAGAACTTTAATGAATCCTTTATTAACTATCTAACTCGTTAGAGGGGGAAGTTGTCTCTGATGAGACATAGGCCTATTGAGTTAGATTAATTAGTTTTGGCAATAGAAGGATGTGTCCCAACATTATCCAGAAAGCTGAGGGACTTAAGGATTAGGAATTTAAGGAATTGTATAGATTCGGGGTTCAAAAGGAGCCAGACTTGGCCTAAGAGAAGAAGTTCTTTGGAGGGAGGTTTGGGGGTAAAGAGGGAGCCGGTTCAAGTAGTAATGTCTAGATTATTAATGCTATCTGACTGCCAAAGAATAGCCTACAAATTAACGTTGTCAGGCAACCTCGAAGATTCTCAAACTTGGGACGGTCCTTATCTAAGGTCCTTGACAAACTTATTAAGAAGAATTTACTAAGACCTTTACCCTCATAACAACCCTTACCCAGTGCTAACCCTAAACTTTTCTACAAGTTTCATCAAACCATTAGACATGACATTGATAGTTATGCCCGATTAAAGTAAAAAATCCAAGACTTGATTGACTCGGGCAAAATCACTAACCTAGAAACTAGGAAACCAAGCACACAAACTAATCCCTTGCCTAACTACCAAAATATGCCACCACTAAATGCATCTTTCCTAATGATCAACACTAGTCTAACGGAGGAACAAGCACTAAATTCCTTTGTGGATGTCACCTATAACCCTCTAAAATCCGAACCTAAAAACTCAAACCTGAGTAAATAGTTTACAAAATTGCATATGCATGTCTTGGACATTTGGAGTTCTGATGATGAAGACGAGGGATAGATTGATCCATGGCATGATAAGAGAAGCAAATTATACCAGTCTGTAGGGGGTTGAAGGAAAAAGGGAAGAATCTGAAATCACCAAGTCTAAACTAGAAAGGCAAAAAATTCAAGGAAAATGGAAAAATTAAGGAAGGGTGAAGAGACTACCACTAGTATCTAAGAGCTACTTATGCACTCTAAGGATCACAAAGAAGCACTATTTTTAGCTTTGGATTAAAAAAAAATCTCCACAGGTTGCACCCTCAAGCAAATGGTTAGTTCATTAACAGAGACTCCTCAAGGCATGATAATATTCTCTAATGATGATTTGCCTTTAGAGGGGAGTATCACCATAAAGCTTTGTTTATTAAGGCTGAGGTAAAAGGAAAGATGACTTACTGTGTGATGGTCGACAATGGTTCCACCATTAATGTATGTCTATTGAAAATTCTACCAAAGTTAGGATTGGTTGTGGCTGACCTAAAGCCTTATGAAGTGGTCATTAAGACTTACGATGATGCTAAGAGGCCCGTGGAGGGAATGTTTAGGGCCTTGGTCAAGACAGGACCTATAGAAGCTTGGGTTGATTTGCATGTTATAGATATTCCAGTGACCTTTGCTATCTTGTTAGGAAGGCCATGGTTTCATCCCTTGGGCGATGTCCCAACCACTATTCACCAGAAAATCAAATTCCCTAATGAAGGGAGAATCGTTATTATCTCCATTGAGACTAAAGCTGTTATAGTTGCACTAAATTTGGCCCCTAAAGAGATTTCTATAAGCCTGAGTTTTGAGGTTTGCGTGATCTATGAAGATGAAATGGATGAAAAAGTTCTAAATATGATGCGCAGTATTAAATTTATGCTAGGTATGGGATTAGGAAAGGATCAGAACAGACCTTCAGAATTTATGGAATGCAAGGTACTTATTTTGAAGCATGGGTTAGGGGGGTTCAAGGGGACCGATGATACTAAAGAAGAGGTAGATATCTAGGGGCAATCTAAAGTAAAAAAAGAGAAGGCTGTGACTAAGAAGAAAACTTTATGGGAAACTTTTATAAAGGAAGGCACTAGGTACTTGTATATTGGAGCTCCAGAACCTCTCCTAATGGCTGGAGAAGTTATTCCAGGATTATATTGAATTTATGAAAGGAATGAAGGGGATTACTATTGAGGAAGTTCTTGTAGAAGAGTTGGTGCCGGTTGAGGAAGAACCTAAAGGGAATAAAGTTACCCTAAAGCTGAAAGGCACTGATGATTAAAGTGAAGAGTTGGATTTTGAAGCCTATGTCCTCAACTCTATTATAGATGTCTTTTATAATGATTATGATGTTTCTCTTGCTTTTTTGTTTGAAACTGACGATCTCTTCTTTTCAAAAATGAATGCAATGGAGTGTGACTTTGCTTATTTGTGTGATGTGTTTCCTAATGGCTATTCTGTTTGTGATGATCATTTCATGCATGTGTTTGACATTAATTCCATGCAAATTGAATCATTTAATTTAGGCACAAATGATAATCCCAAAAATATACTATTTTCTTCTGATCTAACTCATGACGAGAGAGAAAAAATGAAAAAAATTAATAAAAAGATAGAAAGTATTTGCTTGGAGTTATAAAGACATGCCCAGAATTGACAGAGAGATCTCAGAACAATGGATTCCCACGTACCCTCATATAGTGCCAATAAAGAAACAGTAAAGGAGGTTGAGACTAGAATGGACTCTACTGGTCAAGGAAGAAGTTAAGAAATAGTTAAGGGCAAAGTTCTTGGAAGTAGTGGAAGATACCCAATAGTTGGCGAACATAGTCCCGGTTCCCAAGAAAGATGAAAGAGTTAGAGTGTGTGTGGATTATCAGGATCTAAACAAGGCCTACCCTAAATATGATTTTCTACTACTACACATTGATACGTTAATTGATAGCGTAACTTCCAACGCAATGTACTCTTTCATGGATGGATTTTTGGGGTATAATCAGATTATAATGGTAGTAATGGATAAGATAAAGACATCATTTACTACTGAATGGGGTGTATATTGTTATCGAATGATGCCTTTTGGGTTAAAGAATGCAGGAGCCACTTATCAAAGAATAGTGACTGCTCTATTGCACGATATGATCCACAAGGAGGTAGAAGTGAACATGGATGATATGATGGTAAAATCTACAACTAGAGAAGGACATTTTGAAGCTCTATATAAGTTCCTAACAAGGGTGAAAATGTACAATCTTAGATTAAATCCAAAGAAGTGTTTTTTCAGGGTAACATTTGGGAAACTGTTGGAAAAACATTGTCAGTCAGAAAGGAATAAAGGTGGATGCAGACAAGATCAAGGCAATCAGAGAAATGCCTATGCTGAGGAAGGAAAAAGACATCTAGGGATTCATGTTGCGTTTGTAAAATATCAGTAGGTTCATAGCTAAGTTGACAACCATTTGTAATCCAATCTTTAAGCTTTTAAAGAAAGATCAACCTGTGATATGGGACAAAAAGTGTCAATAAGCTTTTGAGGCTATTAAGAATTATTTAATGAACCCCCTTATTTTGCAACTGCTAAGGCCGGGTAAACCCTTGATCTTGTATCTGGCAATTGAGGAAGATGCAGTAGGGGCAATGTTGGCACAGGAAGGTGAAGGGAGGATGGAGTACGTTGTGTATTACTTAAGTAAGAAGTTATTGCCATATGAAACCAACTATAGCTTTGTGGAGAAAATATGCCTAGTAGTGGTTTGGGCAACGAAAAACTTCGGCACTACTTCTAGTCCTATAAAGTGCAGATGATTTCCAAATATAATCCTCTCAGATATCTCCAATAAACTCTATCTCTTACAGGGAAATTGACTAGATGGCTAGTCTTGCTCATTGAATTCATTATAGACCATATAGTCAAGAAAATGGTTAAAAGGAGAGCGATAGTAGACTTTTTGGACCAGAGCCCAGTAAATGATGAAAAACAATGGGAGTTGGAGTTTCCTGATGAACAACTAGGGGCAATAGAGGTACAAGGCTAGGAAATGTACTTTGATAGAGCCGTCAATAACAAGGGAGTTAGAATTGGTATAACCCTGGTAATGCCGGAAGGAGAAATGATCCTAATAGCAAAAAAGCTCGAGTTTAAGGCGACTAATAATCAGGCAGAATATGAGGCCTCCAGTTTTGGTCTAGAGGCACTGCACAATGCAGGGGCAAAGAATGTTACCGTGTATGGGGATTCTATGTTAGTCATAAAATAAGCCGCTAAAGAGTGGGAGATAAAAAAAAGATAGATTGCGTCCATACTGGGAATATTTAGCTACCGTCTTGCATTCATTTGTTCTGTGCAGGTTTGTTCACCTCCCAAGAGAAGGAAATCAATTAGCCGACACCTTAACTACATTGGCCTCTATATAGGAGAGTGGGAAATGGGCAAAGGTCAGGCCTTTAATTTTAACAAAATCTCAAAGCCCTTATTACAAGGAAATGAGAGTAGTGTCAATTGTTGCTATTGAGAATCCTTGGTTTTATTACTTACAAAAATATTTAGAAATAGGGAAATTTTTGGAACATGCTGATAAGAAAGAAAGGATGTCACTGCGAATGTTATCTTGACAGTTCATTAGCTACAATGGGATATTATATAAAAGAATGCCAACCGGAGTACATCTAAAATGTGTTGACAAGGATGAATCCTGAAAACTTATGGAAGTAATTCATAAAGGAGTATGTATGCCATACATGAATGAATTAGTGTTGTAAAAAAAGGTAGCTCATCAGAGGTATTTCTGGCTTACTATGGAAATGGATTACATTAAATTTATGAAGAAATGTCACAACCGCCAAGCTTATGGTGACATTAGCCACTTACCATCTATAAAGCTTTAATGAATGAGTTCTCCTTGGCCGTTCACCATATGGAGGATTGATATCATAGGGGAAATAAGGCCAAAGGCATCTAACGGTCATCGATACATTATAGTGGCCATAGATTACTTCTCTAAGTGGGTTAAAGCCGAATCATACACTATTGTGGGTTCAAAACAAATGTCGAGATTCATCAAAAAGAATATAATCTGTAGATATAGTTTACCACACCACATCATTACTAATAATAGGGTTCAGTTTCAGATGGAGACAGCTGCACTGCTGAAAGACTATAAGATTAAGCATCACATATCATCTCTATATAGGCCATAAGCAAATGGGGTAGTGTAAGCCACCAATAAGAATGTGAAGAAGATTTTGGCCAAGATGATAGGAAATTATCAATATTAGGTAGAGTATTTGTAGTTTTCATTGTGGGGATACCAAACCACTACCAAAACATTAATAGGGGCCACTTCGTACTCCTTGGTATATGGATGTGAAGTCGTGCTACCAATAGAGGTTCAGATAAGGTCGTTAAGGGTCCTGTTAGAATCTAAACTCTTTAAGTACCAATGGGTGGAGAGTCGATTGGCACAATTGACACTGTTGGATGAGAGGAGAATGAAAGCTATGTATCACTCCCAATTGTATCAAAAGAGAATAGATCGGGCTTACAATAAGAAGATTAAGCTGTAAAAGATCAGAGAAGAGGATTTGGTGCTGAAGCTTACAAAGCTGATCATGACTGACCCACGAGGGAAATTCAAGCCAAATTAGAAAGGATCGTATATGGTAAAGATGTTGTTCTCAAAAGGTACCATGTTTTGTATGACATGGAAGGGAATGAGTTTAAAGAGATCGTTAACCTAGACAAAAGTTACTTTCTGTAAAAGTCTCGTTAGGGAGAAAACCTCAAATAAGAGGCTGTCTAGACAAAAATTAAAGACAAAAAAAAAAGAAGAAAAAATCCCACTAGGTTGAAAATCTTAAAAAGAGATTATCTAGGAAAAAGTTAGGGACATGCAAAAGGAGAGAGAGAGATGCAAAATCGTTAGTTGGAAAATTTGCAAGGGCAAGCTAATTAACAACATGAGATGTATCAGAAGCAGAATGTATATACGTATTGTGCTTAAGTTAAATGAAAAATATTGCTTCAATCACTATCAAATGTTGCATAAAGTGTCTATTATAAATTTTTTAACTAAAAGGAAAACTGCATTTAACAAAAAGGAAATAATGACTCAATTACATGAATTAACTTTGTCTTCTTTTCTTTCGTTGATCACCCTGGGCACTCAATATTTGTAACTCTCTTGTTCCCTTATTTCTAATGAACTTATCTCTCTCTGTTTGTTGTAAATAAACCCATGCTTTGTAATGATCATCAGTAGTCTGATCTCCATTATAGTCTAAGTTTCTCTCAATGGTTTTGCAAGGCCAGGTTGCCACTAAATGATCCAGGAAGTTCTGAGAGAAAGGTCCTGGTTCAAACTTATGAACTAATTCCACGATCAGTTGCTTGCGACCATATTAGTGGTAGAGGTGGGCTAGGTTGTAAAAGGTGGTAGAATGAAGACTGACGATTGGAACATAATAAGTGTAGGACTAAATAGTCACATATTGCATTTTCCACCAAAGGCACATTTAGTGGATTAGGGTGTCAGGAAATGTTGATAGCCAGTTGTGAACGTTTACTAGTACGGGATGTAGCTTCCTGGTTTGATAATGCTTGGCCCTGTAATGCCCGATGTCTCGAGGGGGTTCAATAAGTTCAATTTCTCGTAAAGCCACATCTACAAGGCATCAAATGATTAAATTCAAATGACAGAATGATGAAAGGGTTAAGAATTGACACGAATAAGCCTACCTCCAATAGAAATGGGCTCCTAGAAAATCATTTTATTTCAATAAAATTGTCCATCCCGATAATTATTTTTGCTAGAATGAGAGGGAAAGGGTTGAGCCCTAATTCCACTTGATTAAGAACGGAAAGGATCTTCGAATGACAGTTCCCGGAGGAAGAAATGAGCATATAAACAGAAAGCTGCCATTTGAGGCCAGTAGGTTTCTTTTTTGTCTACACCTATGGTGATCTTAAGGCAGGATTCTAGTATCACTTATGGACCAAGAATACAATGATAAGAGGACTGGGGTGATAGACTAAGCATATGCACCATATAGTGTTGAATGGAGTGTGGGTTTGGGTTCTCAATATCAGGAACTATAAGTTGGCAGGTGGAGTCTATATGACAACTAAGAATTGCCCCAAACTCCTCTACTAGGGACCAGACCTTTATCGCATTGAATCTGAAAACATGTTTTTAAGGATCCCAGAATTAAGCTACAACATGAAGGAAAGAGAAGTTGATCCTCTTAGTGTGTAATGATGTGAAGATTGGAAGGTGGAATGGTTCTAGCCTAGCCCAAGATCCATTATCTAAGCTTTTTAAGATCGATTGTAGCAATTTGAGGCTTCATTTAGTCATGGTTCAAACTTTTAGCAGTGTTTAGAGAAGGAAGATGAGGGTTAGGGATAAGGGTGTCTCAAGAATGGAGTTTGAGCAGAGGAGTTGAGTTTTAAAGGGGAAGAACCATCCTAATAATGAAGCGATCACCTCATCATAGAGGCGACACCTCAAGCCAAGAGGTGATCACCTATTTACTAAAGGGCCATGAGGTAATCACCTCTTCAATGGTGTTAACCAATTGAATTTTGTTAGAATTGTGCGATCTCAGCAATGCAAATTAGAGAATAGCAGGGCAGATACACTTACATGCAATCACTGGAACTAAATTGAATGTAAAATAATGGATTTGGTTGAAATAAAAACTGCATTCTGTGAATGGTTTGTCCAAAAAACATATGTATTCAAATTTAGATTAAATGAGTAATAAAAAAGAAAATAGTTCATAGGCCCTAGTCTATCAAGTGTCTAACTCAGTGCCCTCAGGGTCGTCCTCTCCAGCACCACTGTCGCTCCCATCCTTATCATTATCATCCTTATTGATCTGGAACACATTGATCTGACACTCAAGGGTAGCAATCCTTACCCTATTAGCCTTATCGCGGTCCTATTCATGCAAATCATAGGTTAGTCAATCATGCGAGCACGCATACATGTAGGTATAGGAAGAGATTTTTACCCTCCACTATTGAGCGATGTCCAGCATATAGTCCCTCTAGGCCTCTATTATGGTCTCTCTTTCCTGCACTTGGAGTCTAGCATAAGGTGTGGGCCGAGCAGTTATAGCCTAAAAAATGAAGAAAGAGATTGTGTGGGAACATAAGGGACTTTAAAAAAAAGGGGAAAAAGAAAAAAATGTATACCTAAGAGGTGGAAGCAGCATGGAAGGGGACCGTCAGCAGAAGATGGTCTCGAACAAACTCCATATATCGGGTCTTGACCCGGACCATATGATCCACAGTCGATGAACCAACAATAGCTTGGTTAAGGTCATCACCCTCTAGCTCATATGTCTAAAGCATGCTATCGGGAGGAGACTTAAAGACTCGTCTCACTTTAGCACCTTAATGCCAGTTCAGGACCCGCTCGCCAAGGTACCAAGCCTGGTATCCCAACCCACAAAGAAGCACTCTCCTCTAAGCTAGAGGCCTGGATTAAGTCATCTCAATGTTCCAGTTGTCCTTGGGGCCTTACAAGTCATTCCGAATTTGCAGAAGGCAGAAGCGTTAGCAAGTAAGTGGATTAAATTCATACGAATCACTAATGAATAAAAGCATGATTTGTAGGTACCACATCCTGTGTCAAGGAATTCAGGTGCTACATGTGAATGTGTAACTAGGCAAGATGCCTCTTTAATACTCGATTGGCACCCCATCTGCTAATAGTAGGAAGATGATCCCCTACTCGCTGCACGCCTATGAGTAGCTCCAGCTCCAAGGCCCAGACCTGTCGGAGAAATAGGTTAGTCAGTGTGAATAAATGGAAATCAAAATAAAGTAAGAAGGGGAAGGGGCACAACTTACCAAAACGACGTGCCAAAAGCCACAAAACCTCTTGGTCTATTGGACTACCTCATCCATGCTCCAATAAAAATACGCAAGAGCGTAACTGCCCAGTCAAACATGGACACCTGATCTAGATCTTGAAGAGGTAGTAAGAACAACGGGTCTATAGAGCTTGCAATGTCAACGAAGAAGGTGATGCCAAGTAGGTAAAGCAGGAAGGCCCCTCCCACTTGATCAACCTCGCATGGCGTGACCATAGCTGCAACTCTCTCCTGAGTGTAACAGCTCCTGATCAAGTCAAGCTTAAGGGTTTATTTCCCCTTCATTTCTAGAATCATACCTAAAAAGCGCTCGATGAATGCAGCCTTATCTAGAGTTAGCTAGTGCAGGCTCGTATTGAGAGGAACATGGTCCCCAGTGCAAGCTATCTCGGTGATGGCAGCAAAAGACACGAGATCTAAAGTAAGCTATCTAAATAGGAGATGGAGATAGTCTATCTTCCCTACATGGTAGGAAGTGAGAGAACGAAGTCCTCAAATTTAGTCTCCTGAATATGATCCCTCTGGTCCTTGATCAGCTCACCATAAAAAGCTCGGGCTCTATAAAAGTTCTCAGCACCTTTAAAAATTTGTGCATTATGCTATAGAAACAAATCAAGGAGTCAAATTAACATGTTTTGATGTTTTAGAGAAGAAATTCAGAAATAAGTGAATATGTCATAGTTCGCCCTATTGATAAGGCATGTCTCCTCATCATCAGAGGTGACACCTTTTGGGGTAGGCTACAGAGCAATTGCCTCTTGTGAAGAAGCGATCACCTCATTGATGAGATGATTGCCTCATCAAAAAAGTGATCACTTTTACGCAATGCAGATAGTGACGATTTTTTTAAAATTTTAACACCAGGATCAAAAATGCCATATTTAATTAGCCTAATTCTAATTCAAAATGATGAATAAACAAAAATAACCATTGACCCAATATGATTTACAGGAAAAATGAAAAGAAATCGAGTGCTAATCTCTCTAGATGCAGATGAACAAATATGGGTCCTAAGATCCACCAAGACAGGAATCGAATCTCCTCGTGTTAGTCCGAGGCTCAGTGGGGCACTAATGAAAGGCAGGACATAATCCCATCTGGGTGGAGGAGGTGTTCTCTCATTGTCCATTATTTGAAGAAAAAAATTGCGAGAAGTTTAGAGAAGAAGAGAAGAGGAAAAAAAAAGAAATGGAAAAGAAGGAATAAGAAAGAAAAGTTTGTTTTTATAGTGAATGGTGGGGTAGGGTTAAAAAAATCATCATCATTTGTGTGCATATGGAAATCAAAGTACAGAAGTGAAAGTTGTCTAAGTAATGATTGGGCTAAGAAAACCCGAGACTCACTTTTTTAGTTAAATGGTATATTAGGCCAAGAAAACCTAAATAGTTATATTGTGGCAAAAAAGGGCTATTCGGGTTTAAATCCCCAAAGCTCAATATAGATGGCAAGGTTTAGCGCACATCCAAAATTTTAGCAACTGTGACACTGTTTAAGCTCAAGGCTCTAGAGAACACACTAACCACTGTCACAAAGACATGACGTGGAGATGAGGAGTCACCACCCAGGATAATAACTGGGACAAATAAAAAGGTGATACTTGATTCCCTAAAAGAAAGCTACCACCATAACCAGGAGATTCTGGATACGGAATATCAACTTCTTTCAGTCTCGTATTCATTTAGAATTACTTTATGAATTACTATATTATCCTCTATTTACATGTAATTTCATATAAACACTTACTCTAGCAATTAACTCCAAGGCAAACTGGTCATAAAAATACAAGTAAATAATACAGTCATTCAAACATATAATTCCTAAGTTAGTCTAATCTACATTAATTTTAATAAACTAAATCTACATGTTTTATTCTACAAGTGAGTTAAAGACTAATGAGCCTAATTCCTTTTAATTTTAATTAAATGAACCTAAGTCTATTTATTTTAATTCTAAGAAATGGGCCTAAATCTACAAATTATAGAGATATTTAAATTAATGGGCCTAATTCTACATATTTTAATTCTAAGATAACCTTAAATCTATAAATTATGAAAAAAAGCTTAAATTAAGTCGGCTAAATCTAAATTAATTAAATTAAGTGGCCTTTGTCTAATTTACTGAATGGGTCTAAGTTATCTCTACCCTAAAATCTAATTAATCATAGGCCTAAAATGCATTTTAATCAATTAAACAAAAAAAATCTAATTTTAAATAGGTTAGAATATAATATAGGCTTAAGGCCCAAAACATAGAAAAATAAATAAATAAGCCCAAAAACAAATGAAATATATCAAACAATTAAATTAAAAATCAAACAACTAATTAAATTAATTCCTTATAAAACCCTAATTTTCATTAGCATGTAACCCTAAAGTAATATACTTCCTCCATTGATTTTAATTAATTACCCAATTGAAACCCTAATTTTATTAACCAATTAATTAAAATAAACATGCAATCACACTCATAATTCCATTATTCCCACTATTAGGGCTATTATAATAATCTATTGAAAATAATAACAAAATTAATTAATACAACCCTAAAAACATGAATAAAATAAAGAAATTAAATAAAAAATAAAAGACCTAAAAACTAAATTTATAAGGTCTTATCCCTGACATTCCATGAACTTCTCATAGATTCAATCCTCCAAACATGATCATCATGTAGTTTCCTCTATAATCACAATAAAAATAAAAAAAATAAAATTATGATTAATGAATCAATAATAAAATAAGATAAATAAATAAATCAAATAAAATAGAACAAGGAGAAGATGATGCTTATGTATGATTTTAATGGAGTGCTCCTCAAATTTTGTAAAATTACCGTTCTTGATAGGTTTTTTAATATTGTTCTTCAAAAATCCTCCAAAGATATTTATTTAAGCAAAAGAATTTATAGAAAATAAAATGATTTTTTTACTTCCCTTTCTTCTCTCTTTTCTTTTTTTTTCTTTTTTTCATTCTCTCCTCTCCTTTTTTTTTTTGCCTCCCCCTATTTCAGGAGCCAAAACACTTTTGATATAATGAGATGTCTTTAAACCCTAATTATAAATTTATTCTTAAAAAACTTCTATTTCCTTAAAAATATTATCAAAACTACTTTTAGAAGAATTTCATACTAATTAGGACCCAATTTTTCTTGAAAATTTCAAGAAACTAGGGTGGAAGAGGTCTAATTCCGACTAGAATTGTGTAAGTCTTATCAAAATTACATAATTTCAATTGGAATTAGTGTAATTCCAATTGAAATTATACAATTCCGATCAGAATTAACGTAATTGTGACCACTTTTTTTTTTACTTTTAATTAGTAAAAGGTCCTTAAAAGAATTTAAATTTTGCAATTAGATCCTTAAAAAGCATTGCAATTTAGTCTATAAAAACATTAAATTCTTTCTTTGAAAAATGTAATTAGACCCTTGAAGTTTCAAAGTTCAAGTATTGAAGACGTATTCATGACATTTTCATCATTAGAGTATTTTGTTGTATCCATAGCTCATCATCTCGAAATTGGGTATCTACAGTTGCCCCCCTTTGTTGCTATTTACTTGACAAATGGCGACAAAGTGAACTAGTACCCAATTTCTTAATTGGAAGTTAGGATACTTACTTGTGCTTTATGAAGATTTTGCTTATGAACTTGCTATACTTGGACGTACAGTATTAATTTGAAATGACATATTATACTCGATCGTATGATATTGACTATACTCGGTCGTATAGTCTTGGGTGAAAGGAACTCATTGCATTTGGTAGTACAATGTCAACTGTACTCGAACGTATAGTCTAAATTTAAAATAAACATCACACTCGATCATATAATGCTGATTATACTCGGTCGTATAATCTTGATTGAAAATACATTGCACTCAGTCGTACAATGCCGACTACACTCGATTATATAGTCTTAATTGAAAAGAAACATCACACTTGATCATATGATGTCGATTATACTCGATCATATAATCTTGATTAAAAATACATTGCACTCAGTCGTACAATGCCGACTACACTCGATTATATAGTCTTAATTGAAAAGAAACATCACACTCGATCATATGATGTCGATTATACTCGATCATATAATCTTGATTGAAAATACATTGCACTAGGTCATACAATGCCGACTACACTTGGACATATAGTTTGATTGAAGGTACATTGCACTCAGTCGTACAATACCGACTACACTCGATTGTATAGTTTGATTGAAAAGAAACATCACACTCGGTCATATAATGCCATTTATACTCAGTCATATAATCTTGATTGAAAGTACATTGTACTCAGTCGTACAATGCTGACTACACTTAGTTGTATAGTCTGAATTTAAAAGAGACATCACACTCGATCGTATGATGCTAATTATACTTGGTCGTATAATCTTGATTGAAAATACATTGTACTCGGTCGTAAAAGCTGACTACACTTGGTCGTATACTTTGGATTCTCTTATGCGATTATACTGCAATCCATAATTGCTTGCGATTAGCTGCAACCCTTTCATTGCTCACTGATGATGCTACAATCCATAATTACTTGTGATTAGTTGTAACCCTTTCATTGCTCACCTTTACTGATGCTACAGTCCATAACTAGTCGTAACTAGCTGCAACCCTTTCATTGTTCACTGATGATGCTACAATCCATAATTGCTCTGCAACCCTTTCGTTGCTTGCCTTAGATGCTATAATCCATAATTGCTTGCAAATTGACTGCAATCCTTTCATTGCTTGACTTTGATAATTCTACAGTCCATAACTACTCGTGATTAGCTGCAACCCTTACATTGCTCGCCTTTGATAATGCTACAGTCCATAACTACTCATAAATTGGTTGCAATCCTTTCATTGCTCGTTTGTGATGCTATAATCCATAATTGCTTGCGATTAGTTGCAACCCTTTCATTACTTACTAATGATGCTACAGTCCATAACTACTCATGAATTTTATCTTTGGTTGTTTGAGTCAAATGTCTTTGAATTTTGCTATATTGACTGATTAGAATTTTTCTACTGACTAATTTCAATTTCACTGTGTTAGCCATCTCTATAAGTTGGGTGCACTTTTCTTCCGAATTTGCAATTCCTATAGACTTCTTGAAGTTAGTTTCAATCATGATGAATGTACAAAAGTACCTTATAGTGTTCAAAATTTATGAGAAAATTCATTACTTTTTCACGAGATAGCGTGCACTCAGCGAATCTCACTATTTTAAATTTTCATGACTATCATTTATTTACCATTTGCAAAGGTCAGAGGCATCATTGACCATTTTATGTTGAGAGCATGTCATTTACCAAGTGAAGAGCTTACTTCTACACCTAATTTTAGGGAGAATTTGCTAAACAAAACTCATGAAAATTGAACATAAAAAGATCGAATTCTAAGTATTAAAATAGCCTTTGAATTATTTTTTGTGCTTTCCTTCCTTATCTTAGTATTCCCTCGCCTTTCTCATATTACTCAGTGTGGATACCATTGGAAAGGTCCTTTAGATACTTATACTCATATAAAACAATAGAGTAAATAGAGGAATTTTTAGCATGGTCCTCTTTTAGTATTCCCTTACCTTTCTTGTATTACTCAGCATGGATACTGCTAGAGGTTTCATGTTGATACTCTTACTCATTTATGAGCATTAGAGTAAATTATGCTTCCTTTTTTTTATTCTCCTCTTAGTATTCCCCTGCCTTTCTCATATTACTTAGCATGGATACCTTCAAAGGATTGGTACTTATACTCATTTATGAGCATTGGAGTAGATTAGATGCACATTTATCATGCAAAAGATTGAAATGATACTTTAAAATTCAAGTCATTTGTGCTTCATGTCCATATTTTTGTTTTTTCATTTTCTTCCACTCGTTTAGGTGCAAAGCAGGCATTAGATTGATTAGATTTTATAAATTCTCAGCACAAAATTGTTAACTACTCATATAAGTTCTGTGAGGCTAATAAAAGAAAGCCACATTAATAAAAAATCATGAGATAGGATTTTCGCACATGATCTCATAAAGTGGATGAATTTACTTTCCATTTATGAACTTTATGATTGAGATGGTTCTTTATTATAGAATCTAAGAAAATAGAGTTCTGTTACTTCCCTTTATTATCTTGATGAGTGCTTTTGCCATGCAATATGATACTTCTGATGAATGATTAACATTTACAACCTTTCCCATTCTTGTTGATGTATTGGTTCCTTTCACCTTTTACATTCTCTTTTATTCTTCCCTACATAAACTACCATAAGTTAGTATGGTCTATTCGCAAGTGAAGAAATTTTTTCAAAATGCAATGTTATTCTTTTGCATTCTTCCCTTTAGATTTGTCTCTAATTGCAGAGTGATGATACTCCACCATTGAAGTTAAGGCTTTGGGCTGCGTTTGTATTTCTGCCATTCTCGTTAATGCTATGGTGGAGGACTTCATCCCTTTTCTTGACATCTCCTACAAAAAATTTCAGGAATTAAAGATCTTATTTCATGATCAAATGCATTTTAAAGTGCATTCATTTTAAGTTTTGAGTGCATTCTTCCCTTTTTAAGGTCAGCGAATGTATTACTGACATGTTGGACCTTCTCATCACAATATTCCATACCCTACACTAGTTTAACTGTTATAGAGAGATATTTCAAATGATGCTCCATATGAGACTATGGAGATGGTTGTTAAATCTAAGGTGCTTAAGCATCTTATTTAGACTCTTGAGGTTGCCAGGATGAGGTTTCTTGATAACGTTCTCTTCCTATTTTACTTTTTTGGATGCTTCATATATAAATACTTTAACTACTTTCCTGTACTTTCAAAACACTAATTTCAAATGTTAGTAGTAGAGTATATGTACAATCTCACCTAAGCTTAAAGACTTTATTTTGTAGAGCAAGTATTTCATAATAAATGTATGCAAGTGTGTGCATGCTATGTATGACAATGCATGATCCTAATGCGTCTTGTGTTTAGAATAGAGCTATGTTCATAGCTTGGAGTGTGAGAATGAGGTTCCTCATCAACAGCCTGTAGGTTTGAGCATTGACTACTTCACTGTTGGTGCTTCTGATGTCAAAGCTTCTGATACGATTCATCAAATTGATGACTAGGCTAGCCAGTACGGTCCATGGCTTTATAATAAAGCTTATGATTGATCAATGCACTATTGAACTTTTCTTTTTACCATTGCTTTTGTTGCATGATACCCGATGTATTTATATGTTTTTTCTACCCTGAGATTTCTTGTATTGGCTCTTATACTTCAACATCCATCATCGTTCCTTGAATGTGGGCTTACTGTTCTACAATTTGCCCCTAGAGCTACATTTTGCCCCTAGCTTCCATTCTGGATTCATTCATGTTATTCTAGCAGTCTTTTTTTCATTTTTTTGTGCAAGAGACCAAGTTCGTTCATTGCTATTGTTGATCCTTTGACTTATTAACTCTATTAGTTACAATCTCATGCATTGAGGATGTAGAGGAGTGGTTGAACTAACTGAAGTGAGTTCTTAATGATGAAATAAACTAGACTTGCACTTCAAAGAACTCCTGAGCTGAATATAAGGCTTGATTTTGATGCAATAATTATGACAATTACAAGGTATGGGTTACAACGTAAGTTACTAAGCCACCTAAATTCTCAAAGTATATGGGGACCTAGGCTTATAAGGAAAATTACAAAGGGGTGGAAAAAAGGAAAACTTAACTAAAATAGTGATCTCATAGCTCTGATTTAGCTTTCATTATGTATTGTCTTTCTTTTCAAATACTTATGCAGTATGATATAGATGAAGATGTGATATTTGAACAAAAATTTCAAATTCAATTTTAATAATTCATTAGGGAAACATTCATTACATCATATGATATAACTCCTGTTATCAGCCAGTCATGAACGTTTCTCTTTGATTTATACCTCATTGTTCTTTTTTCTTTTTTCCTATCTTTGTTTTTCCTCTTTTTTCATTTTTTCTCAAATTTCCTATCTTCAGAAGTTACATCATGTGATATGTGAATGTTCTTTGAATTTTTATTTATGCCCATACTGAATGAATCTAATTGAATTGAATTTATGTCAAACATACAGATGCGATCAATATCATAATTCATAATACCATTAGGATGTCAGTACATAAGTAAGCATGATTAGGATTTATATCATCAATCCTTAAAACAAAAAAAACTAAAATTTTATTTAAAGAAGACAACAAGAAAATTTATTTCCTATTCTAGATGCTAGAGATGCTAAATCTCAAAGTGGTTTTCCTTCAGGTGGCTAACATAACAATTATTCTTGCATTTTCTTGCAAACTGTCTCCATGATTTCATCTTTTTGTACCTCTGCATGTTTCTTCCTTTTCTTATAGCTTCTCAGCATTAAACTCATCACCTCATCCTGTAGGCACAATTAACTCAAAAGGCATGTTAAAAGAAGGTGGATTAGTGTAAAACACCTTATAGTCGAACTTGCTTGAGGGCTGACCCAGCAAATCTTCAACTCTTTCTTCATCTTTAAGGGCATTAGGAGATTTCTCATTAGTTTTAAGGTATAGGTCCTCAAAGGATTTTAGCACTTCTTCCTTACTAACTCCTAAGTTAATCATCATAGTAGTTGAGGGTGGTACATTTTGGTAGTTTGGAAAAGAATTATTTCTGGTGCTTGGGTTTTCAGGGTTTATGATTTTTTCAGAGTCAATAAGGTTTTGGATTTCGTGTTTGAGGTGGATGCAGTTATTTGTCGAGTGTTTGAGGTTTTGATGGAATTCACAGTGCTTGTTTGGGTTATTGCCTATGGTATTTGGGTTTGATGGGTTTGGATTAGGTAAAGGTTAAAGTAATCCCTTTTGCATTAGGTGCTTTAGGACTTTTGACAAAGGTTGGTTAAAGTTTGAAAATCTCCTTGGTTGTTGAATAACATGCACTTTTATAATCTAGTTAGTGCTCCATTGTTGTGTGCCCCTAGTTGGGTAGTTTCGGGTTTCGATACTTCTAAAACTTTTTTTCTTCTCACTCTTAATCTTTTCGGCTTTTAAACCATCATTATATAGGTTTATAAATGTTTTGGGATTCATCATTTGCAACCTCTCAACCAGATTGGGCGACATATTTTGGACTATCATCCTAGCCTGGTCCTTCTTAACCAGTTTATGCTTCATTAGTCTTGCCTTATTCATGAACCTAGTTAGAAAATATGAGAATGACTCATTGGGCTTCTGCTTGGTTTATTCTAGATCCCTAATAGATACTTTGAACCTAGTGTTGTAGTCATATTGCTTCAAAAAAGCAATGCATAGTTCTCTCAAGTCAGCTCGGATGGACTTCTCTAACCCATGATACCAATTAACAGTCATACCCTTTAAGGATAGTACAAAAAACTTTGTGACTACTGCTAGTGGAGCTTTAGTGGTGCTCATAGTTGTTGTATACTGACTAAGGTGGATCCTTGGATCTCTAGTACCATTAAACTTCTGCAGTTGTGGCCGCTTAAACTTATCAGGCAGTTTATCTTCCTCAAAATTATATCATATCATCAAATTTAAATGAGTATCCAATGCCTTGTCCTCTTATTAGTTCCTCCATTTTAGACATATTCTGAGTCAGTGCTTTCATCTGCTTGGATTCCAGCTCTTGAACTTGCTCAAGTGATTCCTTTTTTGCCTTTCCAACTATATAACTCTCAACATCCTCTAACTTCATTTCCACAGTAGGTATGTTTCTAGTAGCATTTAATGGTTGCCCCCCAGCAAGTGGATCTTCTATAATAGTAGTAGGTGGTGCACATACAATAGGTGGATTAGTTGTAAATGAAGGTGCAGTAGCAGGTGGTGGCATTAATGCAGGCAGAGCTTCTCTTAGTTCATCTTTCATCATTGTTGTCATGTCATCCATCAATGCTCCTTTGACATCCTCTAGGGTCCAGTTTCCTCTTTCTTATTGCTCCATTTCTTTGGTTTATTGAGTTTGTGTAGCATCTAGGTAGAGTGGATTGATAGGACTCTTTTCCAATCTGCTAAGGATCTCTTTCATGATTGATCGCGGACTTGACTCAGTTCTCACTAATTTGCCACTACTCCGTTTCCAAATATAAGAAGACCCAGATGAATCTATGGTGGCTGCAAGACAAATGGTTAGTATGATGCATGTATGCATAATGCACATGTTATGCAATAAGTAACAAGTAACAATCAAGTCAAGTATATACATCCTTCTAACTTTATTCCACCCCCACACGTATTCAATGGCAAGTCTCTTTTCCTAGGATTTTTTTGTCTTGGCCTTAATATCACTGGGGGATATCAAGAACTGACACGCATGCCAAATATCTCAAAGCAGTAAAGAATAGAAACAATATTTCTAGGTATAAAAGTATAGCTCAATCTTTATTAGTCCTGATGGGCTTCTAAAGTATGGGCTTGGGCCTATATAGATAAAAATACCTTATGGCAACATTCATAAGCAATTTGGGTAGATCCTAAGGGAAATAACTAAGCCATTATATATGGTTAGGGTCTAGTGAAAAGTTAAAGTTCCTTTAGCAAGATGCCCTCCTTTAAGACTTGAGTCACACGCAAAGGTTAGAGGGGCCTGACATCCTTTGCAAACTCGAGAGAAGACTACCCCACTTTAGGACTTGGGTTACAAACTCTAGTCAGATGAGCCTGAAAATCTCTCTTAAACTGAGTTAAGGCTAAGAGTGATGGTTAGCCAATCTATAACTCTATGAAGTTGGTTGAATCATGGAATCATAAACCAATGCCATCGGTTAATAGGGACATGTAGAATGAATGCAAGAATAAAATAATAATTAATAAAACAATTATAAAGAAAACAAGTAGAATTAGTATCTTTTATCCCTAATGGAGTTACCACTGTAGACAGCGGGGTATAGCGAACATCCAAGATTTTAACAACCACAACACTATTTGAGCTCAGGGCTCTAAAGAACACACTAACCACTGTCACAAAGACATGGTGTGGAGATGAGGAGTTGCTACCCAGGGTAATAATTGGGACAAATTGAAAAGGTGGTACTCAATTCTCCAAAAAAAAGCTAGCACCACAACTAGGAGATTCTAGATACGAAATACCAACTTCTTTTAGTCTCGTGTTCATTTAGAATTATTTTATAAATTACTATATTATCCTCTATTTACATACAATTTCATATAAACCCTTACTCTAGTAATTAACTCAAAGGCAAACCAGTCATGAAAATACAAGTAAATAATGCATTCATTCAAACATATAATTTCTAAGTTAGTCTAATCTACATTAATTTTAATGAACTAAATCTACTTGTTTTAATTTACAAGTGAGTTAAACACTAATGAGCCTAATTCCTTTTAATTTTAATTAAATGAAACTAAGTCTATTATTTTAATTCTAATAAATGGGCCTAAATCTACAAATTATGGAGATATTTAAATTAATGGGTCTAATTCTATATATTTTAATTCTAAGGTGACTTTAAATCTACAAATTATGAAATAAAAACTTAAATTAAGTGATTTAAGTCTAAATTAATTAAATTAAGTGGCCGTTGTCTAATTTACTAAATGGGCCTAAGTTATGTCTATCCTAAAATCTAATTAATCATAGGCCTAAAATGCATTTTAATCAATTAAACCTAAAAAAACCTAATTTTAAATGGGTTAGAATATAATCTGGGCTTAAGGCCCAAAAAATATAAAAATAAATAAATAAGCCCAAAAACAAATGAAATATATAAAACAATTAAATTAAAGATCAGATAACTAATTAAATTAATTCTTTTTAAAACCGTAATTTTCATTTACATGTAACCCTAAAGTAATTTACTTTCTCCATTGATTTTAATTAATTACCCAATTGAAACCCTAATTTTACTAACCAATTAATTAAAATAAATATGCAATCACACACATAATTCCACTATTACCATTATTAGGGCTATTATAATAATCTATTGAAAATAATAATAAAATTAATTAATACAACCCCAAAAACATAAATTAAATAAAGAAATTAAATAAAAAATAAAAAGACCTAAAAACTAAATTTGCAAGGTCTTATCTCTGGCATTCTATAGACTTCTTATGAATTCAATCCTCTAAATATGATCATCATGTAGTTTCCTCCATAATCACCATAAAAATAAAAATAAAAAACAAAATTATGATTAGTGAATCAATAATAAAATAATATTAAAAATCAATAAAATAAATAAATAAATCAAATAAAATAGAATAAGGAGAAGATGATGCTTATGGATGATTTTAATGGAGTGCTCCTTAGATTTTGTAAAATTATCATTCTTAATTGGTCTTTGAATATTGTTCTTCAAAAATCCTCCAAAGATCTTTGTTTAAGCAAAAGAATTTGTAGAGAATAAGATGCTTTTTTTCTTCCCTTTCTTCTCTCTTTTCTTTTTTTTTTCTTTTTCTTTTTTTCATTCTCTCCTCTCCTTTTTTCTACCTTCCCCTATTTCAGGAGCCAAAACACTCCTTATATAGTGAGACATCTTCAAACCCTAGTTATAAATTGATTCCTAAAAGACTTATATTTCCTTAAAGACATTATTAAAATAATTTTAGGAGAATTTTTTACTAATTAGGACTCAATTTTTCCTAGAAATTTCGAGAACCCAGGGTGGAAGAGGTCTAATTCCGACCAAAATTGTGTAATTCCAATCGAAATTAGTGTAATTCTAACCACTTTTATACAATTTTGATCAAAATTAATGAAATTCCAACCACTTTTTTTTTACTTTTAATTATAAAAAGGTCTTTAAAAGAATTTAAGTTTTTTTATTAGATCCTTAAAAAGCATTGCAATTTAGTCCATAAAAACATTAAATTCTTTCTTTGAAAAATGCAATCAGACCCTTGAAGTTTTAAAGTTCATGTATTGAAGACCTATTCATGACATTTTCATCATTGAAGTATTTAGTTATATCCATAACTCATCATCCTAAAATTGGGTGTTTACACTCACAATTAAAAAGGGGTTATTCGGGTTTGAATCCCCAAAGCTTGCAATCAAATAAGGGTTATTTGGGTTTGAATCCCCAAATCTCATGACCAAGAAAGGGTTGTTTGAGTTTGAATCCTCGAAGCTCGTGATCAAAAAGGGCTGTTTGGGTTTGAATCCCTGAAGCTTATAATCAAGAAGGGCTGTTTAGGTTTGAATCCCGAAGCTTATGAATAAGAAAGGGTTGTTCAGGTTTGAATCCCTTAAGCTCGAAGACCGAAGTGACAGTTTGGGTAGTATCCCCAAAGTCAATAATAAATGACGACTGGGCCAAAAAAACCTAAAAGTCCATATCCCTGGAGGAGTGGTAATCGGACCAGGAAAATCCAAAAACCACATCCCTAATAGTGATCAAGCTAGGAAAACTCAAGAACCAAAGTCAAGGTTAAGTAATGATTGGGCCAGAAAAATTTGAGAATTATGTTTCATGTGTGGTGATGATTGAGCCAGGAAAACCCGAGAATCTTGTTTCAGGTGGTTGATGATTGGGCCAAGAAAATCCATAAGTCTACATCCTTAGTGAAACAGTCATTGGACTAGGAAAACTCGAGGTTAACAGTCTTTAAATAATTTATCAAATATTAATGAGTGGTTGATCGAGCCAGGAAAACCTGAGGATCAAGGCCACACTTCAGGATTGAAGGATTCATCTCTCCAGTGAAACTCGAGAGTCAGGTATGTCGTTCATCTTATTATTTATTATTGTGCTTATGATTTTTTTAAAAAATTATCATTACATGCATTTTTGTTTTTCAAAAAATCAAAGGGCAAATTGTAGACACCTGATTTGGTTGGCCCATAATAGGGGACAAATTAGGGGCACTCAGTTTGATCAGCCCGTTATCAAGCCCAATGATGAGAATGTGAAACTTCGACACGAGTGCAAAACCAAATCTTCGTTTGGAAATGGACCTGAGAGCCCAAAAGCCCAATTTAGCCTAAACTATTCAAAATATCCCATGCCCATTTGACCTAATATAGAGCCAAGCCAAAGGGACATCACCTCTATGCAATGAGGTGATCACCTCTTTAGCAGCCACTACATAGGCGATCGCCTCATCGTAGTGGCATCACCTCTGTGACAGGCCACTTGTAATTGCATTTAATATAGTTGCAGACATGGTGGCCAAGTGGTGTAGGTCCCACACCTCCTAGACCTAATTTTTTATGAGGAAGAGAATTTTAGGGGGAAAAGAAAGGCTATAGAGGTTCATCATAATTTAAGGAACCTAGAGGCATAGGTAAGGTAGAGAATAAAAGCAAGAAAAGAGAGAGAGGAAAAAGGAGGATGGTTAGGGAGAAAATTAGCCATTGTTAAAAAAAAGCTCCAAAAAAACAAATTGACGTTCTTAAGAAAAAAAAAAAAGAAAACCAAGCTTAAAAGGTCTATTTCTTTGGGAAGAAGAAGGTAAAGAACTTGATTTAAAGTAGAGCTCACATTTTAGTAAAGATCAACACCCAAAAGCACATCTTTAAGGGCCAATCATTTTGACAAAAATCCACATTCAAGTTAAACATCTTCATCTTCTTATTGTCTTGATATTTACTTTGCATGTAATTTAGTTTATTGGTTTATTTTAGCTTTATCTCACTCGTTGTACCACTTCATTGGCATGATCTATTAAATTATTTCATGTAACTATAGTTTGGTATGCTTTTTTGGATATTTATTTATACATTTTCTTGCTCATGATAGAATTTTAATTGGATATAATTTTAATCATTTTGAGGGTCAAGAGAGCCTGTTGATCAAGCGACGCCTCTATCACCCTCTGTCAATAAGGCAATCACCTTATCACAGAGGCGATCACCACATTGACAGGCCTCTAAATAATCCAGCCTTCTTTTCTTTGTGAAAATTTTCATGATTCTTATCTCGCATGCCTTTCTCTTTTTATTTCTTATAATCACCATGTTGCATGATGTAGTATGCATGATGATATTTTGACCATGTGAGGACTTTTTCTTAGTTTGTATTGAGAAATCTCTTGAGAATATTATTTGTAAAATGTTGTTATGTATAATGTCGTTCTTTGTAAGAGGGAACTAACCTTATGTTTATTGCAAGAATTACTTGATGATTTCCATCATTGAGTAGTCACTTTAATTGATTAACTTTTTAAAGCATTTCACTTGTGTAAGTGGTTTATTATTAGTTTACTTTTGGTATATGTATGATTTATTTTCTGTATGTTATCCTTTTATTTTTCCCCAAAGAATTGTAATCCTTAATCCCTTTCCCTTTTTTGATTTGAATGAATGGTTGTAAAGATTAATTATTTATTTCTGCTTATGATAAATGATGGACCTAAGTGTATAAAAAATAATTAATGTGCAAATCCGAATTCAATTCTAAACCTTGACAATTCTCCAAAGGCAAAAACAATCTATGTTAATGAGGAAATAATTAAATATAATAAAACACAAGACATAAACAGAGGCCAATCGTAAGGTTGGGTAGGTATTCCAAAAGCCCATACCCAGTTTTTAAACCCGATCTCTGATGACAGCTTCTGGAAACCTCCATGGAATCTAGTTGTTGTATAATGTGTCCCAAATTTTATCTAGGTGGCAACTCTATCTCCGAATAGGCCCAAGACCTATTTCATACTTCCAAATGGGCCTTGAGCCCACACAATTCTGTGGTCGCCAAACACTTAGGCGCGTGCTAAACCCTGCCACCTACAATTAAACTAAATGGTTATATTTGAATGATAATTTAGGCTTTTTATTTTCATTGGACACCTATTTCACATTTTACTTATGTGTTTTATATCTAACTATATGGTGTAAAACACCCACTTGGTGAATAATTTTTTAAGGAATAACCCACAAATTTTAGCTTGTCTGACATCCATATAAGCTTAATACATTTGTAACCCCTTAAACTTGTTGCATTTTATCACTTTACCTTTTTAATTTACAAATTGATCATTTTAATACCTCAATTTGTTAAAAACTTCACTTATGAACACTTTTAATCTAGTTTAGATGCCTAAATAATTTCATTTTAACTATAAAAAAAATTTAAACACTTCAAAGAGTACAAACAAAGTCAATTACTGTCATGACACAAACTGGGGAGTTATAACTGGCACTAGGGAATAGGAATTCTTTTGAATTCGGAGCTTGTAGCAAGCCTTAAAAATAAAAACGCATGTATAAATAAATAAATAAAAATACAAAAGAATTAAAACTTTAATTAATATGAAAATAAATCTTATGTCATATCATATAATTATCTCATACAAGATTTAAATACAACTCTCAAATAAAACAACACAACTATAACAATATCATTACTATTGCAGTTTCTAGAATACAATAAGAGTTCAAATAATAAATTAATATAATCTAGCCGGGACTGAAGAAGACCAGCGAAGAGCTCTACTACTGAGGTCTGAAGAAAAATCTCCTAAAAAAGTATTAAGGGGTATCAGACCTCACTGAATGAATTATTATATTATATATACATGCAACCTAAGTCATATGCAGTCAAGCATCAATATAAAATATATATATGTGTTTATATATATATACCTACAATTCATACAGTTGCTGGAATCCACTTTTGATAATAATAACAAATGCATAAAAAATATTTTTGGTTAAAGGATCGAAGCAAAACCCTAAATAGTCTGCAACCTCAATCATAAAATCAATAGGCAACTGGCTTATCCAAAACTCCAAGTATTCATTTACCCAACTCAAAGTAGTAGATTGACCTTGAGTATACTAGGTCAATCGAGGATCCGCAATCTCACTACCGGCATGACTAGCCCTGAGTATACTAGGTCAACTAAGGATCCAAAGCCATCCTTTCTAATAACCAACATCTCGATAAACAAATATTATATTTTCAACCTAATTCTACCATACTGTCACGCAACAGTCCTAGCGTAGCCCACTATGCAGCATGTTCTACTGCTATCCTTTAAATCAATCTTATAATTATTAAAATAATGAAAATGCATAATGTAAACGTGATAACATCCATTTAGAGAGAAATATACCAATTATATGCAGAAAATGTACCAAATGTATATTGAAAATATACTAAATGTATACTAAATATATATTATAAATATATAAAACATATACCAAAAATAAACCAACTATATACCAAAAATATATCAAAATATATTTCCCATTTAAGGAAGTACATCATTCTTAAATACATTATAAAAATTATGGATGGTCATTATTATGCACATTCTACATGCAATGCATCTATAAGATAATAACTCATAATTTTGCGCTCCTCTAAACAAACTCAATTGGCCTGATCCTGTAGACCTCAATCTCAATGCAACTATAGAAAAATAAATAATAATAATAATGTCAGAATAATTTCTAACTTTATGCCTCTAGAAATTCTAAGGAAAAACTCGATCTAAGACACGATTCAATTAAAATAAAAACTCAGGATTAACCCGACTGTCACATTTTACGAGAATTTTATCGAAAAATCAGCAAAGCCTCATCTTTAAAATGGACGTCTCTCTACTAAAAGTAAAGTCGATCCTACAAGTAAACACACTTCTAAAATACACAACTGCATAACTTCTAGGGTTGGAACCTCGAACCACACAATTCCCAACCGAGAAACACAATTCACATTAATAAATAATTAAAATAATAAATATTAAAATCACTAAAAATCCATAAAATTAATTAAATACCAAAATACAATTTATTTAAATAACAAAAACATTAAATATAATATTTTCACATTAACTAAATAAAATCTCAAATAAATTATATAATATTAATAAAAATATAATTTTCAAATACTTAACGTCAAATAGTAATTATAAATAAATTATATAAACTGTTTAAATATGTAATAAAAATAGTTATAAAAAACTCATTTATTCATAGAAATAATAAATAAAACTATTATTTGAATATATTTTCAAAAATTGTTATTAATTAGTTAAAAATAGTAAATAATTTGTAAAACTTATTTTAATACCATTTATTATTCCAAAATTATTTTAATAATAATAATAATAATAATAATAATAATAATAATAATAATAATAATAATAATAATAATAATATTATTATTATTATTATTATTATTATTATTATTATTATTATTATTATTATTATTATTATTATTTATTGAAGGGCATTTTAGTCATTTCATAATTAAAATAAAAAAGGGTCAAAACAGGTCAAAGCTTTCTTTTTCTTCTTCTTATTCTTTTTCTTCTTCTTCTTATTCTTCTTCTTCCTCCGCCTGAACCTTCCCTATGTCACCAGAGCTGCCCCAGCCTCAACCACCAACCGCCACCACCTCCAGCCACTTTCAGCCATCGTTCGCCACCTTAGCTTGCCGGGAAGTCACCGGAGACCATCTAAACTGTGCTTAGCTGAGAGTGAGCTTCAACATTGCCAGTGAGGATTCCGGCCACCTCAGCTCCCCCAATCAGTCTTGTTTGAATGCTCTTACTCTGGTGAGTCCATTTCTGAGTTCCTTTTTAGCTCAAATCCCTTCAATTTTTAGATATCTTAGAAATTTAGTTTATGTGTTTTAGGATTTTTATTTTTTTGAACTTGATATTGTTTGATTCATGAAATCTTGCTTAAGAAATGTTGTTTATGGTAGCTTTAGCTTCTCAAAAATATATAAGTTATTTGAATATAAAAAAGTAAATTATTACTATTTTATATTGAATTATTGAAAAACTTGATTTTTATTAATGTTATATTATTATTTGAGAATTTTATTTAATTATTAAGAAAATAATTGTATTTAGTGTTTTAAGGTTTAAATATATTATATTTTGGTATTTTTGTGGATATTTATGGAATTTAATGAGTTTTAATATATTTATTATTTTATTTGTATTTTTGGTGAATTGTGAACCTCGGTTGAAAAACTGTGAAGTTCGGGGTCCTAACCCGAGGTGTTAAGCCTTGCGTGTTAGAAGTGTGTTTTCCTTGCAAAATCGGCTCTACTGTCAGTAGAGAGATATCCGCTTTAAAGAGGAGGTTCTGTAAAATTTTTTGTAGAATTCTCCTAAAATGTGACGTCATGTCGATCTTGAATTTATGTTTTTGTCTAAGTTATGTATTCCTAAATCAAGTCTCCTTTAGAAGTATAAGTTAGAAATTTATTCTGATTTGTTATTATTATTTATTTTCTAGTTGCACCGAGATCGAGGCCTATCGGACCGGGCCCGTCGAGCCAGTCTCGAGGAGTGCAAGTGTATGATTATAAATAATTATGTTTTGATATGAATTTTTTCATTAAATAGTTTAGTATATTTTCAGTATACTTTTAGTATATTTTGGTATATTTCAACATATATACAATGGTATATACTTGATAATTTCTCAATATGCATTCTAGTATTTTTTGGTATATTTCCGGTATATAAATGGTATATTTTTCTATTATGAATGTCATTTGTGTTTAATTATGCATTTATTTATTTTCCATAAATAAATAATTTTATACGAAGGATATCAATAGAACATGCAATCTAGTGGGCTGCATTAGGATTGTGTATGTACCAGTTCGTTAGACTTTAAGCTTTATATTGTGAGAATTATTTAAGGTGAATTGATTATTGTGAATATTGAGTTTTCAGTGAGTGAATAGTGTGGTTGCTGGAGTTCGGTTGACCTAATGTCTTGAGGCCAATCACATTGACAATGAGACTGCTGGAGTTCGATTGACTTAGTGTCTCGGGGCCAGTCTACTATCCAAAATGGAATAAGAGAATTTATTTGGAATTAAGTAAGCATGCATGGCTAGTGAGATATTTGTTTAAGGCTGCAATTGTTTTAGGGTTTTATTTGATCCTTCACCTAAATAAATGTTTTATACATTTAATACATATAAAAGTGGATTTTAGCATTTGTGTGAAATGCATGTGTGTGTGTGTGTGTGTGTGTGTGTATGTATATATATATATATATATATATATATATATATATATAATAATTCACTCAGTAAGGTCTGACTCTAAGAGGCACAGAGGTCGAGGTAGAGGTAGACCTCGAAAAGCAACAAGTCATTATAGACAGCGAGAGCTATAGGATGAGGAACTTGTAGAGCCAGATTATGAGGAAACTGTGATACCTCCAGTTGCATCGCCAATATAGCCTGCCTATCAGTAGGGTATGTCTCACCTTGAGGTAACTTTATTCTATGCTAGAGTTGGTAGGATAGCCTTTAATGGGACGTCGAATCCATTAGACATTCTACATGTTATTGAGACGAGGACTCAGACTACTCACACCAAGTACCAGCGGATCATGATCATCGAGTTATCTGTAGAGGGACCAACCCTGGATTTTTGTTCAGGTGATTCAACTGTATATGACTACGATGACTTGGGCTCAGTTTAGAGACAGGTTTATGAGGAGATTCTACCTAGAGCCACTCCAGATGAGTTATAGACTTCTACTGACGAGCATCACCAAAGGTGATAGATTTGTCGAGGACTATACCAAAGAGTTTCTCTGACTTAGTAGATAAGCAAAGGATCTTATGCAAGACTAATATTTTATTGTCATGACGTATATCATTGGTCTGGGTTCTACATTTTTTAGGATGCCTATTATAGGCCTTACTTTAGAGTCAGTGATAGAGTTGGCCATGGAGATAGAGTTGAGATTAGTCAGGCAAGGAGTTATGTATGATTACTATCAGTTGGGTATTCAGTTAGGAGGATTCTAGACTACTTCATATTCAACTTTTCATATTGGTTCTAGGAGTCAATAAAGAGGCTCAGTATAGCAGAGCCAGAGGTGGCAATAGAGAGTACATAGGAGTAATAGACATGGTCGTGCTAGACCTCATAGACCTATCAAATTTGGATTAGGTGCTTCTAGCAGCAGTAGTGGTCAGAGTTTGGTATATGGTAGTACAGGATCAGCAGCCAGTGCCTGTCAAACTTGTGGTAGAGTCCATCAAAAACCTTGTTATATAGCATTGCTAACATGCTTTAGATGCGGACAGATGGGAAATTTCACCAAATCATGTCCATATTCTGGATTTCAGTTGTAGCAGTCGATTGCTAGTTCCACACTAGCTCCTTTTCAGTTGCCTTCAGCTTAACACCCGAGTTTGACTCAGATTATTGCTCAGCAGGGTCGTGGTAGAGGTACCAGAGGTTTTGGCTAGGCTTCTACCAGTTAGCATGGAGGTTGAGGTCAGGCTAGGGTTTTTCACCTTACTCAGCAGGATGCTCAGGCACCTAATGCCATCATTGCAGGTATTATTCCTATCTGTTACTTAGATGCTTGGGTTTTGTTTGATCCGGGTGCCACACATTCCTTTGTATCCCCTGTTTTTACATTGAAATCGTGTTAGCAAGCTTTAAGGATGGCTTTTCCTTTATTTATCGCCACTCCTCTAAGTGATTCATTGGATACCAATATTATTCTTTCTGGTTGTCCAGTTTTTTGTCGGAGGTAGAGAACTGCCAAGAGAATTAGTGTTATTGGATGTGATGGAGTTTGATGTGATTTTGGGTATGGATTGGTTGTCCCAGCACTATGCCGCTGTGGATTGTCAGAGTAAAAAGGTGATTTTTAGAATTCCAGATGATAAAGAGTTTAAGTTTGTGGGTGATAACAGTTTTGCACCTTAAAATCTCATCTCCGCTATCACAGGTAAAAAGATGTTAAGGAAGGGTTGTTAGGGATATTTGGCATTAGTCAGGGATACTTATGTGGAGAAGTTTTCACTTACAAATGTTCCTGTTGCCTGTGAGTTTTCTGATGTTTTTCCTTAGGAGTTTCCAAGTTTACCACCTAACAGATATATTAAGTTCTATAAAGATGTGGTTCCAGTCACTACTCCTATTTCGATGTCACCCTACAGAACGGCTCCTGCAGAGTGGAAAGAGTTGAAGGAACAGTTGTAGGAATTACTAGATAAGGGTTTTATCATACCCAATGTTTCACCTTGGGGTGCATCAGTCCTATTTATGAGGAAGAAAGATGGTACCCTGAGACTGTACATAGCTTACAGAGAGCTAAACAAAATGATAATAAAGAATAATTATCCTCTCCTGAGGATAGATGATTTGTTTTATCAGTTTCAGAGTGCACAGTTCTTTTCTAAGATTGACTTGAGATTGGGTTATCATCAATTACGGATCACTGAAGTCAATGTTCCTAAAACAGCATTCTGCACTCGATATGGCCACTATGAGTTTCTTATGATGTCGTTTAGGTTGACTAATGCACCAGCTACTTTCATGGATTTGATAAACAGGGTATTCAGACCATATATGGATCAGTTTATAGTAGTATTTATTAATGATATACTGGTATATTCGAAGAGTATGGAAGAACACATATATCACTTAAGGACTGTACTACAGACACTGAGAGAATATCAACTTTATGCTAAATTCTCAAAGTGTGATTTCTTGTTAAAGAGTGTTGCATTCCTTAGACACATAGTGTCTAAAGATGGTATCTAGGTTGATCCACAAAAGATTGAGGCAGTGTCTGAGTGGCCTAGATCGACGACAATAATAAAGATTTATAGTTTTTTAGGTTTAGCTGGGTATTATAGGAGATTTGTGCAGGATTTTTCCAGAATTGTAGCTCCTATAACTTGCTTGACTCATAAGAATATGAAGTTTGAGTGGTCAGACACTTATGAGAATAGTTTCTAGTTACTAAAGGAGAAGTTGACCACAGCTCCAGTTTTGGCTTTGCCTAATGGAGTAGATAAATTCACTGTGTATTGTGATGCCTCTAGAGTTGGCCTAGGTTGTGTTTTGATGCAAGATGGTAGGGTGATAGCTTATGCTTCGAGGCAGTTGAAGAAGTATGAACAAAATTATCCTACCCATAACCTAGAGATGGTTGCAGTGATCTTTGCTCTCAAGATTTGGAGACATTATCTGTATGGGGTGACTTGTGAGATTTTCATAGATCATAAAGCTTTAAGTACATTTTTCAATAGAGAGATCTGAATCTGAGGTAAAGGAGATGGTTAGAACTCCTGAAGGACTATGACTGTGAGATTCTTTATCATCTAGGCAAGGCTAATATGGTAGCAGATGCCTTAAGTAAAAAGCCCTCAAGTAGTCTTGCTCACATTAGTGTGGAGAGGAGACCGTTGATCCAAGAGTTGCACCGGTTAGTGGATCAAGGTCTAATGATGAAGATGAGTAGATCTGGTGGCCTGTTAGCTTAATTCAGAGTTTGATATGTGCTAAGAGATAGGATTAAGGTAGCTCAGGGCTGAGATCCTATTCTAGCAGAGCTGGTAGAGAATATTCATGGAAGAAAGTTCACTAATTTCACACTTGATAATGAGGGTGTTTTATGGATCAATGGTAGGTTGTGCGTTCTTGATGTGGATAATTTGAGAGAAGAGATCCTTGAGGAAGCACATTATACAGCCTACAACGTACATCCAAGTGTCACTAAGATGTACCATAGTATTATAAATTCGTACTGGTATGATGGATTGAAGAAGGATGTAGCTGATTTTATTGCTAAGTGCTTGACATGTCAACAAGTGAAAGCTAAACATCGGAAGCCTTTTGGGAAGCTTCAGCCACTTCTCATTCCTGAGTGGAAATGGGAGAGAATTATTATAGATTTTGTGGTTGGGTTACCTCGTTTTAAGGATGGATATGATTCCATCTGGGTGATTGTGGACAAATTGACCAAGTCTGCTCATTTCTTGCCTGTGAAAGCCATATATTCTATAGCTAAATTGGTGAAGTTGTATGTTAAGTATATTGTGTGCTTCATGGAGTACCTGTGTCCATTGTATCTGATAGAGGTTTAGTGTTTACCTCTCATTTTTGGCAAAAGTTGCAGGAAGTGATGGGCATCAAGCTTGATTTCAATACTGCTTTTCACCCTCAGACAGATGGTCAGTCTGAGAGGACAAACTAGACACTTGAAGATATGTTGAGAATGTGTGTATTGGATCTAAGAGGTAGCTGGGATGATCATTTTCCGCTTGTGGAGTTTGTATATAATAACAGCTACCATAGCAATATTGGGATGGCACCGTATGAGGCTTTGTATGGAAGAAAGTGTAGATCCCCTCTAAATTAGGATGAGATTAAAGAGATAGCATTGACTGGACTTGAGATGGTTCAGGATGTCGTTGAGAAGGTTACTGTGATTAAAAAGAGATTACATACCACAACTAGCAGACATAAGAGCTACGTGGATCCGAGATGTAGAGATGTGGAATTCCAGGTTGGAGACTATATATTCCTAAAGGTGTCTCTGATGAAGGGTGTGATGATATTTGGCAAGAAGGGGAAGCTAGCACTGAGATATATTAGACCGTTCGAGATTCTGGAGAGAGTGGGCATAGTTGCATATCGTGTGGCTTTGCCTCCGAATTTATCTTAAGTGTATCCAGTGTTCCATATCTCATTGCTGAGGAAGTATATTTCAGACCCTTTGCATGTGTTACAGCCTGATAGTGTGGAAGTGAATGAAGACCTAAAGTATGAGGAGGAACCTGTTGCGATTGTAGACTATCAAGTTCATTAGTTGCATTCAAAGTAGATTCTGATTGTCAAGGTGTTATGGTGAAGCAACAATGTGGAGGAGTACACTTGGGAGACTGAAGCAGAGATGCAAGGTTCTTATCCTTATCTCTTTCCTCAATGATTCTTGTTTCTGTTCTTTTCTTAGAATTCGAGGACGAATTCTTGTAAGAAGGGAAGATTATAATGACCCTGTATTTTAAATAATATAATATTATTTTAAGATATGTAGTGTTAATAAATTTTAAATCTTATTTATATATATTTATTGTTATTTGCTAATATTATTTATTTACTTTATTCTAAGAAATTTTTACGTAAAATAAATTATTTTATGTAGGAGTTCTATTACTTGATAATATAAAATTTATTATTATTATTATTATTATTATTATTATTATTATTATTATTATTATTGAAGGGCATTTTATTCATTTCATAATTAAAATAAAAAAGGGGGTCAAAACGGGTTATTTTTCTTTTTCTCTTTCTTCTTCTTCTTCTTCTTCCTTCGCCCGAACCTTCCCTGTGTCACTGAAGCCGCCCCAGCCTCAACCACCAACCACCACCACCTCCAGCCACTTCCAACCATCGTCCGCCGCCTTCAGCCTGTCAGGAAGTCATCGAAGACCGCATGAACCGTCCTTGGCCGAGAGTGAGCTTTAACATTGCCAGTGAGGATTCCGACCACCTTAGCTCCCCCAATAAGTCTCGTTTGAATGCTCTTGCTCCGGTGAGTCCATTTCCAAGCTCCATTTTAGCTCAAATCCCTTCGTTTTTTAGATATTTTCTATTTTTAATTTATGTGTTTTAGGTTTTTATTTTTTTTGAACTTGATATTATTTTTTATGAAATCTTGCTTAAGAAATGTTGTTTGTGGTAGCTTTAGCTTCTCAAAAATATTTTTTGTTTATTGTTTTGAATTAATTTGAATTTTGAGTAATTTTTTTATTATTTTAATATTAAATATTGAATTTTTTATAATTATGTTAATTAATTATTTTTAATGGAAATTTAGTTGAATTTGTGTTAGCAATTTGAGTTAATAATTTTAGAACTATTGAAATAATTTTTGGTGAATTTATATAATTTTTAGGAATATTTTTATATTATGTGAATTTTATATTTATGAGTTAATTATGTAATTTTGTGGGAATTATAGTTAAATAATGCGTTTTAAATGATTTTAGAAATTTATAGGGTATTAAAATGGTTTTTATAAATTATTTACTATTTTTAACTAATTAATACTAATTTTTGAAAATTATATTCAAATAATATATTTTTAAATAAATTATATTGAAAATTATATTTATTTACTATTTTGGTGATTAAATGGATTTTTAATTACTTTTAATATATTTTTAAGCTAAATAAGTTATTTGAATATATAAAAGTGAATTATTACTATTTTATATTGAATTATTGAAAAACTTGATTTTTATTAATATTATATTATTATGTGAGAATTTTATTTAATTATTTTGAAAATAATTGTATTTAGTGTTTTAAGGTTTAAATATATTATATTTTGGTATTTTGTGGATATTTATGAAATTTAATGAGTTTTAATATATTTATTATTTTATTTGTATTTTTGATGAATTGTGAACCTTGGTTGGGAAATTGTGTAGTTCAGGGTCTCAACCTAAGGTATTGAGCCTTATGTGTTAGAAGTGTATTTTCCTTACAGGATCGGATGTACTGTCAGTAGAGAGATGTCCATTTTACAAAGGAGGTTCTACCTAATTTTCGATAAAATTCTCGTAAAATGTGACAATGGATTGATCCTGAATTTCTGTGTTTGTTTGAGTTATGTATTTATAAATTAAGTCTCTTTTAGAATTATAAGTTAGAAATTTATTCTAATTTATTATTATTATTATTTATTTTCTAGTTACGCCGAGACCGAGGCCTATCGGACCGGGCCCGTCGAGCCAGTCTCGAGGAGCGCAAACTTATGAGTTATTATTTTATATATACATTGTATATAGTGCATGATTATAAATGATTATGTTTTGATATGAATTATTTCATTAAATGGTTTAGTATATTTTTGATATACTTTTAGTATATTTTGGTATATTTCAACAAATATACGATGGTATATACTTGATAATTTCTCAATATGCATTCTAGTATATTTATGGTTGACTTTGGTTATATGTAGCATAAACACTTGAAATTTATTTAGTATATTTTTGGTATATAAATGGTATATTTTTCTATTATGAATGTCATTTGTGTTTAATTATGCATTTATTTATTTTCCATAAATAAACAATTTTATACGAAGGATATCAATAAAACGTGCTACCTAGTGGGCTGCACTAGAACTGCATACATACCGGTTCGTTAAACTTTAGGGTCTATATTGTGAGAATTATTTGAAGTGAATTGATTATTGTGAATATTGAGTTTTCAGTGAGTGAATAGTGTGGTTGCTGGAGCTCGGTTGACCTAGTGTCTAAGGGCCAATCACACTAATAGTGAGACTGTTAGAGCTCGGTTGACTTAGTGTCTCGAAGCCAATCTACTATCCAAAATGGAATAAGATAATTTATTTGGAATTAAGTAAGCATGCGGGCTAGTGAGATATTTGTTTGAGGCTGTGATTATTTTAAGGTTCTATTTGATCCTTCACCTAAATAAATGTTTTTTGCATTCAATACATATAAAAGTAGATTTTATCATATGTGTGAAATGCGTGTGTATATATATGTATATATATGTATGTATATATATATTGATGTTTGACTGTATATATTTTTTATTGCATGTATATATATTATAATAATTCACTCAGTGAGGTCTGACTCCCCTCAATATTTTTTTCAGGAGATTCCTCATTTTCATACCTCAGTAGTATACCTCTACACCGGACTTCTTCAGCCCCGGCTAAATTATATAAATTATTTATCTATCTTTTATTATATTCTAGAAAACTGCAGTAGTAGTGCTTTGTATTTGTAGAATGTTATTTTATTATAAGAGACCTTTCTCTGAATATTGTATGAAATATTTTAATTTATGATATGACATTAAGTATTTATTTTATGTCGATTTAAGTTTTAAATTCTGGTGTATTTTATTTATTTATTGCATACATTTTTATTTCTAAGCTTGTTACGGGTTCAGGATTGGAAAGAATTCTCATTCCCTAATGCCGGTCATAACTCCCTATTTGAATCGTGACAATATCTCAAAATAATTTTATATTATTTAAAATATTAGGTCATTACAATTAGTCATACTTTTAACAAATTCAAATGTCTAAATAATCATATGAAATTGAGAAGAGAAATTAATAAAAGATGTATTAGACCCAAAAAAAAAATTGTCTTTTTCTTGAGCAAGCAAGCATGCTATTGGATCTCCTTGACATTGACATCGTTGACATCAACATAAAGTAGTTGGTGATCATACAAGCATTTCTAATAGACATAACCCCTCGTTGGCCCTCCTTCCACTTTTTTTTTTTTTGGATTTCCTTCCTACACTTTTATTTCTATACATTGAGTCCCAACACTTTTATTACATCATACATTGAATTCTTAATTTAAAATTAATACACTTTTATTTTGCCATATATTGAGTCCTTAATTTTAAATTAAGCACTCAATGTATGACAAAATAAAAATGTAGGAACTCAATGTATAGAAATAAAAGTACAGGGGGCCAAAAATGGGTTAAGCCTTTCTAATAAGGAATTGAATCAGCACAAGCATAGTGAAACAACTCTTCTTCTTTCTCCAATAAAAGTGCATCTTCTTCTAGGGTTTACAATTTGTAATATGATATATTTAAATGATACGATATGACATGAAATTAAGTGGGTTTAAATTTATTATAAACATATTTAGATCATAAATGAGTCAATCCGTTTAAAAACGAATAAAATCATGTTTAAACGGGGTTGAATCCACCTAACTTGTTTAGTAAACAAGTTAACACGTTTAATTATATATTAATCCATTTAAGCATATATTAACATGTTTAATTTTAGTGCATTAATACATTAATACAATAACATATATGAAAATTAAGTTTTATTATTGAATGCTACAATGACATTTGTTAAATAAATTGAACCATGAAATATAATAAAAATTTATATATCTATAATAGAATTATATTGGCAATTGTGTTAATAGAAATATATAATTTTGATATATAGTGATATTATTATTGATTATAGTGTAGATTAGCATTTATATTATAGATATATAATAATACTGTAAGTTTGGATGAACATTTAAAAGTTCATACTCGGTTTCTGAACCTAATTTTTAAGGATGGCTGCTGAGAGTCTTCTGTGAGATACTGTAAAAGTGTGTTCTGGATATCATATGAGTGACGACTCCCATCTTCAATTTAGCTTTAAGCCTTAATTGTATATTTCAAGTGGACCCTGAACCTGCATACTATTGTAGTTGCTAAACATTTAATTATGCACTAAATCATGTCACCAACACATGATATCATTAATCTAAGGTTCTACTTTAGCTAATTGTATATTATTTTTATTGTCTAAAGTGCTGAAATTTATAATTCATTGAACTTTGATTAATTTAGTTTGATCTGAATAGAACTATAATAATGGTAAAAATCTTCCAACTAATATAACATGATTATATATTTATACCTAAACCTAAAACCCCAAATAGGTTTTTTTTTTTTTTTTCCCTGGGTTAAGTGGTTGCCACCATATAAATGAATTTTGTTGAAGAACATGTTGTGTTGGGTGTGGAAAATTAAGAAAAATAATAGTGAAAATATTTTTTATTTAATTTTTATCTAATTATAAATGAGAAATTGCGTTATAAATAAATATTAGAACTCAAATTTTATTAAATTAATTTTTTTTTTTGGTGTCTTTTGGTGATGGCCACGTATAATGCACATTATTTATTTATTTATTTTTTGGTATGGCATTGGATCATTTGTCATTGTCTATCAAATTTATGGAGAACATGCGAAAGTACAACCAGTGTATGATATCAAGAACATTGATGGGCAACAAAATTTTTTTTTTTTTTTCTAAAAAAGTTGGCCAAATTCCTAGCTTGATCTCTAAATTTTATATGCCTATATTTTAATTTTTTTTTTACATTTATTAATTTTTGTAACATCATTAAAAAATTTTATACATATTTATTTTTAATTTTATCTGACTTATACAAATATCAAAATAGATAAATACTTGATCCTAAATGTTTTTAACCACGTAAAATATTAAAAATAATTTTCGATTAAGGAAAAAACAAAAAAAAAGTTATATATTTTTTATTATATAATTTTCAATTAAATATTTTTTTAGTTCATTTAATTTTTTGTTTATACTAAAATGATTTAAAAAAAATGTTATTTTTATATATTTCACTACAAGAATATTACAAATTACCAATGAAAATTTTTGTTGGTATAAATGACTTTTTTCTTGGTAAGTACAAATACCAACGGAATTGTAAAGGATTAAAATTGTTGGTAAATAATTATCTATAAATTTTATGTTCATTGCTAAATTTCCAACAAACTATTTATTGGCAAAATAATGTAGTTGTTGGTAAAATATTATAAAAAAAATAATAGTAATTTCCTAGGTAAAATTACTTAGCAACGAAAATTTTCCTTGATAAAATCGTTGTTGAATTAATAACAAGAATAAAATGAAAATAAATATTCTTTGAAAATTTGTTGTTGAATTTCGTTGGTAATATGTTGATAAAATTGGTTTCAAATGCGTTGTTGAAATCTGTTGGTAATTCATTGTTAAAATTTGTTGCCAATTGATCGTTATTAAAAAAACATTTTACCTATAAATTATTTGTTGGTAATGTGTTGTTAAATTTGTTGGACAATTTGATGTTTGAATGATAACTCATTGGTAAATTTTAACACTGTTTAATTATAAATTATTTATTTTGTTTCATTTTATATATTTTTTAATGCCTAGGGTACTTGAAAATTATAATAAAGTAATTTACAATTTGAAACCATTTAAAACTACAACATTATTTACATAATAACATTATAGTTAAGTAGAGAATAATAAATCAATTTAACTTATTCACAAGACAAAAACATAGACTAATTAATTGCAAAATAGGATACCAATTGTCCTTACAAAAAGTCATCAAAGCAAATAAGGCTACCTAATTTGCAAACAACGTAGCTAATAGTCATCTTCATAAAAATAATTATCTACCTAAAACCAATGAACTCTCTATGATTTTCATGCATATATATAATGCCCATCCCTGTATGAATGGATTAAGTCCAAAAATGACCTAAAGTAATATCCAAAGTATCACATCAAAGTGATAAGAACTGCCATGATAATAAGCAAACTCTATGAGAAGGATAAAAATATTTTATTGTACTTAAGAGTTGTAGCTAAAATATTTCTCCATATTTCTTGCGTCTGCTGAAAAAGGATCTTCTTGTTTTTGTATTTGTTGTTCATGTTATTCCTTTTGTTGCTGCAATTGTTGTGTTTGAAGTTCCATTTATTATCTTTGCAGTTCCATTTGTTGTTTTAATTCTTAAACTTGATGCTCTAATGCAACAGATGATGCTTTTGCAAAAGTAGAGCTATGGCCATCATCTTTGTAAAACAAAGTTACTGTAGAGCCTAAATCGTATACCTTTCTCTTTTTTTCTCCACCAACAACATCATAATACAAATGTATGTATTTACATTTTCAATGTCTTTTAACAATTGGTCTCACAAAGCTATAACTTTATCCTATAAATGACAAAGTAAAGAATATATCAATTTTTTATTAATAAAGCTATCAATATAAGTGATCAAACTTACATTAACATCTTATGATCTTTTATGAATGAATATCTGACCATCATTTTTTTTTGTATGACAATGGATGAAAATCTCATGTGGATTAGGCTCACGTCCTAGTTTTGCAGCCTAAATGAATAAAAATACAAAATATGGCAGCATACAAACATCATTTGCTTATAATATTCTTATAAACTAATAAAATTGAAACATGGAAAAAAGAATCACCACCATTCTATTATTGCAAATGACTTATATAGAATAGCATATAGTAGGCAACATGAAGCCTAAGAGAAACCAAATACAAAAATTATAAAGGGGCATGCATGTTTCTCATGCTATTGATATGAAAAATCACATGAAGACAAGAATTCTCTTATTTCTTAATTAATATATCAATTACCTATATTATAAAGGGGCAAAATTATAATTTCTTAAAAAAATTTATTACTATGTTTCCATACTATTGCATTCCTACATAAAAATAGATAATTCATATTGTAGAATACGATAGTTGAATGCATATCCTTTGATTATCAAGTAACCCAAATAAAGGTTCATAATTTCTACAAGCTTTGTATCCTTAATAATTAGCATAAGAATTTCAACCTAAATCCTTAATTAAACATTTAAACAAACCAAAATCCTATCAGCCCCATGTACACCTTCTCAAAACTAGCATGACCTCCTTTCATTTATTAATTTCTAAAACATATTAGAGGAAAAGACATACACAAAATTTTTCATTTGTAATATTTAACTAGTAACTCATCTCTACTATACAATAGAAGCTAAGGAAATGTAGAACAAGACCAAAAAAACTGAAAACTAAAAGAATAATACATCAGCCAGAAACCAAAAAAAAAAAAGCATAATAGAACCCCAAAATCACATGAAACAAACAAAAACATCAATCCATACATCAATCACATTGCAGGAATAATTAAATAGTAACAGCAACCAAAAGCAATAAAAATAGGAAAGCAACAATAAAGAGTGAAACATTTATATAACACAAATCGATACATTATATATGTATATAGAATAAATTATTTCTACATATTATGCATATTATGGCTTCATACTTACAAGTTTTGTAGAATGCTTGTGATGGCATATAGATCCTCTAATATGTGTGGAAATTCCACTATTATTACTTTAGATTTGACTCAAATATATTTTTCTTGCATTGCTTATAAATTTAGGTTCACTCCAATCTTATTTCCATTTCTTCATTACATGTTGTGAAACATATGTATGTTTCTCATTCACCTTTCTTATGTCACATAAAATTCACTATAATGTATTGTTGCCTTCTTCTTCCAAGCATTTTTAATAGCAACAACATCAATTGACTCATTCTATAACATGTATTTCTACATAGCAAGTAATAAATATTAGTCATTGTTATTATTATGAAAGAGTGTAGTTAAAAGACATAAAAGAATAGCTCCACAACTAGTTTAAATTGATGCTATTAATTTAAAAAAATTACAAACCTTAAACTCCTCAAAGTAAAAGTCCTTAGTCTCTTGAGAGACACTCTTCCGTGAAGAACCATTAACATTCAACTTTTCCTCAAATATCTTTCTAATCCTACATGAGCATTTGGAAGATGGAAATATTTTGCAAGTTTTAAAAAATGAATTTAACACATCCAATAATAATTAGAAATTACTATATTAATTAAAGATAAATTGTAAATTACATCTTTGTCATCATATAATGTGACATGAAAGCGACCGTTTATTTGAGGCTATGCTTGTAAGGAATTAGAGCTAGCCTCGACCTGTTGCACTGCAGAGGAAGCAAATGTTACTATGGCAGCATTTGAAGCAATTTTTGTTGGTACATCATTTGGATTAGATGTGTCTACTAAAGAAATTAGTGTAGGTGCAGTCATAGTCACATCATGTGATTGCAATCCAATAGGAGATGGTGTGGAATTAGCATGATGTACACATGATTTTCTATCATTAGGATTTATGAGAGATGGTGTAAGATCACTATACTATACACTTGATTGTCTACCACTATGACTTCTACCTTGTCTTTGTATTCCTCTACCTTTGCCTCGAGCCATGTCTACAAATTTATCAAAAAAATTACATCAACCTTGCACATGAATTATAAAGCAGAAGCTTATCAAATAAAAACACCAAATCATGAATTTTTAACAAGTTTAAAAGGTTTCTACAACAACTTACATTTAAGTTAGCCTTGCACATGACTTATGACAAAGTGCATATTGTATAATAAGTAAATAGGATGCCTAACATTGCAAGTAAAGGAATAAACAAGCATAGAATTGTATAGCATAAATCCTAAAATCTCACCTATCTCAACAATTAATAACTTTGACAAACAACAAAGGACATTAATAAATCTAAATATGATTAAAATAATCTTAGAAACTCCAACATCTATATTTAATAATTCAAAATAACATAACTTAAATCAAGTATTAAATTAATAATTAATAAAAAAAATCAAAACCAAGTTTAAGTAGGAATAAAACCAAAACATATATAATTTGGGACAAATTAATAGTTACTATCGCCAAATTATAGATCTTCAAGTATATTGTCTTCTTTATGTCCATCTTCATCTTCCTATTCTAATTTTGATTCAGTTTCCAGTTCATCCAATGAAAGTTCATCATCGACTTCATTTATATTAGTAAATTCTCCATTTGGATCATTTAAAAGACTAGATTCAATAGCCTCTTCACCACTATCTAGTCGTTTATCTCTTTATTAGTTTTCACTTGGCCAAGGTGGATATAACCATCTTTGCAAGCCTTTAGAGCATATCAATGTGAAATGAAACAATATTTTAGAATTGAGAAGAATGTAGAACAGGACAACCTTACAACTATCTAGTCATTTTTAGTTTTATTTTTTTTTTTTTCAATTTCTAAAAACATCTAACCTCTATGGTATTTTTTAAAAGTTAAAATTTTTAGGAAGAAAATGCAAGATAACAAGTTCAAGTGTATTTTACAATAGCCTCATCATATTATTTTTATTCTTTTAGTATTATTTACAATAGAACAAGTTTAATAGCTACTTTCTTACAAATAAAGAAAAAGAGAGATTTTAAGGGATATTCAACAACCTATGCATAGTGTTGATGATTAATTATCTACCCCCAACCACAAACACAACATGGACAGCCATATAGTCACCATGGCATGCCAAAAATTTTACATCAAGAAGACCTAAGTTAGAATCAAAAGAAAGAAAATATTGTATCAATTATCAAAAATTAAAAAATGAGAGAAAGAGAAGGGTACCTTCCCAGCCTTGTTTGTTATAAAATATGGTGTAAATTAATCTACTTCCTTTTGATCCTATAAAACAATAATATTTGAAATGTAAAAAAAAAAAAAACATAATAAAAAAATATGAAATATTATGAAGCCCTTTTTTTGACAAAAAAATTATAATATTACATTATTATTATTATAAGAATATATGGAATGTGCCATAGTTAATTAAACAAATAGTTCAGCTTTATAAGAACAGTTTATATAATATAATTCTTTATTCATGGGTTCATAAAATTTCAATGTAATGAAAACACCAAACCAACCATAAATATAAACTCCATAGAATAAATATCCAATTATCTTCAATTGGCACAATTTATATAATGTGCAACTTCCTTTCTTTTTATTTATATATATATAAAGAGATCAAGAGCAGCAGTGACCAAACTAAAGAACAACAACACCAAACAATAAAAAATTACATATATTCATCATAAAATGTTGCTAATTCTATGGATAGAATTTCTATGGATAGAATTAACAAACAATAATATTAAAAAAAAAAAAAAAAAAGAGCCAAGACAGCAGATTAACTTAACCAAATTAGAACACAGAAGCACCAAAATTCAATAGCCCCAATCAGGCAAAGACAAGAATAGCAACCCAAAAAACCTATAGAATATTTTTAGTTTGGGTTGTTGTCTTGAACTTTTTGATTTAGAATCCACAACAGAAGAAGCACGTGAATATTTCAAGTTGCAAGCAACAATGAATCTTTACAACCCATATATATATATATATATATATATATATATATATATATATATATATATATATATATAAACACACAACATCAGCTCGTAAAAAAACTAAAAATAAAAGAAGGTAGCTATATATATAACATAAACACACTTTTGGATTTTTTTTTTCTTCATTTATGTGTATATATATAAAACAAAAAAAAAAAAAGGAAAGCCCCAATTATAAAATGATGAAAGGGTCGGAGCCACTGAAACTAAATTTATGGCATGCTTCATGAAAAAAAAAAAATGTCACAGGTTTTGTAAAGCCCCCCTTTTTTTGCTTCACTTTTTTTGGGACCAATGCAATCACTCTCTTGTAAAAGTAACAAAAGGGGTAAAGTCAATAGTGCAGCACTATATAAAAGAAAAAAAAAAAAAAACCAAAGAGCTGAAAAATTCAAGTGAAAGCATTACATTAAAAGCATGGATATTGATTGATTTTAAAAAATTAATTTTCAGTGTGGTGGAAGCACCAATTATGATTAGAGAATCAAAAGGGGAATAAAAGAATATATCTTTACTATTCTATCACTTGATGAGTGAACTTTTCTTCTCTTGATTTTATTGTGACTGTGATTGGTTAGAGGGTTTCAACCGTGGAGTGAACCGCGCTTTCAATTGAGGGAGAGTAAAAAGGCGTTTTACAGGGATGGTGAAAAAATGCTAAAAGGGTTTCTTTTTATTATTAATAAAAAGGGTGAAAGGTCATTAATTTCTAGTAATATTTTTTTATTTTTTAATAATGAAAAATTAATTTGTTAGTGAGAATTTTTATTTTTAATTACAAAGAAATTATTTTTTAGAAACAATTTTCTATTTGTTGATATATTAACGAATACTTCATATTAATTTACCAAGAGCTATTTTTTTGTTGGTATTTTTATCTAAAATTTTGATGCCTCTTCTGATGGGAAAAAATTTTTGGTGCCATCCATATTTTCCAACAATAAAAATTTGTTGGTAAAAATTTTCAAGCTATTTTGTTGCCAAATTGTTTCTATTCATGGCGCCATTATTTTGCACCATTGTTACCAACAATTTTTTTTTTGTTGGTAATTGATGGCTAATTTTCATTTATTTTTTAATTATACAAATATTATACGCTTGCTAATTTGTTGGTATTTACAAATGAAAATAATTTCGTTGGTAATTTGTAATATTCTTGTAGTGTAGTAGGAATTAATAAGTTTAAAATTAAATAAAATAATAAGAAATTAAAAACGTCAACAATATAAACTTGAAAAATGAAATTATATATTTGGTTATTAAGTTGTGTTTACTTCTAAAGAATTATTTTCTATTTTTATTTTTCAATTTTCAAAGAAAATGAAGACCTTTCATCTTTATAGAAAATTTGTAAACCATGTTTACTTCTTAGAAATTAAAAAGTATTTTCCATTTTTTGAAAACAAACTAATGTGTTTACTTGTTTTCATCTATAACTTGTTTTTCATTTTTGAAAATTGAAAATGTGTTTTCTTATTATCATATAAAACAATTTAAACACATAAAAATATGTTCAATTTAATAAATAAAATTAATTTTTAAATTGTAAATTTTTAGAATATTAAATTATTGTTTGTATGTTTATTTATATATTATCAATCATTATTTTTCTAAGCATATATTATTGATCATGATCAAAAAGTAAATATTGTTTAATTTATATATGATATGTTTAATCATTACTTACCCACTAAAATACTAATAATAAGCCACTAAAATTACTTGCTCAAAAAGAAGCCACTAAAACTGCTTGTCAATTAAAATAGTAATAATGACACATTGTTTACGTTACATAAAACATCAAATTGTAAATATAGTTCCAATATGAAAAAACAACAGAGAATGCAACTCAATAATGTCAAATAAACCACAAAATATTCTAACATCTAGTACAATTGTTATATTCATTCTAGAGTTGATCTGCAATATTTTCTTGAACAAGCTCATTTGGTGTTGTTTAGATAGATCTACTCGAATGTCATCACGAACTACACTAATACCAATTTCTTTATCTATAGTCAATTCTTCTATTCCATATAATGTAAATAATTGATATGCTCTACCTTCCATCTTAATAAAATTATATAAGTACAACATGCAATAGGTAGGGTTGTGCAAAATCTGTTCGAATTACTGACCCGAGGATGAAGAACGGTACGGTTAAAGTGGATGCTTGACATGCTTCGATTAATGACTGGGTTGAATTTCGAAGTTTGATTTGTGGTTTGGTCAAAGTGAGCTTCCACTCGAATCGCTTAAACTTTCGAAGTTATATATAAATGACACCATTTCTTCACATTACTAACCTTCTAACCTTAATTATAAAAGCATCACAAACTTCTCTTCTCATTTCTCACCCCATATTCAAAATTCTAATGAAGCAATGGTGTCGTTTATATATATATATATATATATATATATATATATATATATATATATATATATATAAACGATGTCATTGTTTCACATTACTTTTAACCCTAATAATCCTAACCCTAAGTATAAAAGCATCATAAACTTCTCTTCTCATTTCTCAACCTCGCATTTTAAATTCTAGAAAACTCTCCACCTCCCTCATTCTCATCTTTTCTCTGATCCCCATTTCAAACCCTACTAATCCAGTGTCCACTCAACTTCTATCTACTCACTTTCCTTAATTTGTTCATGCTTTAATCGTTGTGTCCTCTCACCTATCTTGTGTTGTGTCCTCTCATATGTTGATTACTTCTGGAACCTTCCATACTTCACTTAAAATGGAGAAGTCATTGGTTCCCCTCTTTCTATTAGAGTTACTATCATTAGAAATCCTTCCATTTATAGAAAGAATAACCTAACTTTGTTGTTTCCCGAACTAAGATTAGTTTTTCTTGAGTGTTTTTATTTAGTTCTTTATTTCCTATTAAAAATTTGATGGATTAGCTAAAAGGTATATACTAATCTTAGATCCATGAAATCTATGAATTTTCATAAAGAAATTGTTTTTGATATGTAAAAAGGAGTTAACTTTTTTTTGCTTTTTTGTATTTACATGTTCAAATCTGCAATTTTAATCACATTCCCTTAAGGTGGAAGCCATAAATTTGATTAATATGATAATTTTGTGATTGTTGACCCTTTGATCTTCGGTGGAAAAAGAGAACATAGGTATATTTTTGTAAAAATTGGTTAAATTTACAATTTTTGTTTGTGAACACATTTGTTTAGTGTTCTTCTTGTTGATATGATTTTTTTGCAATTTGTTTTTCTATTGATATTTTTTAATTTTTTTATACAAAATATTTTTAAAATTTATATAACATATATAAGTAAATTAATATTCTTTATAAGTTATATTTTTAAAATATTTATAATATTTATAATTAATATAAGTAAATTAATATTTTAACTTATATAATATAACTTAAATAATTTATATTTTTTAAAATATTTCGAATTAATATAAGTAAATTAATATTTTAACTTATATAATATAACTTAACTAATTTATATTTTTAAAATATTTCTTATTAATATAAGTAAATTAATATAAATTTTGATTATTATTTTATAGTTTATAAAATAATAATTATTTTATATAATTATGTATAATTTTTTAATACAAATATAACTTATATATGTATATAATATTGAAATTTTAATAAATAGAGTTGAATTTTTCTAATTGTTTAATGTTTCTTTGTGTTAATGTGGTAGTAATTATGTGAAGTTATTATTTTGTTACTCTATTTTGACAATTTTTGGTTTATTACGTTTCATTTTATGTTGTTCTTCTTTCTGAATATATAGATGCACACTCCAGGTGATGCCAATGGCAGTACCACTGCTATTGGTGATCTTGTAAGCATGGTGGAAGCATCCCAAAACACTCAATAGAAACCTAATGCTTCTATTGAACATCATTGAAAGTGCCTTGGGGGGTGAATAGGGCTTTCGAACAAAAAAAAAAAGAATTCTAGCAAGAATTAAAAGAATGTTGAGAAAGAAGAATGATGAACACAAAGAATTAAGGAGTTCGGATTCTCAATAATCCTACATCTCCACCTAACTTATCTCCAAGTTAGGATTTTCAATCTCCACAATCTTATTCACAAGATTAAGATCACACAAGAGTTTTGTAGCTCACTCTTTGACCTTATAACTTGAGTTTTCAAGACTCACTCAAAAACTAATTTATAAGTGTTTTTAGTGGTTCACACTAAAATGGAATTTTCAAGTGTTTTAATGGTTAAACACTTAAACTAATTCCTTTATAATAGAATCTTACTTCCCTTTTTTTAACCTCAGAAAATAAAAGAACAAAAATTTCTATTCTAACTCTCTCAAGAGTTATACAAATACAAAATGAACTTAAAGAGAATTTAAAGAGCTTAATTGAATTTTTAAGAGTGTATAAACAAAAGACAAGTTTCTTAACCTAAAAATGATCTTCAAAAATTGTATTTATGCTTAAGCAATTTAATTATAGTTGTTTAAAGTAATAATTTCATTCCTAATAAATTCAAAGTCCATTTGAATGAAATTTGGTCTTTTGAGCTGTAATTACTCTAGTCCCAATCAAGATTTCATTAGTCCTTGTTAGGACATTAAAAAACATAGTTGTTATAACTGTTGTATTTGAATTATTACACTGGTTAAGAGCATTGTCCCGATCAGGACTAAGATTGGGATATGCATTGTATCAAAACTTGAAGATCTATTGAAGTTAGTCTCGATCAAGCAGCTTGATCCTGGGCGGGAGTAACTTGATCTCGGGCAGGACTGCCTGGTCCCGATCTAGGTCCAAGTCCTGGTTGGGACCAGTGCTCAGGATATGCACAACATCTTTGGTTAATTTTTGAAGGAATCTTGTACTAGTCAGGCTGCATCAATCCCGAGCAAGATTTGCACTAAAATTTGATGAATTAAGAAAATTCATTCCAGTCCTAATCCTGGCTGTGACCTTGCTCATGACCATTATCCAGAGTGAATTTTTTTTATATATTTCTTCATGATTTTGACTTCCAAATGAGTCCTAATTTATATACATTTAAAACAAACATATTAAATGCTCAAAATTAAGTTTATTAAGATCAAAATCAAGAGTGATCATTGCTTAGGTCAATAATCTCCCCTTTTTTATTTTGACAAACTTATTTGGAGTTTGATAAAATAATATAAAGTGAAGTGTGTGATGATTGGAATTTTTCTTAAGAATATATAACTCCCCCTTAATTTATGCATATCATAAAAATAATAATTTTAAGGAGTGAAAAAAATTTAATTTATTTCCTTATTTCTCTCCCTTTGGACATAACAAAAAAAATATAAATTTAAAAAGAAACAAAGTGAATATCAAGGCCTAATACTGCAAAAATAAGCCAATAATAAAAAAATAAACATGATAACATGATCATTTAAATAAAACTAGTGGCACTTACAATGCATGTGGTACTACTTTGATAAATCATAAACATAGTACATATTTCACATGATCATGTAAAGCTTAGGGAGACATAAATTAGAAAGAGACCAAAAGGAAACAAAAGACTAAGAACTAAAACAATGAAAACAAGATAGACCAAAACTAAGAATATCTAATAGTCATGTCCGTCTTGATACCATTTGAAAGATAATATGAATTAATTCTTTAGAATTCTTTCCAAATTTTTAATAAAGTAAGGAAAATAAGGTCTTTTATTAAAAATAAAAAAAATTCACATTTATAATGCATGCATAAATAAAATTATGTTAAACATAAATAACCAAACATAAATAAAAAAATCAAATAATACATGCATAAAAAAATATGATAATAAATAAACTCAACTATTTCTCCCTTTTTTCAAAATGAAAAAAGATAATTAAGATAGAATTAAAATTGCATTAATAAAAGGATAGAGTTATAGTGATATTAAAATATCAATTGTAAACTAGACATAAACTAACAATTATTGGCTTAGAAACTAAAAGAAAATAAAAAATAAACTAAACATTAACTGACATAAACTAACAACACAAGGCTTAGAAACCATAAATTTATGAAAAATAAACTAAATAGAAACCAATGAAAAATTTAAAAAACACATAAAAATATATCTAATATTGTGGAGGAGGTGGAGGAGGATAAGGGAAAGGTGTATATGAACAAGAATAGCCTTGTTGTTCATAGAGATAATGGACATCATGTTGTTGTGTTAATTTTGTGACAATCCCACTAACACAAATAGCACCGATGAGCCTATCACTAATGCGCCATGAAAGCTATTGCATAAATCTTCTTAAGGCTATTTGTACTTTATGCATCATGCAATAGAGGATAAAGAGATCATCTTGAGAAAGAGTTTCATTAGAGAAACCTCTACCATTAATTGAATAGGTAATAAAGTAGTGCGTATACCATAAAGCTTTGGATTTTAAGTGAGAGGCTTTAGTTTGTCCGGTGGAGAAATTTAGAGCTTAAGGAGTATAAATTTCACTCCAAAAAGTTGAAAGATGCCAATTTCCTACAACTTAAACATGTCCTTCATAAGTGAATCCAAAGAGAGTATCAAACTCTTAGGTAGTCATGAATCTATCTCTCCCACCTAATTTAAAGTGCATGGAGAAGTAAGGATTGTCTTCATTAACCTTTATGGAATGAAGAGTATATGAAGAAAGAAATTCCACAATTAAAGATCAGTAGGAAGGCAGAGGATTGAAAGCATAGTTAAATAAACCTACATTAGTCAAAAGTTTTTTCACTTCTTCATAACAACCAAGTTTATTAAGGGTATATTCATGCATGAATCTTGGAGGAATGAAATTTCTCTTTTGAAATTAAGAAAGACTTTTCTTAAACTCTTGAATAGTATAGGATTGAGGAGAATGAGATTTTTTTAGCTTGTCCTTCTTGGAGGAAGCTTCTTAAGAAGTAGAAGAAGGGGGAAGGTTGATAGCTTTCTTAGGAGTCATTGATTAGCAACGAAAATTTGCTTAAGAAAATCTAAAGAAGAAGAGATATGTAGAAAATTTAAAGAAAAAGTGGTGAAGAATAGAGAGTAGAATAGAAGAGTATTTCTAGACAAGAAATTTGGGTTATAGAGAATTCAAAATTTGAATTAGAATTGAATAGTAACCTCAAAATTCATTCTTGATTGAGATTGGATAGTCAAAAAGGTGTCAAAAGCACAAAATCCTAGTTTTGTCACGCTACAAATCCCGAGCAGGACATGCACTCATCCTAGTTAGGATAGCTTGTCCCGAGTTTAATCCCAAGCAGGATCAAGACTGGGATCTATACTTTTTCTTTAATAGAAATAGACAAATTTGAGTCTCAATCGAGATAGGAGAGGTCCTTAGCAAAACAAGATCCTGACAGACCCTTAACAGTTTAAAAATTATGCAATTAAGTCCTTACAAATTAATGCACATATAATTTGAGTTTAATTAAAGACAAAGATAAATATTAAAAGAGAATTTAAAATAACTTTATTTAAAGAGGGAGTTATTTTGCAATAAAATAATTAATTGATTTGATTTCAATAATTATTAATTTGCAAGAATAGAAAACCAATTTTAAAAAATAAACATACATAAATGAAAATCCATAATTACTTTATTATAAAAAATGTTAAGATCAAAATCATAACAATTATCAAACATAGACAAGACAATTGACTAAATAACCAAAGCAATTAATAAGCACATCATGATTTCACATGAAATTGTGAATTTAAACAATCCAATTGTCAATAAAGCAATTAAACATTTAAGACAAACAAGAACCATCAATCATGCCAAGTTCATGCTTAATAAAATTGATTCTCTCTTCATTGAGAGATTTGGTGAAGATATTTACAATTTGATTATTTGTCTCAATAAATTCAAGTGAGATATCACCATTTTCAATATGATCATGCAAAAAATGATGTCTAATGTCTATATATTTAGTTCTTAAATATTGAATGGGGTGCTAAGGTTTATAGCACTTGTATTACCATATTTGATAGGAATATGATCAATGTGAATGCCATAGTCCATTAGTTGTTTTTTTTTCCATAAAACTTATGAACAAAAAAGACTTGCTACTACATATTCAGCTTCAGTAGTGGACAAGGCAACCGAAACTTATTTTTTACTAAACCAAGAAACTAAACATTATTTTAATAACTGACAAGTTTTGAAAGTGCTCTTTTTATCTAACAAACTACTGGCAAAGTCTGCATCTGAATAACTAATCAAGTCAAAAGAAGAATTCCTAGGATTCTAAAGTCCTAAATGCAAACTTCCACTAAGATATTTGAAAATTCTTTTGATTACCTTCAAATGAGACTCTCTAGGACTAGATTGAAACTTAGCACACAAGCATGTAGCAAATATGATATCGGGTATACTTATAGTTAAATAAAGAAGGGATCCAATTATACCTCTAAATTGCTTTTTATCAATCAGTTTGCCATTCTTATCCTTATTGAGTTTAGTAGTGGTGCTCATTGGAGTTTTGCTTGACTTGACTTTATTCATTCCAAACTTCTTGAGAATGTCCCTTGTATATTTGATTTAACTGATGAAAATTCCATTTTTGCATTGCTTGATTTGTAGTACAAGAAAGAATTTGAGTTTACCCATCATACTCATCTCAAATTCTCCTTGCATTAACTTAGAGAATTCCTCACACAAGCAGTGGTTAGTAGCACTAAAAATAATATCATAAACATATATTTGCACAATAAGTATATCATGCTTGGATTTCTTTAAAAAAAGAGTTATGTCTATTTTTCCTTTAAAGAAACCTTTCTTTAATAAAAAGTTGCTCAATCTTTTATACCAAGCTTTTGGAGCTTATTTCAATCCATATAATTCTTTCGAAAGTTTAAAAACATGGTTAGGAAAATGAAAACTTTCAAAACTCAGAGGTTGTTCAACCTAAACCTCTTCTTCAATAAAACCATTTAAAACTGTGCTTTTAACTTCCATTTGAAAGAGTTTAAAATTCATAAATAATGCAAATGCAAGTGGTATTCTAATAGCTTTTAATCTTGTAATGGGGCAAAGGTTTTGTCATAATCAATGCCTTTTCTTAATTATAACCTTTGGCTATAAGTCTTGATTTATTCCTAGTTATGACACTTTATTCATTCATCTTATTTCTAAATACCTATTTGGTACCTATAATAGGATGATATTTCGATTTAGGAACTAAGGTCCAAATTTTATTTCTTTCAATTGATTTAACCCTTCTTGCATAGCAAGGACCCAAAATTCATCACTCAATGCATCATCAACATTTTTGGATTTAATTTGAGAAATGAAGGCCAAATTAACAATTGATTTACGTTTAGACATAGTAGTTACCCCTTTTATAGTATCACTAATTATAAGGTCTTATAAATGTGCTTTCTTGAATTACTAATCCTTTGGAAGATTATCCATCAAGGTGGGTTGAGGCATCTTCTCATCTTCCTCTTTTCTAAGATCTTTAAGCTCTAAAGGCTTCCTAGCATTTTCTTCTTGATTGTTTTCATCCACAAGCTCACTTACATTGTTATTAACACTACGAACATCCTTTTTAGGATCAAGTGAGTTTGATTCATCAAATACAACATGCATTGACTCTTCAACTACTTAGGTTCTCTTATTAAAGACTCTATATGTTTTATTAGAGGTAGAATAGCCTAAGAAAATTCCTTTATCATTTTTAGAATCAAATTTTTTAAGATTATCCTTAGTGTTCAATATAAAAGCACTTGCATCTATATACTCTTAGATATGATATTATGGGTTTTCTATTGTTCTAAAGCTCATAAGAAGTTTTATTTAAAATTGGTCTTTTAAATACTATATTTGTAATGTAATAAGATGTGTTAATGGCTTCCGCCCAAAAGTATATGCATAGTTTTAGCCATTTACCTAAGAGTTCTATTTTTCTTTTCAACAACTCCATTTTTGTTGAGGAGTTCTAGGAGAAGAATATGTAATGAAATGCCATTTTCATTATAAAAGATTTTAAAGTCATTTTCAAATTCAGTTCTATGATCACTTTTAATAAATGAAATATAAAAACTTTTTTTTAACTCTTTTTAAGAAATTTTTAGAAGGTTTAAAAGCATTAGTCTTATGAGAAAGGAAACATACCCAGGTGTATCTAGAGTAGTCATCAACCAATACATATGCACAATGCATTCCACCTAAACTAGTAGCTCTAATTGGTCCAAACAAATCCATATGTATAAGTTCAAGTGGCCTAGAAGTTGACACTACATTATTGACCTTAAATGAAGACTTGGATTATTTTCCCTTTTGACAAGCATCACAAGGTTTATCCTTAGTGAATTCAAGTTTGGATAAACTAATCACAAGTTCATGCTTACAAAGATCATTCAAAAGCTCAAAGTTTGCATGTATTAACCTTTTATGTCATGTCCATGTGTAATGGGAAATAGACATTAAACATTTGATGTCTTTGTTATCAATATTATTCAAATAAATAACATAGATAGTATTTCCTCTTTCACTATTAAAAATTATTTTATCTTCATCAAGGCTACTCATAAAGCAATTTCTAGGATAGAAAGTCATTTTATTTCCTATGTCACATAATTGACTTATACTGAGTAATTAGGTTTTAGACCATCAATAAGCAACACATGATGAATAGATAAGGATTAAGGATTACTAAGTTCTTTAATGCCAATAATCTTTCCTTTTGCATTGTCCAGGAATGTGACATGTCCTCCATCCTTAGCGTTAAGCTTGTTGAATTACTCTTTATCTCCCATCATGTGTCTTGAACATCCATTATCAAGATACCACTTGCTTTTTATTTTTGTGGACTTCAAGTACAACTATAAAAAATAATTTAAATACTCTTTTGAACCTAAACCTTAATTAGTCTAGGTTTTTTTGTCTCAAAGTAATCTAAAGGTGGCAATTACAAATGTAGTTTATGATAGAAGCATACATTTACTAGAGTAACCTTTAGTCATGTAATAAAAATATTCAACATTTGCAAATTTATTTCTTCCAGGAGAATATGGTTTCTTAATGTATGAAGTATGCCTTTTGTGTTGTGGTGGTGTGTGCTTCTTATAACTCTTTTAAGTCATAGTGTGAGACATACATTAACAATGACAATGTGTATTTTGATAGGTTTGTGCAAAATATTTAGGAGCATTGTGTTGTGTAATATGCTTAAGAGTATGTGTCTAGTGTACATGTAAGCATGTTTAGGTTATGATATTCTAATTTAAACCTTACCTCTTTGTGTCAACAGAGGTTGAGTCTTATAAGAATTTTCTTTATCTTTTGACACATAAGACCTTTTAGTTTTGAAAACTTGAGTCTCATTTGGCTTGGAGGTAGAAGGAGTGGAATCATGTGAGGCTTTAACAAATTTAATATAAGATGATTATGAGGACAAAGGCATTCCATTTTTATATCCAAGTCCATGAGTATTTCTATGGAATTTTTGAAAGTCAAGTAGACTATTTAAACTCTCTTTTCCTCTTTTGAATTGGAAATGGAATTTTTCAATTTTAATACCTCATTAGAATGCTTATGGTTTTCATCACTTGGTTTCTTAAGTTTCTCTTCCAAGGAATTAGAAGATTTTAAATCACTAGCAATTTTATCATTTAATTTAACAAGATCAGAAAATTCATTTTTAAAATTTTTAAATTCCTTGATTAAGCTAGTTAACTTATACTTATAATTTTTTCCCTTAAAAAGTAAGCTTTTTCATTTAAGCAAGAGTTTTCTCACAATGGAGCTCTCATCATCATCATCATCACAATCATCAAAAGAAGAATAAGAAGTGGATGGTACCTCATTTTTGTCTTCAAGAGCCATGAAGCAAAGGTTAGCTGCTGTTGTTGTTCCTTTTCATCTTTAGATTCAGAGGAGGCATCCCAAGTAGCTTTGAAAGCCTTTCTTTTCTCCTTTGCTCCCTTATTCTTGAATTTGAGTTTAGGGCACTCACTTCGAATGTGACCCTATTTTTTGCATTCATAGCAAGTAACCTCTTTGGTTTTCTTCTTGCCTTATCCTTCATACTTCTTGTCGAAGTCTTTTGTTCTTGAGAAAATTTTCTTTCTCAATAACTTATTGAAGCTCTTAGTGAATATGGTAATATCACTATCTTCATCACTAGAATCTTCAATACTATCATCTTTAATTTCTTCTTGTGTAACCTTTAATGCTATACTCTTTTTCTTCTCTTCCTTCTCTTATTGTTCTTTACTTGTTTGCTTAATTGTAAGCTATGTGTAAGGAGCTTTCCAATAAGCACATTGGTTGAAAGGGTAGAAAGGTCTTGAGCCTCCTCAATAGAAGTGACTCGAGATTCCTAATCCTTCTTAGGTAGGATTCTTACAATTTTTTTGTTCACCTTTTTCTTAGAGAATTTTTTTTTTCAAGTTTTTTAAGAGTTATGAGGAGAGCATTGAGACGATTTTTCATTTCTACGATTGATTCTTGAGGCTTCATTTTAAAGAGTTCATATTTATACATATAAAGTTAAACCTTTTTGCTTCTTACTTATATATTACCTTCATAATAATTCTCCAAGGTCTTCCACATTTCCTTGGCCGAAGTGTAATGTTGAAGCTTGCCTCCTTCTTCTCTTGACATGGAAAAGACTAGAGTGATCATTGCCTTTTTATTTTTGTGATTCTTTTCCTTTTGATAATTGTTCCATTGACTTCTTGCTAGAGTAGTTACCATACCATCAATGGTAATTTTGGGTGATTCCTAACCTTTTTGGACAACATTCTAAGGTTTGATAGGATCATTGTCTAAATATAACTCCATTTTAAACTTCTAATGTGGATAGTCACTACCATAAAAAAAAGGTCTAAGTGAAGAAAAATTTTGAAGTTCACTCCCCATGATCTTGTATTATAGCAATTAAGTTTCTAAAATCCAAGCTTTGATACCAATTAAAAGTGCCCTAAAAGGAGGGTGAATAAGGCTATTATACAATAACAAAAATTAAAAGAATTCTAGTAAGAATTAAAAGAATACTGAGAAAGAAGAATGATGAATATAAAGAATTAAGGAGTTTGAATTCTCAATAATCCTACGTCTCCACCTAACTTATCCTCAAGTTAGGATTTTCAATCTCCATAATCTTATTCATAAAATTAAAATCACAAAAAATTTTTATGGCTCGCTCTTCAATATTATAACTTGAGTTTTCAAGGCTCACTCAAAAACCAATTTATAAGTGTTTTTAATGGTTTATACTAAAACTATATTTCCAAGTGTTTTAATGGTTAAACACTTAAACCAATTCCTTTAGAATAGAATCTCACTTCTCATTTTCTTAACCCTAGAAAATAAAAGAATAAGAATTTCTATTCTAACACTCACTCTCAAGAGTTATACAAATATAAAATGAATTTAAAGAGAATTTAAAGAGCTTAATTAAATGCTTGAGAGTGTATAAATAATAGATAAATTTCTTAAGCTCAAAATGATCTTTAGATGTTATATTTATACTTAAGCAATTTAATTATAGCAATTAGAAGTAATAATTTCATTCCCAATAAATTTAAAGTCCATTTGAATGAAATTGGGACTTGTAAGTTGTAATTACTCTAGTCCCAATTAGGATTTCATCAGTCCTAGTCAGGACATCAAAAAACATAACCATTATAGCCATTTATCTGAATTTCTACACTAGTAAAGGGCATTGTCCCTATCAGGACTGAGATCAGGATATGTACTATATTAAAATTTAAAAATTTATTAAAGTTGGTCCCGATCAAATAGCTTGATCCCAGGCGGGACTGCCTGGTCTCGGTCGGGATATATTGAATCCTGATAATGATATGCACTGCTTCTTTGGTTAATTTTTGAAGAAAGCTTATCCCGGGTAGGATATGCTTAGTCTCGGGTAAGATTTGTATTAAAATTTAATGAATTTAGAAAATTCATTCCAGTCTTGATCTCGATCATGACCTTGCTCATAACATTATCTAGAGTGAATTTTCTTTGATATTTCCTCATGATTTTGACTTCCAAATGAGTCCTAACTTATACACACTTGAAACAAACATATTAAATGCTCAAAATTAAATTTTTTAAGATTAAAATCAAGATTAATCATTTCTAAAGTCAATAATCACTCTGTCCCTTCTTCATAATAGGCTACTGGTAAAAAAAAAAGGAAGTAGATTGAAACTAGATCTACAATTTGGGAGCATTTTAAATAAATTAAAGAAGGTGAACAGTTGTTAGAGTTAAACACATATATTTTGCTTCTACTTTTAGTGCTAAAAAAAATGGAAGATTTCATCCTGTAAAAATAACTTTTCACTTTTTAACATGAATCCAATGCTTTTGCTACTGAAAGTGAATCTAATTTAGGAGTTATGGGAACTTGGAAATTTTACCAGGACTTGATTAGAAATGCATTAGCAAAAATGATAGCCTCATATGAGTTGCCTGCTAGATTTGTGGAAAGGGATGGGTATAGAAACCTTATGAATGTTGCATGCCCTTATTTCAAAATCCCATATAAGTGGACTATTACTAAGGATATCTTCAAAATCTTTGTTGAAGAGAGACTAAAATTGAAAAACTTTTTTAAAAATAACTATTAGAGAGTGTGTCTTACCACTAATTCTCGGATCTTTATCCAAAGAATAAACTATATATGCACTACTGCACATTTTATAAATAATGAGTGGAAGGTTCATAAGAAAATAATTACATTTGTGCCTATTTCTTCACATCGGGGTGAGTATATTACTAAGGCACTAAAAAACTCATTGCTGGTGTGAGGTTTGAAAAACATTTTTATTGTCAATCTTGATAAAGTTGCTTCCAATGATACTGTAATGTCATTTTTTTTAAAAAAAATATTGAGTTAGGGATTCAGTAGCATTAAAGTGAAATATGTGCATATTAGATGTATGGCTTATATTCTAAATTTGGTTGTTAATAAGGGCTTAAAAGAATTGAGCACATCTATAAAAATAGGTGAGGGAGGTGGTAAAATACAATAGAAATTCATCATCTAGATTAAGAAAATTCAAAGATTTTTTTAATTTGATTAATATTGAATCTAAATGTGCTCTCTTTTTTAATGTGCTAACCCGGTGGAATTCCACATACTTGATGCTCAAATCTGCTTGCATTTATAAGAAAATTTTTGAAAAAAATATGAAAAGAATGAATCATCTCTTCAATTAGACCTTAGTGATAATGTGCTTGACTTTTATGACTAATAGTGTGCCAACAATCTACTTTAGTTTTTATACCATTTGTATAAAATGACTTTGAGAATCTCAGGTTCTCATTATATCACTTTAAATTAATTTTTTCTGAGATTGCTGATATATTTTGCCTTCTAAATGATTTGAGGACCATTGATGATCTGTTTGTAAGGTCAATAGGACTAAATATGAAATCAAAGTTTAATAAGTATTGGGGAGATTTAGAGAAAATGAACTCCCTTTTTTTATTTCTGATGTTCTAGATCTATAGTACAAATTAGAATATCTAGAATTTTCTTTGAACACTATTTATGGTGATCTGATTGGTGGGAACTTGATCATTAATGTTAAATATACTTTTTATGAATTGTATGATAATTATATGAATAGGGGCAATCTATTCATGAATCTGCTGCTCTAACTAATGATATTTCTATGACTAGTGAAAGCCAATCTACTTTGATGTGCAATCAAGTTTCAAATCCATGTCGGTGTTAAAAGCTAGATTTAAGCAACAGAAATTAAAGAGCGGAATGGGTGGAAGCAAGAAAAGTGAACTTGACTCTTATTTATCTGAGTCATACATTGAAATGGAAGAAGATGGAAAATTTAATATATTGAAATGGTGGAGATTAAATGCAAAAAGATTCCCTGCTCTTTCCAAAATTTCTCATGATATTTTGGCCATCCCAATTTCTATAGTTGCTTCATAATCTACTTTTAGCACTAGTGGATGAGTTTTTAATTCCTTCAGGAGTTGTTTAACTCCAAAACTAGTTGAATCATTGATTTATGTTCAAGATTGGATTAAAACTCCAAATATTTCTATATCTATTGAAGAAAAAATTGATGAATTAAAAGAATTTGAAAAAGGCCAATCACATATGTTAGTTTCTGCTTTAAATATTTTTTAAATGAACTTGATTTTACTTTGTATCTTATTGTCTTCTCTATATTTTTTCTCAAACCTCCCTCCAATTGGCATTGGAGCTACAGTCCCATCAATTGGATCTTGATGTTGAATGATGATCTCTATCATGTCTTGATTTTGCTAACCACTCAGTAACACACTTTCTAAACTTCTTTTACCTTTCTGCTTCAACTGAACTAGTTGGTGATTAATGATTTGCTTGTTGATGTATATTGTGAACTTGTGACTTTCATATGCTCTGGCATTATTAAACCTATGCTCATTTTGTTGTATTGTGTTAAGATTTCAATCTATGACACTTGTGTGCCTTATTTGTATTGGCATATCTTTAAATCTATTTCCATCATTTATTAGGGTTTTGATTATGGTTTATAAACCCTCAAATGGCTTTTGTGGATAAGACTAAGTAGTAAGGTTAAGTTTTGCAACATAGATAATTTATTACTTGTGTTAGTTATAGTCTGTGTAAGGCAATGATAAAGCTTCCACTAAATTCTTTGACACTTGGTTGAATGCATAACTTTGTGTTTCTTAGATAGAGAGTAGTTTGTAGTTTGTTCCTAGAAATTAAGTTTGCATTCATCCAGCGACATGAAAATTTAATTTTGAGCCTCACTTGTTTACTTGTAATGGACATTCAATTGTTACTTAGTTATATTTTTTATGTTATGCTTCAGTTGATTTGCCATTTTTTATTTTGCAAGTTCATCTTCTTTTGTTAATTAGTGAATTGCATGCCTTGACTTGATCGACTTCTATGAATACAATTACTATCTGCTTTATTTTTTGGTTTGTGCAGACTACTTGATTCTAGTAAATACTGAGAGATAGTCAAATTCCCCTAGTTTTTTTGTTGTTGAGGGAATTATATTTTGTAAATGGAAAAAAAATAGAACATATTTGTATATTTTAGTTTAACATTAATTATTGAATTAAGACTCCTAATTCAATAGAAATAGACATTAAATTATTGAATTAGGGCTCCTAATTATTGAATTTAGGAGCTTTGAATAGAAATTAACTAAGTAGACAGGATATTTTGTTTTTGGGCCAAAGGCCTTGTACACAAATGGCTTTTGTAAAGGGTTGGACCCTAATTTTTTTTTGTAATGGGCTACATCCAATATATTAAAAATAATTTAATTTTCATTTCAAACTTTTATTTTTAAGGCTCAATTTGATTACTCAATCTAGACTACCCAATGTTTTCAGAGTTCCAAACTGATTTTTTTAGTTTTCAAGGTTTTTCGATTTGGTTGCCATGATTAACCTTTTGAACCCTAGTGATCTTCTCCTCTAACCTTCTAACCCGCCTCGAACCACCTGATGGACAAGCTTAGCAATAGTAATTAATTTTTGCCTTTGCAATTGCTAGTTTGGTATGGACTTTCAAATTGGAAATCTAGTTATTAGCACACCAAATGCTCTTTCTATCACATTAATAATGAGTGTCTATGATTAAATAACTCATACTTTCTTGCAATTCTTCCTTATCCATGAAAATCATTTAAATGATATTTTTCACCACAATATAGTGCCAAAAATCCTAGAATATTTGGATATCGAGCAGTTACAACATAGTAATAACTTGCAATACAAAAGTTTATCATTAATTATAAATATTTGTCAACTTATTAACAACTAAGTCAAAAAAAAAAAACATTATGAGGAAATGGAAAATCATTTCCTTGTCTTGTCAATGCATCAAGAAACACATGAGAGTCATTTTTTATTCCTTCCCAACCAGTATACAAGTGTTGTCTTTCTATTGCGAAAAGTCTTTTGTTTTGATGCGGGAGACCAGGCCACTACATGAATACCATCAAATGCACCTAAACATTTCTATAAAAATGTATAATAACTGATAAAAATTAATGTGACCCTAAATATTTACATAAATATAATATATGTATTGATTTTTTTTATAAAAATGCATTTGAAGCTTGATTGCTCTGAGATTTATATACCTCTACTTTAGTTCCAAATCTCTTTCAATCATAATATTAAAAGAGGATGTCCATAATTTTGATTCTTTTTTTAACACGTACATAACCAAGAGGTAAATCATCATTAGCTCACCAAGAGGAAAATCATCATTAGCTCTTTTCTTTGAGTTATATGTACCAAAATTTTCACCCGCAATTGAATGCACAACTTTATTAAGAAATTCTTCCTCATTTTGACACTCATCATCTGAAGTAGGTGGTAATTGCATAGATGCACAGTAAAGATGTCTAGTAGCAGTTGGTTTACTAAAAGCTTGCCCAAGTAATTCATAATTTTTACAACCATTTTTTTAAGCTCTTGAAGTTTCTATGCTTATGCATATTAGCATATATTTAAAATTAGTTACAATCAACATCATAAATTAAACATTAAATAATTATTATAAGAGTATTGAATTAATAAGTGTATTACCGCATAAAATTTTTGCCAAACAACTTCTGCAGCAAACACAAAGTAACACCGGTATGCTCTAGTAATTCAAAAAACTGATTATGCTTTTGACGAAGACAATTATACTTTCCCATTAATTTTTCAACGGTATATCTTTCTCTACTAGCTAAAAATAATTCTTCTCCCATTTATTGTCAATCTATTGATTTAAAGTTTGGTATTTCATTTGGATCTTTTTTAACTCTTTCATATAAGATTCTCAAAAATTCAATTTCATTGACTTATGACTATTCTTTTACATCCTCACACTCATTATTCTTTCCACCCATCTACAAGGATTGAAAGACACCTTACTCATTAGTTTTATGTTTAAACATAATATTTAAAATAAAAAATTTTATTTAAATATAACATTTCAGCATTAGATATATGGTTATATGATTAAAATAGACAACTTTAATCACCATTCATGTGAATAATTAAAAATAAATGTCAAAGAAATAAATACCTTATAAATTATTTGATAAAAATAGTAATAGAGCAATCTTTTAGGTAAATATATAACTATTTACATTTTAAATAAAAGAAATGAGAATGAGAATGAGAATGAGAATGAGATGATAGTTTTACACATGTTTCATGAATTATCATACGTGGGTATGTCTTGTTCAATTGTACTGCAGTAAAAAAAATGAATTATGATTTAAGAAAATAATTTGAAAGATGCTCTAAAAGACCAAGACACCAGTTTAAAGAGCATAGCAGACATGCCCAGTCTTAGTAAATAGCCAACCACCATGGAACTTGATGAACTTTAGCTGACAATGTGTATTTAATATAAAAATAAATAATTCTCATAATATGCAAATCTCCCTATATTGAGAGGTAGAGAGGGTTTGGACTTTAGTTGGACAGAATACAGCTTTTACAGGCTAAGTTGATTATTTCACTTTACCCAAGCTTAAGCTTTTTTTTTTTTTTTTTTCATACAGCAAGTACATTATATAAAAATATTATGCCATAAAGATAGGACAAATTATTAACTAAAAATATTAAATTTTTTTAATGGCTAATTAATGACAAAGAAGTATACAGGGGATTATTAGATAGGGAAATCAAGTTACAAACACAAATCTAAATAAATAAAGAAAACACAGGCACAATATATTTCTGTAATTCATAGAATAGGAGGATCTGAGGCCTTAAGTAAAGTTTCTCCTGTAGGAAGCTAAAATAACTAAATAATATAATAAGGGCGGAGAACCCGCTTTCTCAATTACAAATAACAAAAAAATCCATATTCAGTTGAAGTATGACAAGCAGAATGTAAAAATCAGTTTCCAACACAAAGCAAGATTTTCTATAGAAAACGAAGGAATGTGGACATGGAAAATTTGAACTCATGAACAATTAATCATAGCAGAAGAAAGCATACTTGGGTATTGAATTAAGGTCTGTGTTCCACCATTTTTCTCGAATGTAGCAATATTCTGAACATTACCAAATGCAGAAAAAACCTGAGAGGTAAACAAACAGGATGTTGCATGAGTATAGTTCACAAGATAGATGGAACTTCAAGCAATTTGCATGTGATTTCATTCACAAATTGCATTTTCCTAATTAAAATTACATAATTTTCTATTCTAAACTATCGAACTTAATTTTCCATTCTAAACTATCAAATTATATACTTAATTAGCAATTTAATGGACTACCAAACCACACATACATATTGTATATAAATCTTATCTTATCTAAAGACTTTCAATTACATGGTATCTCTGCAAAACAATTTTTAGGAAGGAAAAAAAAACCATTATCATGTATTGCGCTGCCAGTGCTTAGACCAGTGCTCTGATCTTAATCAACAACAAATTTGGAGCTAATCAATATACAATTACGTGACAAAAACTCACCTGAAATGCATTGTCCATCCATTAACATTAGTTTCTCGTAACTATAATTTAATAATGCTGACAGCCATGAACTAATCAATGAATCGAGCACTAGCTATATTTTTTCTAGCTCCCCTTCTTTAATTTAATTATAATAACATTAAATAATTACATTAAAAATAAGCAAAGCTTATATATATATATATATTGGGAAATGAACTACTGTCGATCATAAGGCAAAGCAAAATGATTAAAGATTTTTATTGCATCATTACTATTATGTTGACAAATGCATGTGGTGATTTGCTTGTCATTATATTTCTCAGGGTTCCGTTGTTCCTACCATGAAAGTAAAGCCAATACCAAAAGGAATACAAATTGCACACCAATTGCATAGGAAAGTGCCTATTTTCAATTCAAACACCCATCAACTGCAACCACAAAAGAAACAAGCAAAACCAATAAGCTATATTTAACCACAAAAGAAACAAGCAAAACCAATAAGCTATATTTAAACTCAGTAATCAATCCAGTAAAAAAGCATTTTTTCTCAAAAAAAAAAAAAAAAGAAAACATACGTACCAAAATATAAAGAAGAAGAGAGTTTATTTTGTCTGTCTTCTAGAACTTAAAAAAACAAGTAGAAAAGATGCCCTAACAAAAAGAGTGTGTTTTCAAATGAAAACATAGAGTTTTCATTTTATATATTAAAAAAAAAACTTATTTTACATTTTTTTTTTAAATTGTAAAAATTGTAAAAACACTTTTTTTCAAAAAATTTTATAAAAATATTCAAAGTAAATATAAATTTTTTTTTCCATTTAAAAAAGCTTTCTAGAAAACTGTAGTAGTTTTCTAAAAAAACACAAAAGTTTGTATAGTTTTTTTTTTTTTTCAAATATTGACTAATTCTTAAGAAAGTGGATTTTGACTTTAAAAAACAAAATAATTTGAAGACTATGAAAGAAATTGTGGAATATGAATGTGGGCATTTATTATACATATGCCAAGCACCCAACTACTTATACATATTGTACTTCTTTTTTTTTTTTTTTTTTTTTGGCATGTTCAACCAAGACTAGATATTGACTATGGCAATGCGATATTAGGATAATTTATTAAATTTGTAATGAGGTCCAAACCCTACTCATAATAGACATAATATATACAATTTGCAGATTAATTATAAAAATAATTTTTTGAGCATTTAAATAAAATTGCGTAGACTTTGAAGATGTATAAAAGTTAAACTACTTAATTACATCATATTAAACGAGTGTGCTAAATTAAAGACCTAATACTTGAAGTACTAATTGGTAAAACCCAAGCACTTGATTAAAATTTAAAGAAGAAAACTAATTATAATATGAGATAATATTTGAAAACTTAAACATATGAACCTAAATCAATATATTTAATAATAAAAAAGAATTAAAGGTAAAGATGGAGAGCAAATAATAATAAAAATCTTCACATCCAATCCAATGAATAACTTGTAATATGTAAATATATATCTCATCTTTATGAGATAAATTATTTGAAATATATATTATAAATCTAACCATAAATAAGAATATAAAAAATCTTGCATCATTTAAAATATTGTTATAATTTTAGGAATTTACATTTTGGTTCAAAGAGGGAAAATCCTTTACAATGTTGTTAGAAACCTTAAAGAGATTTCACATTTGGTTTCATTCAAACAATGAACAATGGTAGGCTAAGGAGAAAAAGAAGGCAAAATCAATCATACTATAAATCAAAACTATCAAAGTCAAATCAATTAATTAAGGCTAATAAGCCAAACGAAAGGGTACCCATGTCTATATTTTTATAATAAAAAAATTTATTGAATCCTACAGATGTCATAAGAAATTTTTTAGTTTAAATTATCAGTATTTATATGTATTAAATTTTATTTAATTAAATTTTATTTAAATAGAACTATAAAAATAATAAAAATATTTAAATAACGTTATTACATTCAATATGATTCGAATTTAAAATATTATTTAAATAAAAATAATTCTTATTAATTAATTTTTGTTGTGAAAATAAAGATTGAATTACTTATTTTGTTATAGAACTAAACTTGAATTTAGTAGTATTTAACTAGAGGAAAAATATTTTATAGTAGAATGATTTTGAGGGAATTTAGAGAGAGTTTGGAGAAAATTTAGAGAACTATAATATTGAAAGAATTTGGAGAGTAATCTATCTTTTCTTCTTCTTTTTCTTAACTTTCTTATTAATGAATTTCAATCCCTTTATATAGAGATTTTATTTTCACTATTTGAGTACTATTCATTCACAAGCAATATATTGTTCATTCACAAGCAATATATTGTTCATTCACATTCATAATACTCCCCCTTGAATAACAATATTTTGCAACTGCCTCGTTAAAACCTTGCTAAATAAAACCCAGTGGGAAAAACTTTAGCTTAAGGAAAAAGAGTACAGTGCATGATTTTCTCCCCCTCAAGTTGATATGTATAATCTTCCTTCACATAGTATGCAGATGTCTTATTCCAATATCGTGAACGTGCTTTCTAAAGATTGTAGTTGGAAGTGCCTTTGTGAAAAGATCAGCTGAATTATGGCTAGACTGAATATACTTGATATCTATATGATTGTCTTTTATTAGCTCTTGAGTGTATAAAAAGAATCTTGGAGGTATATGTTTGGTTCTATCACTTTTGATATATCCTTCCCTTAACTGTGCAATGCATGCTGCATTATCTTCATATAAAATTGTTGGACTTTTGTTGACTGGAAAACCACAAGATTCTTCAATATGATGTGTCATTGATCTAAGCCACACACACTCTCTACTTGCTTCATGTAGTGCAATAATTTCAGAATGATTTGAGGAAGTAGTGACAAGCGTTTGTTTCTGGGAACGCCAAGAAATTGCAGTTCCATTATTTGTGAACACATAGCCTGTTTGAGATTTCGCTTTATGAGGATCAGATAAATGCGCTGCATCTGCATAACCAATCAATTCTTATTTTGAATTGTTAGAATAAAATAAACCCAAATCAACATTTCCTCGAAGGTATCGAAGTATATGTTTGACCCCTTTCCAATGCCTTTTTGTTGGAGCTGAACTGAACCTTGCTAATAAATTAAATGCAAAAGAAATGTCAGGTCTAGTACAATTAGCAAGATACATTAGAGCTCCAATGGCACTGAGATATGGAAATTCAGGACCAAGAATTTTTTCATTTTCTTCACAAGGTCGAAATGGATCAGTTTCAATATTGAGTGATCTAACGACCATTGGAGTACTTAAAGGATTTGCTTTATCCATATTAAAGCGTTTCAAGATCTTTTCTGCGTAATTTGATTGATGCACGAATATCCCATTGTGCATTTGCTCAATTTGTAAACCAAGGCAATACTTGGTTTTTCCAAGATCTTTCATTTCAAATTCTTCCTTTAAGTATATTGTTGCTTCATGGATCTCATTTTCTGTTCCAATGATATTCAAATCATCAACATATACAGCTATAATCACAAATCCGGAAATTGTTTTCTTAATAAAAATGCATGGGCAAATAATATTACTCACATATCCTTTATTAATCAAATAATCGCTTAAACGATTATACCACATGCGCCCAGACTGTTTTAACCCATATAAAGATCTCTGGAGCTTGATCGAATACATTTCTTTGGGTTTTGTACTTAATGCTTCAGGCATTTTAAATCCTTCAGGGATTTTCATATAAATGTCATTATCAAGTGATCCATACAAATAAGCAGTCACAACATCCATAAGACGTATTTCTAATTTCTTAGAAACTACTAGGCTAATCAGATACCTGAACGTAATTGCATCCATAACAGGAGAATACGTTTCATCATAATCAATTCTTGGCCTTTGTGAAAAACCTTGAGCTACAAGTCTAGCTTTGTACCTTATTATTTCATTTTTCTCATTTCTCTTTCGTACAAAGATCCACTTGTATCCTATAGGTTTCACATTTTTAGGCATAGGAATAATTGGCCCAAAAACATTTCGTTTGTTTAGTGAGTCCAATTCAGCCTGCATAGCATCTTTCCATTTTATCCAATCATGCCTATTTTGACATTCCATGACTGATTTTGGTTCAGGATCATCTTTGTCATTTATGATTTCACATGCAACAGTATATGACAATGTTTCATGACTTTCTTTATTTTCTATTTCTTCAGGGATATTTTCCTCACTATCAATATGATTATCTACTCCCTTTCTCTTTCGAGGATTTTTATCCTTAGAACCAATTGGTCTTCCACGCTTCTGGCGTGTTTTAGACTCATGAGTGTCTTTATTCTCAGGTTTTATTTCTGGAATTTCAATACGAGCAGGAGCATTGGCTGCTGGTATATATGATTTAGTCACTCTTTTTGTATCAGTAAATGCATCTGGCAATTGATTTGCAATTGCTTGTAAGTGCACAATCTTTTGCACTTCTAATTCACATTGTTTTGTGTGAGGATCCAGATGCAATAATGATGGTTCATTCCATGAAATATCCCTTTTCCCTTCTTTCTCCCCTTTTCCTAATGTTGGGAAAACAACCTCATTAAATTGGCAATTAGCAAAACGTGCTGTAAAAACATCACCAGTTAGAGGTTCAAGATATCTAATAATCGAGGGTGTTTCAAACCCAACATAAATTCCCAATCTTCGTTGAGGACCCATTTTTGTGCGCTGAGGTGGTGCAATGGGTACATATACTGCACAACCAAAAATTTTGAGATGGGAAATATTTGGCTCTTGACCAAATGCCAATTGTAGTGGGGAGTATTTATGATATGCACTAGGTCTGATGCGAATTAATGAAGCAGCATGTAGGATTGCATGACCCCAAACTGAAATGGGAAGCTTTATTCTCATTATTAATGGTCTAGCAATAAGCTGAAGTCGTTTAATCAATGATTCAGCTAAACCATTTTGAGTATGTACATGGGCAACAGGATGCTCAACAATGATCCCAGTAGACATACAATAATCATTGAATGCTTGAGATGTAAATTCACCAGCATTATCAAGTCTTACCCTCTTGATTGTATAATCAGGGAATTGTGCTCGTAATTTAATAATTTCAGCAAGCAACCTTGCAAATGCAACATTACGAGTTAACAATAGACAAACATGTGACCATCTACTAGATGCATCAATTAATACCATAAAATATCTGAATGGTCCACATGGTGGGTGAATTGGCCCACATATATCACCTTGAATTCTTTCAAGAAACATAGGTGATTCATTTTGAATTTTAGATGGTGAAGGTCTCAAGATTAATTTTCCGAGAGAACAAGCTGTACATGGCATTTTATTTGATTGAGGAATTCTTTGCCCCTTCAAGGGATGCCCATGTGAATTCTCAATTATCCTTCGCATCATTACTGATCCAGGATGACCTAATCTGTCATGCCATAAATTTATTATTGAAGGATCATAAGATTTTTCTTTTACTGTCATATTTGATTCAATTACATGTATATGCATGTAATGCAATCCAGTAGGGAGTTTTGGTAGTCTTTCCAATGCTTGCATTTTTCCTGATTCATAGGAAACTATATTTAAATATTTGTTACCATTTATAGTAATAGATTGGGTATCACACCCATTTCGATATATGTCATCAAAACTCAACAAATTTCTTGTTGATTTTGGTGAAAACAAAGCTTCATCAATTATAAACTTTGTTCCATTTGGTAACATAAATTTAGCTTTGCCAATTCCTTCAATCAGATCTACAGGACCTGATATTGTTTTTTACAACTGCCTTTGTGGGCTTTATTTCAGAGAAATAATCTCTATTTTTCAAGATAGTATGTGTAGTACCACTATCTGGTATGCAGAGATCTCCAATATTGTCTTTATGTTGAGTACAATCTATATTAAACTTCAAAATAGATAAACACAAAATTAATCAATTAAGGTAAAAACATAAAATAATTGTAAAGTAGGACATTTTATTTAATTTAAAAATAACATACATAACAATAACATATTCTTCAGAATCAAATAAGTAATAACAATATACTTAAAATTAGAGATGTCTCAATTTCCATTATCAGTAAAATCATCAGTAAAATCAGAAACATCTAGATGAGTTTTATCATTAACATGAGTATGATGCTCATTGAAGTTTATTTCCTTTTCTTTGCCTTTCAATGATGCCTTATAAAGTTGGCAAAGATGTGGTGGTGTTCGACAAATTCGTGACCAGTGTCCTTTACTACCACATCTGAAACACACAGTTTCAGACTTATGTTGAGGCCTTTCTTGAACACCACTGATGACTGATTTTAACTTCTTTTGAGGTTGAGTCTCAGTTTGTTATGGAGTATTATTATATTTATTTCCACGACCATGGCCAAAGAATTGACCTCTTCCACGTCCACGACCTCTACCTCTCCCACGTCCACGGCTATTGTAATTTTTATATCTGGAATAATTTGTAGCATTTGCTTCTGGAAATGCTATTGAGCCAGTAGGACGGGACTGATGATTTTTCATCAAGAGTTCATTATTTTTCTCAGCTACCAGTAGACATGAAATTAGTTCAGAATATTTTTTAAATCTCTGCATCCTGTATTGTTGTTGCAGTGTAACATTTGATGCATGAAATGTGGAGTAAGTTTTCTCCAGCATATCCTCATCTATGACTGTCTGTCCACAGAATTTTAATTGTGATACTATTCTGAACATTGCAGAATTATAGTCACTCACTTTTTTGAAATCTTGAAAGCGTAAAGCTCTCCATTCATCAGTGACTACTGGTAGTATTACATCTCTTTGATGATCATATCTGTCTTTTAGATCCTTCCAAAGAACACTTGGATCTTTGACAGTCAAATATTCACATTTTAATCCTTCATCAAGATGACGACGGAGAAAAATTATAGACTTGGCCTTATCTTGCAATGAGGTGTTATTATTTTCTTTTATGGTATCAATTAACCCCATTGATTGAAGATGCATTTCTACATCTAGAATCCAAGACATATAATTTTTTCCCGTGATGTCCAGAGCAACGAACTCAAGCTTTGCTAGATTTGTCATTATGATAACTAATAAAAAAAATATAACTCAATTAGAATTCATAAATTTGATGACTACTAAAAAAAATCAAACATGATCAGAATTTACTAATTAATTATATCATGAATGAATATTGCAAGAAATAATAATGGTACAAAAAATGATACAATAATACTTAAAATTATATCAAATAGAAAATCATCTTCCATATTAATTATTCCTAAAACTATTATAATAGTCATGATCAAAACACAAATATAAATATACCAAATCATGTTTACAATTTAGAGTAAAGAGAGAAAGAGAAAATGTATGAATTTGTGTGAATGAATAAAATTTATAGCTCATCTATTTATAATGAAAAATATAGCCGTTTATTACCGTTATATTACCGTTGGTAATAAAAATATAGCCGTTAGAATTTTTTTTTTTTTAATATAATATATTAAGAAATAAATTATATAAAGTAAAATCAATAAATAATGTTGATATGATTATTTATAGCAAGTGAGTTAACATAACGATATGTATAAATATGGGGCAAAACCGTCCATTAATATAAAATGGGGGTATAGCCTTCCATTAACATAAATAATAAAAAAAATAAATGTGCATAAATATAAATTGGTAGGAGGCATAGCCATCCATAAGGTTAGAACCATTTCTAACAATATTTGCATCAATGGTGTAGTTAGTAAAACAAAATAAAAATAACAATTAATATAAAGTTAGATTGAAGAAATAAATATAAATATATAAATTAGTAGGAGGCATAGTCATCCATGATAATATATAATCAACTAATATATTCATAAATATTAAATATTAAGAAATATGTACCTTATTGTTTTGATTGAGAGCTCCTCGTGCTGATAACGTGTTGTGAAAATAAAGATTGAATTACTTATTTTGTTATAGAACTAAACTTGAATTTAGTAGTATTTAACTAGAGGAAAAATATTTTATAGTAGAATGATTTTGAGGGAATTTAGAGAGAGTTTGGAGAAAATTTAGAGAACTATAATATTGAAAGAATTTGGAGAGTAATCTATCTTTTCTTCTTCTTTTTCTTAACTTTCTCATTAATGAATTTCAATCCCTTTATATAGAGATTTTATTTTCACTATTTGAGTACTATTCATTCACAAGCAATATATTGTTCATTCACAAGCAATATATTGTTCATTCACATTCATAATAATTTTAAAAATTTTTAATTCTAATAAAAATTTTAATATATTTTTTAATAATTTTCTTTTTCTTTACTTTTGTGATCTTTCATTTTGAGTAAAGGCATAATTCATATCCAGCCATCTATATCAATAAAATAATAATAATAATATAATGTCACGACCCAAAACAGGAGTCATGACCGGCGCTAGGGAACGGGAATTCTTTCGAATCCGGAACCCGTAGCAAGCCTAAAAATAAAATAAATCATGCAATAACAATAACCATATAATATGCAGCGAAAAATAAAAATCATAATATCATGATATTACCCATATCAACTGGATTTAAATAAAAATCTCATCTCATCACATATATAAAATCTCTTTAATACAAATCCACTTTCAATATAATACATCTTCTTTAAAATAAAATACATGAAATTCAATACTTTAATTCACAACTACTGCAGTGTCTAGATAAAATAAATAAGACTCAAGTAGACAATTTACATAAAGAAGCCGGGACGGAAGAAATCCGGCGTATCGACCTGCTACTGAGGTCTGAGGAAGTTGACTCTCCTGAAAAATAGTCAACGGAGGGGAGTCAGACCTCACTGAGTGAATTACTATAATATATATACATACACACTAAATGATAATGCATACAGTCAATAATACATATCTAATATGTATATATATATATACAGACAAATTCACACAGATGCAATAAAATCCTTTTTTATATATTTATTTGAAAATCATCTTTTATGAAGGATCACATAGAACCCTAGAATATCGCAACCTCAGAAATAATAGTGTTAAACAACACTCTGGCCATACAGGCTCACTTATTCCAAATATAACCACTTAATCCAATTAGACAGTAGACTGGCCCCGAGACACTAAGTCAACCGAGCTCCAGCAGTCTGACTGCCAGTGTGATTGGCTCGGAGACACTTGGTCAACCGAGCTCCAGCAATCACACCCAAATCCCATCTCACATATCAATAATCACATCAAATCAATATCCACAAATAAGTTAGTATAATAGCCTAAATACTATAGGCGTACCGGTACGTACTCGGTCCTAGTGCTGCCCACTAGGTAGCACGTTCTATCGATATCCTTCATCAATAAATAATAAAACATTCATTCACAAAAAATAAATGATGCATGAAGTTCAATAAAATATCAACATAAACCATATATATACCGGAAATATACCAAAAATAAACCAGGTATATTTTAAGTATATATATGTCAAATGAATTCAATCAAATTATAAATTTAGTTGGAAATATATTTAAAAACATTTTAAATATATTTTATTTACAAAACATGTATATGATTTAATAAATACCAAAAAAATAAACCAAAAATATACTTAAATACAAATCACATTATTTATGCATTTTAATCAAAATAAAATATATATTTCTAAATCATGTATCCTAAAGCATATATATATAGTATAGTAACTCACCTAGTGCGCTCCACGAGACGGGTCCGACGGGCCTGGACCACTAGTCCTCGGTCTCGGCGCAACTAAACAAGAAATAATTAATCGACATCAGAATAACCCTAACAGAAATCCTAGAATTCGATCTAGAGTATTAAACACAGAATCGAAATTTAGGGTTCGACTGGATATCACGTTTTACGAGAATTCTACCGAAAATCCGATAGAACCTCCCCTGTAAAACGGATATCTCTCTACTCAAAAGAGTAGAGCCGACCCTGTAAAGAAACACACTTCGAAAATAACAGGTTCAACACAATCAAAATCCCACGGTCGGACTCCAAACTACAGTCTACCGACCGGGGGTCCACAAACATAGAATATTTCCAGATATACCAAAAATATCCTTAAATCACAGAAATACATTTCATAGGTAGAAATTACATAATTAACCTTAAAACACAATAAAAACCGATAAAAACTCATTTTATTAGTAAAACCGTATATTATATATATAATTGAAAATAATTCACGAAAAATAGTTTTAATTAATTAAAAATACCAAATATTTTGTAGAAATCATTTTTATACCTTAATTAACTATTAAAACCAATTAAATTACATTTTTAGCCAATTTAGGGTAAAATTACCAAAATACCCCTATATATATAAATATACTTAAATTACTTCAAAAATTCACCAAAAATCATACAATTATCCAAAATTAATTTTCTCAACATATTTATCAATAATATCAATAATTAAACCCAATTATCCATTTAATTTCAAATAAAAACACATTTAACCTAATTTTCTCAAAATTACATAAACTTAATTAATTCAAAATAAATACTTAGAAATTCATAAAAATTCCAAATAAATTCCTATAATTCATTTCAACACCCAATTCAACCATAAACTCCAATTTCATAATTTAAATAATTAATTTCCGAAAATTAGAAAATAATATTAAAATATTCAAAAATACCCAAAAATCCAAACAATCTCCAAAAATTCTACAAAAATTCATACATGTAGATTAAGCTACTAGGATCAACATTTGTGAAGGGAGTTTCCATGAATCAATCAATTCGAAGCTCAAAAAAATCAAAAACCCTAATATGACCGAAATAGAAAAATCAAAACCTAAGCAATTCTAGACCAATTCAACTCAAACCAAAGCTAGAATAACACTCACCGAACCTCAAGGAGAAGAAAGAGACCGGCGGTGTCGAAAACGGTGGCCGGAATCGGCGTGATCGACGGTGGATCGGTTTTCGGCTTCTCCGGCCAAAATCGATCTCCCGACGCCGGAAACGGCCTCCTCAGGCGGTGAAATTGGTCGGGGAAGACGGTGGCACACCGGACGGCACACCCACGGTGAAGGAACGGCACGGCAGCGACCGGAAACGGAGAAGGGAGAATCGGGACGAAGAAGAAGAAGTCGGGGGCAGTTTTGTAATTTTCCAAACTTTTGTAATTTTGATAAATATATGTATATATATATACTTTATACTATATATTAAAATAATATTAAATTACACACATCAAATATACACCACCCACATAAAAATATTAATATTTTAATAATTTATACTAAATAAAATTAATTAAATAACAATAAAACAATTAAATACTTAATAAAATATTAGGGAAATAATAAACCCTAATTAAATAAATATACACACACCGGCTTAATTTAATAATTTAAAAATATGTATGAGTTCATGCAAGTCCGTAAATACATTTAAAATAATTAATAATACATTGTTTACGTGAAAATTTCCCCGGAAATGCAAGTTCCGGGAAAATTTTACGTAAAACACTGTATATAAAATACAGTAATTAAAATAGGTCTAAAATACATATCAACTCATAAAAATATCGTATATATACATATTCAAAATTATTAATACTTCATATCCCGATACAGTATAAAAACATGTAAAAACACGGGATATTACATATAATAATACAAGTGGGCTAATAATTAAAAGATCTATAAATAAAATATTGTTAATGGTTAAGAATTTAAATTAAGTAAATAATAATAATAATAATAATAATAATAATAATAATACATGATATTATTTAGAATGTTCTCACCTAATTAGAGGTACTCTACCCTTCTAAATAAGAACATTTGGATAAAGAAGTAGACAGATCCGTCCAAGTAACTACCTTAAAAAGGAATTCTAACCGAAAAGGGAATACTCTCCTACAAAGATTATGATTCACTGATCCACAAGGAATCCAACTCTTCCCAGGTTTGAGTATTGCTATATATAGAACCTTATACCCCTCATAAGGGGACATCTCATTCTCACACATTCAAGTTATCTCACATTCTCCCTGCTTCTATTCTCTAAGTTAGGTATCAGAGTGTTTGTGGGGATTCCCCCCACCTCTCAGTTTTCCCCTTGTTCGTGTTTTGCAAGACGCCTAGCCTAAGAGTTCCGGATATCAGTTATCAAGTGGCGCCGTCTGTGGGAACTCCTTGGGAAAAGCCATTCATTTACTTTCTAAGCTAAAGACACCTTCACTATGACTTCTAGCCCACCTCCAGCCCAAATTCCTGAGGCCAGCATCAATCCTTCTGCACCTATCCTTTCGACTGACCTTTCAGATCGTTTTCCAGCAATAATACCACCGCCCATCTTGCAGCATGTTGGAGCCTCATCCGAACATGTACCTTCACTTTCGGAAAACACCCTGAGATACCCGTCCTTGGACACAGATATCCCGTACTACACTCCACTACAGCACCATCGATCAATACCCTCAATACATTTTCCAAGCCTACTAGAAACGCCAGCAATAACCACTCCAAACATAAACACTGTAACCTAAACACTCGGCCTTGATCAAATGAACAAAGAAGCCATGATAAAAAAATATTCAAGCGCAAATAGTCTGGATGCAACAACAGCTAAGCGCTATAAGATAGAGCAGGCATACTGAACTGGCTCCAAATAATGATAATTCAGCACCCCGACAAGCCCTAGGGACGAGCACAGGGAAGGGTAAAGCACTAGAAGGGGAGTGTAGTTCGTCCATCCCAGCTCTTGATGATTCAAAATTAGCGCAGAAGGTTGAAGAAGCAATGAACAAAGCTTGGACTAAACCTCGAAAGGAAGAAAAATGGGTAATGGATAGCAAAACTCCATTTGTCAATAGAATAATTCAAACGGAGATTCCTAGTAAGTTCAGAATCCCGCAGCTTGATCAATACGATGGGACAAAAGACCCTATCAGTCATATATTGACTTTCCGGACAATGATGCTGCTCCAGAATGTGAACAATGGAATCATGTGCAAAGTCTTCCCAAGTACACTCACAAAAAGTGCCTAAAAATGGTTTCATCGGCTCCTGGAGAATTCTGTCACTTCTTTTGAGGACCTAGCAGGGTAGTTCTGTATCAGATTCATCACTAATATCCCTCCCGTAAAAAAATCAATGACCTGCGGATGTGCCGACAGGAGGCTAACGAATCTCTATGAAGTTACCTTGACCGTTTCAATAAAACAGCTATGCAGATTGAGCACCTCATTGATGAAGTTGCCATAGAAGCTTTAAAAAATGGCACCATACTCGGAAAGCTAAAAGACAAATTAATGACTAAGGAGTCGAATACCTTTATAGAGGCAATGGCGATAGCGGTCCGAATGATAAAGATGGACGAAGACAGGAGGTTGCGTCGGGAAGAAGACAGGCCATCGATCAAGGATGATCGGCCAAAATAGAGACGAGCAAGCTTCCCAAAAATGAATTTTAAAACTCCGACAGATAGATTTGATAGGGAAGTAGACAGATATACACCCATGAACACCTCTCGATCCAAGATCCTCATGTGGGTCAGGCAAAATGGAGTGGGGATTACACCGGCCAAGAGAATCAGCCCAAGCCAGAGATTTACTCGTGACAAAGGCTAGTACTGCGAGTACCACCTAGAGTACAACCATAACACAGAAGGCTGCAGAGAATTGAAGAGTGCCATAGAAAAAACTGGTGCAGCGGGGAAAGCTTGATAATTTCACTAACACGCCGAGGGGACGCGAAAACCCAGAAAACCATGACAGTGATAGAGCTGAGGCAAAAAAAGCTAGGACAAAGCCGATTGGGATGATTAACATAATTGTAGGAGGAGAAAACACCGGGAAATGTTTAAAGTGTAGCAGAGGAGAAAAATCGATACCTGGGAGAAGTGACAGCATTTTCAACCCGAAAAATGATTTGCATATACATCACCCTCACAATGATGCCCTGGTGATAACTGCATGCATAAATAAGTATCGGGTCAAAAGGCTATTGGTCAATAATGGGAGTGCTATCAATATTTTATCTTGGAATGAGTACAAAGCTATGAGCGGCTCCATCCCCAACTTAAAGGCCATTCATAACCTCATCACTAGTTTTTATGGGGGAACGGTGCAACCAATGGGGATCATCAATATAGACTTAGAATTCGGGAACCAAGATGATGAAGAAATAAAAATCGTCCGGACTCCATTCAATGTGGTAGACATACCACTAGCCTATAATGGGATAATAGGATGGCTGGTACTTTACGAAATAGATGCAGTCACCAGCATCCGACAATTAACCATGAAAGTTTCGGTCAAGAAGGGGACCCTTACTATTAGGGGAGATCAGCAAATGACCAGATAATGCTATCAGATGACCATGAAGTCTCTAGCGGAGGCTTTTCATTTAGAGGCATGGGAAATTAAAAAGCTAGGTGCTGACCCATAACCAGTGGAAGGCACGAAGAAATTGCGAATCAGGGGAGGAAAGTCCGTGAAAATTGGCAATGCCCTTGACCAGAATATCAAAGACACAATAAAGGAAGTCCTTACTAGACACTCAGAGGATTTTGCTTCTCAAGACTCCAAAATCATCGGCGTGGATCTACGGGTTGCCTGTCACTGCATAGACATCAAACCAGGAGCCAAGCCAGTAGCACAGAAGAAAAGAACTTTTGCCTACAAAAGACAGAAGATCATTGCCAAGGAAACGGTGAAGCTATTAGCAGCCAGGTTCATTAAAGAAGTTACTCACCTGGACTAGGTAGCCAATGTAGTACTCATTAAAAAAGCAAACGGGAAGTACAGAATGTGTGTAGACTATACCAACCTCAATCGAGCATGCCTAAAGACAGCTACCCGTTACCCATGATTGATCAGCTTGTCGATTCCATTGCTTGCCATGACTTATACAGCTTCGTAGATGCTGCCCAAGGTTATCACCAGATCCTGATAAAAAAAGAAGATCAGGAGAAAACATCTTTCGTCACTCATGAAGGCTTTTACTGCTACAAGGTGATGCCCTTTGGACTGAAAAATGCTGAAGCTACATACCAAAGAATGATGAACCAAGCCCTCCAGAGCCATATTGGAACCAGCGTAGAGGTATATATAGATGACATTATCATCAAAAGTAAGCACTCGAAGCATCACCCAGCGGACGTGGATCAGGTCCTCCAGTTACGGAGCCAATCCAGGATCAAGTTGAATCCTGATAAATGCGTCTTCGGAGTCCAGGCAGGCAAGTTCCTGGGGTTCATGATTTCTCACTGAGGCATTGAAGCCAACATAGAAAAAATGGAATCCATACTCAACATGGAGGCACCGAAGAGCATCCGTGATATACAAAAGCTAAATGGTAGAATAACCGCACTAGGGCATTTTATTTCTTGCTCGACTAAGTGATGTCTACCATTGTTCCGAGCTCTCAAAAATTTTGGCAAGTTTCAATGGTTCGCTGATTGCCAGGAAATATTTGAAGAAATTAAAAGATTCTTGTCTTCCCCACCATTAATCAGCCGTCCGATACCGAATGAGACCTTATATTTATACTTCTTTATTGGCTGAGAATGCATCGCTTCAGTACTGCTAAGGGAAGAGGGAAACCAGCAAGGCCCTATTTACTATGTCAGTAAGATGCTCTGAGGACTCGAAGTTCGATACCCCATGCTGGACAAGTTAGCCTTGGCTGGGGTTCATGCTTCTCGAAAACTTCAACACTACTTCCAAGCTCACCATATTGTGGTCCGGTCCCGTTTCCTGCTGTAAAAAATATTACAGAGACTAGAGACTTCAGGCAGGCTAGTGCAATGGTCGGTCTTACTTGGTGAGTTTGATATTGATTACGAGCCCCGACAGCAGATGAAAGCCCAGGCATTAGTAGATTTTGTACAAGAAATGGCTCCGAAAGATATAGCCTTGACCAAAATACCATAATGGAAGCTCTATATTGATGGAGCATCCTCAGCTTAGGGTTCCGGTGCAGGAATAATCCTCAAGGGGCCGCATAAGGTTCATATCCAGTACGTAGTCCGCATAGAGTATAATGCCACCAACAATGCAGCCGAGTACGAAGCACTCATCACAGGTTTGAAGCTGGCCACTGAAGTCAGGGTCGAACACCTCATCATACACTCAGATTCCCAACTAGTAGTCAACCAAGTCAGCGGAGCATTTCAAGTCAAAGATACCTGCATTGCCAAGTACGTAGACAAAGTCAAGTGACTTTTGTAACACATCGAGCAGGACGGAGGCCAATGGAAGATCATCCAGATTCCTAGGGAATACAACAGTGAGGTCGACTACCTTGCTAAATCCGTAGTCGAGAACAGTCAAGCATTTAGAGATATGAATTTCATCGAATCACTAACCAGTCCCAGCATAGAGGACACTAAAGTTTTCAGAACACAAGTAGTCTCAGAATGGATACAACCCATAATCCAATATCTTGATCATGGCACACTCCCAGAAGATAAGTTGCAAGCTCAGAAGCTCAAGGCCAAACCAACCCACTATTCCGTCCACCAAGGGGAGCTTTACCAAAAATCCCTGTTGCACCCCTGATCGAAGTGTGTTTCTTCGGAGGAGGGAAATTACATACTCTGAGAAATCCATGAAGGAATCTGTGGTGCACATGAGTCTTACTATTCACTCACTAGAAAGGCATTGCTCCAAGGGTATTACTGGCCCACCATGTCTAAGGATGCCCAACAACTAACACAATTATGTCCCCAGTGCTAGCACTCTACCCAACTTAGCCACAAATCTTCTCAGCCTCTGCATCCCATCGACAACCCTTGGCCTTTCGCCATGTGGGGGATGGACATCATGGGTCCTTTCCCTCCCTCTACCTAACAGAAAAAGTTCTTAATCATGGCCATTGACCATTTTACCAAATGGGTAGAAGCAAAAGCAGTCCCAACCATCACAGAAGCCCGAATACAACACTTTTTCTAGAAGGAGATCATTTGAAAATTCAGCATCCCCCACACTTTAATTACAGACAACTGCAAATAGTTCGACAATCACAAGTTCAGAAGTTTCTGCTCGGACCTTGAAATAAAGCTGTGCTTCACCTCAGTAGCTCACCCACAGACGAACGGACAAACTGAGGTCATAAACATAATCCTCATGCAAGGATTAAAGAAAAGACTAACGATAAGAAGGGGAGCTGGGTAGAATAATTGAACAACGTAATCTGGGCCTACAGAACCACACTCCAATCATCCATTGGCAAAATGCCATTTAGACTGACTTATGGCATGGATGCAGTAATTCCAGTGGAGGTTGGGTCCCCAAGTTATCGGGTAAACCAAGACCTCGACCACGCCATCAATAACGCTGATGCATTGATATGCATTGACGTACTAGAGGAACGAAGAGAACAAGCGGTAGCAACGACTGAGGCACATCGAAAAAGAATAACCCGGTACCCACCATCTACGTAAACCAATAGAGAAATTTAGGACAGGTGACTGGGTACTCAGAAGAGCAGATGTTGGCAAAGGCACCTCAGGAACTAACAAGTTAGGTCCAAATTGGGAAGGCCCAAATCAAATCTCAGAATGCACAAGGAAGGGGGCGTATAGACTAAGAGAAAGAGGAGGTAGAGAATTACCGAGGTTCTGGAACTCAGACTCTCTCAGGAAATATTATGAGTAATCTTGTACTCAAATACCCAATCTGATTCAATAATAAAAAATATCTTCATTGATAAAGAATGTCTTTACACATGATTAATTACAAAAAAAAGGAGATATACATTAACCTATACATATCTACTTTACTATTTGATCACCCGGACCTCAGGCCCAAAAATTGAGGGGGAAGCAACATCAACAACCTCTGGTCGCTCGCCAGACCCAACTACAACATCGACCTCTTCAGACTCCCTCACAGGAAAGGAACTAGCTTTTCGATGGGCGTCCTCCTCCGCTGCAAGCCTGGCAAGATCGGCTGGAGTTATCCGATCTAACGCCCCCAAGTCTAATCCTGAGTCTTAAGAGAGTAGGATCCTTTTGCACTCAGCCCGGTATGCCTTGAGAAACCCCCTTCCATGCTTTGATACGCCTTCTTATCATTCACACGAGATTTCTCAAGCTCCGCCAGCCTCCCCTGAAGCTCAGTAATCTGAAGATCCTGCTCCTCGATCCTCCTCGTCAGTTGAGCCTGGCTATGTTCAAACTCAGAAACCTTTTTCTGATTTGCCTCCGCATATCTTGTCTAACAGTGCTCCAGAGCTGCCTTGGCACTATCCAGCTTTTTCTCAAAATCTATAGCTATTGTCCCTACCACAGTTTCCTTTAAGTTGTATTGGCTCTTCAAGTAGAAGTACTAATCCTTCACCAGCAGCAAGGCCTGAGTCATCTGCCAAAAACAACCAGACAACTTAGTCAAGAATCAAGTACAACAGTTGTATCAAGTAGTAGAAACTCCCTTACCTTCAGCGATTGGCCGATCATGGAATCTAGCAATCCGTCTGGTCCCTCCTCCGACCAACGCTGCATGTCACCGGGTAACCGCAGTGACTCGGCGTACTGGTCCCATACTTGACTATTGGAGATGCTCGGGGGCTTCATCCTCTTCAATATCTAGCCCCGCATATCCGAACAACCAGATAACCAGGGACGCTGGACGTAAATCTCTTCGTCCAACCACTCTGCATCTGACCCTGTATCGATCAGCCATCTTTTTCTTCTCCCGACCAGCTCCGACCGCTCACTTTCCACCGGTGCCTTGCCCCTGGTGTCTGCGGGAATAGCCTTGGAAGCCAGAAGAGCCTCAATTTTTGGGGAAGGAGAAATCCGAACCTCCTCCACTACAACTGGCTCATCTACTAGGGAAATTTTGCCCATAAAATCAAAAAAGCCAGCCATCTATAGATGGAAAAATAAGACTAGTCAGACAAAACAAATCTCAAAGCAAAATAATCATACCAGGGGAATGGTCGCGACTTGGACAGACTCTCCACAGATACCTCCGGGACACATCTTCCGTGGATCGAGCTTCAGTAAGTCCGTCTAGATGTAGTCACAAAACTAACTCCGTATCAGGATCAAAAAGTTTCGCTGGACGGGTCACTTTATAACACTCATCCGACCACATCCTTCGGACATCCAAGAAGTCCGATTGATGCTCCACAACGAAAAAATGGTATCTCCACTTCTTGTGGAGATCCGAAAGTTTAACAAAAAGAGAATGGTTAGGTACAATCGATAAGGAGAACATCAGCTCTCCCTTCTTCCTGGTCAGCCTGTACAAATACTGGAAGACATCTAGATCGAGAACCCTACCCTCTTCATGTATTAGCTGGATAAACCCGGTCAGTATCCTATAACTATTCGGATGAAGTTGACCGGGTGCAATGTTAAGAAAGTCTTTGAAAAAAAGGATCTAAGGGAAATTTCAGACCCTCCCTCTAACTAATCGAAATACACTACTAATCTACTTAGCCCTGATAAAGGGGTATGCGTCCTAAACCTCCTATCTACAGTGTGGAGGGCATAATCGACAGGGATGCAAAATCACCGCCGATACCACCCTAGCAATTTGCTATCTACGTTAGACACAAAGAGGTCAGAGCTAATTTTTTCCCAGGGAGCCATAGCAAAGAAGGGGATAAAAACCAAATGCAAAAAAAAAGGGCAAAAAGAGGAGGAAGAAAAGATGAAAAGAATCACCTGGTCACCTCAAACAAGAATTATGGCAAGAAGAAATAGAAACAGTGGAGGCAGTAGAAACGCAGCAAAAATAAAATAAAAAAAGTGAATAAAGCAAAATGTGCCAGTTAGTAAGTGCAACATTATTTATAAAGATACGGAAGGACCTGAAAGCATGCCATTAACTGCCCTTATTATTACTGCGCTCCTCCTTAGGCCACCAAGGGCCTGTTGGGAATAAAATAACCCATTAGGTGAGGAGTCGTGATAACAGCGGTATGAGCGTTTCGTTTATTGACACTCAAAACGATGCATTAACCACGTGATCTCAAGAGTTGAAGTAAAACCACCACGTGTTGGCCCACCCACATTTTCGAGTGGGCCGCTCCATCAAGCAACTCGGGAGACATTTTAAGCATCACTCCCAACCCATTCCGAGCATCTAAGTCTCGAGCACATAAGTCTAGTGACTGAAGTTGGCACCCTCAGGTCGCTTCCATAGTATTGAGGTTTCGAGCATGTAAGCCTCGCGCCCCTAAGCCGAGCATCTAAGTCTCGAGCACATAAGTCTAGTGACTGAAGCTGGCACCCTCAGGTCACTTTCGTAGTACTGAGGTTTTCGAGCATGTAAGCCTCGTGCCCCTGAGCCGAGCATGTAAGTCTTAAGCACATAAAGTCCAGTGACTGAAGTTGGCACCCTCAGGTCGCTTTCGTAGTACTGAGGTTCCAAGCATGTAAGCCTCGCGCCCCTGAGCCGAGCATCTAAGTCTCGAGCACATAAAGTCCAATGATTGAAGTTGGCACCCTCAGGTCGCTTCCGTAGTACTGAGGTTCCTAGCATATAAGCCTCACGCCTTTAAGCCGAGCATCTAAGTCTTGAGCACATAAAGTCCAATGACTGAAGCTGGCACCCTTAGGTCACTTCCATAGTACTGAGGTTCCGAGCATGTAAGCCTTGCGCCCTTGAGCCGAGCATCTAAGTATCGAGCACATAAAGTCCAGTGACTGAAGCTAGCACCCTCAGGTCGCTTCCGTAGTATTGAGGTTTCGAGCATGTAAGCCTCGCGCCCCTGAGCCAAGCATTTAAGTCTCGAGCATATAAAGTCCAATGACTGAAGTTGGCACCCTCAGGTCGCTTCTATAGTACTGAGGTTCCGAGCATGTAAGCCTCGCGCCCCTGAGCCGAGCATCTAAGTCTCGAGCACATAAAGTCCAGTGACTGAAGTTGGCACCCTCAGGTCGCTTCCGTAGTACTGAGGTTCCAAGCATGTAAACCTCGTGCCCCTGAGCCGAGCACGTAAGTCTCGAGCACATAAAGTCCAATGACTGAAGCTGGCACCCTTAGGTCGCTTTCGTAGTACTGAGGTTCTGAGCATGTAAGCCTCGTGCCCCTAAGCCGAGCATCTAAAAATCCAGTGATGACTGGTTCCGTCTTATTCCAAAACAGACGGGTTAATCTATTGCGTTGCCCATATGCACTCGTCAAGTACCCCAGCTCCACAAATTACGATTCGATGACGACCAACCAAAATACTCAGCACCAAGCTCTGCTTATTGTGACTGAGATTGGTCACCTCAGCTCACATGCATCTTATAACCCTTATAAAGGCATCTACATCCTACTCGGACGCGATGGACATAAATATCCGAATACTCCGGGGGGGACTCTTAATACTATCTAGAATGTTCTCACTTAATTAGGGGTCTTCTAACCCCCTAAATAGAAACACTTGAACAAGGAAGAAGATAGATCCGTTCAAGAAACTACCTCAAAGAGCAATTCTAACCGAAGAGGGAACACTCTCCTACAAAGATTATGATTCACTGATCCACAAGGAATCCAACTCCTCTCAGGTTTGAGTATTGCTATATATAGAATCCTATACCCCTCATAAAGGGACATCTCATTCTCACACATTCAAACTATTTCACATTCTCTTTACTTCTATTTTTTTAATTTAGACATCAAAATATTTATAAAAATTCCGTCTAACTCTCATCTTACCCCTTATTCCTACTTTGCAGGATGTCTAATTTAGAAATTCCGAATATCAGTTATCAATATATTTATTTTATTTAAAAAAAAGTGTTACATTTTGTAGTTTGTCGGCAGGGGCACGAGGATCAAAAGGTCGATTTGACTGACCTGGCCGCTTCTCCTTTTTTCGTACCAAAGTCTTCTCTTTTACTCTTTACCTTTTAGTCAGATTTCTACTTTTATTTACACGATTATCCTCGTAGTATTTAATGCACGTTTCTTCAATCATTATCCGTCCACGTTGTGTACGCGGTTTCATTGTTAACCGTTCACGTCTGGTTTTAATTTCACACTGTTATTATTGTGGCTAAAGATGGATTCACATGTAAAATAAGATTAAAAAACGCAGGATAATTTTACTTACTGTTTTTAACTAACATCATATTTAGTTCAATTTCTTTAAAAAATTCATTTCATTTTCAAATAAAATTTATTTTTAAATTAATTTTTATTAATATAATGTATTTAATTTAAATAAATAATTTATAAAATTTATTTCAAATAAATTTCATATTTTCTTATATTATATTTGGTATAAATCTAAAATTCAAGTTAATTTTTACTAATTAAAGATAATTTAAATATTAAGTAAATATTAATAATATTTAATTTAATATTAAGTAATAATAAGTATAATAAAAATATTAAATATATAAAATTTAGTATTGATTAATATTAATATTAAAAAATTACATAAATTAGTGTAAATTATTATTGATAACTAATATTATTGAAAGTAGGAAATTATTGATATAAATAATCAGATTTATATCAAGTATTGGTATAAAATAAATACTATATAATACCAATTTATTATTAAGTAAAAAATAAAAAATTTTAAATGTAATAAGAGTTACATATTATAAATAGAATTATATGATTTTCATTAAGTTTTGCCTTTATTTAGATAGCAATGTCACGGCTTGTAGAGGTGAGCATGGGTCAGGAAAAATTCAGGAATTTAAAATCTCAGAAACCGTAATATATTTAAAAAATTTTAAAAATAAAATTTCCAGCAATAGTATCTAATTTAAAAATCTCTATACTAGTACCATCCTATTTTTCAAAACGGTTCGATACGGAGATTTGGTTCTATCAAAACATATCAATATTGTATAGTTCAAAATAGGAATTTAGATATTTATGTAATAGATAAATTTATATTATTAATTAAAATTACATTTATTATGAATAAATAAATTAAAATTATATTTATTATCCATAAATCAAAATGACATAATTTTGAGTAAAAATATATCATTTTTGTTATTATATGAATATATATATATATATATATATATATATATATATATGCGCACACACACAAACAATAATAATAATAATTCTAATAATATTATTTACCTCAATAATTTTAAATAATATTAATAAGATTAAATTACTTACTAACAATAATAATTATCAAATTATTAAATATAATAATAGCAATATATTTTAATTAATAAAAATAACTTATATATATATATATATTTTTAAAAAAAAACACTACTTACTTTAATCAAAACAACGTAGATTTAGGCAAAACTATGTCGTTTTAGTTATCTATAATATATGTCTATATATTATTATATAGTAAAATAATAATTATAATAATATTATTTAGCTCTTTAATTTTAAATAATATTAATAATATTATATTAATTAATAAAAATAAAAATTAATAAGTTATTAAATATAATAATATTATTTAGCTCGTCAATTTTAAATAACATCAATAAGATTATATTACTTACTAAAAATAATAATTAATAAGTTATCAAATATGATAATAACAACATATTTTAATTAAAAATTATAAAATTTGAAATTATACAATTTTAATTTTCTTATTTAAACATTTTTAGTTTAAATTGAAATATAATGGGTATTCCACATTTTTACTTCTTGTTGATAATAATAATAATATTTTTTATTTCTCATATTTTAATTTTAAAGTGTGTTGCAATGGATATTTCACATTTTTATTTGTTAATTGAATTATTTGAAATTAATGCAATGTTAATATTTTATGTTTATATCTTAAGTTCAAATTGAAATATAATAAACATTTCATATTTTGACTAGTTAATTGAATAATAGTAGTAGTAACAACGATAATCATATTAATAATAATAAAATTGATAAAAATATTTAATTAAAAATTTATTTATTATATTTTAATCACAAAACATATTAATTTCTATCATATATTATTATACATATGTATATCACTTGATAATATAATTATAAGTATATAATTAAATTACTACTTAATGTTATTTATTAATATTTATATATTACATATTAAATTAATATTTAGTACTATATTTAGTTTTAGATTTAATATGGTTCTCTATTTAATTTTTTAAAAATATCAAATACAGTATGAAATTAGTCAAAAAAATTCAGTTAATTCAATTTAGGATTAAAAATATTTATTTTGGTATGATTTTAATATCTTCCGATTCAAAATTTTAGTTAAGTTTGATATTTTTTCTTCTCATGCTTAGCTCTAGCGACTTGTACTGTGAATCACTATCCTATTTCTAAAGGCACCGCAAGATAACATTATAATATATATATATATATATATATATATATATATATATATATATATATATATATATAATCATCACTCGATAAATTATTAAAAGTTAATAAGGTGTGTTTGTTTTGGGATTAAAGAAATATAGTACAATAATTACATATGTATTTGCTAAATGGTAATAATTGATGGGAGTAGTTAAATAATCATTTTTTTCTAAGGACATCTTGTAGTGTAGGATTCAAATTTTGCCGTCATTAATGTACAGTTCATTAATATTTAGGTTATATGACCTAAAAAAATTAACAGTTTATTTGACAAAAAAAAAAGATGTTAATGCAAAATCATTTAAAAAAATTATTAATATAATAAATAAAAATTATATAAAATGATATTATTAAATTTTTATAAGAAATAAAAATTAATTTTAAAAATATCATCTAACTAGAAAATAAATTATTTGAAAAAAAATTTATGATGATAAAAATATATAATATATATCTATACATTCATACACATACAAAAGATATTGGTATAAAATTTATGGAATATAATTAATAGAAAATAAAATTAAAAATTAAAATTGCCTAAACTAATTAGTTTACATGTCATAAACAAACATATACTGACTGTTAAGATAATTTTTATTATATATTCATTATTGATTTTTTTTTATAGAAATAATAAAACTAATCTTATATATATATATATTGATTGTAGCATTAATATTAAAAAAAAAAAAGATAAACAATTTACAAGATATATTGATGAAATAATTAAAAAAAATGAAAAATTCTTTTATTCAATAAAGACTATTTTTTTACAAACCTTTAATCTACCTCTACTTAGATTAATAGAGGTGCATATTTCTGTATACTAATTTTTTGAATGCTAAGCAAGGCACTAAAGCCTCATGGATTTGGGCAAGCTTGATGCAAGGTAGGAATATAGTGGAAAGGGTTATAGATGGAATGTTAGCTCAAGGACGGACATTCAAATCTGGCATGATTCGTTGATTCCTAGTTTGCTGGATTTCAAAGTGCAGTTTGAGAAACCAGAAAGTGTGGAGGTGTTATTAATTAGAGATCTGATGGATCATGATAGGGAAAAATGGGATGACAACTTGCTAGAAGCTCTCTGTTTACGACTGAAGAAAGGAGAGCCATTAGATGTATCCCCACAAACCCTCTTAGGGGAAGAGATCGGATCATCTGGCATTATGAAAAAAGAGGGCATTATTCAGTGAAGTCTGGATATAAATGGTGTAAACAAAACTTTGTTAGGAATGTCATTAGGGAAAATAGGCCCCTTATAATTCAATAAGTCCCTTTATCCCTTTAAATCACAATATGAATAAAAATATTTGCAAAAAAAAGAAAGAAACACAAAATAATTTAATATGAAAAACTTCCAAATGAAGAAAAATTACGAGCGTTGTCAAGAGACAACTAAGAAAAAAATATTTATTATGTGAAAAATTATTACAACTACACTACAAAATATTTAACTCTCACTCGCATTCAAAAACTTAAGTATACCAAAGAAAATTTTCCATAAATTTTATGCTAGTATAACTAATCGCTTTTAATGGTACACCAAATACAAGTAGTGATTGACATATTTTAACTAAAAGGGGAGGAGTCTATTTATAACTAAAGACTCTTCCCTATTTTCCTCAAATTCCCAATGTGAAAATTTTATAAAACAACAAATCTCCACCTTGGAAAATTCCAAAAACTTTTCTTATAAATCTTTCCCATTATTAAAAATAAAGAACAACAGCTACTTCACCATTAGCTATGCCAATCACAATTCTAAAAAAAACAAAAATTGTCATACTCCACCATAAGAATATACACACTTGTAATTCACTAACTCTAAGAATTTTCACCTTAGCCAGTTCATGTCGAAAAACTGCTAATAAGTTATGGTGTAACTTCCAATGTTGACTATCTGGGAAGTTCATTAGTCATTGACATCAATTACATCATACACGTTACATCAATTGTCAACCAATGCCCATGTGCAAACTGTGAACATGCTAGCTATCATACATTCTTTTCCATGGCAACTAAGTTCTTAGTAGCATGACTTTTAGAGCCATTAGCCGAATTAACTCCACCATTTTTGCAATCCTTCTTTACATATCTAGGTTGCCCATATCCCCAGTAGATAATTTTCTTTTTGGAGCCTTTATTTTTCCTCCAATTTCCATTAATCGGCAATGCTGTACTTTTAGAAGACTTATTCTCTCCATTTTTCAGCCTTCATTCTTTAGAAATCAACTTCCTTGTCACTTTTGAAAAATTCACACTCTTTCTCGTACATTAAAATGGTTTGCATGTGTTCATAAGAAGGTGGAAGAGACTAGATAAATCTCAACGTTTTATCTTCATCATCAATTTTCACTTTAATAGATTCCAGTTTAGAAACAATCTCATTGAGTGCACTAAAGTGGTAATAAATTTTTGTACCTTCTTCCATTTGCAATTTGTGAAATTGCTCTTTTAAATATAATCTATTTAAAAGACTTTTAGCTTGGTAAATTTCCTGAAGCTTTTTCCAAAGCTCCTTTGTTGTTGACCATTGATTAACATTAGCAAGAACATTTTTGGCTAGACAAAGAAAAATTTGACTTGCTACTCTCATGTCTAGGTCCTCCCATTCTTCTTTACTCATCTTGAATTTTCTTGTGTCTGCACTACTGTCATCAGATTTAATTGGCTCCTTTCCTTCAGATAAAGAAGCTGGCTTTTCCTTCAAGGCCTTATACAATCTAGACTAGATTAGTATATTCTTAACTTGTACTTGCCACAACCCAAAATTAATTCTCCTATCAAATTTCTCAATATCAAATCTAAAACTCAATTTTGCTCAACAATGCACAATACCTCCATATATTTGAATAGTACTTCATGTTACAATGACCTTACACATGAATAATGAGTAAATAATTGTGTCTATAAAATGCACTAAGAAATTTTATAGGAAAGATTGGGGGGACACAAACAATACCACTTAAGTCCCAACCTCCCTAGGTGATTATAGCCTTTGTTACAAAACTTTCTTAGCCATACTTACTTACACAATATCACACTCAATAAACATAATACAAAGGACCTCCAGTTGGATCACAATAATTTCTAAAAAAATTGTCAATGCAGAATGCCAATTAGCCTAAGAAAATTTTTTCTAATGTGGAAGATCAGCCTAAGCCACAACCACAGAGTATACTAAAATAAACTAAGAGCTCTGATACCAATTGTTAAGGAAAATAGGCCCTTTACAATCCAACAAGTCCCTTTACCCTTTTAGATCAAAACATGAACAAAAATACTTGAAAAATAAAAGAGAAAAACACATAAAATTTAATGTGGAAAACTCCCAAATGGAGAAAAACCACGGGCGTTGTCAAGAGACAATCAAGAGAAAATTATTCACTATGTAAAAAATTATTACAACCACACTACAAAATATTTAACTCTCACTCACACCCAAAAGCTTAAGTATACCTAAGAAAATTTCCCATAAATTTTCTACTAGTATAGCTAATAGTTTTCAATGGTACACCAAATACAAGTGGTGATTGACATACTTTAACCAAAAGAGGGAGGAGTCTATTTATAACTCAAGACTCCTCCCTATTTTTCTCAAATTCCTGATGTGGGAATTTTACAAAAAAATAAATGTTAATGATGCAGGGACCAAAATGGACATAACCAAAGACAAAATGCTTTAGGAGTCTATATGGAATCTTTAGGTGCCTCTAAAGATTAAAAACTTCTTATGGTGTTGTGTTTGGGATGCAGTGGCTACTAAAGATAATTTAATGAGGTGAGGATATGGAAATGATGGAACCTGTTATCAATGTAAGGCTTTTATAGAGAACCTAGAGCATCTACTATTTTTATATGAGCATTCTAAATGAGTCAGGCATGCTAATCAATTTGGATATATCATAAGAGAATATCCAAATTTATCCTTCAAGGATTGGTAGAGGGAATTAAGTAAAACGCTGAAGGATTCAAATAATGTAGAGCTATTGAATTTAGTAGCTATCATATATTGGAACTTTTGCAAAGGGCAAAATGGCTTCCAATTTGAAGATAAAAGAGAAGATCTTCTTGTAACTATGGAATATATAAATGAGAGTTGGCAAAAGATTCACACTTTGATTAATCACTATGAACCCAACCACACCTATAAGATTGAATTTGTAGTGACTATGAAAAAGGCTTATTGGGAGGCTCTTAATGAAGGTGTGTAGAAACTAAATTGTAATGCTTCTTTTCATAAAGATTTTAATAGTTTCCAATTAGCTTTTATTTACAGAGATTATAAGGGGAATGTTATTCAAGTGAGTAAGAAAAAAGACATATGCTCCTCCCCTCTCCAAGCAGAGATGTTGGTTATTCGAGAGGCTATTAGTTTTGCATGTAAATTCCCTAACAAAACTTACAATGGGGAAATATATTGCAAGGAAGTAGTGGAGCTGTGCATGTAAGAAATGCTGAACTGCCCTTGGGAAGCTGTGGTCTATAGAATATACAGAGGATTTTGATTTATAATAAACTTATTTATATTATAAATAAGGAAACTTTAATATAAAAAAATATTTGTGCATACTTGCACTTACATAAATCCTCACATATTACTCACTCACATGACACACTTAAGCACTCTCACTAATTCTCACAGACTCTCTCGTACCATACCCATGCACAACTCTCATGCACACCACTTATGCATACCACACACATAATGAACACTAAATATGTATACTTGTACTAGGTCGGTTGTTGGAGAATTTGAGAAACTTTTTATAAGTCAGTGAGAAGTAATTTGTCTAACTTATACATTATCAACTTGTCCAACTTGCTTGGATATTTCTAGATAAGTTTATATAGCTATAGGTAATTTTACATAAATATGGAGGGAGTAAGTCAGTGCATGCTTACTCAATACTCCCCCTCAATGACTACTCTCTTTTAATATATACTTGTTTACCATATCAAGTTGCCTTCTAAACTCTTTGAACTTTGCACCATTAAGTCCTTTATTGAATATGTCCATAACTTAGTCTTTAGTCTTAAATACTCTTGAATTCACCCCTTATTAAATTGAAGACGATGAAGCTTCAATTGGCCCTTGCTTCATTTTTGGCATCCTTAGGGTAGAATTGGTCCTTTAACTCCCTCTTGAAATCTTCCCATATGGTGATGGTTCACATCCCCCTCTTGACATCATTGTAACCTTTTTCTCCACTGTACTATATAATTAAAATACAGAGATACAAACTTTACCTTGGCATACTCATCCATAATGCCTATAGCCTTGAAGTACCTTTCCAAGATCCATAAGAAGTTATCTATCTCCCTTGTATTCCTCACCCTACTATAGGCTTTTGGCTTAGGAGCATTTTCCTTATGAGTGGTTGTAGCTTAGACTCCCTTATCGCTCACCATTGTAGCCTTTACTAAACTAAGCTCCATTTCGAGCTTCTCAACCTTCTCTTTGTAAGCTTGCAAGATCGCCTTAAGGGTGTTGTCTTCCTTTGACAACTTGTCTATGACTATATTTAAGGCACCTTGCATCTCCCTACAAAGCTCCTCATCACTACCTTTGGACTTGAGCTCCATGATGCGTTGGTCTATGACATTGAGTTTATCCCTCCACTCGGATATGATGGTCTCTACCTTGACCAACCTTTCCTCCAAGGCCATTAGCACATCGTGAGACTTCTCTCTTACACCCTTTTTCGTGTTGCCTTGTGCATGGCTTTTTGCTTGCTTCTCTTTTGACCTAAGTGTGATAAATGGTGTAGCCTCGCCAAACGTGATTGTGTTTGGCTTTACAATGGCACATGAAGCTTGCAAATCCCATTCATTTTCACTTTCAACTTGGGATTATAAGGAAGTTGCAATATTTCTTTATGCTATTTTATATTGACAATTTTGAGCATAGTGGCCTTATTTGCCACAGTTGTAACACTGGTCATTCTTATAGTGACTTACTTTGTCCTCCAATTGGTGGTTGTGATGAGTTCCTCCTTGTTGCCAACTCTTTCCTTATTGATGTTTTTGTCACCCTTCCTGTTTTGGCTTGCCTCTAATGTTTGTTTTCATAACCTTCCAATCTTTACCCCTTTTATTGTTAAAAAGTGCTTTCTCATCTTCTTTGATTGAGACTTTAACCATTTGCTTATTTAAAAGCCTCTTAATTAGCCAATACATTTTCTAACTCATTTAGAGTAAGCTCTTTAGCCCATCCACAAGTTACTGTGGTGAGTGCATTAAACTCAGGATGCAACCTATGGATTATGATCTGCCTCATCCTTGTCTCCATGATTTAATTTTCAGGATACAATTTTAAAAATTTTTAACATCAAGATTTAACTTTAGTGAAGTATTCACTCATTGTCATATCTTGCTATGAGATTGACAATAACTCATTCTCGAGTTATTAGAGCTTGGCATCATTTGTTTGAGTAAATAATCCAGTAAGAGTGTCCCATGCCTTTTTAGGTGTCTTTGTTTCCTTGATACACTATAACAAATCATCATCCATTGATGCACAAAAGCAGACATTGCTTTTCTGGCTCTAATCTTCCACTTCTTAAGATTGTCTTGACTTGATGAAGGTGAGGTCTCACTACCTCTAATAATCTCCCATAAATATTAACTAACCAAGTAGAATTGCATACGAGTACACCAAGTGCTATAGTTATTATAATTATTAAATTTTTCAAGATTACTTACCGATATAGTCATGTCTTCCATCATGACCTGGTTTATTAACTCTGATAAACCAATTAAGCTTGGTTCTAGACCAACAAAATTTACAATCCCATATTGCACACTAGCAGCACCTCAACGTAACACAATACTTGATTACTGGTTCTAAATGCACTTGGTAGTTGGTCCTCGACCACTTTCTCTGATATCACTTGTAGAATATGTAGAGGTTTTTTATTTATAATGAACTTATTTTTATTATAAATGAGGAAAATTTAATATAAAAAAAAATATTTTCACACACTTACACTTGCACAAATCCTCATGCATCACTCACTCACATAACACACTTTAGCACTCTCACTAATTCTCACTCACTCTCTCATACCATACCTATGCACAACTCTTATGTACACCACTCATACACACCATACACACAATGAACACTAAATATATATACTTGTATTAGGTCAGTTGTTAGAGAATTTGGGAAACTTCTTGTAAGTTGATGAGAAGTAACTTATTTAACTTGCTTGGATAATTCTAGATAAGTTTATATGGCTATGGGTAATTTTAGAAAAATATAAAGAGACTAAATCGATGCATGCTTACTCAATATGGTGATCTTTAAGGAAATTTTGAGACTAAAAGCTTGTCTTTTAGTTATCTCAGTGAAATTTATCCCAAAAAGAATGAGCTCAGTAGTTTATTGGTTATCTAAGAATGACACTACCTTAGTTTTTTATTATGGTAGTTTTAATGTTCATCCTAGTCTTTTAGCATTACTATTAAAAGATCAGTTATTGTAGTTTGCTCTTAATAAATTTTATTTTCAAAAAACAATGATGAAGGAGGTTAATGCATTAATTAACCTTCATTTATTTTTTATTTCTTTTCTTATCACTTTTCCTTGAAACAACAAAGTCAATGCTTTGGTGTACTGAGTTCAAAATTCTAATTTCTTAAGGTTTCTTTAAATTAATATAATGAATAAGGTAAAAGACAAAAAAGAAAGAAAGAAAAAAAGAGAATGGATTTAAGCTTTTTATTATAATTTTAGGATGGGGTCATGCTTTAGTTTTGAACTATAACCTGAGACTATCCTTTCCTAGGGTAGACATGCATGCTTTTGTATTTATGTCTATTAGTTTTTTATTTTATTTTTTTGAGGTCATGTGACATAAACTTTGATAGACTACATAATAAGGGCAACCCTTCCCTTTAAATTGACGATGGCATGAAGTGAACCATACACCTCAAGATATCCTTGGAGAGGATGTCCTTGTGTATCTATATGTTTGTTGGTTTTTAATTTTTACTATTTTCTTAGATTTTTTTCTTTATGTTTTCCCATGGTTACTAATTAATTCACTTTTTGGTTTCTGAAAAAATATGGAGTAAGATGGACTCAAGAATTCCATTATATTCTTAGACCATATAACTCCAAGTATAAACAGGAAATTTGTAATTTGCTACAATGTTGCTTGAACTTGTATTAATTGATTGATAGATATAACTTTTTTTTCATTCTTATTATATGGAAAGATAACAACAATGTTGTAAATGTTAAAAGCTTTAACAACAGAAACTTTTATGTTCTAGTGGTTGATTATTTATGTTGTTCTCTTGTTAAATAATTAGAGTGGGCAGCAGAGAATTCTCTTTAGGAGAGAAAATCTATCCAATATTTACTTATTTTTGTTTAAAAAAATGTGGTGTTACAATATGTAGGGTTAAACCATACACATGCTGGTAATAGTGAGAATGATATATGGAGGTCAAGCAGCAAGGTCGAGTCTGCATTAATGCCTTTAAAATTTGAAATAAAAGGTAAGATCTTGATGTGGTTAACCAATTTAATGAGCTTTTGCTTTAGTGAACTAAAAGAAGCCATAAGAAATTTCCATCTAGATAGTTTACTTGATGAAGGTAATTTTGGTTATGTCTACAAAGGGTGGATTCATTAGCTTTCATTAAAGGCTATCAAGCTTGAGAGAGGCCTGGCAATTTCTATAAAGAAGCTTAACTAGGAGGGTAGCCAAGGTCAATAAGAATGGTTGGTGAGTGCTGCTTTTCTACTGCCTTCAGCCTAGCTACATGTTTCTGAAGCTATTAACATTTAAACTTTGTACACCCCTCCTTATAGAGTTAAGCTCCATTCATGCCATAAAAGTAATGGGTATTGTATCTAGTGCTTAAAAGGTCTCTTTCACTTAACATTTTTAGTCTAGATTAATCTTGATTTTGGCAGCTTCTTGTGCATAGATGAAAGTATTTACAAGTATTGATAAGCATTATTGTGATTAATGGACAACAAAAATAAATCAAACACATAGGGTAGTTGTGCCATCCAAATCTTATGAAATTGATAGATTATTGCTCAGAGAATGACTATCATCTTCTAGTCTATGAGTATATGCCAAGAGGTAACTTAGATAATCATGTATATAGATATAAGTAATTACTATTCTTTATTTTTTTAACATTTTAAACCTGTACTTGTACTTGAAAGTTCTTTTATGTGATCTCATTATCTTTATACTGTTATAATATGAAGTGAGAATTGATAATGGTTGGCCCAAATCTTAACACCCGGCAGGCTTACTTGTGAGGTATTGATTGCTTTGGCTTTAGCATAGGAGACCCCACGTACTGTATGGCTTTGTCCTTTATAAAAAAGGCACCTTATATGGGAGAGGGGAGTATTGAGCTTAAAAAGACCCAAGCCCTTTATCTCTTAACCAATATAGGATTGGTGCACTATCAGAACCCCTCAGACGAGGGGCTTTGGGTAAAGGACATAGCTTTGTTCCTAAAAATAATGCCATTGATGATGTTCGGCACAAATCCTAAGACCTAGTAAGCCCTTCATAAGGTATTTTCCACTTCAGCTTGGGGGACCCTACACACCGCATGACTTTATCCTTTACAAGAAAAGATGACTCATTTGGGGGGCTTTTGATGGTGCACTAATCCCACATCGGTTAGGTGTCGAGGGGCTTAGGTCTTAATAAGCTCAAAGCTCCCCCCCCTCCCTCATGAGTCACCTTTTCTTATAAAGGACAAAGTCATGCAGTTTGTAGGGTCCCCCAAGCCAAAGTGGACAATACCTCATGAGCGAGCCTACCGAGTGTTAGGGTTTGGGCCGAGCATTATATGATGCACCATATCTCACATCAGTTATGAGATGAAAATATGAAAATTTATAAATTGTGGTGTTTATCATATGATATTTTGCTTAATTTGGCATGTGAAAACGTTTAATTATTGAAATTTATATTTGAGGCCAACTCTAGTATTGTATTTCACCAAATATGATCCATTATTTCCCTTATATATCACAAAACTCCAATGTTAAACTCATTGACTTTGGTTTGGCCATAAATGGATTATAGGCCTATAGATGGTAACATTTATGTCTCCATAAAGGTCATGGGTACTGAAGAGTACACTGCTCCTAAGTATATGGAAACAATATATTCCAATTCATTACTTTTATTGATATTAACATTTGGCATAATTGTGCTTGAAGAAAATTTTTTTGGCTCGATTTATACTTATTTGCATCTGAATTTATTCTAGTCTTCTTCATAAAGGTCATCTAACAATAAAAAGCGACGCATATAGCTTTGGAGTTGTATTCCTTAAAATGTTATCTAACCAATGGGTTATATATAAAAACTAGCCTTTAGCAATGACTTATCATAATAGCAAATAGAGAGTTCTCAAAGTGCTGGATACTCACATTATGGGGCAGTATACAATTAGTGTTATCCAACAAGCATTCAATTTAGCAGTCAAATGCCTATCAACATATCTAAGGCTTAGGCCAAACATGCAAGAAGGTAAACATTCTAGAACAACTCTATGATTACAATGACAAATTGGTAATAGATTTATCCATGAGCTGTTGAAATTAATGAAACCCTTGAAAAAATGTCTAAAACTATTTTGTAAGTTTCACATGAAAATCCTAGCAATGAGGTTTACAATTAGAAAGCTAAACCATCTTCTCCTTATTAATGTTAATTCAAGAATTATGGCTGATTGTATTTGCTTGAGCATTATATTTGGTGATATTATGTAAACTAATAGAAAATTATATATATATATATATATATGTATGTATGTATGTATGTATGTATAATTACAAAAGCCTTAACTATTTCAGGTTGCAGACCTTATAAGAGGGGTAAAACTCTCCTAGTATCTGTTTCTTTATATAAGGCTTAAACTCAAAACCTTATTTAAAGAAATTCAAGCCTATTATTAGTTATATTTCTTGTTCTTTCACAGCATCTTAACTAATAACTATGTCACCTATAAGCTTTTTAGCAGATTATAGAGGAATGAAGAGCCTTTATCTGCATAATCAATAAGACTATTAAAGAAAAATAAAGCTTAAATATAGAAAAACATGAAAAACTAAAAAGAATAGAATAGTTTATATCCTTGTCTATTTGTGTTATTAGAAATGTTGAATGAGTTTTTAAAAAAAATCAAAATGTACAATTCGATGATTATATTATTGGACTTACATAAGCCAGACATTGTTTTCATAGTTGAATTTTTTTTCTTATAATTGATGAGATCAAACTTTCTTTAATTGTTTAATTTCTTCACCCAAGTTTTCTTCACTTGGGTGCTTACAATTGTAGACAACAAGGTTTACTACGGGTCTAAGATTTTAGTAACAACGACACTATTTGAGTTCATGACTTTAGGGAACACACTAAGCATATAATAAAGATATGGTGTAGAAATTAGGAGTCACCACCCAGGGTAATAACTATGACAACTTTCAAAAGTGGTGGCAACTTGATTCACTAAAAAAGAGTTAGCACCACACCAAAATGATTCTGGGCACGAAATACTAACTTCTTTTTAGTCTTGTGTTCATTTGGAATTACCTTATGAATTACAATCTTATTCCCTATTTACATGCAATTTAATTTTAAACTCTTATTTTACAATCACTCTAGGCAACTTATCTCATGAAAGGCATATAAATGTTGCATTCATTCAAGGCAGAGCATCTCTAAATTAGTCTAATCTTCATTGATTTTATTAAAGTTAGCTATTTCTACATGTTTTATTTACTAGTAAATTGGAAATTAAAGGGGCCTACTTGTTTAATTAATTAATGATCCTAAGTCTACTTGTTTTAATCTTGAATAAAATGAGTCTAGTCTACTAGTTTTAATGGAAATGAATTGGATTGGATTGGATTAAATTAGTGGGCCTAGTTCTAAGTTTATTTTAACCTTAAAGTGTAATAATTAAACAAAAAAAGGGGCTTATTTAGTGGGCTAACTCTAAATTTATTTTAATTCTAAAATGAGTCTAAGTTTAAATTAACCTAAATAGGCCTAATGTTCATTTTAAAATAAATTAAACCTAAATAAACTTTAATGGGCTTTTTAATGAGTTGACCTAAAAGGAGGCTATTGAGCCCAAAACCACATGGAAAAGAAATAAAACTAAACATTCACATAATAATAATAAAAACATGCACACTGTGTTCCTAATCTAATATTTTACATGCCACCTAATCAAATCTATTGCTACCATTGATTTTAATTAGGGTTTACCAAATTGAATCTAACTTACTAATTAATTTTAAACATGCATACAAGTAAAAGGTTTCACTATTTCCCACAATCGAGGCTATTACAAGTGCTACTGGAAAATTAAAATAATAATACAACCCAAAAACCAAATAAACAAAACAAACACAGAGAATAAAAAATAAATAATAAATACCAGCCGCACGTTCTAGTACGGCTACCGTGCACAAAAAATTATTTTTGCGTTAATTCAAAGCCCAGAAAGGTCTGTTGGGCGCCTCGAGGCTATGTTATAATAGATCCGAACACTTGCCCTGGATCGACTTCCAGCCCTTAACTTTAAGGCTATGCCATCCTAAGGTGCTGCTAAATGGAAGGATCTTATCAACGTCCATGAATGATAAATTATAGATCGAACTGTCGAATCAAAACCAAAAATCTACATGAAATTAAAACATGGTTTTAATCCATGACATTCCATGGATCTTCATGGGTTTAATTCTCAATCTAACCATTGGCGACTCCACATCACTCCCACCATTTTCCATCATAAAAGAAAGTAAAGAAAACAATAAATAATTAGAATACCAATAATAATGAAGTAAATAAACATAAACAAAAAACTAGAAAAAAATTAAGAAAAAAAGGAAGAAAAAGAAGAAAAATAGATGAATGGAGTGGATCCTGTATTGATTCCTCCTCATAGTGGATTTGTTCACCGTGTTTAGGAATTGGATCTGCAGATTGAATTCTTGGAATCTCAAGCTTATTGCATCTTTTGAGGTTTTTTTAATAAAAAATAAAAGCAATCTTTAGAGAAAAACTCTTTTTTTTTTCTTCCTTCTTGTTTTTTTAGTTTTTCCCTTTTTTTTTAAAAAAAAAACCTGTAGGTTTATAAAAGCCGTAAGCTTATAAAACCAAAAATCAAGTAACCTCCTATGATTATGAAAATGAAAGGAGATAAAAAATCAGAATTATCTAAAAAAGAGAGGTGATATTAAATAATTATCACAAAAAAAAAATATTTATCTTCTCTTTTATTTTTAACCCATTAGAAATTAAGAAATGCATTTTAAAAATTAAAAAAATTGAAAATTTAGGAGTGGAGCCTGGTTGAAGGTGTGCAATTCCGACCGGAATTGTGTATTTCTAATCAGAAATATAAAATTCCAATTGGAAGTAGACATTTTTGACCGGAAAATGTGAAATCTTGGTCGGAATTATATATTTCTGATCTCCGATTGGAATTACATATTTACGATCGGAAATATATAATTCCGATCAAAATTACATAAATCCGAACGGTAATCAAAATTACTTTTGATTACAAAATGAATTTTAAAAGAATCAAAACTTTATAATTAGATCCTTAAAATAGTTACAATTAAGTCCATTAAATAAAAGTAGCAATTAAGCCTTGAGATTAAAAAGTCAATATCTAAAGACCTATTTATAATAAATTATCATCATCAGATCCTCTGTCGCATCTAACTCGACTCATCTCAAAATTGGTTGCTTATAACAATCTTTAGTAATTGGTGCTCGTGAGACCATGTTTGGCTAAAGTCAGGAATCCTGGTATGTTTTGCAAATTCAGAGTTTTCTTGTTATCGCTTTTATTTATTATTCACTTTGTCCACTCTTCTTTTTTAACTAATATCGTGGCATTAAATTTCGTGATATTTAATGTATTATATTTAATAGTTAGATTTATAATGTTAAATATATTTTTTAGTTAGTTAGAATAGATTCATTCCACTAAAAAGCAAGCTCACAAAGAGCAATATGCCTCAACAAGGAGCTACAAACTTACAGCTGATAATAAATAAAATGGGAACAAAATAAGGTAACTAGCTTACCTATGCTCCAAGACTTTTCCAGGTCTACTTCACGAGTAGACTGTTTTGTAGTCACTGAAAAACTGAGCCACATTAGCTAAGTTTTTCCATGACTAGGTACTTGGAAAAATGATTAAGTTCCGACCTTGATTTAAACCTGGACTTAAACAAAAGAACTAAACTTTGAAATACAATAATAAAAGCATAATGTTCATCAAACAAAGGACTAATAATCAGTCCAAAATATTTCAATCTGCAGCGTCTGGTTGGGGTCGTCCTCTTCGCTCGCAGTTACCTTGGTGGTTGAGTCTTCTGTGTCCACTTTTAGCAACTTTTCGCCTTCAACCTCCAGCAAATTCTTTCTGTGTATTTTTTTTCCTGGCCAATCCTTCATTTTGAACTTCCTCATTATTAGTTTCTGGGTTGCTAGCTTCCCTCCAGTTTTTATGCTGTGCTTTCCATTGGTTTTCAAGCCCAAAAGATTTTCTTATATGAGCTGAGTGGCTTCCGAGAAAGCCTCCTGATAGGCCCGCTTCAGCTTAGGTTGATCATTTGAGCCATCCAGGATTGCTGAGATTTCTTCCCTTAGGGTTGTTTGGCTTCATCAGGAGATGATGCTTTCCTCCTTTGGCTTCTTGACAATATGCTTAACACTCTTTTTATCTTTTTCCTTACTGTCATCGTAATTGTTTCCTTTTTCTTGCTTCTGGCAGATGCATAGAGCCTTGAACCTAGGGATAGGCAGCGGGATGAAGGCGTTGTTGACCATCGAATCTTCCTCATTCTGAGCCTCTTTACCACTGGACGTTCCTTTGTTTCCATTTTCGGTCAGGAGTTTATTTTGTCCTCTGTGTATTGGATTAGCTGTGACTAATGGTTTAATGTTATACCCAGCACTTTCATTCCAGTACCTGTTGCTGCCGATGATAGCTTTTTTCGCTGGCATTGCCCTGAAACAAGGTCCATAGGTTTGGTGATTCTCGACCTTAGCTCTCATTTCTTCCACCGATGTAACATTCTTACAAGCGGAAGTAGGGTGATCGAAGAACCCATATACTTAATAGAATGAAGGTAAATGCTCATACTGGAAGAAGATCCAATTATCTTTTCCGTTTCTTTTGTTCAAGAAGCCTCTAGGGAGAGGTTTCTTCAGGTCAATAAGTGCTTTGAATCTTAAGATTGGATTTAGATCCTCGTCTACATAGCTGGGATTATCTGTGGTTTCTAACCCAGTAAAGATAGAATGAGCTATGACTTTCACATTTTCAGCCGTTAATTGGTAAAATGGGAGGCCTAGGGTGTGAACCTAAAAACTCTCTGATGAAAGGTCCACCTCTTCTAAGGTAAGATTATTGTCCCATTCTTTGAGTACTATCAGGTTGCTTTGACCGGCCCAGGGTTTGCCCTCCAACACTCTTTTTTTATCCTTTCAGTGTTAAACTTAATAACGACTAACTTAAAGCCATTTAACTCTTTAACAGAGAAAGAATAAGTGAAATTCCATACCTGGAAGAGGGAATGAGTCATGGTTGCTATAGAAAATTTTTTGTTGCTATATAGCTTCCCCACTAACGCAAGCTTATGTTTTTTATTTGCTTGTTGATTGGATTCTGCAAGTTAAAACGGGATAACTTAGGAATTGATTTCCTCTATCTCTTTATTTATGTCTCTACTACTCTCCATTGATTATTGATGCAGAGTAATGACTATATGGGAAGACTTAGAATCGCTTCACAGTTTGGTTTTCCAGTTTAAACTATAAGCTTTTCTAGGTTTGGCCCTAGAGAGCACTTGAACAATAGGAAAATTTTTTGTTAGTTTCTCTTATTTAAATTTAAAGGGAAAAGAGTTGATGACATTTAGTATATGTATCATATTCCAACGACTAGGTGTAATACTCTGTAGAGTATAGAGGAATGAATCTCCATTTGATGTAGATAAGTACGCCGATTAAACCAGTCCCAATTATTTTTATGGCTTATTTATATACGTAGGAAAGGATGCAAAATTTATAGGGCAATGTGGGAATCATATGAATGGATCAACTACTAGAACATCGGGTGAGATCCTGTAGGTTCCCAAGTTGAAAATACTTTACTTGAATGAACTAAAAGCAACTATTTTGGACTTTAGTCAAGAAAATGGTACAGTTCAAGGTAGCTTTGGCAGCACCTACATAGGGTGGAGTGATAGGCATTTATTAACACCTGCCTCTGCTAAGCCATGCATGGCTATTGCTGTTAAAATGGTTAACCAAAATGCTAGTCAAGGTCTCCAAGAATTTGTGGTGGGTGTCTCTTTCTTTACACACTTTTTCTGCCTGTTTTTAAGCTATTACCTATTGCATGACCTCTATAAATTATGGATTGAATAATTGTACACTATTGGTGTGGTATGCATTGGTATATAAGACTTTTGAACATGCTTCTTTTTGAAGTGTCATTCTCATATTAAACCAAATAAGAATAGCAATAAACATACTTCATATCGATTTTGCTTATATTGCACTTAATAGTTAAATTTATGATACATAATTTGTATCTTACACAGGTCATCTAACTCTCAAAGCTGATGTCTATAGCTTTGGATTTGTTTTCCTTGAAATGTTTACTGGAAGACATGCAATGGAAACTGGCAGAGATTCACCGGAGAGAGATTTAGTTAAATGGGCAAAGCCAAACCTTATAAACAAACATTAAATTTTTTGAGTTTCAGATCCTTGTCTTAAAGGACTATGTTCATCAAATGCCAATGATGTTTTCAAAGTAGTTGAACTTGCATTGCAATGCAATGCTTGTCATCAGATTCAAAGCAGAGGCCAATAATGGAGCAAGTTGTAAACTACTTCGAACAACTTAACCGCATTTCACATTAAGAAAACGATTTAACGAAAATTCTTATTTATATTCTGAGTATTATATTAAATCATTTAATATATATTTTGAGTATTTTACATTTAATTAATAAAAATATAATACGTATATTATGTGTTATAAATTTAATTATTGAATGTATTATATTTGGAGTGGATAAAAAACTTTTCAATGAAAAATGTTGTAGTCAAGCATATGGCCTAGGAAAAAAAACTTTCTAAGAAAGTATATTGTTTAGTCTAATAATTTCCAATTCAAGTCAATTTAATCCTCCATAATGCAAAAGTTAAAGTAATTTTTAGAATGAAATCTAAGAAACTAAAGTATTGTGCATTTTTGTCATATATAAAATTTAGTTTGTTTTTCATATATACTTTAGTAAGAAGCAAATTTAATTGTTTCATCATAAAAAATAAGTGTCACTTGAGGTTTTTATACAAAAAGTAATTAAGGAATTTTTTAAATATCCTCAATTGAAAATTTAAACTATTATAACCATGGCCAAATGCTCCTTTTCACCCATGAACTTTACCATTTTAGTCTATTACAGCCCTCAACTTTCAAATTTTTCCATCACACATTTGAATTTCTATTTTATGCTTATTTCACTCTTGATTTAAGGCGTCAAAGCGCATGTTAACGAAGACAAAATGACATGTCAAATTATGATGACATGGACAACCATTTAATATAAAAAGTAAACTTTATTTTACCATGGAAAGAAAAAGAAGGTTAAAATGGAAATTTTGCTTTTGTAAAATCCTTAATTACAAAATCCCTTAACCCTAAATTCCTAATTTGATAAAATCAACTCATTGCTTACAATCCCTTGACTTAAAAAGCTCTCAATTCACTGAATCTCATTTTTCCATAATGAATAATTTAAAATCGAAAGCAAATATCATTTTTTCTAATGTTTTCTGACCTCACATTGTTTGTATTTTATGAAAGTTGCTATTTTAGAATTAAGCTGAGGTCAGTGACAATACAAAGAGTCGACTTTTACAGTTCATACTGGGATCAAAACTTTCTTTATAGGGGTTAGAAAGGTAAGTTGTTTACCTTTATTTGCTGAGTAGTGCATGTAGTGGGTTGGTTGGTTTTTTTATTATTTGAGATCGACAGTAGGGATTATTTGGTTTGGCTATTTGTAGTGGCATTGCATGTGGTCCAAGGTGCTTGCATTGTTAATAGTAAAAGCGTTGCCTTGGACAATGTTTATTAATTGTATAGTTTTTTTCACAAAATGTTTTATATTTAATTACAACATGGATGAAAGATACATTATGGTTAAATGGCATCATGGGTGGTTGTTTGTGATTAGGGAGGGTTAAAATATATTGATGGGGTTATAACGGTTAAAAATATAGATGTTGATAGGTTAAGTATACCAGAGTTCATATGGTATACTACACATTTTGGGTACCCAACTGTTGTTAGTGTTTATTATAAGCCTAAAGAAACATATGAGTTTATATTATTATACTCAGATGGGCTTATTTTAGAGGTAGCAAAGGATTTTAAAGATGGAGAGATAATGTGGACTTCTATGTTAATCATGTAATTAATATACCCATTATGCAAGCTAAGCCTAGTAATGAGGGTGAATTCAAGGAAAGGCCTAGCACAATATACCCTAATCCTACAAAGTCAGATTTTATTATAGGTAACTTGGGTAGTAGTAATAGTGAGGATAGCTTGGACCTTGATTATGAAAAGGTTAATGACAGTGATACTAAAGAGAGCATTGACATTGATGAGGGCATTGAGGGTGATGAGGGTAGTTGTAATGATGTAGGAATTGATATTGACAAAGAACTCAAAGTAGTTAGGGAGGAAGCAAGAGTTTTAAGAAGAAATGGATAAATAAATCCTTCAACTCATGTGGAAGAAATACATTTAAGTGAAATAAGGGTTGATGCAGGATTTGAGCAGGTGGGCAGAAATATAAATGAAGGAAAAGTAGGAGGGTAAGAAGTTATTTATAATAGTGATGGCCATGGAAGTGATGCAACTACTTAGGATGATGAAGGGGCAAATCAGACACAATGAAGACCATCTTGGTTTGCAAGGTTTGATCCTTTAACAACCATTTCCTCATGGGAAATAGGTATGATTTTCCTTCATGTTAATCAATTTAAAGAGGCTATTTATAAATATACTGTTGTGAAAGGGATCAAGTTGAATTTAAAACCAAATTAGCCAGACAAGATTAGGGCAAAGTGTAAAGCAGTTGGTTGTCCTTGGGTATTGTATGCTAGTATAGAAAGAAAAACACATAATTTTATAATTAAGACATATGACCCTAGTGTCACGATCCAAACTAGGGAGTAATGACCGGTGATAGGGAACAAGAATTATTTTGAATTCGGAACCTGTAGCTAGTCTTAAAATAAAAACACTTACAATAATAATAATAAAATACCATAATTAAAATTTAATTAATATAAAATAAATATTTATTTCATAACAATAAAATATCTTCATACAATATTCAAATACTTGGTCTCTAACTAATACAACGCAATGCTACAATAATAAACACTACTATTACAGTAATTACTAAAATACAAGAAAATGTATGGTTTAGTATTTACATAAATCAGCTGGAGAGGAAAGAGTTCGGTGAATAGTTTTACTAGGGAGGTCTAAGGTAGAAGATTCTGAAAAAAATATTGAGGGGAGTCAGACCTCATTGAGTAAATTATTATAATATATATACATACAACCTAAAACCATATACAATCAAGCATCAGTATAATAATAATAATAATAATAATAATAATAATAATAATATATATATATATATATATATATATATATATATATATATATATATATATATATATATATATATATATATATATATATATATATATATATATATATATATATATATATATATATATACATGCATTACATACAAATGTCAAAAATCCACTTTTTATAATAATAAATGCAGAAAAATTTCTGGGTCAAGGATCAGAGCAGAACCCTAAAATATCCCACAATCTCGATCATTGAGCCTTACTAGCCAACAGACTCACTTAATTCTAAAATATTTCCCTTCTCAATTTTTAGACAATAGACTGGCCCTGAGATACTAAGTCAACCGAGCTCCTTCAGTCTCACTGTCGGCATGATTGGCCCCGAGACATTAGGTCAACCAAGCTCCTACAATCATACCACTCTCTCACCATAAATCACAATAATTAATTATTTATATCTCACATCAATAAATTTCATAGCATCAACCTTAATATTTTAACATATTGGTGTGCACACAGTTCTAGTGTAGCCCACTAGATAGCACATTCTACTACTATCCTCCAAAAAATATATATTTTTTTCGTAATCAAATAATGAAAATTAAATATAAAAATGTGATAACATATATTATCAAAAATAAATATTCTCAATATTTCTATGGAAAATCATATATATGAATATTAATAATAATAAATATGATTTAATGAAATGAGCATAATTAAATTCATATTTATTAAAACGTATGAATACTCATAATATTAATCTATATACAATGTACACATATGATAATAACTCATAATTGTGTGCTCCTCTAAAAAGACTAAACTGGCCTAATCCTATAGGTTTTGGTCTTGGCGTAACTATAGAAAAATAAATAATAATAATAATATTATTAGAATTAAATTTCTAATTTTATACATCTAGAATTTCTAAAGAACAACTTGATCTAGGATGCGACTCGATAAAAATTCAAAACTTAAGATCAACCCGATGTCACATTTTACGAGAATTTTATCAAAAATTCAGCAAAATCTCCTCTATAAAACGGACGTCTCTCTACAAAAAAAAGAGCCGATCCTGCATGCAAACACACTTCAGATACACAAAATACTCAACTTCTCAAGTTGAGCCCCCAAACTACATAAATTGTTCAACTGAGAATCAATATACACAAAGATCAATCATTTAATAATAAATATTAAAAATCACTAAAATCCATAAAAAAGAATAAATAAAATACCACAATTCAACTTATTTAAATAATAAAAACATTAAAGATATTTATTTTCAAAATAATTAATAAAATCTCAATATAATTAAATAATATTAATAAAAATTCATTTTTTTTCAAATATTCAAAATTAAATAGCATAAATTGCAAATAATTATTTAAATTGCTCAAATATATAATAAAAATAACTAAAAATCCATTTAATCATAAAAATAATAAATAAAAATATTATTTGAATATATTTTCAAAAATTATTATTAATTAACTAAAAATAGTAAATAATTCATAAAAATTATTTTAATACTATTTATTACTCAAAAATTATCCAAAACATAATAATTAACAATAATTTCAATTAAAATATAAAATTTACTAATTTTTACAAAAATCCAATTTTTACATAAATATTCAAAATTTCATAATAAAAATCGGAATAGAATTTGGAAAAACTTTCTTCATAGAATATGCTTAAAATAATTAGTAGAATTCATTAAAAATATAATTTTTTCGAGCTTGGAACAGTACGTGAACATTAACCTCGAGTCTGAAAATTCAAAATTTTTAGAAAAATAAATAAAAATCATATTTAGCTTTCTCACAACCTCTACAACAATTAATTTCAAAGCAATAATAGTCAATAAAATCAAATAAATGTTTAAACTAACTAAAAACTCAAAATACTAAAAATCGAATTATACAAAAACGAAATAGTTATCGGAATCAAAACTCGAAACAGTTAGAAGATCTAAGAAGCCCTAAGGATGAGCTTCCAAAAGAGCCCAATGCCAGCCTCCAACATCGTCAGAATCGTCTCCGGTGAGCAAGGGAAGATCTAGCCAAAAATAGAAAAACCAAGAAGAAAAGAAAAGAAAAAGAAAGAAGAATGATATGAAGTAATAAAGTAAATACTAACACTAGAATTTAATTTAATTTCACAAATAATAAAAATAATAATATTAAAATAATATTCAACACTAAATATTAAAATTTAACTTCACAAAATAATTAAATATTATAATTTAATAAAATAATTATTAACACTGCAAATCTCAAAAATTAATAAAATTTTGGGTTATAACAATCTCCCCCCATTACAAAAATTCTTCCTTAAATTTCAAAAATAAAAAGAACAGAATACAAGGATTCATCGAGGAAAAAGGTAAGGGTAAGCTATCTGCATCTCAACCTCGGTCTCCCACGTGTGTTCCTCCATATTATTGCTCCTCCACAACACCTTAACCATCAAAATTTTTTTTGAACGTAGCTGGCGAACTTAATAATCAACAATAGCGACTGGTTCCTCCTTGTATGTCAGATCTTCATTTACTTCGACACTTTGGGGCTGCAACACTTGTGAAAGGACTGAAATGTACTTCTTTAGCATCGAGACATGGAACACTGGATGCACTTGAGACAAATTCAGAGGCAAGCCAACTGATATGCAACCATGTCCACTCTGTCCATAATCTCAAAAGGTCTAATGTATCTCGTGCTAATTTTCCCTTCTTGTCAAATCTCGTCACACCCTTCATTGGTATCGCCTTCAGAAGTCCCCAACTTGAAACTTCATATCCTTGCACTTTGGATTTGCATAGCTCTTTTATTTGCTAGCTACAGTTTCCAATCTTCTTTTGATCAAAACAACATTCTCAGCTGCATCCTGGATAATCCCAGGTCCAGTCAACTCTCTTTCTCCAATCTCATCCCAACATAAAATGACATTTCCTTCCATACAGGGCTTTATATGGTGCCATTTCAATATTGCTATGGTAGCTGTTATTGTAAGCAAACTCTACTAGTGGCATATGATTATCCCAACTACCTCTGAGATCCATTACACATATTCTCAACATATCCTAAATGGTTTGGATTGTCCTCTCAGATTGACCATCTATCTGAGGGTGAAAAGTAGTACTGAAATTAAGCATGTGTCCATTTCTTCTTGTAACTTCTACTAAAATTGAGAGGTAAATACTAAACCACTATCAGATATAATGGAAACAGACACTCTATGAAGGCATATAATATGTTTAACATATAGTTTAGCCAACTTGGCTATAGAATAAGTAGCTTTAATTGGAAAGAAGTGAGCTAGTTTGGTTAACCTATCTATAATCACCCAGATGGAATCGTATCCATCCTTTGAATGAGGTAACCCTTTTAAAAAATCCATAACAATTCTCTCTCATTTTCACTCAGGAATAGGAAGAGGCTGAAGCTTCCAGAAGGCTTCTAATGTTTAGCATTCACCTGTGAACACATCAAGTACTTAGAAACATAATCAGCTACATCTTTTTTCAATCCATCCCACCAGTACAAATCCTTAATGTTGTGGTACATCTTAGTAACACCTGGATATACACTGTAAGCTGTAAAATGCGCTTTTTGAAGGATCTCTTCTCTTAAATTATCCATATCAAGAATGCATAATCTACCACTGATCTATAAAACACCTTCATCATCAAGTGTAAAATTAATGAACTTCCCTTCACGAACATTCTCCTCAAGCTCTAGTAAAATAAGATCTTGGCTCTGAGCTACCTTAATCCTATCCTTCAACACTGATTTAACTCTAAACTAAGTTAGTAATCCTTCTGATCTGTTAATTTTCATCATCAAACCTTGATTTACTACTTTATGCAACTCTTGGATCAAAGGTCTCCTCTCTATACTAATGTGAGCCAACTACCCGAGGACTTCCTACTCAAAGCATTTACTACCACATTAGCCTTGCCTGGATGATATAGAATATCACAATCATAATCCTTTAATAATTCCAACCATCTCCTTTGCCTCAAGTTCATATCGCTCTGCTGGAAAATGTACTCTAAACTCTTATGATCTTTGAAAATCTCACAAGTCACCCCGTACAGATAATGTCTCTAAATCTTAAGAGTAAAGATCACTACAGCTATCTCTAGGTCGTGAGTAGGATAATTCTATTCATACTTCTTCAATTTCCTCAAAGCATAATTTATCACCCTACCATTCTACATCAACACACAACCTAGGCCAACTTTGGAAGCATCGTAATACACAGTGAACTTGTCTTTTCCATTTGGCAAAGTCAGAACTGGAGCTGTGATTAACTTCTCCTTCAGTAACTAAAAACTATTCTTACAAGCATCTAACCACACGAACTTCATATTCTTTTAAGTTAGTCGAGTCATAAGTACTGAAATTCTTGAGAAATCCTGTACAAATCCCTTATAGTATCAAGCTAAACTTAGAAAACTTTAAATCTCAGTGACTAATGTCAGTCTGGGCCATTCAGACACTACTTTAATATTTTATGGATCAACCTAACTACTATCTTTAGACACCATATGTCCAAGGAATGCAACACTCTCCATCCATAAATCACACTTTGAGAATTTAGCATAAAGCTGATGTTCTTTTAATGTCTGTAGTATTGTCCTTAAATGATATATGTTGTAATATCCCGAGTTTTTAAATATTTTAATACTGCATCGGGATATGCAGTGTTAATAATTTTGTATATAATTATGATTTTTTTACGAGTTGATATGTATTTAAAACTTATTTTAATTATTGTATATTATTTTAAGTGCTTTACGTAAAATTTTCTCGAGAATTTTATTTTCGGGAAAATTTTCACGTAAATAATTTACTATTAATTATTTTAAGTAGATTTACGCATTTGCATGAACTCATATATATTTTTAAAGTACTAAATAAAGTGTATATATGTGTGTATTTATTTAAATTAAACTAGGGTTTAATTAATTACCCTAATATTTTTATTATTTATTATTAGTTTTAATATTAGTTAATTAATTGTTTTTAGTGTATAAATTATTAAAATATTAAATTATGTGTGTGTGGTGAATATTTATTGTCTATATCATATTATATATTAAAATAATATAAAGTACATATATATATACATACCTATACATATTATATTTATCAAAAATCAAGATTTGGCAAATTACCAATCTGCCCCTCCCTCCTTCTTCTTCTCTCCCGACGCCCTACCCTCTCTGTGCCTCCCGTTCCACCACGTCGGACCGCCCTTCGTTGCCATCAGATGCCGCCAACCTCCTCCCCCTTCCTTCCTCTTCCTCTCCGACTTGACCAGGCCGCCGGAAGCCCGCTGGAACGCCTAAAATTCGCGATGGCAGTAAGTGAAGCTCTTCACTGTCGACCACTATTCCGACCACCATTTCGTGCACCGCCAGTCTTCATCAACTCCTTGAGCTCCGGTGGTCCTTATTCTAAGCTCCTTTTGGCCGGAAAACCAGTGGTTGATGAGGTTTGAACTAAATCTTCAATTTGGCCATTTTAGCTTCTTGAATTTTTTGAACTTAGAATTGATTGATTCATGAAAAGTTACTTAACAAATGTTAATCCTAGTTGCTTAATCTTCATGTTTGAATTTTTATAGAATTTTTGGAGATTATTTTGATTTTTGGGTATTTTTGAATATTTTAATATTATTTTCTAATTTTCGGAAATTAATTAAATAAATTATGAAATTTTGTTTTATGATAAATATAGGTGTTTAAATGAATTATAGAAATTTATTTGGAATTTTTATGAATTTCTATGTATTTATTTTGAATTATTTAGGTTTATGGAATTTTTGGAAAATAGGGTTAATTGTGTTTTTAATTGAAATTAATTGGTTAATTGAGTTTAATTATTGATATTATTGATAATATGTTGAGAAAATTAATTTTGGATAATTATACTATTTTTGGTGAATTTTTGAAGTAATTTTAGTATATTTATATATATAAGGGCATTTTGGTAATTTTACATAAAATTGGCTAAAAATGTAATTTAATTGGTTTTAATAGTTATTTAAGGTACAAAAATGATTTCTACAAATTATTTAGTATTTTTAATTAATTAAAACTATTTTTTCGTGAATTATTTCAATTATATATATAATATATGATTTTTCTAAATAAAATGAGTTTTATCGGTTTTTAATGTGTTTTAAGGTTAATTACGTAATTTATATTTATTAAATGTATTTCTGTGATATAAGGGCATTTTTGGTATTTTTATATTATTTTGTGAATTTTAGACCCCGATCTGTAGACTGTAGTTTGGAGTCCGATCGAGGGGTTGTGGATGAGTTGTTGTGCCTGTTTTTTGAAGTGTGTTTCTTTGCAGGGCCGGCTCTACTCTTTGAGTAGAGAGATGTCCGTTTTACAGGGGAGGTTCTGTCGAATTTTTGATAGAATTCTCGTAAAACGTGATGTCCGGTCGAACCCTAATTCTGTTTCTGTGTCTAATATTCTAGATCGAGGTTTTAGGATTTTCTGTTAGGTTTATCCTGATGTCTATTATTTTTGTTTGTTTAGTTGCGCCGAGACCGAGACCTAGTGGATCAAGCCCGTCGGACCCATCTCGTGGAACACACTAAGTGTGAGTTACTATTATATATATATATATATATATATATATATATATATATATATATATATATATATATATATATATATATGCTTAGGGTGCATGATTTAGAAATGTATGTTTTATTTTGATTAAATATGCATAAATGGTTTGATTATTATTTAAGTTTACTTTAGTTTATTTTTGGTTTATCTTTGGTTTATTTTTGGTATATTGTAAATTATTTGCATGCTTTATTTAACATTTATACTTAAAATGTTTTTAAATATGTTTCTAGTTTATTTTGTAAATATATTGGATTTATTTGAAGTATATATACTCGAAATATACCTGGTTTATTTTTGGTATATTTCTAGTATATATATGGTTTATTGTTGCTATTATATTTAAATTCATGCATCATTTATTTTTGTGAATGTATGCTTTATATTTCAATGAAGGATATCGATAGAACGTGCTACCTAGTGGACAGCACTAGGATCGAGTACGTACTGGTACGCTTATAGCATTTAGGCTATATTACTAACCATTTGTGGACATTGATTTATCTGATGTGTGATGTGATTTGGGAGTATGATTGCTGGAGCTCGGTTGACCTAGTGTCTCGGGGCCAATCACACTGACAGTCAGACTGCTGGAGCTCGGTTGACTTAGTGTCTCGGGGCCAGTTTACTGTCCAAATGGATCAAGTGAACATATTTTGGAATAAGTAAGCCTGTGTGGCTAGAGTATTGTCTAACACTGTTTGAGGTCGCGATATTTTAGGATTCTATTTGATCCTTCATAAATGATGATTTTCAATAAAATATATAAAATGATTTTACTGCATCTGTGTGTATTTGCTTGTATATATACATATTAGATATATATTGTTGACTGTATGCATTGTCATTTAGTATGTATGTATATATATTATAGTAATTCACTCAGTGAGGTCTGACTCCCCTCCGTTGACTATTTTTCAGGAGAGACATCGTCTTCAGACCTCAGTAGTAGGCCTGTACGCCGGATTTCTTCCGCCCCGGCTTCTTTATGTAAACTGCTAACTTGAGTTTTATTTTATGATCTAGACACTGCAGTAGTTATGGTCAATTAGGAGATTGGTGTATTGTATTTATATGGGATATGTAATTTAAATATTTGAATTGAAACTTGTATTAAATGATTTATTTATATATGAGATATGGATTTGATATTTATGATTTTTATTCCACTGCATAATATTTTACCTACATGTGTTGTTATTATTTCTATTGCATGTTTATTTTATTTTTAGGCTTGCTACGGGTTTTGAATTCGAAAGAATTCCCGTTCCCTGGCGCCGGTCATGGCCCCTGTTTTGGGTCGTGACATATGTGTTCCTTCATACTCTTCGAATATACCATTATATCATCAATGAAGACTATTACAAACTAATCTATTAATGGTCTGAACACCCTATTCATCAGATCCATAAAAGCAGCTGGTGTATTAGTTAACCTGAAGGAAATCACCAAAAACTCATAGTAACCGTATCTAGTGCGAAATACTGTTTTAGGAACATCAACTTCACTGATCTGCTACTGATGATAGCCCGACCTCAAGTAAATCTTGGAAAAGAATTATGCACCCTAAAGTTGATCAAATAAATCATCTATCCTTGGAAGAGGATACTTGTTCTTCATTGTCACTTATTCAGCTCTCTATAATCAATGCATAATCTCAGTGTACCATCCTTCTTCTTCACAAACAGGATTGGTGCACCCCAAGGAGAAACATTAGGTCTTATGAAACCCTTGTCCAATAAATCTTACAACTGCTCCTTTAACTCTTCAGGAGCCATTCTATAAGGTGGCATTGAAATATGAGCTATGCTTGGGATCACATCTATACAAAATTCAATCTCTCTGTGAGGTGGTAAACCTAGTAACTCATCAGGAAAGATGTCAGGAAACTCACAAACTACTAGAACATTTATAATAGATAGCTTCTCCACTAAAGTATCCCTGACTATTGCCAAGTATCCTTGATAACCTTTCTTTAACATCTTCCTAACCGTGATAGTGGATATAGAATTATGTGTAGAACTCTTGTCACCTACAAAATTAAACTCTTCTTCATTCAAAATTCTAAAAATTACCTCTTTACTTCAATAATCAACTATGACATAGTGCTAAGATAACCAATCCATACTAAGAATCACATTAAACTCCATCACATTTAACAACACTAATTCCACTGACACTTTTTTACCTCCTACTAACACCAGACATCTAGAAAGAACAATGTCAGTGTCTAACTAATCATTTAGAGGAGTGGTGACAGATAAAGAAAATGCCATCCTCGAAGTCTACCAATATGACTTTAAAGCAAAAATGGGGGATATAAAAGAATGTGTGGCACTTGGATCAATCAAGACTCTAGCATTTAAGTAACAAACTAGAAGTATACCTGCAACAATAACATTGGATGCCAGAGCATCCTACTGTGTGAGGGTGAAGACTCTGGCCTGTCCTTAGCCTTTCTGTTGGCTAGTGGAAGCCTAACCAAAGCCTCTAACACTACCTCTGCCACCTCTGTCATGCCCCTGTTAGGCTACAAATTATGACGTACTTGGATATTGAGCTGGAGGCAAGTGATTGGGAGCTGGAGATACATTAGCAATGGAACACTATGGAAACTAGTACTGATAGCCAGAATAAGGACATGCTCTGGGAAAGTGCCCCATTTGTCTACATCTAAAACATGCTCTAGGATCCATGTAGCACAGTCCCTAATGGACTTTCCCACATATCTAACAAGCACTGGCTATTGATCCCATGCTACTATAACTAGAACTGTGGTTGTTGCTACTGTTAGTAGCACTTGAACCAAATCTAATAGGTCTACATGGCCCACTACGACCATGTCTGCTACTCCTGTGGACTCTCTGCTGAGGTCTCTGGCTCTACTGATAAGATCCTTTCTGTCGATTGCTAGAGCCAATATGAAATGTAGTGTACTGGGTGTTTTGAGATCCTCTTGCTTGGACACCTCCCAATTGATAATAATCAGGCATAACTCCCTACCTAATCAATATGAGCTCTATCTCCTTGGCCAACTCTATTATAGACTCAAGATTCAGGCCTGCAATAAGCATCCTAGCGAATGCAGAACCCAGTCTGGTGACATATGTAGTAATTGTAAAGTACTGATCTCTCATCAGGTCCTCTATATAGCGACCTAGTATAAGGAACTCTTTGGTGTACTCCTCTATCGACTTGTCACCTTTAGTAATACTTGTCAGCCGGAGTTTGTAGCTCATCTGTATAGGCTTTAGGCAGAAATTCCTCATGAATCTCTCTTGAAACTAAGCCCAGGTGAAAGTCATCATGTGCAATTAAACGACATGAACAAACCAATCCAGGGTTGGTCCCTCAATAAACAACTCAACAATCATGATCCTCTAATACTCGATGTGAGCAGTTTGAGTCCTCATCTCAATGGTATATAAAAAATCTAAAGGATTTATAGTCCTGTCAAATGATATCCTATCGACTCTAGCATAAAATAAAGTTGCCTCAAGGTTAGACATACCCTGCTGATAAACAGGTAGCATCCATGGTATGATATGAGGTATAGTAGCTTCCTTAAACTCTTACTCTATAAGTTCCTCATCCTATAGCTCTCTCTGCCTATGGTGACCTGCCACTCCTTGAGGTCTACCTCTACCTCTACCTCTACCTCTATGCCTAACTAGTAGCTTAGGAGGTAAAACCTCATCTTGAAAAGACTCATCATCCTTGGCCTTAATGACTGGTGGAGCGACAAACGCTCGCCTCCTCATTCTGAAAAGACAAAAACTAATGAAATTCAGACAAAATAAATAACAAAGAAATGATGAACAAACATCCTAATGATTATGCGGAAAACTAAATCAAGAAAAATTTATTGAAGATATAGTCAAACCTAATTTCCTATAGTAGTTTCAAAGAAAACATAACTCTACTAACCTAGGTCCACAACACTAAAAACCTAGACTTTGATTCCAACTTTGTCATAATCCAAACTAAGGAGTCATGACTAGTACTAGGGAATGGGAATTGTTGTGAATTTGGAACCCGTAGCAAGCCTTAAAATAAAACACTTACAACAATAACATAAAAATATACCAGAATTAAAACTTTAATTAATATAAAATAAATCTTTATATTATAACAATAAAATATCTTCATACAATATTCAAATACATGGTCTCTAACTAATATAATGCAATGTTATAACAATAAATACTACTACTACAACAATTACTAAAATATAAGAAAATGTATGGTTCAGTATTTACATAAATCAGTCGAAGAGAAAAAAGTTCAATGAATAGTTCTAGTAAGGAGGTCTGAAGTAAAAGATCTTGTAAAAAATATTGAGGAAAGTTAGACCTTACTAAGTGAATTATTATAATATATATACATACAACCTAAAGCCATATATAATCAAACATTAGTGTGTGTGTGTGTGTGTCTATATATATATATATATATATACACACACACACACACACATACATGCATTTCATACATATGCCAAAAATTCACTTTTTATAATAATAAATGCAGAAAAATTTTTAGGTGAAGGATCAGACTAGAACCCTAAAATATTATGCAACCTCAATCACTGAACCTCACTAGCCAACAAGCTCACTTCATTCTAAAATATTTCTCTTCTCAATTTTTGGATAGGTCTCGAGACACTAAATCAACCGAGCTCCCGCAGTCTCACTGTTGGCATGATTGGCCTCAAGACACTAAGTCAACCGAACTCCCATAATCACACCACAAATCTCAATAATCAATTATTCATATCTCACATCAATAAATTTCATAGCATCAACCCTAACATTTTAACGTACTGGTGTACACACAGTTCTAGTGTAACCCACTAAGTAACATGTTCCACTGCTATCCTCAAAAAAAAAAAAAAAAAAAAATATATATATATATATATAGACACACACACATATATATATATATATTCGTAATCAAATAATGAAAATTCAATATCAAAATGTGACAACATATATTATTAAAAATAAATATTCTCAATATTTATATGGAAAATCATAAATATGAATATTAAAAATAATAAATATGATTTAATGAAATGAGCATGATTAAATTCATATTTATTAAAATATATGAATGCTTATAATATCAATTTACATGCAATGTATACATATGATAATAATTCACAGTTATGCGCTTCTCTAAAAGGACTAGACTGACCTGGTCCTATAGGCCTCGATTTTAGAGCAACTATAGAATAATAATAATAATAATAATAATAATAATAATAATAATAATAATAATAATAATAATAATAATAATAATAATAATAATAATAATAATAATAATAATAATAATAATAATAATAATAATAATAATATTATTATTATTATTATTATTATTATTATTATTATTATTATTATTATTATTATTATTAAATTCCTAATTTTATACATCTAAAATTTCTAAAGAACAACTCGATCTAGGATGCAACTTGACAAAAATTCAAAACTTATGATCGATCTGATGTCACGTTTTATGAGAATTTTACCGAAAATTTGATAAAGTGTCCTCTGTAAAATGGACATCTCTCTACAAAAAGTAGAGTTGATTCTACATGTAAACACACTTCAGATACACAAAATACTCAACTTCTCGGGTTGGACCCTCGAACTATATAAATTACCCAGCCAAAAACCAATATACATAAAGATCAATCATTTAATAATAAATATTAAAAATCACTAAAATACATAAAAAGAATCAATAAAATACTACAATTCAACTTATTTAAATAATAAAAACATTAAAGATATTTATTTTCAAAATAATTAATAAAATCTCAATATAATTAAATAATATTAATAAGAATTTATTTTTTCAAATATTCAAAATTAAATTGCGTAAATTACAAATAATTATTTAAATTTCTCAAATATATAATAAAAATAGCTAAAATCCATTTAATCATAAAAATAATAAATAAAATTATTATTTAATATATTTCCAAAAATTATTATTAATTAGCTAAAAATAGTAAATAATTCATAAAAATTATTTAGTCAAAAATTATCCAAAACATAATAATCAACAATAATTTCAATTAAAATATAAAATTTACTAATTTTTCCAAAAATCCAATTTTTATATAAACATTCAAAAATTCATAATAAAAATTTGGTACACAATTTCAATAAACTTTCTTCACAAAATATGCTTAAAATAATTAGTAAAATTTATAAAAAAATATAAATTTTTAGAGCTCAAAATAGTGCATGAACAGTTACTCCAAGCCCGAAAATTCAAAATTTTATGAAAAATAAGTAAAAATCACATTTACCTTCCTCACAATCTCTACAACAATTAATCTCAAAGCAACAGTAGCTAATAAAAAAAAAAGCTTAAACTAATAAAAAATTTAAAATACTAAAAAATGAATTATACAAATATAGGATAGAAGTTAAAACTCGAAACAGTTATAAAATTTGAAAAGCCTAGAGGATAAGTTTCCAAAAGAGTCCAACATTGGCCTCTGTCATCACCAGAATCATTTTTAGCGAGGAAGGGAAGATCCAGCCAAAACAAGAAAAATCAAGAAGAAATTGGGTTTTCAAGGGGGTCAGGGGAGGCTACTGGACATTTTGACTTTTTTTTTTAAAGTATAATAATGAAATAATACTATACATTAAAATATCTTTCACAATTATTTCACACCATAAAAACTATATATATATATATATATATAACAATTAATTTAATTTAATAAAATCACTCAATTAAATAATTATTAACAATAAAAATTAAACTTTAATTTCAAAATAATAATGATATTAAATAATAAAGCAAATACTAACACTGGAATTTAATTTAATTTCACAAATAATAAAAAATAATAAAATTATTAATATTAAAATAATATTCAACACTAAATATTAAAATTTAATTTCATAAAATAATTAAATATTGTAGTTTAATAAAATAATTATTAACACTGCAAATTTTATAAATTAATTCAATAATTTATAAAATTTTGGATTATAACACCTAGGCACTCTTGTCATAGATTTAATAAGACCTTTCATTGTGATAGCAATTATATTGCTAAACATTACAAGGAAAGAATATTATCTCAGCCAAGAATTAAGCTACATGAACTAGCAGAATTGGTGAAAAATGACTTGCATACCTATTTTGGGAAAACAATTTGTAGAAGAGCAAAAAATATAGTATTAGCTGCTGCCTTGGGTGATCCAAGAGTTGAGTTTGCTAAGTTACATGACTATATAGCTAAAATATTAAAGTTAAACCCTGGTTCAACTTATTTGGTAAAGTGTGATAGAGGGAGAGAACTTGGACAACAATTATTTAAAAGCTTCTATGTTAATGCCTTAAAAGAAGGATTTAAAAGGGATGTAGAAGAATAATTAGCTTCGATGGTTATTTCTTAAATTGTCCAACACAAGGCCAATTATTGGCAACTGTCTCAAAAGATCCAAATAATTATATGTACCCTATTGCTTGGGCAGTAGTTAAGATTGAAAAAAATAGGACATGGAAATGGTTCATTGAACTTTTGAGAGAAGATCTACAATTGGAAGATGGATATGGATTTTTGGTTGTCATTGATATGCAGAAGGTATGTATAAAGTGTTGTATGATTTTGTTTTGCTTTTCATACTATAAACTTTTGATGACATTGGCTAAACCTAACTATTTTTTTTAAAATTGTGTTTAAATGGCTTAATGGGTGATATGAATAATGTGCTACCAAAATGCTCAACATATCTTATCAGCTTGGAGAAAAAAATGGAAGGGAGAGGAAAGAAAAAAGAAGTTTTAAGAATGTGCTTATTCCACATTTGAAGCTCAATTGAAGGATAATCTCAATGAATTGGCAAAGTTAGGTTCAGGTATTATAGAGGACTTGTTATGCTACCCACATCATCAATGGTGCAAGGCATTCATTGGGACAACATCAAAGTGTGATTCAGTAGAAAACAATATGACTGAGACATTCAATGGTGGATCTTACAAGCAAGAAGCGAAATAATCTACATAATGCTTGATGAAATTAGAGTTAAAGTAATGAAACAGATAAAAGATATAAGGGAGTTTGCAGAAACTTAGCAGACTGGTATTGCTTCAAAGGTGCAATTTAAGTTAGACAGTAATAAGGAAAAAGCATGTAAGTGTAGCATCATTTTTAATAGAGAGCATGGTTTTAAGGTTGTTAGAGGTAATTACAGGCATATTGTAGACTTGCATAAACAGACCTGTACTTGTAGGTATTGGGAGCTGAAAGGCATTCCATGTGCACATGCTATATGTGCCATCTATAACAGGAAAATGAATTCGGATTCATTCATCAACAAATGGTTCACCAAGCAGACATATCTCAAATGTTATGGCACAATGATGCAACCTGTAATGGGAATGAGCTTGTAGCCTAAGTCAGATTACCTAACCATTCAACCACCACACATAACCAAAAAACCTGGCAGACCTAAGAAGCAAAGAAAGAGGGATAAAGATGAACTAAAAAGGAAGCGAAAGTTTGGGAAGTTTTCAAGGAGAGGTGTGGAAATGACTTGTTCACTTGACCATACTCAAGGTTATAACATGATCAGTTGTCCATCTAGAGGTCATCCGTAGCCTGAGGTAATTTCATTAGTTTAATAGTTATTATTTCATTTTGATAAATTTTTATTAATAATAATCAAATGTTTAATGAATATGTAGAATACAAATGTTGATAGTAGCCAAACAAGTGGTACTAATAGGCAACCAAGTGAGTCCAGAACCCGGCATTCAGTAGGGCCTAATGTGGAGAGCATACATGAAGTAAGTGTGGACTATACTACAAGTAATTTTTTTGTTGGATCAAATTCTCAGGTATGCTAGATGTTCGCTTACATATTCTTGGTTGCATTTACTCATATTTGTTTTCAAAATAGAAACAAGTGTAAATCTATTTTGTATATGGTTTTATTTTTATTATTTATAATTTCAAACAAGTGAAAACACTCCAAGAGTTAATGCTACCAACACTAGTAACAACAATTCAGTTAGTGGGTCTAATAAGGTAATGTACCATTAATTCTAATATGCAAGTAGTTATTTTTTTACCATTGACACAATGAAGTTTCTTACGTAAATTTTTGCTGGACTTATTAGAATTTTAATATAAATGATTTACAATTTACAATTGTCCAAGAAAGAGGTTTAGGGCAGCCTCTAGTTGGAAGGGGACGAGGCAGAGCAAGGACTTCATCAGATAGTGTACTTACTCCATAAAACATCGGCTCAAAAAGGTTTGCTGCACAAACACAATCATCACAAGTAAAGAGAGCAAGCTTTGCAGGATATGGTGTATGTTTATTGGAAAATGGATTGATGATTGAGAATGTAAGTCAAAATGATTATAGTTTAAATGAACTTAAACTTGTATTTTTCTACATAACACTGACATTAATTTTTGCTTCTAGTATGAGCGGCCAATAGCAAGAGTTGTCAGTATACCAACAACCTTAAAGAGTTCAGCTACAATAATTGGAAACCCAGTATTCAAGTCTCCAGGACTTAGGTGGAATGGCAAATATACTGTAACTTCTAGGCAGCTTCAAGAACAAAAGGATAAGCAAAGAATGACTAGACAACATGCACTACAAATTCCTACACAAGCTTCTTAAAGCAAGTGAAAGTGCAGCTCCTTGTCACTGTGCAGCTCCTTGCCACTGTGCAGCTCCAAGAAACACTAACAGCAATTAGAACTTGCTTCAATTGATAACAAGTGGAACTTTTTTAGCTATGTTATGATGATGTATATTTGGGATGAATGCAACTTTTTAGATAATATATTTTGGCAATGTTGTTGTGATAGATGCTAGCATCTTATATGTTGCTCATGTTGGACAATAGATATCATAAGTCACACCAATAAAGCAACGAACTCCTACATTCATTCTAAGTCATGGTACATTGTTGTTCCAATATACATTTCTACAGAGACATTACACCAAAAACCAAATTTCTGCAGACAAGGCTAAACATTACAATAGCCATTTTTCATTTTCTAAACCTCCTTAACACTACATCAGTTCTAATAAACCAACAAGACATTGTTGTTGATTTATAACTTACTTCCTAAAAACATTACCACCATAATAACAATTAATGCAATTATGTACTTCCTTTGCAACTTTTCAAGTGTTATTGCTCTATCTCTTTCCACTTCAACTTCTCTAATTCTTTGTAGCAAACCCAAGATAACACACCTTGATTGATCAGGCACAGGTGGATCGAACCACAAGAAGTCGTTACATGCTCCAACAGTCAACAGACTGCAAATTTAGAACCAAGAGGCCAATAAAAAATTCCTAATTATTTAAAAGTTGATGGATGCAATAGTTTAAAATGATAAAGTTCAAGGGAGAAAAGGAGCTATTGGCCATAACCATATTGACCTTTTACTGAAATACTAAAATTATCATTCTATTGGCATAATCTTTGAAAAATTCTATTGTAATTATTAATTACTCAAATTGGTATAATTTTATTAAGTAAAATACAAGGATAAAATTGATAAAAAACAATTAGCATTTTTTAACTTTTAAAGTAATAAATAAATGAAAATAAAAATATTTTCTAAAGTCATACGCAAAATAAAACGGAGGAAAAATTACAATTATATGAACTATTAAAAATTAGAGGCCATAATTTCTGAAAAAATAGAGATGAAGTCTTAAATATCTTAAATTTTAAGAATGTGATGATAAGTTTCAAATCATATAAAGGATTTTTTTTTAATCATTGTAAATCCAAGACTAGATTATCAAAAAAAAAAAAATCATATTTTAATTTTTATTAATTTGATATTTATTTTTTTAAATCAATATCTAAACTGATAAAAAATTATAAGTTAAAATATTTATTTTTTTTGTTATCTTAAATAGTAAATCAATTTAAATACTCTTATACATTATATTTTGCTTTTTATTTTAAAAAATACCTCTTACTCATTATATTAAATTTTAATAAAATAAGATAATATAGAATAAAAATTAAATATTATAATTAAAAAATTAAAATTAAAATTAAAACAATAATCAATTTTTTAAAATTTAGTTGAGTAAGTGAAAGGAAAAAACTTAACTAAAATGAATTAAGGAATAAAATTTAATCATATAATTAATAAAATAAAAAATAAAATAAATCAACACATTTTTTTTCGAACAATCAAAACATTTTAATTAGTGAAAAGAAAACTTTAACTCGTACAATTTATTAATATTTAATTAAAAAATAAAAAATGTAAATACAATTTATATAATTTTTTCTTCTAGAAATGTTTGCCACTTCCCCACATGGTAGAAACTTTCTTTGGTACAGATTTTTTAAGAAATATCATTAAATATCAACAAAAACCAAAGTATCTACACAAATTAAATATTGTTAAAAAAAATTAAATATAAATAAAACTAAGGGACGTTAATGTAAGTTTCAAAATAGCAATTACGTTTTTATTTCTCATTACTGACCCAAATTTATTTTAAAATAAAAAAAAAAGTTTTATACATTTTTCACTGCGCGTGCCCTCTTTTTCCCTCCTTTTTCAAAGGAACCTTCTCCCTGGTTCCCCTCCACAAATGTTAACGGCTTCTCCTTCCTAATCAATATTTAGAAATTTCCCATAATTGAAACGAGAAGCAAAAATCTCAATTTGCTTTTTTTTTTTTTTTTTTTTTACTTTTTGTGAAAAAGCTTCCCTGTTTTGTTTGGACCGTGAAAACATGATGTCAAACTGTGTCAACGGCAGAAAGTTTTCAATTTTTCAAGCATAAATTTCCTTTTCTTTTGAAGGGTTAATCTTCATTTCTTCTCTTCTTCGAGTTTTCTCTCTTTTTGCCTCATTTTTTGGCAGTTGGGTTCTTTTGTAGTGATGGGGTTCTGCTTTAGCTCAGAATATGATACAAAGAGTGATCCACGTTCTGGTATGATTGCTATTCTGCACATTTCTTATGCTTATTTGTTGATTTTTAAAGGTTTTACTTGCTTTATTTGTGTCTAGTAATGTTGATTTTTTGAAGGTTGACTCTGCAATTAGGATATCCTAAGTTCTAATTGGGTTTGCGCTACAGTATCAATGAATTTAACTCATGTCCTTATTGTTATGTCCCTCTGGGTTGATGGGGTTTTCTTTGTGTGGCGTTGTTGATAGAGAGGTGAGCCTGATGAAATTGAGCATTATTTGCAGCATTAGATCTTTCACCTTTCTGAAAATTTAGATGAAAGTGATGGGATATACAATTGCAGCTTATAGCCATATCAATTTGGCATCATTGGCAGCACTTGATGGGATGAAGTGACTATGACCAGAACTTGTTTAAGATTAGAATTTAGCTGAGTTCACTTGACATGGGGCATTTGATTACAGAAATGGCATTTGCAATTCTAAACTTACACAATTTTTTTCTTTTCCTTACCAGTTGGGAATATTGAGTAAGTTCCAGGGAAATTCCCCTTATTCTTTAATCTTTTAATTCAATTGAATCAGCAATTGAGCTTGAAAGTGGAATGTTTATAAGTCTGAAAGAGAGAAATTGAGTTTAATGACATAATATTTAATGGTGACCAACTCAAAATTGCAAAATAGGATTGTTGTAAAGGTTCATACTTGAACTTATTAAGAATTCACTATCATGTAAAAATGTATTTTTGTGTGGGTGTATGTGTATTGACATGTAAAAGGATGAACCCAGGTTATGCTAGCAGAAGCAGGAATCACATGAGCAAGTCAAGACGTAAGGTCTCATCTGCCCCAGAGCCTTCAACATTCCAAACAACTGGTGAAATTCTAGAGTCATCTGATTTGAAAACCTTTTGCTTTAATGAACTAAAAGAAGCTACAAGTGACTTCAGTCTAAATGCTGTAATTGGTGGGGGAAATTTCGGTTCTGTCTTCAGAGGGTGGATAGATATGCATTCATTAAAGGCTTCTCGGCCTGAGACTGGCACATGTATTGCTGTAAAGATGCTTAACCGAGAGGGTTGCCAAGGTCAAGAAGAATGGTTGGTAAGTATCGTTTCTCTATCCTTGTGCATACTTCTGTTTCCAAGGCTTCAAATCAGCTTTTCATAGAATCCTTGAATGTTCCCACATAAAAGTTAGGGTACAATTACATATAAAATAAATTGCTGATCTTGGTAATTGATTCTTTAAATGATTTTAAAGGGCAGTGACCCAATTTTTGCTGCAAAAGTTGATCAGATCATACCTTTTGAGTATGCATCTCTATATATCTTGTTTTGACTGTCATTTTTATTCCCCTAGTTCACAGAAAACAATAGTTAGAAGTAGGATTTATTACTTTTGTATTGCTGTGTTGTCAATAGGCAGAAATCAAATACATGGGGCAACTATGTCATCCAAATCTTGTGAAATTGATTGGTTACTGCTTGGAGGATGACTACCGACTGCTGGTCTATGAGTTTATGCCCAATCGCAGCTTGGAGAATTATCTATTTAATAGTGAGTACTTGATTCTGTCCTCTGTCAACCTTGTAACTTAAGCTCCAAGAGTTTTCTATGACCTCAAATATGCATTTGTAGCAGCAGGCGATTCACACTTTCAAACGGTATCTTGGAATCTTCTCATGAAAGTTGCCCTTGGTGCTGCTAAGTGTCTAGCATTTCTTCATTACCCAGTGGATGTGATATATCGAGATTTTAAGAGTTCTAATATCCTGCTTGATGCAGTAAGTGAAAGGGTTCAATTACTGAATCTGATATCTGCATGAGTTACATTGTTATCAATTACTTGACAAATTTGTTTTTAATTTGAAAATGATAGAACTACAATGCCAAGCTCTCTGATTTTGGATTGGCCAGAGATGGGCCAATCGGCAGTAAAAGCCATGTATCTACGAGGGTCTTGGGTGCTGAAGGGTATGTAGCACCTGAATATGTCAGAACAGGTATTCTTTTGGTTTAATACATTGCTCTACTTCGTAATTGGCATTTCTATGACTTGTTAAAAGAGAAGAAATATCATATGCTACTTTAACTATGCTTTTGCCTTTTGTTGTATAAAAGTTAATATCTCCTACTTGTTTCTCACTTTATTTCTTTCTCTTGTAGGTCATCTTACTAAAAAGGTTGATGTGTACGGTTTCGGGATTGTTCTTCTTGAAATGATCTCTGGAAGACGAGCTGTAGATAGAAACAAGCCATCTGAAGAACAATACTTGGGCAATTGGGCAAGGAGCTTCAGTGGACGCAGAGTTTCCCAAGTCTTAAATCCTGCCATTACAGGCCAGTCTGTGACAAGCAATGTGATAAAAGTGGCTCAACTTGCACAAAAATGTGTGTTATTGGATCAAAAGTCTAGGCCGGACATGAGAGATGTGGTAAAAATTTTGGAAGAAGTGCAGGTTCTGGACCTCAACCACAATGAGGGATCTGGAGGCTGTAAACAAAGCAAATCAAAAAATGGTACTAAATATGGCAATAGAAAAAGAAGTTAGATGAAGTTTGCAATGGAAAATCTGTCCACTGCTGTAACTCATCTGCTTCTCTTGTTTCTGTATTAATTCTTTTGTATGTAAGTTGATATAACATGTCCATTTAGATAGGCATCTATTTGAAGTAAATAATGGATCTTGATTGGTTCATTGCTCTACTACGTTGTTAGAATTGTGTTGTCAGTTCAGTTGCATATTTCAAACTCTGGAATTTTGTGAACTTTTCTGAGATGAGAATTGAGTAAGTGCAGCAGAAAAGACTATAATTCTTATTTCCTTTATCTGGGCTGCACAATTTTTCATTTATTTTCTCTTTGTTCTTTGTACTTCATTTGTTTTGGGTTATTTGCAAAAATAAATTTTAAAGTTTAGCGTTTTTTGCAATTTAATTGTATCTTTTTAATTTTGGCAAAAAAATACATTAATTTATAAACTTTTACAATTCGAATAACAAATGACAAAATTAGGGATCTTGTAGCAAGAGATTAATTAAATAATCCACATCAGTTGGGCTTTATATCCATCTCAAAACACACCGTTTTAGCAAAGTATATTTCATCCAAATGGGCCTATAGAGGGTAAAACTCATGTCTCCACAAGGGTCATGGGTAGTATGCTGCTCCTGAGCGTATGGACACAGGTATCTTGCAATTTATTACTTCTGTTGATGGCAACATTTGGCGTAGCTGTGTTTGATGGAAAAGTCTCTGGCTTTGTTTTGACTTGTTTGTATCTGAATTTATTCTGTTCCTCTTCATGAAGGTCATCTAACAACAAAAAGTGACGTATACAGGTTTGAAGTTGTATTCCTTGAAATGTTATCCGGCCGACGGACCATACACAAAAACTGGCCTTCTAAAGAGCACAATTTAGCTGAGTGGGCAATGACTTATCACAGCAGCAAAGGGAAAGTTCTGAATAAAGTGTTGGATACTCGCATTGCAGGGCAGCATACAATTAGTGCTGTCATACAAGCATGCGACCTTGTAGTCAAATGTATATCAGCATATCCAAGGCTTAGGCCCAGCATGCAAGAAGTGGTAGACATTCTGGAACAACTCTATGATTCCAACGACAAATTGGCAATAGATGTATCCATGAGCTGTTGTCGGAAAAAGGTCTAAATCTGTCTTGTAAGTTTCACATGAAAAAGCTGGCAATAGATGTATCCATTATGGCTGATTGTATTAGCTTGAGCATTGTATCTGTGTGATATTGTATAAAATAACAGTAAAATTTTGTATATTTCTTTTTTTTATTTTATTTTTTTTTGGTATATTACAAAAGCCTTAACTATTTCAGGTGGCAAACCCTATAAGAGATGGCAAAACTCTCCCAGCATTTGTTTCTCTGTGTAAAATGCTTGAACTCGAAACCTTATTTAAAGAAATTCAAGCCTATTGTTAGTTATATTTCTTGTTCTTTCACCTCATCTCAACTAATAAGCTCTGTGGCAAAAGCGTAAATTCATATTCATATCACATTCTCATTAGATAAACATAAAGCATTTAAAATATGTATAGACATTCAGTGATTAGGTGCAATGTTTAAAATATATATTACTTATCCAATGTTAAATATAATACTTATATGTAAGTAAAAATCTCCTTGTTTATCTTCTTCATGAAAGAGGAAAAAGAATTAGTTGTTTCTAGTATATGCAGCCACGTTGAATTAGTTGTTGGAATATTTTTACCACTCTTGTGGTCGTATCCGGATCGAATCAAATTAGTTAGAGTTCAATGAGTTTGAATACAAGTGGTTCACACAAAAAAAAAAGAAAAAAGAATTACTTTCAATATACAATTAAGCTCTGATAGGTTCAATGGTGCAATATTTAAAATATATATCACTTATCCAGTATTAAATATAGGAATAACAACAATCTTAGTGCTAAAAAATATTACGTTTTTACAATTAAGTCTTAGAAGAAAAAAATTTTACAATCAAATTCTAAAATTAATTAAAAAATATCTTTTAGTCCTATTCTATTAAACTTGACGGAAGATGATAACATGTCAGTCATCTTACACTTCTTCTCAAAACATGTTGATGACTTGTTAGTCATCATACGGGAATCCATAACACCTCATTGCCACATAGGCCAACCAGTTTTCCAATAACTTAAAAATTACCTTTTGGAGACTAACCACCCTCCTCAATTTGGTAGCAGCAGCATGGTTGTGGTAATTGATTTGGACGTCGCACCAGCAACCGTAAGAGCAGCAACTGGCCTCGCATTCGATCTGACACCACTAAAAAGAGACAGTAACGATCTTTAAGAGGAAGAGGAAGGAGGAGGAACTCTCCTTAATTTGCTCTAAGAACAGAACAGGTAGCAAAAGAAACAAAACCTTGATATAGTAACAAGTTCAAAAAAATTCTCCCGCCTTCTCAATATGGCATCAAACAACTCAGTAAAAATATTGAAGACCTGCAAGGTTGCTCCGGCGGCCAACCGATCTATGCAATCAGCCACTGAATCATCTCTCCCTCTTACCTTTTATGATATAAAATGACACAAATTTCCTCTAACTGAGAATCTCTTCTTCTACAAACTCATTGACTCAACTTCTACTATTTTTAACTCAACAATCTTCCCTGCACTCAAACACCCACTGTCTCAGACCTTTCTCCATTTCCTCCCTCTGTCTGGTCACCTTACTTGGCCTCCGAACTCCCCAATACCGGCCATTGTCTACTCTCTGAATCACAGTGTTTCATTAACACTTGCGGAGTCTAATGCTGATTTTGACGACTACATCAGCAAGTTATAAATATCGGTTGCACAACAAATGTGTCAGTTCAGAATTCAGTCATTGCATAAATGTTTGATTTAGTAGAAGAAGAAACAATGCCTTCTGCTTTACATGAAATCTGAATTCTACAGAAGTGATAAAAGCTACAAGACCTCTTCTGGTCTTGATCTCAACCTCTGCTATTCCATCCCTCATATTTCCTTGTTGAAGAATAGTCATCATACAAGTTTTGATTCAGATGAAACAAAAAGCCACAAGAGGGTAAAGCAAGGACCATTTGCTGTCGAATCAATTAGAAACGATACTGGATGTTATGCTGCTAGCAGCAATAGTGGGTGTAGTAATAGCAGTAGCTTGCCAAGACTCCAGTTCAGAGATTATGTATGGGCTTATACAGAAAGATACTTAGCAATTGAGGCTATGGAAGAAGCAGCTGCAGCTTTAATGGTAAGCGAAAATAATGAAGCCAAGAAAGAAGAAGGCATTGATGGGATGAAAATAGTTCAGCAACTCATTACTTGTGCTGAAGCTGTGGCTTGCCGCCACAAAACACATGCTTCTGCATTGCTATATGAGTCGAGAGCTAATCCCTTTGTCTTTGGGACATCATTTCAAAGGGTTGCTTCATGCTTTGTCCAAGGGTTATCTGAAAGGCTTGCGCTTGTTCAACCTAAGAATTTGTCAAACTTAACTCGAGTAAAGGTTTGAAGTCATGTTTGGTCAGATTGAATACGATTAAGGGATTCAGTTGAGCCTTTGGAAACAACGTTGCTTTGTGGGAGATGGAACTGGTGGTTATTTAACATTGACAGAGGAATCGGAAGAGATTGAGGATTTCATCAAGCGTACAAGGGACGGTGGTGCAGTCCTTATCGGAGTTGGTGTCAGAATTTATGTTGAGGAAGGAATTAATATCTAGTTGCATAGGGAGTTTGGTAGCTTAACAAGGCAATTAACGAACATGCATGCTTCCAAGGGGTCTAGTTTTCAGTATGGTCATTAGTAATAAGAAGTTTTTTATTTTATTCTATTTTCACTTCTTCTGACTCATGAAATTCAGCTCAGGAATTGAATCTTGAATTATGAAGTAATAATGTTGTAGAAATTTGAGATAAAATTTATGATTTTTGAAATATATGATAAATATTTTCATAAAAAAATAGCTGGAATTATAAAATGCCCACATTTTTTTTTTCTGATTGAAACCTAGAAAAATTCCATTGCAATGGGTTTAACACTATTCCTTTGGAGTGAACAAGCCCTTGTTAAGAAGCTGAAGACCATTCCTAGCAAATGCAAATGATTATTTATCATCATTCACCAAGGGCTTAACAGACTACTTGTAGACACCCGATTTGGTTGACCCATGTTAGAGGACGAATTAGGAACGCTCAGTTTGACAGGTCCGTTGTCGAGGCCAATGATGAGAATATAAAACTTGAACATGAGAATGAAACTTGAATCTCTAAGGGAAAGTGGACTTGAAAACCTAAAGTCTAAAAAGTCCAAAAATTAGCCCAATTGTCTAGAATCGGCCCAAGCCCGCTTGTCCCAATGCAGGCCCGGGCCAAGGGGGCGTCGCCTCAGTGCAATGAGGCAATTGCCTCATCAAAGAGGCGCCGCCTCTATGGTAGCCCACTTGCAGCTACAACCATGGTGGCCAAGTGGTATGGGCCCCACCCTCCAGACCTGATTCTTACATGAGAAAGAGATTTTTAGGAAAGAGAAAAAGGCTATGGAGGCTCATGATGAGCTAGAGGGCTTAGGGGAATAGGGAAGCTAAAGAATAAAAGGGAAAGAGAGAGAAAAAGAAAAGGTGGAGGAGATCATTGTTGAGAATTGAGGAGGGAAGAAAAAAGAGAGAAATGAGCTCTAAAAAAAGGAAGGAAAAAACGTCCTTAAGGAAAAAAGGGGGGGATTGAAGTAAACAAAGTCCACATTTTCCTAAGAGAAGAAGGAAGAAACTTATGTTAGAAGTAGAGATCATATCCTAGCAAGGATCACCATCAAAAGCATCTCTGAGGGCCTCTTATTTTGGTAAAAAACTTGCACTTAAACTTAACATGTTCATCATTTTGTGTGTTCGTGCTTGTGTGTAATCAAGTCATCAGTATACTTTAGGTGTATTTTAGGTATATTTTTAGTTTATCTTGCTTAATATCTCACTTTATTGATGTGATCTTTGAACAATTTTGCAGGTAGTTGTATTTTGATGATTGTAAAGTGTTTATATGCATGTATTGTTACTTAGAGTAGAAGTTTGAAAGTTTGAGAGTTGGAATCAGCCTGTTGATCAGGTGACACCTCTTCTTCATAGAGGCGTCACCTCTTGCCAATGAGGCAATTGCCTCATCACAGAGGTGATTGCCCTATTGACAGGCCTCCATGAGGTCTTCTCTCCTTTTATGTGTTATGTGCTCTTTTATGTGTTATGTGTTATGTGTCAGGGGCATCTGTTGATGAGGCGTCGCCTCATCAATGAGGCGATCGCCACATTGACAGTTTTGGCCCGCCTTTAGTTTTATTTTTATTAATATCTATCGTTTCTGACATTAAAAAATGTTTGTATCATTGCATGATAATGTTTAATCTAGATTGTTTGATATTTTCTTTAGTTCATGATGTAAGAACCCTTTTTATAAAGACTCTTTGTAAGTACTATTATATGTGATTTCATTTTTTGAAAAGAAGGACTAACTGTGTGTTACTTGCAGGAATTACTTGGTAATTTACGTCATTAAGTAGTCACCTTTAGTAGCTACTCCCTTTTATATCACCGTATTTACGTTTATTATCAGTTTATTTTCTGTATATATTTGGTTTATTTTCTGTATATTATTCTTTTATTTTTCCAAAAGCATTGTAATCCTTAATCCCCTTCCCCCATTTGATTTTGAATGTCTGGTTGTAAATTATTATTTATTTTCTTTTTGTTGAAAGCTGGGACTCGAGAGCATGAAATGGAATTAATGTGCAAACTTGAATCTAATTGTAAAATTTGGAAAATGAATGAAGGACAAATGCAATTTTGAATGTAAATGAGGAAATAATTAAATAATTAAAGGTAATAAAACACAAAACACGAATGGAGGCCAATCGTAAGGTTGGGTAAGCATTCAAACGCTCATACCCAATTTCCGAACTCGATCTCTGATGACGGCTTTTAGGAACCTCCATGGGATTCGATTGCTATAAAGTGTGTCCTGGCTTTTATCCGGGTGGTGACTCCATCTCCAAATAGGCCTAAGACCTATATCATATTTTCCAAGTGGGCCTTGAGTCCACATAGTGTTGTGGTCGCTAAACACTTGGGCGCATGCTAAATCCTGCCACCTATAATGGCGACTCCATTGGGGATAGAGAAATTGATTCCAGTTTTTTTTTTGTTTTATCATCTTTAATTATTTTCTTATTTCTTCCTGCATTTATGCATTCACTACACATTTTGCATACAATGAGCACTTCAGTCCCGAATAAACCCGATAATAGTTAGTACTTTGCTACCTATGTTTTACTCAAACCTGGTCATATAATATTTGATTATTGTCACTCACGACACGTACTAATCCATGTTGTTTAACCCTTGAGTGGGGAGACGTATATGGATGTATATCATTGTGGGAGCCGAAGCCTTTTTACCCAAAACTGAAGCCCATATAATGACTTAGCAACTATCCTTAGGAATTTTCCCACATGCATGTGTATTATATCATATAATGGACCTTTAAAATAAATCTTGAGCCCATCAATATGCAATCCAAGGTAAAATGGACCATCTTGTCCAACCAAGGCCCATTATAAACAAGCTAGTTAACAAGGGCCTCTCACGCCTATTTATAACCCATTTCAAGTGGGCCTTAACAAGTGAGTTTATAGTGCTAAGGATCTTGACTTATAAGAAATGGACTCAGGCTTTATTTAAAGGACCCATTACTTTTCTAAATCATTTTGAGAGTTATCTTGCATACGTCAGTTTTGTTATCCCCCGTTGATAATTAAAACCCAGGCCAAAAATCCTAGGACAAGATACTCGCCATTGAATATGTGTGTGGGAGAAATAAGGGCGAAAGTTTGCACGTTTAACCTTCGCATTTTGTTTTTATGTATCTTCGCTTCTGTGTTTATTTGTTTATTAATTTTTTAATAAAATGGACTTACATGTCATGCATACATGTCATGCATCATTCTAACCAACGGTTTTGCAGCACTATAGATCCTTCGAGCTCAGTAGGGTGGGTTCAAAATAGTTTAAGCCGTCTAGTCAGAAATTTTGAAGTGAGAATGGTAGGAGGGTACGATCCAAAAGTGTTCAAGGCACAGTTGAAAGATGAAGTAATGATAGAAACCCGATCTATGATAAGGCAAATGATGGGAAAAATTACTAAGCTCATCAAGGAGAACCAACCAATATAGCCATCCAATGCACCACCAATCAATCCAATGGATCTTGATAAGGAAATCCCAATTAGAGGGAGGGAAGAAGATGACGTGATAATGTTAGCCAATCTGACAGATCGAAGAAATGTAAACCCAATTGAAGATGTGGGTCAAACTGAATGGGCCAAGAACATGACCAAAGTGATGAACCAGATGTAGATGATGATGAAGGAAAAAGGGATCGTCGCTCCCCTAGATTATGATATGAACCTTAAAAAGGAGGGTGAACCGCTGCCACGTAAGTTTAAATTCCCCGATATAAAGAAATACACTGGCACTGAGGATCCCCATTTGCACTTGAAATAGTATGTGACCTATATGAAGGCTACTGAGCTGACTGAGAGCCAAATCATCAAGCAGTTCCCTATTTCACTGGAGGGAGCACCAATCCGCTGGTACTATACCTTGGAATCATATGTTCAGTCAGATTGGAAGGAATTGTATGCTCCTTTTATCAAGCAGTACGGTCTCAATGTTCAATTAGAGGTGTCCCTAAGAGATCTGCAGAACACCAAGCAAAACTTCAATGAGTCTTTTGCTGACTACCTGACCCGTTGGAGAGGAAAGTTGTCTTTAATGAGGCATAGGCCTGCTGAATCAGATTAGCTAGTCTTGGCAATAGAAGGTTGTGTCCTAGCATTGTCTAGAAAATTGAGGGATTTGGGAATTAGAAGCTTTGAAGAATTGTACAGATTTGGGGTCCAAAAAGAGTCAAATTTGGCTCAAGAAAAGAAATTCTTTGAAAGAGAATCTAGGGGCAAAGAAGGGGCCAATTCAAGCAGTAATGTTCAGATTCATGCCATTCGACCACCAAGCAACAATGTATAGATCAGTGCAGTTAGACAACCTTAGAGATTTTCCAATTTGGGACATCCCATGTCCAAGGTCCTTGACAAGCTCATCGAGAAGAACTTGTTACGACCTTTACCTTTACAACCACCCTTGCCTGGTGCTAACCCAAAGCTTTTCTATAAATTTCATTAGACTATCAAACATGACATAAATAGTTGTGCCCAATTAAAACATGAAATCCAAGACCTAATAGACTCAAGTGAAATTACTGACCCCGAAAATAGAAAACCAAACACGTAAACCAACACTTTACCTAATTACCAAAATGTCCCACCACTAAATGCACCCATCTTAATGGTTAGCTCTGGTATAATAGAGGAGCAAGTTTTAAACTCCTTTGTTGATATCTCCCATAATCCCATAAAAACCAAACCTAAGAACTTGAAACTGAACCAACAACCCATGGAATTGCAGGTGCGTGTCTTGGACATGTGGAGTTCTGATGATGAGAGTGAAGAACAGATTGACTTGTGGGACAACAAGGAGAGTGAGCCAGGTCAATTTGTGGGGAAGGTCGAAGAAAAGAAAAAGGAACCTGAGGCTACCAAGTCTGAGCCCGAAAAAGCAGGAAGCTTAGAGAAAGGGAAGGGAATAGAGCAGAGCAAGAAGACCATTGCCAGCATTTGGGAATTACTTATGCATTCTAGGGACCATATGGAGGCTTTAGTTCTGGCACTAGATCAGAAAAAGATTTCCACTAATTCTACTCCAAAGTAGATGGTCCAGTCACTAATGGAAACCCCCCTAAGGGATGATAACATTTTCCAATGATGATCTGCCTCTAAAAGGGAGGGATCACCATAAAGCTCTATTTATTAAAGTTGAGGTGAAAGGGAAAATGACCTACTGTGTGATGGTTGATAATGATTTTGCCATCAATGTGTGTCCGTTAAAGATCCTACCGAAGCTAGGGTTGACAATGGTCAATTTAAAGCCTTTTGAGATAGTTATCAAGGCTTATGATGACACCAAAAGGTCTGTGGAAGGAACTTTCAGGGCATTGGTTAAAACGGTACCTATAGAAGTCTAGGTTGACTTGCATGTGATTGATATCTCGGTGACATTTGCCATTTTATTAGGGAGGCCATGGTTTCACCCTTTGGGCGGCATCCCATCTACTAGTCATTAAAAGATCAAATTCCCTCATGAAGGAAGAGTTGTCACCATCTCCATTGAAATCGAGGTCACTGTGGCTACTTTAAAGTTGACCCTTAAAGAGGTTTCCATTAATCCCAATTTTGAGGTGTGTGTAATTTACGAGGATGAGATGGATGAGAAGGTTTTAAAAATGATGCGCAACATGAAGTTTTTGCCTAGCATGGGGTTGGGAAGAGATCAGAACGAGCCTTCAAAATTTATGGAGAACAAGGTGCCTATATTGAGGAACGGGCTGGGGTTTAAAGAGGTTGATGGAACTAAGGAAGGTGGATGACTGGGGCAAGTATGAAGAAAAGGTAAAGGAGGCCATGGCCGGAAAGAAAACTGTGTAGGAAATCTTTGTAAAGGAAGGCACTAGGCACCCATATAGCAGGACTCTAGAACCTCTCCTGATGGTTGGGGAAGTTATCTTAGGATTCAAAATTTTTGCTGAATTTATGAATAAAGCCAAAGGTATTGATATTAAAGAAGCCTCTACTGAGGAGTTATTATTGGCTGAAGAGGAGTTCAAAGAGGATAAAGCTACCTCGGAGTTGAAAGACATGGATGATTAAAGCAAGGAATTTGATTTTGAAACCTACGTTCTCAACTCCATCATATATGTCTTTTATGATGACTATGATGTCTCTTTTCCTTCTCTGTTTGAGACTGATGATCTTTTATTTTCGAAAATGAATGCAATGATCTGAATTTGCTTATTTGTGTGATGTGTTCTCTAATTGTTATTCTGTTTGTGATGATCATTTCATGCATATGTTTGACATTAATTCCACACAAACTGAATCATTTAATTTGGGCACAAATGATAATCCTAAAAATATATTGCTTACCTTTGGTTTAATTCATGATGAGAGTAAAAAAATGAAAGAAATCTTAAAAAGGAGACAAAAAATATTTGCTTGGAGTTATGAAGACATGCCTAGAATCGATAGAGAGATCTTTGAACACAAAATTCCCATATATCCTCATATGGTGCCAATAAAGCAAAAGCAAAGGAGGTTGAGGCTGGAATGGGCTCTCCTGGTCAAGGAAGAGGTCAAAAAACAGTTAAAGGCAAAGTTTCTGAAGGTAGTAGAGGATACCCAGTGGTTAGTAAAAATAGTTCCTGTTCCCAAGAAGGATGGAAGGGTCAAAGTGTGTGTGGACTATCGAGATTTAAGCAAAGCATGCCCCAAAGATGACTTTCCGCTATCGCACATCGACACGCTGATTGATAGTGTAGCTTCCAATGCGATATACTCTTTCATGGATGGGTTTTCGAGAAACAATCAGATCATGATGGCGGTGATGGATAAGTTGAAAACATCCTTCACCACCGAATGGGGCATGTATTGTTACCGTGTGATGCCTTTCGGATTAAAAAATGTAGGAGCCACTTATTAGAGGATGGCAACTGCCTTGCTACACGACATGATCCATAATGAGGTAGAGGTATATATGGATGATATGATGGTGAAATCTGTAACCAGGGAAGGGCATTTCGAGGCGCTGGACAAATTCCTGGCAAGGGCAAAAAAGTACAATCTCAAACTGAATCCGAAGAAGTGTGTTTTTAGGGTTGCATCTGGGAAACTGTTGGGGTATATTGTCAGCTAGAAAGGAATAGAGGTAGATCTAGATAAGGTTAAGGCAATTCGGGACATTCCTGGCCAAGGAATGAAAAGAGGTCCGAGGGTTCCTGGGACATTTGCAGTATATCAGCAGATTTATAGCTAAATTGACAGTCGTCTATAATCCCATCTTTAAGCTTCTAAGGAAAGATCAACTCGTAGTGTGGGATGAAAGGTGTTAGCAAGCCTTTTGAAGCTGTCAAGGATTACATGATAAATCTGTAATATCCCGTGTTTTTAAATATTTTTACATTGTACTGGGATATACAGTGTTAATAATTTTAGTATATGTATCATGATATTTTTACGAGTTGATATGTATTTAAAACCTATTTTAATTATTGTGTATTATTTATAGTGCTTTACGTAAAATTTTCCCGGGACTTGCATTTTCGGAGAAATTTTCACGTAAATAATTTATTATTAATTATTTTAAATATATTTTCGGACTTGCATGAACTCATACGTATTTTTAAATTACTAAATAGAGCCTATGTGTGTATATATTTATTTAATTAGGGTTTAGTATTTTACCCTAATATTTTATTAATTAATTAATTATTTTATTGTTATTTAATTATTTTTAATTAATATTAAATTTTAAAATATTAAATATTAAGTGTGTGGATGTGATTTTTTTCAAATATTTTATTAAAATTATTTTTTATTATTATTTTCCTTTTTTCTTTTTCTTTTTCTTTTTCTTTTCTTTTCTTTTCTTTTTCTTCTTTTTCTTCTTCTCCTTCCCCGTGCCGACCACTCCCTCACCACCAACCGCCGTTGCAACTGCCGTTCCCCTACCGTCGGTATGCCTCCCGGCTTGCCACCGTCGTCCCCAGCCGTTCCCTGCCGCCAGCAGCCTCCTTCCCCGGCGCCGGTGAGCTGTTTTTCTTCATTTCCGGCCGAGAATTCCATTTCTCCTCACCTTGCGATTCTGGCCACCATTTTCGACACCACCAATCTCTTTCTTCTCCTTGAGCTCCGATGAGTGTGATTCTAGCTTTGGTTTGAGCTTAAATGGTCTTGATTTGCTTAGGTTTCAAATTTTCCAATTCGGCCATATTAGGGTTTTTAATTTTTTTGAGCTTCGAATTGATTGATTCATGAAAACTCCCTTCACAAATGTTGATCCTAGTAGCTTAATCTACATGTATGAATTTTTGTGGAATTTTTGGAGATTGTTTGGATTTTTGGGTATTTTTGAATATTTTAATATTATTTTCTAATTTTCGGAAATTAATTAAATAAATTATGAAATTGTATTTTATGGTTAAATTAGGTGTTTAAATGAATTATAGGAATTTATTTTGAATTTTTATGAAATTCTAAGTATTTATTTGAATTATTGAAGTTTATGTAATTTTGGGAAAATTAGGTTAATTATGTTTTTAATTGAATTTAATTGGTTAATTGAGTTTAATTATTAAAATTATTGATAAATATGTTGAGAAAATTAATTTTGGATAATTGTATAATTTTTGGTGAATTTTTGAAGTAATTATAGTATATTTATATATATAAGGGCATTTTGGTAATTTTAGCCTAAATTGGCTAAAATGTAATTTAATTAGTTTTAATAGTTATTTAAGGTATAAAAATGATTTCTACAAATTATTTGGTATTTTTAACTAATTAAAACTATTTTTCATGAATTATTTTCAATTATATATATAATATACGGTTTTACTAATAAAATGAGTTTTTATCGGGTTTTACTGTGTTTTAAGGTTAATTATGTAATTTCTACATATAAAATAAATTTCTATGTTATAAGGATATTTTTGGTATTTCCTGAATTGTTTTGTGTTTATGGACCCCGGTCGGTAGACTGTAGTTTGGAGTCCGATCGAGGGGTTGTGAATGAGATATGGTGTTTATTTTCGAAGTGTGTTTCTTTGTAGGGTCGGCTCTACTCTTTGAGTAGAGAGATGTCCATTTTACAGGGGAGGTTCTACCGAATTTTTGGTAGAATTCTCATAAAATGTGATGTCCGGTCGAACCCTAATCTCAATTCTGTGTTTAATACTCTAGATCGAATTCTAGGATTTTTGTTAGGTTTATTCTGATGTCTATTATTTATTATTTATTTAGTTGCACCAAGACTGAGGCCTAGTGGACCAGGCCCATCGGACCCATCTCGAGGAGCGCACTAATTTGTGAGTTATTATACTATATATATATGCTTTAGGATGCATGATTTAGAAATATATGTTTTATTTTGATTAATATGCATAAATAATGTGATTTGTATTTAAGTATATTTTTGGTATATAATAAATTGTATACATGTTTTGTTAATAAATTATATTTAAAATATTTTTAAATATATTTCTAATTTAAATTGTAAGTTAATTGGATTTATTTGGCGTATATATACTCGAAATATACTTGGTTTACTTTTGGTATATTTTTGGTATATATATGGTTTATATTGTTATTTTATTTAATTTTATGCATCATTTATTATGAATGAATGTTTTATATTCATTAATGAAGGATATCAATAGAACGTGCTACCTAGTGGGCAGCACTAGGACTAAGTACGTACTAGTACGCCTATAGCATTTAGGCTATATTACTAACCATTTGTGGATATTGATTGGTTATGATTATTTGATGTGTGAGATATGATTTGGGAGTGTGATTGCTGGAGCTCGGTTGACCAAGTGTCTCGAGGCCAATCACACTGACAGTCAGACTGCTAGAGCTCGATTGACTTAGTGTCTCGGGGTCAGTCTACTGTCTAAATGGATTAAGTGGATATATTTGGAATAAGTGAGTCTGTATGGCTAGAGTGTTGTCTAACACTATTTTCGAGGTTGCGATATTCTAGGGTTCTATGTGATCCTTCATAAACGATGATTTTCAATAAAAATATATAAAAATAATTTTTACTGCATCTGTGTGAATTTTCCTGTATATATATATATATATATATATATATATATATATATATATATATATATATATATATATATATATATATATATATATATTGTTGATTGTATGCATTGTCATTTAGTGTGTAGGTATATATATTATAGTAATTCACTCAGTGAGGTCTGACTCCCCTCCATTGATAATTTTTCAGGAGAGTCAACATCTTCAGACCTCAGTAGCAGGCCTATACGCCGGATTTCTTCCGTCCCGGCTTCTTTTTGTAAACTGCTTACTTGAGTCTTATTTTTATAATCTAGACACTGCAGTAGTTGTAAATTAATTTGTGGGATTTTATGTATTTTATTTATGTGAGATATTGTATTATATTTGAGAACTGAATTTGTATTAAAAGATTTATATATATATGAGATGAGATTTGACTTAAATCCAGTTGGTGAAAATAATATTATGATATTTATGATTTTTATTTCCGTTGCATTTGATATTTTAATTATTATTATTGCATGTTTATTTTATTTTTAGGCTTGCTACGGGTTCCGGATTCGAAAGAATTCCCGTTCCCTAGCGCCGGTCATGGCCCCTATTTTGGGTCGTGACAAAGTTGGTATCAGAGCAGAGTTCTGTGTCAGGGCTTAGTTATGTGAGTTGTGGCCCTAGTTTTCAGAGTTGTGTTTTCTGTTGAACTACTGCAGTGAATTAGGTTCGAGTATGTCTTGATGAGTATTCCTTGCTTAGTTTTTTGCATTATTCCTTCGTTGTCTGTTTTGCCTGAATCTTTTCGTTTGTCTTTTCAGAATGAGGAGGCGAGCGCGTGTTGCTCCACCAGTCGTTGAGGCCGAGGATGATGAGTCTTTTCAGGATGAGGTTTTACCTCCTGAGCAGCCAGTTAGACGTAGAGGTCGTGGCAGAGGTAGACCTTGAGGAGCAACAGGTCGCTGTAGGCAGAGAGAGTTACAGGACGAGGAGCCTATAGAGCCTGAGTTTGATGTTCCTGTTCCTCCAGTTGTTCAGCCTGTTCAGCCTGCCTATCAGCAAGGTATGTCTGACCCTGAGGTAGCTTTATTCTATGCCCGAGTTGGCAGGATTATTTTTTATGGTACTTTCGATCTGTTAGATTTTCTACATGCGATTGAGACTAGGACTCGGACTGCTCATACCGAGTACCAGCGGATCATGATCATTGAGTTATTTGTCGAGGGACTAGCCCTAGATTGGTTCATTCAGATAATCCAGCCTTATATGATGACGATGACCTTAGCTCAGTTTCGAGAGCGATTTATGAGGAGATTTTGTCCAGAGCCTCTTCGTTTGACCTATCGTCTTTGGTTGACCAGTATTTCTCGTGGAGATCGATCTGTAGAGGAGTACACCCGAGAGTTTCTCCGTCTGGGTAGATATGCAGAGGATCTGATGCGAGATCAGTATTTCACTGTTACTATATACGTTACTGGTTTGGGTTCAGCTTTTGCTGGTATGCCTACAGCAGGCCTTACTTTGGAGTCTGTGATTGAGTTGGCTAAGGAGATTGAGCTGAGGCTAGTTAGGCAAGGAGCGATGCCTAATTATTACCAGCTAGGAGTTCAGTCAAGTAGATTACAGGCTACTCCGTATTCGAGTTTTCATGTTGGTTCGACTAGTCAGCAGCGAGGTCCGACTCAGCAGAGTCAGAGACAGCAGCAGCGAGTGCATCGGAGCAGTAGACATGGCCGTGGAGGTCAGTGTAGATCGTTTAGATTTAGGTCAGGTGCTTCGAGCAGCAGCAGTGGTCGTAGTTCTGGATTAGCTGCCAGCGTTTGTCAGACTTGTGGTAGAGTCCATCAGGGACTGTGTTATCTGACACCACTGACATGCTTCAGTTGCGGGCAGATAGGACATTTTGCCAAATCGTGTCCTTATTCCGGGTATCAGCAGTCGCAGATTTCGTGATTCTTACAGCAGTCGATTGCTAGTGCTGCACTCGTGCCATTTCAGTTACCACTAGTTCAGCATCAGAGTTCCACTCAGTTTGTTCCACAGCAGAGTCATGGTAGAGGTACTAGAGGAGGTGCCAGAGGTGTTGGCCAGGCTTCTACCAGTCAGCAGGGAGGTCGAGGTCAGGCCAGAGTCTTTCATCTCTGTCACGACCCAAAACAGGGGCCATGACCGACGCTAGGGAATGGGAATTCTTTCGAATCCGGAACCCGTAGCAAGCCTAAAAATAAAATAAAACATGCAATAATAGTAGCAATATATAATGCAGCGGAAATAAAAATCATAAATATCACAATATTATTTTCACCAACTGGATTTACGTCAAATCTCATCTCATATATATAAATCTTTTACTACAAATCCAGTTTCAAATATAATACAATATCTCACATAAATAAAATACATAAAATCTGACCAAATTAATTTACAACTACTGCAGTGTCTAGATTATAAAAATAAGACTCAAGTAAACAGTTTACACAAGGAAGCCGGGGCGAAAGAAATCCGGCGTACAGGCCTGCTACTGAGGTCTGAAGATGTTGACTCTCCTGAAAAATTATCAACGGAGGGGAGTCAGACCTCACTGAGTGAATTACTATAATATATATACATACACACAAAATGATAATGCATACAATCAACAATATATATATAATATGTATATATACAGGCAATTACACACATATGCAGTAAAAATCATTTTTTATATATTTTTATTAAAAATCATCGTTTATGAAGGATCACATAGAATCCCAGAATATCGCAACCTCGAAAATAGTGTTAGACAACACTATAGCCATACAGGCTCACTTAATCCAAATATATCCACTTAGTCCATTTAGACAGTAGACTGGCCCCGAGACACTAAGTCAACCGAGCTCCAGCAGTCTGACTGCCAGTGTGATTGGCCCCGAGACACTTGGTCAACCGAGCTCTAGTAATCACACCATCAATCATATCTCATATCACATAAATCAATCCATCCAAATCAATATCCACAAACAAGTTAGTAATATAGCTTAAATGCTATAGGCGTACCGGTACGTACTCCGTCCTAGTGTTGCCCACTAGGTAGCACGTTCTATTGATATCCTTCATCATTAATAATATAAAACATTCATTCACAAAAATAAATGATGCATGAAGTTCAATAAAATATCAACATAAACCATATATATACTAGAAATATACCAAAAATAAACCAGGTATATTTCGAGTATATATACGTCAAATAAATCCAATCAAATCATAAATTAAACTAGAAATATATTTAAAAAACATTTTAAATGTATTTTATTAACAAAACATGTATACAATTTATTATATACCAAAAATAAACCAAAATAAACTAAATATAAACTTAAGAAATAATCAAATTATTTATGCATATTTAATCAACATAAAATATGCATTTCTAAATCATGCATCCTAGGCATATATATATAGTATAGTAACTCACTCTAGTGCGCTCCACGAGACGGATCCGACGGGCCTAGTCCACTAGCCCTCGGTCTCGGCGCAACTAAACAAACAATAATAACAGACATCAGAATAACCCTAATAGAAATCCTAGAATTCGATCTAGAATATTAAATACAGAAACAGAATTAGGGTTCGACCGGATATCACGTTTTACGAGAATTCTATCAAAAATTCGACAGAACCTCCCCTGTAAAATGGACATCTCTCTACTCAAAGAGTAGAGCCGACCCTGCAAAGAAATACACTTTGAAAAACTACACAGAGCACAATCAAAATCCCACGGTCGGACTCCAAACTACAGTCCACCGACCGGGGTCCACAATCACATAATAATTTCAGAAATACCAAAAATACCCTTAAAACCTAAAAATACATTTTATAGGTAGAAATTACATAATTAACCTTTAAACACAGAAAAAACCGATAAAAACTCATTTTATTTGTAAAACCGTATATTATATATATAATTGAAAATAATTCATGAAAAATAGTTTTAATTAGTTAAAAATACTAAATAATTTATAGAAATCATTTTTATACCTTAAATAACTATTAAAACCAATTAAATTACATTTTTAACCAATTTTGTGTAAAATTACCAAAATACCCCTATATATATAAATATACTAAAATTACTTCAAAAATTCACCAAAAATTATACAATTATCCAAAATTAATTTTCTCAACATATTTATCAATAATTAAACTCAATTACCCAATTAAATTCAATTAAAAACATAATTAACCCTAATTTCCCAAAATTACATAAACTTCAATAATTCAAAATAAATACATAGAAATTCATAAAAATTCCAAATAAATTCCTATAATTCATTTCAACACTTGATTTAACCATAAAACACAATTTCATAATTTAAATAATTAATTTCCGAAAATTAGAAAATAATATTAAAATATTCAAAAATACCCAAAAATCCAAAAAATCTCCAAAAATTCCACAAAAATTTATAAATGAAGATAAAGCTACTAGGAACAACATTTGTGAAGGGAGTTTTCATGAATCGATCAATTCAAATCTCAAAAAAATAAAAAAAACCCTAATATGGCCGAATTGGAGAAATCGAAACCTAAGCAAATCTAGATCATTTAAGCTCAAACCAAAGCTAGAATCACACTCACCGGAGGTCAAGGAGAAGAAAGAGACCGGCGGTGTCGAAAATGGTGGCCGAAATCGTCGTCGACGGCGAGGAGAAGGATTTCGGCCAAAAGAAGAAAAATAGCTCGCCGGCGCCGGGGAAGGAGGCTGCTGGCTGCGGGGGACGGCTGGAGAAGGTGGTGGCACACTGGACGGCACACCAACAGCGAGAAATTGACAGTTACAGGCGTCGGACGGCGAGGAAACGATCGGGAGGGAGAAGAGAGAAGTCGGGGGCAAAATGGTAATTTTCCAAAAACTTGATTTTTTGATATATTATATGTATATATATATACTTTATACTATATAATAAAATAATATTAAATACACACATTAAATATACACCACACACATAAAATTTAATATTTTAAAATATAATAATAAATAAAAATAATTAAATAATAATAAATTAATAAAGAAATAATAAAATATTAAGGTAATATATATTAAACCTTAATTAAATAAATATTGCACACATACACGGTGTTTAGTAGTTTAAAAATATGTATGAGTTCATGCAAGTCCGAAAATATATTTCAAATAATTAATAATAAATTATTTACGTGAAAATTTTCCCGAAAATGCAAGTCCCAGGGAAAATTTTACGTAAAGTACTGTAAATAATACACAATAATTAAAATAGGTTTTAAATACATATCAACTCATGAAAATATCATAATATATACAAAATTATTAACACTGCCTATCCCGGTACAATGTAAAAATATTTAAAAACACGGGATATTACAGTCTTCCCCCCTTACAAGAATTCGTCCCCGAATTCCAGAAAACAGGATCAAGAAGGAAAGAGATACGGGTAAGAAGCTCGCATCTCAGCTTCAGTCTCCCACGTATGCTCCTCGACTCTGTCGCTACGCCATAGAACCTTGACCATCGGAATCTGCTTCGATCGTAACTGTCGAACTTGAAAATCAACGATTGCCACAGGTTCTTCCATAAACGTCAAATCTTCACTCACTTCTACACTGTCAGGTTGCAACACGTGTGAAGGGTCTGAGATATACTTCCTCAACATCGAGATATGAAATACTGGATGCACCTGTGACATACTCGGAGGCAAATCCAACCGATATGCAACAGTGCCAACTCTCTCCAGAATTTTAAACGGTCCAATATATCTCGGTGCTAACTTACCCTTCCTACCAAATCTCATCACACCCTTCATCGGAGATACCTTTAGAAAAAACAAAATCTCCAACTTGAAACTCCACATCTCTGCGCCTAGGATCCGCATAACTCTTCTGCCTACTAACTGCGGTCTCTAATCTTCGCTTAATCATGACGACTTTCTCTGCAGCATCCTGAACCATCTCAGGTCCAGTCAAAGCTCTCTCACCAATCTCATCCCAACTCAACGGGGATCTACACTTCCTTCCATATAACGCCTCATATGGTGCCATGCCAATACTGCTATGGTAGCTATTATTATATGCAAACTCAACGAGTGGCAAATGATCATCCCAGCTACCTCCCAAATCCAGGACACACATCCTCAACATATCTTCCAGTGTCTGGATCGTCCTCTCAGACTGACCATCTGTCTGAGGATGAAAAGCAGTACTAAAATCCAACCTAGTGCCCATCGCTTCCTGCAACTTCTGTCAAAAATGAGAAGTAAACACCGAACCTCTATCTGACACAATGGACACAGGCACTCCATGAAGGCACACAATATGCTTCACGTACAACTTCGCCAATCTAGCTACAAAATAAGTGGCTTTCACAGGCAAGAAATGTGCAGACTTCGTCAATCCGTCTACAATCACCCAGATGGAGTCGTATCCATCCTTCGAACGAGGTAAACCGACCACAAAATCCATAGCTATCCTTTCCCACTTCCACTCGGGAATAGGAAGAGGCTGAAGCTTCCCAAAAGGCTTCTAATGCTCAGCTTTCACTTGCTGACACGTCAAGCACTTCGCAACATAATCAGCGACATCCTTCTTCAATCCATCCCACCAGTATATATCTCTGATACTGTGGTACATCTTAGTGACACCTGGATGTACGCTGTAGGCTGTAGAATGTGCTTCCTCTAGGATCTCTTCTCTCAAGTCATCCACATCAGGAACACACAATCTACCACTGATCCACAACACACCATCATCATCGAGTGTGAAATCAGTGAACTTCCCTGCTCCGACATTCCCTGCAAGCTCTTCTAAAATAGGATCTCGGCTCTGAGCTGCTTTAATCCTATCCCTCAGTACAGATCGCACTTTAAACTGAGCTAGCAGTCCACCTGATCTACTGATCTTCAACATCAGACCTTGATCCACGAACAGATGAAATTCCTGGATCAATGGTCTCCTCTCAACACTGATATGAGCAAGACTACCTGAGGACTTCCTACTCAAGGCATCTGCTACCACATTAGCTTTACCCGGATGATATAGAATCTCACAGTCATAGTCTTTTAATAGTTCGAAACCATCTCCTCTGCCTCAGATTCAAATCTCGCTGCTGAAAAATGTACTTAAGGCTCTTATGATCAGTAAATATCTCACAAGTCACCCCGTACAAATAATGTCTCCAAATCTTCAAAGCAAAGATCATTGCAGCCATCTCAAGATCATGTGTAGGATAGTTCTGCTCATCGCTTCTTCAACTACCTCGAAGCATAGGCTATCACCCTTCTATTCTGCATCAGCACATAACCAAGGCCAATTCTAGAGGCATCACAGTAAACTGTGAACTTATCCACACTATTAGGCAAAGCTAACACTGGCGTTGTGGTCAACTTCTCCTTCAGAAACTGGAAACTGTTCTCACAAGCTTCTGACCACTCGAATCTAACATTCTTCTAAGTCAAGCGAGTTATAGGGGCTGCTATTATGAAAAAATCCTGCACAAACCGCCTATAATACCCGGTTAAACCCAGAAAACTTCGAATCTCTATGACAGAAGTAGGTCTAGGCCACTCAGATACTGCCTCAGCTTTCTGTGGATCAACCTGGATACCTTCTTTAGACACTACGTGTCCAAGAAAAGAAACACTCTCTATCCAGAAATCACACTTCGAGAATTTGGCATAAAGCTGATGATCTCTCAGTGTCTGTAGTATAATCCTCAAGTGATATACATGCTCTTCCATACTCCTCGAATATACCAGTATATCATCAATGAAGACTACCACAAACTGATCCAAATATGGTCTGAATACCCTGTTCATCAGGTCCATAAAAGCTGCTGGTGCATTAGTCAAACCAAAAGACATCACCAGAAAATCATAATGGCCATATCGAGTGCGGAACGCTGTCTTAGGAACATCGGTCTCACTAATCCGCAACTGATGATAACCCGACCTCAAGTCAACCTTAGAAAAGAACTGTGCACCCTGTAGCTGATCAAACAAGTCATCTATCCTCGAAAAAGGATACTTGTTCTTTACTGTTACCTTATTCAGCTCTCTGTAGTCAATGCACAGTCTCAGGGTACCATCCTTCTTCTTCACAAATAGGACTGGTGCACCCCAAAGAGAAACACTAGGTCTGATAAAACCCTTATCCAACAACTCTTGTAACTGCTCTTTCAACTCTTTCAACTCTGCAAGAGCCATTCGATAGGGTGGCATAGATATAGGAGTAGTACCTGGAACCACATCTATACAGAATTCAATCTCTCTATGAGGTGGTAAACCTGGCAACTCCTCGGGAAAAATATCAGAAAACTCACAAGCAACAGGAACATCTGTGAGTGACAACTTCTCCACTAAAGTATCCCTGACCAATGCCAAAAACCCCTGACATCCTTTCCTCAACAACTTCCTAGCCATAATAGCAGAAATAAGATTTTGAGGTGCTGAACTCCTATCACCAACAAACTTAAACTCTGCTTCACCAGGAATTCTAAAAGTCACCTCTTTATTCCTGCAATCTACCACGGCGTAATGCTGAGATAACCAATCCATTCCTAAAATAACATCAAACTCCATCACATCTAACAGAATCAAATCAGTGGGTAATTCTCTATCTCCCATGAGAACTGGACAACCAGAAAGAACAATATTGGCGTCCAAAGAATCGCTCAAAGGAGTGGCAACAGACAAAGGAAAAGCCATCCTCGAAGCTTGCCAACAAGATTTAGAAGCAAAAACAGGAGAAACAAATGAATGTGTGGCACCCGGATCAAACAAAACCCATGCATCCAGGTAATAAACAAAAACAATACCTGCCACGACTGCATTAGATGCCTGAGCATCCTACTGAGTGAGATGAAAAACTCTGGCCTGACCTCGACCTCCCTGTTGATTGGTAGAAGCCTGGCCAACACCTCTGGCACCTCCTCTAGTACCTCTACCATGACTCTGCTGTGGAACAAACTGAGTGGAACTCTGATGCTGAGCTGGTGGTAACTGAAATGGCACAGGTGCAGTACTAGCAATCGACTGCTGTGGGAATCACGAAATCTGTTGCTGCTGATACCCCGAATAAGGACACGATCTGGAAAAATGTCCTATCTGCCCGCATCTGAAACATGTCAGTGGTGTCAGATAACACGGTCCCTGATGGACTCTACCACAAGTCTGACAAACACTGGCCACTGATCCATAACTACGACCACTGCTGCTGCTCGAAGCTCCTGATCCAAATCTAAATGATCTACGCTGACCTCCACGGCCATGTCTACTGCTCCGATGCACTCGCTGCTATTGTCTCTGACTCTGCTGAGTCGGACCTCACTGCTGACTACTCGATCCAACATGAAAACTCGAGTACGAAGTAGCCTGCAATCCACTTGACTGAACTCTTAGCTGGTAGTAATCAAGCATCACTCCTTGCCTAACTAGCCTCAGCTCAATCTCCTTAGCCAACTCAATCACAGACTCCAGAGTAAGACCTGCTGTGGGCATACCAGCAAAAGCTGAACCCAAACCAATAACGTATATAGTAACCGTAAAATACTGATCTCGCATCAGATCCTCAGTATATCTACCCAGACGAAGAAACTCTCGGGTATACTCCTCTACAGATCGATCTCCACGAGAAATACTGGTCAAACGAAGACGATAGCTCAAACGAAGAGGCTCTAGACAAAATCTCCTCATAAATCGCTCACGAAACTGAGCCCACATCATCGTCATCATATAAGGCTGGATCATCTGAATAAACCAATCCAGGGCTGGTCCCTCGACAGACAACTCGACGATCATGATCCGCTGGTACTCGGTATGAGCAATCCGAGTCCTAGTCTCAATCGCGTGCAGAAAATCTAATGGATCGAAAGTACCATCAAACGCAATCCTGCCAACTCTGGCATAGAACAAAGCTGCCTCAGTGTCAGACATACCCTGCTGATAGGCAGGCTGAACAGGCTGAACAACTGAAGGAACATGAACATCAAACTCATGCTCTACAGGCTCCTCATCCTGTAACTCTCTCTGCCTACGGTGACCTGCCGCTCCTCGAGGTCTACCTCTGCCACGACCTCTACGTCTAACTGGCTGCTCAGGAGGTAAAACCTCATCCTGAAAAGACTCATCATCCTCGGCCTCAACGACCGGTGGAGCGACACGCGCTCGCCTCCTCATTCTGAAAAGACAAACGGAAAGATTCAGACAAAATAGACAATGGAGGAATAACGCTGAAACTAAGCAAGGAATACTTATCAAGACATACTCGAACCTAATTCACTGCAGTAGTTCAACAGAAAACACAACTTTAAAACTAGGGCCATAACTCACATAACTAAGCCCTGACACAGAACTCCACTCTGATACCAACTTTGTCACGACCCAAAATAGGGGCCATGGCCGGCGCTAGGGAACGGGAATTCTTTCGAATCCGGAACCCATAGCAAGCCTAAAAATAAAATAAAACATGCAATAATAGTAGCAATATATAATGCAGCAGAAATGAAAATCATAAATATCATAATATTATTTTCACCAACTGGATTTAAGTCAAATCTCATCTCATATATATAAATCTTTTAATACAAATCCAGTTTCAAATATAATACAATATCTCACATAAATAAAATACATAAAATCTCACCAAATTAATTTACAACTACTGCAGTGTTTAGATTATAAAAATAAGACTCAAGTAAGCAGTTTACACAAGGAAGCCGGGGCGGAAGAAATCCGGCATACAGGCCTGCTACTGAGGTCTGAAGATGTTGACTCTCCTGAAAAATTATCAACGGAGGGGAGTCAGACCTCACTGAGTGAATTACTATAATATATATACATACACACAAAATGATAATGCATACAATCAACAATATATATATAATATGTATATATACAGGCAATTACACACATATGCAGTAAAAATCATTTTTTATATATTTTTATTAAAAATCATCGTTTATGAAGGATCATATAGAACCCCAGAATATCGCAACCTCGAAAATAGTGTTAGACAACACTCTAGCCATACAGGCTCACGTAATCCAAATATATCCACTTAATCCATTTAGACAGTAGACTGGCCCCGAGACACTAAGTCAACCGAGCTCCAGCAGTCTGACTGCCAGTGTGATTGGCCCCGAGACACTTGGTCAACCGAGCTCCAGCAATCACACCATCAATCATATCTCACATCACATAAATCAATCCATCCAAATCAATATCCACAAACAAGTTAGTAATATAGCCTAAATGTTATAGGCGTACCGGTACGTACTCGGTCCTAGTGCTGCCCACTAGGCAGCACGTTCTATTGATATCCTTTATCATTAATAATATAAAACATTCATTCACAAAAATAAATGATGCATGAAGTTCAATAAAATATCAACATAAACCATATATATACTAGAAATATACCAAAAATAAACCAGGTATATTTCGAGTATATATACGTCAAATAAATCCAATCGAATCATAAATTAAACTAGAAATATATTTAAAAACATTTTAAATATATTTTATTAACAAAACATGTATACAATTTATTATATACCAAAAATAAACCAAAATAAACTAAATATAAACTTAAGAAATAATCAAATTATTTATGCATATTTAATCAACATAAAACATGCATTTCTAAATCATGCATCCTAAGCATATATATATAGTATAGTAACTCACCCTAGTGCGCTCCACGAGACGGGTCCGACGGGCCTGGTCCATTAGCCCTCGGTCTCGGCGCAACTAAACAAACAATAATAACAGACATCAGAATAACCCTAATAGAAATCCTAAAATTCGATCTAGAATATTAAATACAGAAACAGAATTAGGGTTCGACCGGATATCACGTTTTACGAGAATTCTACCAAAAATTCGACAGAACCTCCCCTGTAAAACGGACATCTCTCTACTCAAAGAGTAGAGCCGACCCTGCAAAGAAATACACTTCGAAAAACTACACAGAGCACAATCAAAATCCCACGGTCGGACTCCAAACTACAGTCCACCAATCGGGGTCCATAATCACAGAATAATTTCAGAAATACCAAAAATATCCTTAAAACCTAAAAATACATTTTATAGGTAGAAATTACATAATTAACCTTTAAACACAGAAAAAATCGATAAAAACTTATTTTATTAGTAAAACCGTATATTATATATATAATTGAAAATAATTCACGAAAAATAATTTTAATTAGTTAAAAATACTAAATAATTTATAGAAATCATTTTTATACCTTAAATAACTATTAAAACCAATTAAATTACATTTTTAACCAATTTTGTGTAAAATTATCAAAATACCCCTATATATATAAATATACTAAAATTACTTCAAAAATTCACCAAAAATTATACAATTATCCAAAATTAATTTTCTCAACATATTTATCAATAATTAAACTCAATTACCCAATTAAATTCAATTAAAAACATAACTAACCCTAATTTCCCAAAATTACATAAACTTCAATAATTCAAAATAAATACATAGAAATTCATAAAAATTCCAAATAAATTCCTATAATTCATTTCAACACTTAATTTAACCATAAAACACAATTTCATAATTTAAATAATCAATTTCCGAAAATTAGAAAATAATATTAAAATATTCAAAAATACCCAAAAATCCAAAAAATCTCCAAAAATTCCAAAAAAATTCATACATGAATATTAAGCTACTAGGAACAACATTTGTCAAGGGATTTTTCATGAATCAATCAATTCGAAGCTCAAAAAAATCGAAAATCCTAATATGGCCGAATTGGAAAAATCAAAACCTAAGCAAATCTAGACCATTTAAGCTCAAACCAAAGCTAGAATCACACTCACCGGAGGTCAAGGAGAAGAAAGAGACCGGCGGTATCGAAAATGGTGGCCGGAATCGTCGTCGACGGCGAGGAGAAGGATTTCGGCCAAAAGAAGAAAAATAGCTCGCCGGCGCCGGGGAAGGAGGCTGCTGGCGGCGGGGGACGGCTGGAGAAGGTGGTGGCACAACGGACGGCACACCAACGATGAGAAATTGATAGTTACAGGCGTCGGATGGCGAGGAAACGATCGGGAGGGAGAAGAGAGAAGTCGGTGGCAAAATGGTAATTTTCTAAAAACTTGATTTTTTGATATATTATATGTATATATATATACTTTATACTATATAATAAAATAATATTAAATTACACACATTAAATATACACCAAACACATAAAATTTAATATTTTAAAATATAATAATAAATAAAAATAATTAAATAACAATAAATTAATAAACAAATAATAAAATATTAGGGTAATATATATTAAACCTTAATTAAATAAATATTGCACACATACACGGTGTTTAGTAATTTAAAAATACGTATGAGTTCATGCAAGTCCGAAAATATATTTAAAATAATTAATAATAAATTATTTACGTGAAAATTTTCCTGAAAATGCAAGTCCCGGGAAAATTTTACGTAAAGTACTGTAAATAATACACAATAATTAAAATAGGTTTTAAATACATATCAACTCATGAAAATATCATAATATATACAAAATTATTAACACTGCATATCCCGGTACAGTGTAAAAATAGTTAAAAACACGGGATATTACAATCTCACTCAGTAGGATGCTCAGGCATCTAATGCAGTCGTGGTAGGTATTGTTTCTGTTTGTTACCTGGATGCATGGGTTTTGTTTGATCCGGGTGCCACGCATTCGTTTGTTTCTCCCGTTTTTGCTTCTAAATCTTGTTGGCAAGCTTCGAGGATGGCTTTTCCTTTGTCTGTTGCCACTCCTCTGAGCGATTCCTTGGATGTCGATATTGTTCTTTCTGGTTGTTCAGTTCTCGTGGGAGATAGAGAATTACCCGCTGATTTGATTCTGTTGGATGTGATGGAGTTTGATGTTATTCTGGGAATGGATTGGTTATCTCAACACTATACCGTGGTAGATTGCAGGAATAAAGAGGTGACTTTCAGAATTCCTGATGAAGTAGAGTTTCAATTTGTTGGTGATAGGAGTTCAGCACCTCGGAATCTTATTTTTGCTATTACAGCTAGAAAGTTGTTGAGGAAAGGATGTCAGGGGTATTTGGCATTGGTCAAGGATACTTTAGTGGAGAAGTTGTCACTCACAGATGTTCCTGTTGCTTGTGAGTTTCCTGATGTTTTTCCTGAGGAGTTGCCAGGTTTACCACCTCACAGAGATATTGAGTTCTGTATAGATGTGATTCCAGGTACTACTCCTATATCTATGCCACCCTATCGAATGGCTCTTGCAGAGTTGAAAGAGTTGAAGGAGCAGTTGCAAGAGTTGTTGGATAAGGGTTTTATCAGACTTAGTGTTTCTCCTTGGGGTGCACCAGTCCTGTTTATGAAGAAGAAGGATGGTACCCTGAGACTGTGCATTGACTACAGAGAGCTGAACAAGGTAACAGTGAAGAACAAGTATCCTCTCCCGAGGATAGATGATTTGTTTGATCAGCTACAGGGTGCACAGTTCTTTTCTAAGGTTGATTTGAGGTCGAGTTATCATCAGTTGCGGATTAGTGAAGTTGATATTTCTAAGACAGCATTCCGCACGCGATATGGCCATTATGAGTTTCTAGTGATGTCTTTTGGTTTGACAAATGCACCAGCAGCTTTTATGGACCTGATGAATAGGGTATTTAGACCGTATGTGGATCAGTTTGTAGTAGTCTTCATTGATGATATACTGGTATATTCGAGGAGTATGGAGGAGCATGTATATCACTTGAGGATTGTACTACAGACACTGAGAGATCATCAACTTTAGGCTAAATTCTCAAAGTGTGATTTCTAGATGGAGAGTGTTTCTTTTCTTGGACACGTAGTGTCTAAAGAAGGTATCCAGGTTGATCCACAGAAGGTTGAGGCAGTATCTGAGTGGCGTAGACCTACTTCTGTTATAGAGATTCGAAGTTTTCTGGGTTTTAGCCGGGTATTATAGGCGGTTTATGTAGGATTTTTCCAGAATTGCAGCCCCTATGACTCACTTGACTCAGAAGAATGTTAGATTCGAGTGGTCAGAAGCTTGTGAGAACAGTTTCCAGTTGTTGAAGGAGAAGTTGACCACAGCGCCAGTATTAGCTTTGCCTAATAGTGTGGATAAGTTCACAGTTTACTGTGATGCCTCTAGAATTGGTCTTGGTTGTGTGTTGATGCAGAATGGAAGGGTGATAGCCTATGCTTCGAGGCAGTTGAAGAAGCATGAGCAGAACTATCCTACACATGATCTTAAGATGGCTGCAGTGATCTTTGCTTTGAAGATCTGGAGACATTAACTGTACGGGGTGACTTGTGAGATATTTACTGATCACAAGAGCCTTAAGTACATTTTTCAGCAGAGAGATTTGAATTTGAGGCAGAGGAGATGGTTGGAACTGTTGAAGGACTATGATTACGAGATCTTATATCATTCGGGTAAAGCTAATGTGGTAGCAGATGCCTTGAGTAGGAAGTCCTCAGGCAGTCTTGCTCACATCAGTGTTGAGAGGAGACCATTGATCCAGGATTTGCATCTGTTGGTGGATCAAGGTCTGATGATGAAGATCAGTAGATCAGGTGGACTGCTAGCTCAGTTTAAAGTACGATCTGTACTGAGGGATAGGATTAAAGAAGCTCAGAGCTGAGATCCTATTCTAGAAGAGCTTGCAGAGAATGTTCGAGCAGGGAAGTTCACTGATTTCACACTCGATGATGATGGTGTGTTGTGGATCAGTGGTAGATTGTGTGTTCCTGATGTGGATGATTTGAGAGAAGAGATCCTAGAGGAAGCACATTCTACAGCCTATAGCGTACATCCAGGTGTTACTAAGATGTATCATAGTATTAGAGATTTATACTGGTGGGATGGATTGAAGAAGGATGTCGCTGATTATGTTGCTAAGTGTTTGACTTGTCAGCAAGTGAAAGCTGAACATTAGAAACCTTCTGGGAAGCTTCAGCCTCTTCCTATTCTCGAGTGGAAGTGGGAAAGGATAGCTATGGATTTTGTGGTCGGTTTACCTTGTTCGAAGGATGGATACGATTCTATCTGGGTGATTGTAGACAGTTTGACGAAGTCTGCACATTTCTTACCTGTGAAAGCCACTTATTCTGTAGCTAGATTGGCGAAGTCGTACGTGAAGCATATCGTATGCCTTCATGGAGTACCTATGTCCATTGTGTTAGATAGAGGTTCGGTGTTTACTTCTCATTTTTGGCAAAAGTTACAGGAAGCGACGGGCACTAGGTTGGATTTCAGTACTACTTTTCATGCTCAGACAGATGGTCAGTCTGAGAGGACGATCCAAACACTGGAAGATATATTGAGGATGTGTGTCCTGGATTTGGGAGGTAGCTGGGATGATCATTTGCCACTCATTGAGTTTGCATATAATAACAGCTACCATAACAGTATTGGCATGGCACCATATGAGGCGTTGTATGAAAGGAAGTGTAGATCCCCTCTGAGTTGGGATGAGATTGGTGAGAGAGCTTTGACTGGACCTGAGATGGTTCAGGATGCTGCAGAGAAAGTCACCGTGATTAAGCACAGATTAGAGACCACAGTTAGCAGACAGAAGAGTTATGCAGATCTTAGGCGTAGAGATGTGGAGTTTCAGGTTGGAGATTTCATTTTTCTAAAGGTATCTCCGATGAAGGGTGTTATGATATTTGGCAGGAAGGGTAAGTTAGCACCGAGATATATTGGACCGTTTGAGATTCTGGAGAGAGTTGGCACTGTTGCATATCGGTTGGATTTGCCTCCGAGTATGTCGCAAGTGCATCCAGTATTTCATATCTCGATATTGAGGAAGTATATCTCAGAACCTTCACACGTGTTGCAGCCTGACAGTGTGAAAGTGAGTGAAGATTTGACGTTTGTGGAAGAACCTGTGGCGATCGTAGATTATCAAGTTCGACAGTTGCGATCGAAGCAGATTCCGATGGTCAAGGTTCTATGGCGTAGCGACAGAGTTGAGGAGCATACGTGGGAGACTGAAGCTGAGATGTGAGCTTCTTACCCGTATCTCTTTCCTTCCTGATCCTGTAATCTTTTCTTTTTGGAATTCGGGGACGAATTCCTGTAAGGGGGGAGGACTGTAATATCCCGTGTTTTTAAATATTTTTACACTGTACTGGGATATACAGTGTTAATAATTTTAGTATATGTATCATGATATTTTTACGAGTTAATATGTATTTAAAACCTATTTTAATTATTGTGTATTATTTATAGTGCTTTACGTAAAATTTTCCCGGGACTTGTATTTTTGGGGAAATTTTCACGTAAATAATTTATTATTAATTATTTTAAATATATTTTCGGACTTGCATGAACTCATACGTATTTTTAAATTACTAAATAGAGCCTATGTGTGTATATATTTATTTAATTAGGGTTTAGTATTTTACCCTAATATTTTATTAATTAATTAATTATTTTATTATTATTTTATTATTTTTAATTAATATTAAATTTTAAAATATTAAATATTAAGTGTGTGGATGTGATTTTTTTCAAATATTTTATTAAAATTATTTATTATTATTATTTTCCTTTTTTTCTTTTTCTTTTTCTTTTCTTTTTCTTTTCTTTTCTTTTCTTTTCTTTTCTTTTCTTTTTCTTCTTCTTCTTCTTCTCCTTCCCCGTGCCGACCACTCCCTCACAACCAATCGCCACTGCAACTGCCATTCCCCTACCATCGGTGTGCCTCCTGGCTTGCCACCGTCGTCCCCAGCCGTTCCCCGCCGCCAGCAGCCTCCTTCCCCGGCGACGGCGAGCTGTTTTTCTTCATTTCCGACCGAGAATTCCATTTCTCCTCACCTTGCGAATCCGGCCACCATTTTTGACACCGTCGGTCTCTTTCTTCTCCTTGACCTCCGGTGAGTGTGATTCTAGCTTTGCTTTGAGCTTAAATTGTCACGACCCAAAACAGGGACCATGACCGACGCTAGGGAACAAGAATTCTTTCGAATCCGGAACCCGTAGCAAGCCTAAAAATAAAATAAATCATGCCATAATAACAGTAACAATATAATATGCAGCGGAAAATAAAAATCATAATATCATAATATTATCCATATCAACTAGATTTAAATCAAAATCTCGTCTCATAGATACATAATCTCTTTAATACAAATCCAGTTTTAATATAATACATCTCTTTAAAATAAAGTACATGGAATCCAATACTTTAATTCACAACTACTGCAGTGTCTAGATAAAATAAATAAGACTCAAGTAGATAATTTACACAAAGAAGCCGGGGCGGAAGAAATCCGGCGTATCGACCTGCTACTGAGGTCTGAAGAAGTTGACTCTCCTGAAAAATAGTCAACGGAGGGGAGTCAGACCTCACTGAGTGAATTACTATAATATATATACATACACAATAAGTGACAATGCATACAGTCAATAATACATATCTAATATGTATATATACAGGCAAATTCACACAGATGCAGAAAAATCATTTTTATATATTTTATTGGAAATCCCAGTTTATGAAGGATCACATAGAACCCTAGAATAACACAACCTCAGAAAATAGTGTTAAACAACACTCTAGCCATACAGGCTCACTTATTCCAAATATATCCACTTAATCCATTTAGACAGTAGACTGGCCCCGAGACACTAAGTCAACCGAGCTCCAGCAGTCTGACTGCCAGTGTGATTGGCCTCGAGACACTTGGTCAACCGAGCTCTAGCAATCACACCCAAATCACATCTCACACATTAATAATCATAATCAATCAATATCCACAAATAGTTAATATTATAGCCTAAATACTAAAGGCGTACCGGTACGTACTCGGTCCTAGTGCTGCCCACTAGGTAGCACGTTCTATCGATATCCTTCATCATTAAATATAAAACATTCATTCACAAAAATAAATGATGCATGAATATAAGTGAAATAACAATATAATCCATATATATACCAGAAATATACCAAAAGTAAACCAGGTATATTTCGAGTATATATATGTCAAATAAGTCCAATCAAATTATAAATTAAACTAAAAATATATTTAAAAACATTTTAAATATATTTTATTAACAAAACATGTATATAATTTATTATATACCAAAAATAAACTAAAAATATACTTAATATAAACTTAAGAAATAATCAAATTATTTATGCATATTTAATTAACATAAAACATGCATTTCTAAATCATGCATCTTAAGCATATATATATAATATAGTAACTCACCTAATGCGCTCCACGAGACAGGTCCGACGGGCCTGGTCCACTAGCCCTCGGTCTCGGCGCAACTAAACAAACAAATAACGACAGACATTAGAATAAACCTAATAGAAATCCTAGAATTCGATCTAGAGTATTTAACACAAAATCAGAAATTAGGGTTCGACTGGACATCACGTTTTACGAGAATTCTACCAAAAATCCGACAGAACCTCCCCTGTAAAACGGACATCTCTCTACTCAAAAGAGTAGAGCTGACCCTGCAAAGAAATACACTTCGAAAAACAAGCTCAACACAATCAAAATCCCACGGTCGGACTCCAAACTACAGTCCACCGACCGGGGTCCACAAACACAGAACATATTCCAGGTATACCAAAAATATCCGTAAAACCTAGAAATACATCTCATAGGTAAAAATTACATAATTAACCTTAAAACACTGTAAAAACCGATAAAAACTCATTTTATTAGTAAAACCGTATATTATATATATAATTGAAAATAATTCACGAAAAATAGTTTTAATTGGTTAAAAATACCAAATATTTTGTAGAAATCATTTTTATACCTTAAATAACTATTAAAACCAATTAAATTACATTTTTAGACAATTTAGGGTAAAATTACCAAAATACCCCTATATATATTAATATACTTAAATTACTTCAAAAATTCACCAAAAATCATAAAATTATCCAAAATTAATTTTCTCAACATATTTATCAATAATATTAATAATTAAACTCAATTAACCAATTAAATTCAATTTAAAACATAATTAACCCTAATTTCTCAAAATCACATAAACTTCAATAATTCAAAATAAATACTTAGAAATTCATAAAAATTCCAAATAAATTCCTATAATTCATTTCAACACTTAATTTAACCATAAAATTCAATTTCATAATTTAAATAATTAATTTCCGAAAATTAGAAAATAATATTAAAATATTCAAAAATACCCAAAAATCCAAAAAATCTCCAAAAATTCTAAAAAAATTCATACATGTAGATTAAGCTACTAGGAACAACATTTGTGAAGGTAGTTTTCATGAATCATTCAATTCGAAGCTCAAAAAAATCAAAAACCCTAATAGGCCGAAATTGAAAAATCGAAACCTAAGCAATTCTAGACCATTTTAGCTCAAACCAAAGCTATAATCACACTCACCGGAGCTCAAGGAGAAGAAAGAGATCGGCGGTGTCAAAAACGGTGGCCGGAATCGGCGTGAACGACGATGGATCGATTTTCGGCTTCTCCGGCCAAAATCGACTTCCAGGCGCCGGAAACGGCTACCTCAGGCAGCGGAAAAGGTTGGGGAAGGCGGTGGCACACCGGACGGCACACCCACGGTGAAGAAACAGCATGGCAGCGACTGGAACGGCGAAGGGAATCGGTCGGGAGGAAGAAGAAGACTCGGGGGCAAAATGGTAATTTTCCAAACTTTTGATTTTTGATGTATATATGTATATATATATATACTTTATACTATATATTAAAATAATATTAAATTACACACATCAAATATACACCACACACATAAAATCTAATATTTTAATAATTTTTACTAAATAAAATTAATTAAATAACAATAAAACAAATAAATAATTAATAAAATATTAGGGTAATACTAAACCCTAATTAAATAAATATACACACACATGCTTTATTTAATAATTTAAAAATACGCATGAGTTCATGCAAGTCCGAAAATATATTCAAAATAATTAATATTACATTGTTTACGTGAAAATTTCCCCGAAAATGCAAGTCTCGGGAAAATTTTACGTAAAACACTGAAAATAATACACCGTAGTTAAAATAGATTTTAAATACATATTAACTCATAAAAATATCATATAATATACAGAAATTATTAACACTGCATATCCCGGTACAGTGTAAAAATATTTTAAAAACACGGATATTACAGTCTTCCCCCCTTACAAGAATTCGTCCCCGAATTCCAGAAAACAAGATCAAGAAGGAAAGAGATACGGGTAAGAAGCTCGCATCTCAGCTTCAGTCTCCCACGTATGCTCTTCAACTCTGTCGCTACCCCCACAGAACCTTAACCATCGGAATCTGTTTCGATCGCAACTGTCGAACTTGATAATCAACGATCGCCACAGGTTCTTCCACAAACGTCAAATCTTCACTCACTTCTACACTGTCAGGTTGCAACACGTGTGAAGGGTCTGAGATATACTTCCTCAACATCGAGATATGAAATACTGGATGCACTTGTGACATACCCGGAGGCAAATCCAACCGATATGCAACAGTGCCAACTCTCTCCAGAATCTCAAACGGTCCAATGTATCTCGGTGCTAACTTACCCTTCCTGCCAAATCTCTCACACCCTTCATCGGAGATACTTTCAGAAAAAATAAAATCTCCAACAACCTGAAACTCCACATCTCTACGCCTAGGATCCACATAACTCTTCTGTCTGCTAACTGCGGTCTCTAATCTGCGCTTGATCACGATGACTTTCTCTGCAGCATCCTGAACCATCTCTGGTCCAGTCAAAGCTCTCTCTCACCAATCTCATCCCAACTCAAAGGGGATCTATACTTCCTTCCATACAAAGCCTCTATACGGTGCCATACCAATACTGCTATGGTAGCTGTTATTATAAGCAAACTCAACGAGCGGCAAATGATCATCCCAGCTACCTCCCAAATCCAAGACACACATCCTCAACATATCTTCCAGTGTCTGGATCGTCCTCTCAGACTGACCATCTGTCTGAGGATGAAAAGCAGTACTAAAAATCCAACCTAGTGCCCATCGCTTCCTGCAACTTCTGCCAAAAACGAGAAGTAAACACCGAACCTCTATCTGACACAATGGACACAGGGTACTCCATAAAGGCACATAATATGCTTCACATACAACTTCGCCAATCTAGCAACTGAATATGTGGCTTTCACAGGCAAGAAATGTGCAGACCTTCGTCAACCTATCTACAATCACCCAGATGGAATCATATCCATCCTTCGAACGAGGTAAACCGACCACAAAATCCATAGCTATCCTTTCCCACTTCCACTCGGGAATAGGAAGAGGCTGAAGCTTCCAGAAGGCTTCTGATGTTCGGCTTTCACTTGCTGACACGTCAAACATTTAGCAACATAATCAGCGACATCCTTCTTCAATCCATCCCACCAGAAAAAATCTCTGATACTGTGGTACATCTTGGTAACACCTGGATGAACGCTGTAGGCTGTAGAATGTGCTTCTTCTAAAATCTCCTCTCTCAAGTCATCCACATCAGGAACACACAATCTACCACTGATCCACAACACACCATCATCATCGAGTGTGAAATCAGTGAACTTCCCTGCTCTGACATTCTCTGCAAGCTCTTCTAGAATAGGATCTCGGCTCTGAGCTGCTTTAAATCCTATCCCTCAGTACAGATCGTACTTTAAACTGAGCTAACAGTCCACCTGATCTACTAATCTTCATCATCAGACCTTGATCCACCAACAAATGCAATTCCTGGATCAATGGTCTCCTCTTAACACCGATGTGAGCAAGACTACCTGAGGACTTCCTACTCAAGGCATATGCTACCACATTAGCTTTACCCGGATGGTAAAGAATCTCGTAATCATAATCCTTCAAAAGTTTCCAACCATCTTCTCTGCCTCAAATTCAGATCTCGCTGCTGAAAAATGTACTTAAGGCTCTTGTGATCAGTAATAATCTCACAAGTCACCCGTACAAATAATGTCTCCAAATCTTCAAAGCAAAGATCACTGCAGCCATCTCTAAATCATGTGTAGGATAGTTCTGCTCATACTTCTTCAACTGCCTCGAAGCATAGGCTATCACCCTTCCATTCTGCATCAACACACAACCAAGACCAATTCTAGAGGCATCACAGTAAACTGTGAACTTATCCACACTATTAGGCAAAGCTAATACTGGCGCTGTGGTCAACTTCTCCTTCAACAACTGAAAACTATTCTCACAAGCTTCTGACCACTCGAATCTAACATTCTTCTGAGTCAAGCGAGTCATAGGGGCTGCTATCCTGGAAAAATCCTGCACAAACCGCCTATAATACCAGGCTAAACCCAGAGAAACTTCAAATCTCCGTGACAGAAGTAGGTCTAGGCCATTCAGATACTGCCTCAATCTTCTGTGGATCAACCTGAATACCTTCTTTAGACACTACGTGTCCAAGAAAAGAAACACTCTCCATCCAGAAAATCACACTTCGAGAATTTAGCATAAAGCTGATGATCTCTCAATGCCTGTAGTACAATCCTCAAGTGATATACATGCTCTTCCATACTCTTCGAATATACTAGTATATCATCAATGAAGACTACCACAAACTGATCCACATACGGTCTGAATACCCTGTTCATTAGGTCCATAAAAGCTGCTGGTGCATTAGTCAAACCAAAAGACATCACCAGAAACTCATAATGACCATATCGAGTGCGGAACACTGTCTTAGGAATATCAGCTTCACTAATCCACAGCTGATGATAACCCGACCTCAAATTCAACCTTAGAAAAGAACTGTGCACCCTGTAGCTGATCAAACAAATCATTTATCCTCGGGAGAGGATATTTGTTCTTCACCGTCACCTTGTTAAGCTCTCTGTAGTCAATGCACAGTCTCAGGGTACCATCCTTCTTCTTCACAAATAAGAGCTGGTGCACCCCTAGGAGAAACACTAGGTCTAATAAAACCTTTATCCAACAACTCTTGCAACTGCTCCTTCAACTCTCTCAACTCTGCAGGGAGCCATACGATAAGGTGGCATAGATATAGGAGTAGTACTTGGTACCCACATCTATACAGAACTCAATCTCTCTGTGAGGTGGTAAACCTGACAACTCCTCGGGAAAAACATCAGGAAACTCACAAGCAACAGGAACATCTGTGAGTGACAACTTCTCCACTGACGTATCCCTAACCAATGCCAAATATCCCTGAAAACCTTTCCTCAACAACTTCCTAGCTGTAATAGCAGAAATAAGATTCTGAGGTGCTGAACTCCTATTACCAACAAACTTAAATTCTACTTCACCAGGAATTCTGAAAGTCACCTCCTTATTCCTGCAATCTACCATGGCAAAGTGCTGAGATAACCAATCCATTCCAAAATAACATCAAACTCCATCACATCCAACAATATCAAATCAGCGAGTAATTCTCTATCTCCCACGAGAACTGGACAACCAGAAAGAACAATATCGACGTCCAAGGAATCGCTCAGAGGAGTGGCAACAGGACAAAGGAAAAGCCATCCTCGAAGCTTGCCAACAAGATTTAGACGCAAAAACGGGGAGGAAACAAACGAATGCGTGGCACCTGGATCAAACAAAACCCAAGCATCCAGGTAACAAACAGAAAGAATACCTACCACGACTGCATTAGATGCCTAAGCATCCTGCTGAGTAAGATGAAAGCTCTGGCCTGACCTCGACCTCCCTGCTGACTGGTAGAAGCCTGGCCAACACCTCTGGCACCTCCTCTAGTACCTCTACCACGACTTGCTATAGAACAAACTGAGTGGAACTCTGATGCTGAGCTGGTGGTAACTGAAATGGCACGGGTGCAGCACTAGCAATCGACTGCTGTGGGAATTGCGAATCTGCTGCTGCTGATACCCGGAGTAAGGACACGATCTAGCAAAATGTCCTGTCTGCCCGCATCTGAAACATGTCAGCGGTGTCTGATAACAGGGTCCCTGATGGACTCTACCACAAGTCTGACAAACACTGGCCGCTGATCCAGAACTACAACCACTGCTGCTGCTCGAAGCACCTGACCCCAAATCTGAACGATCTACGCTGACCTCCACGGCCATGTCTACTGCTCCGATGCACTCGCTGCTGCTGTCTCTGACTCTGCTGAGTCGAACCTCGCTGCTGACTACTCGAACCAACATGAAAACTCGAATATGGAGTAGCATGTGATCCACTCGACTGAACTCCTAGCTGGTAGTAATCAGGCATCGTTCCCTGCCTAACTAACCTCAGCTCAATCTCCTTAGCTAGCTCAATCATAGACTCCAGAGTAAGGCCTGTTGTAGGCATACCAGCAAAAGCTGAACCCAAACCAGTAACGTATGTAGTGACCGCAAAATACTGATCTCGCATCAGATCCTCAGCATATCTACCCAACCGAAGAAACTCTCGGGTATACTCCTCTACAGATCGATCTCCACGAGAAATACTGGTCAAACGAAGACGATAACTCAAACGAAGAGGCTCTGGACAGAATCTCCTCATAAACCGCTCTCGAAACTGAGCCTATGTCATCGTCATCATATAGGGCTGGATCATCTGAATGAACCAATCTAAGGCTGGTCCCTCGACAGACAACTCGACGATCATGATCCGTTGGTACTCGGTATGAGCAGTCCGAGTCCTAGTCTCAATCGCATGCAGAAAATCTAATGGATCCGAAGTACCATCAAAAGCAATCCTGCCAACTCGGGCATAGAACAAAGCTGCCTCAGGGTCAGACATACCCTACTGATAGGCAGGCTGAACAGGCTGAACAACTGGAGGAACAGGAACATCAAACTCAGGCTCAACAGGCTCCTCGTCCTGTAACTCTCTCTGCCTACGGCGACCTGCCGCTCCTCGAGGTCTACCTCTGCCACGACCTCTATGTCTAACTGGTTGCTCAGGAGGTAAAACCTCATCTTGAAAAGACTCATCATCCTCGGCCTCAACGACCGGTGGAGCGACACGCGCTCGCCTCCTCATTCTGAAAAGACAAACGGAAAGATTAAGACAAAACAGACAACGGAGGAATAACGCAGAAAACTACAGCAAGGAATACTTATCAAGACATACTCGAACCTAATACACTGCAGTAGTCCAACCGAAAACACAACTTTAAAACTAGGGCCACAACTCACAAAACTAAGCCCTGACACAGAACTCCGCTCTGATACCAACTTTGTCACGACCCAAAACAGGGGCCATGACCGGCGCTAGGGAACGGGAATTCTTTCGAATCCGGAACCCGTAGCAAGCCTAAAAATAAAATAAATCATGCCATAATAACAGTAACAATATAATATGCAGCGGAAAATAAAAATCATAATATCATAATATTATCCATATCAACTGGATTTAAATCAAAATCTCGTCTCATAGATACATAATCTCTTTAATACAAATCCAGTTTTAATATAATACATCTCTTTAAAATAAAGTACATGAAATCCAATACTTTAATTCACAACTACTGCAGTGTCTAGATAAAATAAATAAGACTCAAGTAGATAATTTACACAAAGAAGCCGGGGCGGAAGAAATCCGGCGTATCGACCTGCTACTGAGGTCTGAAGAAGTTGACTCTCCTGAAAAATAGTCAACGGAGGGGAGTCAGACCTCACTGAGTGAATTACTATAATATATATACAGACACAATAAGTGACAATGCATACAGTCAATAATACATATCTAATATGTATATATACAGGCAAATTCACACAGATGCAGAAAAATCATTTTTATATATTTTATTGGAAATCCCAGTTTATGAAGGATCACATAGAACCCTAGAATAACGCAACCTCAGAAAATAGTGTTAAACAACACTCTAGCCATACAGGCTCACTTATTCCAAATATATCCACTTAATCCATTTAGACAGTAGACTGACCCCGAGACACTAAGTCAATTGAGCTCCAGCAGTCTGATTGCCAGTGTGATTGGCCTCGAGACACTTGGTCAACCGAGCTCTAGCAATCACACCCAAATCACATCTCACACATTAATAATCATAATCAATCAATATCCACAAATAGTTAATATTATAGCCTAAATACTAAAGGCGTACCGGTACGTACTCGGTCCTAGTGCTGCCCACTAGGTAGCACGTTCTATCGATATCCTTCATCATTAAGTATAAAACATTCATTCACAAAAATAAATGATGCATGAATATAAGTGAAATAACAATATAATCCATATATATACCAGAAATATACCAAAAGTAAACCAGGTATATTTCGAGTATATATATGTCAAATAAGTCCAATCAAATTATAAATTAAACTAAAAATATATTTAAAAACATTTTAAATATATTTTATTAACAAAACATGTATATAATTTATTATATACCAAAAATAAACTAAAAATATACTTAATATAAACTTAAGAAATAATCAAATTATTTATGCATATTTAATTAACATAAAACATGCATTTCTAAATCATGCATCCTAAGCATATATATATAATATAGTAACGCACCTAATGCGCTCCACGAGACAGGTCCGACGGGCCTGGTCCACTAGCCCTCGGTCTCGGCGCAACTAAACAAACAAATAACGACAGACATTAGAATAAACCTAATAGAAATCCTAGAATTCGATCTAGAGTATTTAACACAGAATCAGAAATTAGGGTTCGATTGGACATCACGTTTTACGAGAATTCTACTGAAAATCCGACAGAACCTCCCCTGTAAAACGGACATCTCTCTACTCAAAAGAGTAGAGCCGACCCTGCAAAGAAATACACTTCGAAAAACAAGCTCAACACAATCAAAATCCCACGGTCGGACTCCAAACTACAGTCCACCGACCGGGGTCCACAAACACAGAACATATTCCAGGTATACCAAAAATATCCGTAAAACCTAGAAATACATCTCATAGGTAAAAATTACATAATTAACCTTAAAACACTGTAAAAACCGATAAAAACTCATTTTATTAGTAAAACCGTATATTATATATATAATTGAAAATAATTCACGAAAAATAGTTTTAATTGGTTAAAAATACCAAATATTTTTTAGAAATCATTTTTATACCTTAAATAACTATTAAAACCAATTAAATTACATTTTTAGACAATTTAGGGTAAAATTACCAAAATACCCCTATATATATTAATATACTTAAATTACTTCAAAAATTCATCAAAAATCATAAAATTATCCAAAATTAATTTTCTCAACATATTTATCAATAATATTAATAATTAAACTCAATTAACCAATTAAATTCAATTTAAAACACAATTAACCCTAATTTCTCAAAATCACATAAACTTCAATAATTCAAAATAAATACTTAGAAATTCATAAAAATTCCAAATAAATTCCTATAATTCATTTAAACACTTAATTTAACCATAAAATCCAATTTCATAATTTAAATAATTAATTTCCGAAAATTAGAAAATAATATTAAAATATTCAAAAATACCCAAAAATCCAAAAAATCTCCAAAAATTCTAAAAAAATTCATACATGTAGATTAAGCTACTAGGAACAACATTTGTGAAGGTATTTTTCATGAATCATTCAATTCGAAGCTCAAAAAAATCAAAAACCCTAATAGGCCGAAATTGAAAAATCGAAACCTAAGCAATTCTAGACCATTTTAGCTCAAACCAAAGCTATAATCACACTCACCGGAGCTCAAGGAGAAGAAAGAGATCGGTGGTGTCAAAAACGGTGGCCGGAATCGGCGTGAACGACGATGGATCGATTTTCAGCTTCTCCGGCCAAAATCGACTTCCAGGCGCCGGAAACGGCTATCTCAGGCAGCGGAAAAGGTTGGGGAAGGCGGTGGCACACCGGACGGCACACCCACGGTGAAGAAACGGCACGGCAGCGACTGGAACGGCGAAGGCAATCGGTCGAGAGGAAGAAGAAGACTCGGGGGCAAAATGGTAATTTTCCAAACTTTTGATTTTTGATGTATATATGTATATATATATATGTACTTTATACTATATATTAAAATAATATTAAATTACACACATCAAATATACACCACACACATAAAATCTAATATTTTAATAATTTTTACTAAATAAAGTTAATTAAATAACAATAAAATAAATAAATAATTAATAAAATATTAGGGTAATACTAAACCCTAATTAAATAAATATACACACACAGGCTTTATTTAATAATTTAAAAATACGCATGAGTTCATGCAAGTCCGAAAATATATTCAAAATAATTAATATTACATTGTTTACGTGAAAATTTCCCCGAAAATGCAAGTCCCGGGAAAATTTTACGTAAAACACTGAAAATAATACACCGTAGTTAAAATAGATTTTAAATACATATTAACTCGTAAAAATATCATATAATATATAGAAATTATTAACACTGCATATCCCGGTACAGTGTAAAAATATTTTAAAAACACGGGATATTACATAAATGGTCTTAATTTGCTTAGGTTTCGAATTTTTTAATTCGGCCATATTAGGGTTTTTGATTTTTTTGAGCTTCAAATTGATTTATTCATGAAAACTCCCTTCACAAATGTTGATCCTAGTAGCTTAATCTACATGTATGAATTTTTGTGGAATTTTTGGAGATTTTTTGGATTTTTGGGTATTTTTGAATATTTTAATATTATTTTCTAATTTTCGGAATTAATTAAATAAATTATGAAATTTTGTTTTATGGTTAAATTAGGTGTTTAAATGAATTATAGGAATTTATTTTGGAATTTTTATGAAATTCTAAGTATTCATTTTGAATTATTAAAGTTTATGTAATTTTGGGAAAATTAGGTTAATTATGTTTTTAATTGAATTTAATTGGTTAATTGGGTTTAATTATTAATATTATTGATAAATATGTTGAGAAAATTAATTTTGGATAATTGTATAATTTTTTGTGAATTTTTGAAGTAATTATAGTATGTTTATATATATAAGGGCATTTTGGTAATTTTACCCTAAATTGGCAAAAAATGTAATTTAATTAGTTTTAATAGTTATTTAAGGTATAAAAATGATTTCTAAAAATTATTTGGTATTTTTAACTAATTAAAACTATTTTTCATGAATTATTTTCAATTATATATATAATATATGGTTTTACTAATAAAATGAGTTTTTATCGATTTTTACTGTGTTTTAAGGTTAATTATGTAATTTCTATGTATAAAATGAATTTCTATGATATAAGGATATTTTTGGTATTTCCTGAATTGTTCTGTGTTTGTGGACCCCAGTCGGTAGACTGTAGTTTGGAGTCCGACCGAGGGGTTGTGAATGAGATGTGGTGTTCATTTTCAAAGTGTGTTTCTTTTCAGGGTCGGCTCTACTCTTTGAGTAGAGAGATGTCCGTTTTACAGGGGAGGTTCTGTCGAATTTTCGATAGAATTCTCGTAAAACGTGATGTCCGATCGAACCCTAATCTCAATTCTGTGTTTAATACTCTAGATCGAATTCTAGGATTTCTGTTAGGTTTATTCTGATGTCTATTATTTATTGTTTGTTTAGTTGCACCGAGACCGAGGCCTAGTGGACCAGGCCTATCAGACCCATCTCGAGGAGCGCACTAATTTGTGAGTTACTATACTATATATATATGCTTTAGGATGCATGATTTAGAAATATATGTTTTATTTTGATTAATATGCATAAATAATGTGATTTGTATTTAAGTATATTTTTTGTATATAATAAATTGTATTCATGTTTTGTTAATAAATTATATTTAAAATGTTTTTAAATATATTTCTAATTTAAATTGTAATTTAATTGGATTTATTTGGCGTATAGATACTCGAAATATACTTGATTTACTTTTGGTATATTTTCGATATATATATGGTTTATATTGTTATTTTATTTAATTTTATGCATCATTTATTATGAATGAATGTTTTATATTCATTAATGAAGGATATCAATAGAACGTACTACCTAGTGGGCAGCACTAGGACCGAGTACGTACCGGTACGCCTATAGCATTTAGGCTATATTACTAACCATTTATGGATATTGATTGGCTATGATTATTTGATGTGTGAGATATGATTTGGAAGTGTGATTGCTGGAGCTCGGTTGACCAAGTGTCTCGGGGCCAATTACACTGGCAGTCAGACTGCTGGAGCTCGGTTGACTTAGTGTCTCGGGGTCAGTCTATTGTCTAAATGGATTAAGTGGATATATTTGGAATAAGTGAGCCTGTATGGCTAGAGTGTTGTCTAACACTGTTTTCGAGGTTACGATATTCTAGGGTTCTATGTGATCCTTCATAAACGATGGTTTTCAATAAAAATATATAAAAATAATTTTTACTGCATCTGTGTGAATTTGCCTGTATATATACATATTATATATATATATATATATATATATATATATATATATATATATATATATATATATATATATATATATATATATATATATATATATATATATATATATATATATATTATTGATTGTATGCATTGTCATTTAGTGTGTAGGTATATATATTATAGTAATTCACTCAGTGAGGTTTGACTCCCCTCCGTTGATAATTTTTCAGGAGAGTCAACATCTTCAGACCTCAGTAGCAGGCCTATACGCCGAATTTCTTCCGCCCCCGGCTTCTTTGTGTAAACTGCTTACTTGAGTCTTATTTTTATAATCTAGACACTGCAGTAGTTGTAAATTAATTTATGGGATTTTATGTATTTTATTTATGCGAGATATTGTATTATATTTGAGAACTGGATTTGTATTAAAAGATTTATATATATATGAGATGAGATTTGACTTAAATCCAGTTGGTGAAAATAATATTATGATATTTATGATTTTTTATTTCCGTTGCATTTGATATTGTAATTATTATTATTGCATGTTTATTTTATTTTTAGGCTTGCTACGGGTTCCGGATTCGAAAGAATTCCCATTCCTTAGCGCCGGTCATGGCCCTTATTTTGGGTCGTGACAAAATCCTCCTGTTCTACAACCACCAAGACTGAGTAAAGCTTTAATCTTGTATCTGGCAATTGAAAAAGACGCAATAGGGGCAATGTTGGCATAGGAAGGCAAAGAGAAAATAGAGCATGTTGTGTATTACTTGAGTAAGAAACTTTTGCCTTATGAAACTAGCTAGATAAAACGTGCCTAGCAGTGATTTGGGCAATAAAAAAACTCTGACATTATTTTTAGTCCTACAAAGTGCAGGCAGTTTCCAAACCTGATCCTCTCAGGTATCTCTAATAGACCCTGTCCCTTATAGGGAAATTGGCTAAGTGGCTCATTTTACTCATGAAGTTTGACATAGAATACATAGCCAAAAAGAAGGTAAAAGGAAGAGCAGTAGCAGACTTCTTGGTAAAAAGTCCAGTGGATGACAACCAAGAATGGAAGTTGGAGTTTCCTGACGAACATCTAAGGGCGATAAAGATACAAAGTTAGGAAATGTACTTTGATGGAGCTATCAACAATAAAGGGGTCGAAATAGGGGTAACTGTGGTTATGCCAAAAGGAGAAATGATCCTGATGGCAAAAAGACTTGAGTTTGAAGCAACTAATAACTAAGTAGAATATAAGGCCTGCATTTTTAGTCTAGAGGCATTACGCAGTACAGGGGTGGAGGATGTTACTGTGTACGGGGACTCCATATTAGTCATAAAACAAGCTACCAAGGAGTGGGAGATAAAGGAGGACAAATTGCGTCTTTACTGGGAATACTTGGCCACTATTTTATGCTCATTTACTCAGTGTAAGTTTGTCCACTTGCCAAGAGAAGGAAACCAGATAGTTGATGCCTTAGCCATAATAGCCTTTATGTGGGAAAGTGGGAAGTAGGCAGAAGCCAAGCCCTTGATTCTGACAAAATCTCGAGTCCCCTGTTATGAAGATGTGAGAATGACGCCAGTTGATGCTACTGAGAAACCTTAGTCCTATGATTTACAAAGGTATCTAGAATCTGGGCAGTTTCTAGATGATGCTAACAAGAAAGAAAGAATATCCCTACAAATGTTGTCTCGACAATTCATAAGTCATAACGGGATTTTATACAAAAGAATGCCAGCCGAGGTACACCTAAGGTGTGTTGATAAGGATGAAGCCTAGAAGCTTATGGAAGAGATTCATGAAGGGGTGTGCAGGCCACACATGAATGGGATGATCTTGGCAAAGAAAATACCTCGTCAGGGTTACTTTTGGCTCACCATGGAAGTAGATTACATTATATTTATGAAGAAATGTTACAATTGCCAAACTTATGGTGATGTTAGCCACTTACCATCCATGGAGCTTCAAGGAATGACTTCTCCTTGGCCATTTATTGTATGGGGGATTGACATCATAGGAGAGGTGAGGCTAAAAGCAACTAATGGCCATCGGTATATTATTATGGCTATCGACTACTTCTCCAAATGGGTTGAGGCTGAATCCTATGCTACTGTGGGGGTGAAGCAGATGTCGAGGTTCATTGAAAAGAACATAATCTACAGATATGGTTTGCCGCACCATATAGTTACAGACAATGGAGTTCAATTTCGAGTAGAAATGGCCATGCTGCTAAAAGAGTATAGAATTGAGCACCACAGATCATCTCTTTATAGGCCATAGGAAAATGAGGCAGTGGAAACGAATAATAAAAATGTAAAATGGATTTTAGCCAAGATGTTAGAAAATTATCGAGATTGGGTAGAATACTTACAATTTGCGTTATGGGGGTACCAAACCATTGCCAGAACCTTGATAGGAGTCACTCCGTACTCTTTGGTTTACGGCTGTGAGGTTGTTTTGCCAGTGGAGGTTGAGATAAGGTCATTGAGAGTCCTTATAGAATCTAAACTCCCCGAGTATCAATGAGTGGAGAGTCGATCGGCTCAGTTAACATTGCTGGATGAAAAGAGGATGAAAGCTATGTATCATTCTCAGCTATACCAAAAAAAATAGCCTATGCCTACAATAAGAAGATTAAGCCAGTAAAGATTTAAGAAGGGGATTTGGTATTGAAGCTTGCCAAGTCAGTCATGACTAACCCCCGAGGGAAACTTAAGCCCAACTAGGAAGGGCCATATCTTGTGAAGAAGTTATTCTCGAAAGGCATTGCCATTTTGTCCGATATGGAGGGAAACGAGTTTAGGGAGCTCATCAACCTAGACAAGCTTAAGAAATAATTTTTGTAAAAAGTCTCGCTAAGGAGAAAACCTCGAAAAGAGGTTGTCTAGGAAAAAAGTTAGAGACTAAAAAGGAAAGAAGAAAAAAGGTCCTACTGGGTTAAAAACCTCAAAAGAGGTGGTCCAGGAAAAAGTTAAGGACATGTAAAAGGAGAGAGAGAGATACAAAATAGTTAGTTGGAAAACTTGTAAGGGCAAGCCAACTAACAACATGAGATGTATCAGAAGCAAAATGTATATGCATTTTGTGTTTAAATAAAATGAAATAGATTGCTTCGATTATTGTTAAACATTGCATAATGTGTCCATTATAAGCCGTTTAACTAGTACAAAAGGGAAATTACATCTAACAAAAAGGGAAACGATGACTTTGTTTCATAAGTTAATTTTATTTTCTCTTCTTTTGTTGCCTACCCTATGAACTTGACATTTGTAACTCTCTTGTCCTTTTATATTTAATAAATTCGTCTCTTTCTATCTACTACAAATGAACCTATGCTTTGTAATGATCATTAGTAGTATGATCTCCATCATAGCTTAAGTTTCTTTTGATGACTCTTCGAGGACAAGTTGCCACTAGATGGTCTAGGAAATTTTGAGAAAGGGGCCCTAGCTCAAACTCATGAACAAGCTCCACAATCAGTTGTTTATGATAGTATTGACAGCAGAGGCAGGCTGGATTATAAAAAGTGGCAAAATAGAGTTGGGCAACTAGGACACAATATGTATAAGACCAAATGGTCGCATGCTGCAATCCCCATCAAGGACACATCCAGTGGATCAGTGTATCAGGGAATGTTGATAGCCAGCCATGAATTTCTGTAGGAAGGGGATGTAGCTTTCTTGTTCAGTAATGCTTTGCTTTGTAGCGTCTGATGTTTTGAGGAGGTTCGATCAAGACCAACTTTTCATAAAGCCACATCTACGGGTTTGCAAATGATTAGATGCAAATAGTATGACAGTTGGGAGTTAGGAAGGGATAATAGGAAACTTAACTCCAACAAGAATGGGCTTCTTGAAAATTGTCGTGTCTTCGTGAAGTCATCCGATCCAATAATGGTTTCTGCTAAGATAAGAGGGAAGGGATTGGACCCCGATTCTACTCGATCAAGAATGGTAAGGATCTTCACGTCACAGTGTCATGAGGGAGAAACCAACAGAAATTGAGCATACAAGCAAAAGGCCATCATGCGAGGCCAATATGTTTCTTCCTTGTCCACGTTCATGGTAACCTCAAGAAAAGGTTCTAGTTTGATTTTTGAAATGAGGATATAATGAGAGGAAGACTAGGGTGGAAGATTAAACATGCACACCATCTGGTATAAAATGGAGTGATGGTTAGGGCTTTTCAGGTCGAGAACCGTAAGTTGGCAGGTAGAATCTACGTGGTGATCAAGAATCGCTTTAAATTCCTCCGATAAAGGACATATCTGTACTGTTTTAAACCGAAAAACATGTTTATGAGGATCCCAAAATTGAACCATGGTATAAAGGAAAGGGAAGTTGATCCTTTTGTTATGTAATGATTTGAAGACTGAAAGATGAAAACTAGTCTAAGACTTGTTGTATAAACCCTTCAAGATCGGCTGTAATAGCCTCAGATTCCGTTCAGTCATGATTGTAACTTTCAGAGGTGCTTAAAGAAAACAATAGGGGTTTAGGGATGAAGGGAACTCAAGAAGTGGGCTAAACACAAGAATTTGGGTTTATAGGGGTAGAACCACTTGTTGCTGAGGCAATCACCTCATCAATGAGCCGATTGCCTCTTCACTAGAGTTCAGTGAGGCAATCGCCTCATCAATAGTATGGGCCATTGTACTTCTTCAAATCACGCAGTCTAAACAGATGCAAGTCGAGATATAATGGGGCAGATACATATGTAAAATAATGAAATTGGCTCACATCTGGAAAATGAAAAAACAAAACAAATGAATTTAATAAAGAAGAATGATGAATTTTGCAAACATTCTATCAATAAATCAAAAACCAAAAATTTATGTCCACTGTTCAAAGTCTACACAAGCTTTAACCCCGGTACATTAGGCATCTGATTCGATACCCTTGGGATCAACCTCTCCTCCAGTGCTGCTACCACTCCCGTCTTCGTCCTCGTCATCCTCATCAATTTGGAATACATCAATCTGAAGCTCGAGGGTGGCGATCCTCGCCCTGCTGGCCTTGTCCCGATCCTGTTTAGATAAATCATAAGTTAGTAAGTCATGCGAGCATGCATACATGTAGGAAATAAGGAGATTCTCACCCTACACTGCTGGGTGATCTCCAGCATGTAGTCCCTCTAGGCCTCTATCATATGGTACATATATAGCCCTTGCTCTAGAGGAACCTGCATTGTTAGAATAAATGTTAAAACTAAGGATTGAATTAAAGAAGCATAATGAAAGAAGATCAGGGAAAAACTTACATGAGTAGCACCAGTAGGGGTGCATGCACGAGTCAGGTCCTCATCCAAGGTCAAGAACTGGTGGAACAACTCTTTAGGAGGAACCTAACATCGGGCTAAAGGGTCGGGGACATGAATAAAACTGCCTAGGACAAACTTAGAACTGGGGGTAGTAGTTAGCCCGACTTGCTTGCCAGCCATAGAAGTCTCCTCCCTACTTGGCTCCAGTCAGCGCCTTAAGGTCTCTCTCTCCCGTACTCAGGACCTAACTGGGGCTATGGGTTTAGTAGGTGCAACCTGAAGACAAATACAAAAGGAACACGTTGAGAATGCAACCAATTCACAATAAAAGGAAAGCTGATATGGACATACTTGAGAGGTAGAAGTGGCTTGGAAGGGGATCGTCAGTAGAAGGTGGGTGCAAACGAACTTGGCATACTGACTCTTCACACAAACCATGTGATCCACAGCCGGTGAGCCTATAACAGCTTGAGCGAGGTCATCACCCTCCAACTCGTGAGCCCAGAGCATAATGTCAGGAGGAGACCTAGGGACCTGCCTCGCTCTAACACGTGCCCTCCAGTTCAGGACCCACTCCTCCAAATACCAAGCTCAATACCTAGGACCACAGAGGAGTACCCTCTTCCGAGCTAAGGGCCTAGAGCGAGTCATCTCAATGGTCCAAGTGTCCTCAGGCCCTTACAAGTCATGTCGGATCTACAAAAAGCGAGATGTCAATATGTAAGTGAGTTGAATATGCATAATTTACTAATGAAAAAGGTAGTGTCTCACAAGTACCATATCCTGTGTCAAAGAGTTCAGGTGTTGTCTATGGATGTAAACTTACGCGAGGTGCCTCTTCACAATGTGGCTAGCACCCCACCTGTTGAGGGCTGGGAGGTAGTCCCCCAGTTGTAGCACACCTATAAGCAGCTTTAGCTCCAAAGCCTAGACCTGAAAAGATAAAACAAGAGAAGTTGAAGAAAACTAATGTAGATAATGAATGATCAGAGAAAAGATAGGGAAAAAGAGGATCATGGCATACCAGGACAACGTGCCAGAAGCCGCAGAATCTCTTGACCCCACGAACAACCTCGTCCATGCTCTAGTATAAATACATTAGAGCATAGCTACCCTAATCAAAGTAGATACCTGATCAAGGTCTCGAAGAGTCAGTAAGAACATCACGTCGATGTAGCTGGCAGTGTTAGCGAAGAAGGTGGTACTAAGCAGATAGAGCAAGAAAGCCCTCACCATCTAATCAATCTCATGGGGTGTAATCATTGCCACAACCCGCTCTCAGGTGTAAAAACTCCTAATCGAGTCCAACTTAAGGGTATGAGTCCCCTTCATGTCAAGAGTCATCCCCAAAAGTCGCTCGATATATGCAGCCTTGTCTGGGGACAACTGGTGTAGGCTCGTGTCGAAGGGGCGGGATCTCCGATGCAAGCAATCCCTGTAATGGTAGCAAATGACACTAGGTCCAGGGTAAGCTCACTGAATGGGAGATGGAAAGTATGAGTCATATTGAACCACCTCACCATCAGAGCATGCAGTGGCTGATAGTCCGTGCGCCCTTGCTTGGAAGGAAATGAGAGTATGAAGTCCTTAAACCCTGTCTCCTGAATTCGATCCCTCTCATCATCGGTCAGCTTGCTGTAGAAAACTTGGGCTCTATGGAAATTCCTAACACCTTTGAATGTCTAAGTTTCATACTGTAAGCAAAGAGATAGCAAAGTGAAATTTATGCATTTTATGGCTTCAGGAAGAAATTCAGAATGAACGGACATGTAAATAGCGCAGTTCACCCTGTTAATGAAGCGATCGCCTCACCATAGAGGCGATCGCCTCATCATATAGGCGATCGCCTCATTGAAGAGGCAATCGACTCTTTAAAAGGACGATAGGCAATCGCCTCTTCATAGAAGCTGATCATCTCAGCAGAGCACAAACAGCATCGATTTTTAACTTTTGGCAATTAAAACATAAATTTCATGTTTGTCTAATTAAATAAATTCCCTAGAACAATAATTATGCAAGAATAATCACTGACCCAACACGATTTGTAAGAAATTTTGGGTACTAACCTCTCAAGATGCAAACGAGCAGATGTGGGACCCTAAGTCTGCCAGAAGGGAAATCATGTCTCCTCAGGTCAATCCCAGACTCCTAAAAGTGCTAATAGAGGGCGGGATGTGATCCCACTTAGGCACAGGGGGTGTTCTCTCATTCTCCATTGACTATAAAGAGAGGAAAGCTGTAGTGAGTACAGGAAGTGTGGGAGGAGGAAAGAAGAAAAGAGAAAGGTGGAAAAAGTAAAGGGAATGGAGATAAGGAAAAAGTTATTTTTATAGTGGGCAAAGGTGTAGGGTTTCCCAAAAAAAAGGTGATGAATGAATGAATGAAAAATGATGGTTATTATCACATACTAAGAAAACAGAATTCAAAGGTAGAGATTTCTAAGATGAAGTTTTGGGAAGAGTGGCCCAGGAAAACCCACGTCATAAAAGGATAAGGCTGTTTGGGTTTGAATCCCCGAAGTTCAAAGGATAGGGCTATTCGGGTTTGAATCCCCGATGCTCAAAGGACAGGGTTGTTCGAGTTTGAATCCTCGAAGCTCAAAAATCGAGATGACTATTCGGGTAGTATCCTCAAAGTCGAAAGTGAATGACAATTGGGCCAGGAAAACCAGAAAGTTTGTGTCCCCGAAAGAGTGGTAATTAGACCAAGAAAATCTGAAAACTACATCCCCAATGATGATCGGGCCAGGAAAACACGAGAATCGAGTTTCAATATTATGAGGATTGAACCAGGAAAACTTGTGAATTGAGTTTCAGTATTATAAGGATCGGGCCAGTAAAACTCGTGAATCGAGTTTTAGTATTATAAGGATCAGGCCAAGAAAACCCGTGAATCGAGTTTCAGTATTATGAGGATTGGGCCATGAAAACCCATGAATCGAGTTTCAATATTATGAGGATCGGGCCAGGAAAACCCGTGAATTGAGTTTCAATATTATGATGATCGGGCTAGGAAAATCCATGAATTGAGTTTCAGTATCGTGAGGATCAGGCCAGGAAAACCCGTGAATCGAGTTTCAGTATTATGAGGATTGGGCTAGGAAAACCCATGAATCAAGTTTCAGTATTATGAGGATCGGGCCAGGAAAACTCGTGAATCGAGTTTCAGTATTATGATGATCAGGCTAAGAAAACCCGTGAATCGAGTTTCAGTATTATGAGGATCGGGCCAGGAAAACCTGTGAATCAAGTTTCAGTGTTATAAGGATTGGGCCAGGAAAATCCAAGAATCATGTTTTAAGTGTGGTGATGATTGGGCTAGAAAAATCTAAGAATCATGTTTCAGGTAATTGATGGTTGGGCCAGGAAAACCTACAAGTCTATGTCCCTAGTAGAGCAATAATCGGGCTAGGAAAACTCGAGGTTATTCATCTTCAGATACCATTACCAAATATTAATGAGTGGCTGATCGGGCCAGGAAAACCCGAGGATCATGGCCACATTTCAGAATTGAAGGATTCAACTCTCAGGTGAAACTCGAGAGTAAGGTATTGTTATGTATATGATTTTTTAAAAAATGGTCATTGCATGCATTTGATTTTTTAAAAAATTAGGGGGCAAATTGTAGACACCCGATTTGGTTGGCCTGTGTTAGGGGACGAATTAGGGGCGCTCGGTTTGACCGGCCTATTGTCGAGCCCAATGATGAGAATATAAAACTTGGACATGAGAATGAAACCTGAATCTCTAAGGGAAAGTGGACTTGAAAACCCTTAACCATCAAAAGCATCTTTGAGGGCCTTTAATTTTGGTAAAAAACTTGCACTTAAACTTAACATGTTCATCATTTTATGTGTTCGTGCTTGTGTGTAATCAAGTCATCACTATACTTTAGGTGTATTTTAGGTATAGTTTAGGTATATTTTTAGTTTTTCTTGCTTAATATCTCACTTTATTGATGTGATCTTTGAATACTTTTGCATGTAGTTGTATTTTGATGATTGTAAAGTGTTTATATGCATGTATTGTTACTTAGAGTAGAAGTTTGAAAGATTAAGAGTTGGAATCGACCTGTTGATCAAGTGACGCCTCTTCTTCAAAGAGGCATCGCCTCTAACCAATGAGGCGATCGCCTCATCACAGAGGCGATTGCCCCATTGATAGGCCTCCACGAGGTCTTCTCTCCTTTTATGTGTTATGTGCTCTTTTATGTGTTATGTGTTAAGGGCCTCTGTTGATGAGGCGTCGCCTTATCAATGAGGTGATTGCCACATTGACAGTTTTGGCCCGCCTTCAGTTTCATTTTTATTAATATTTGTTGTGACGTTCGCCTTGGTATGTCCCCTTCTAACCTTACAAATGCATGTATCATTATTGCATGATGATGTTTAATCTGGATTGTTTGATGTTTTCTTTAGTTCATGATGTAAGAACCCCTTTTATAGAGACTCTTTGTAAGTACTGTTATATGTGATTTCATTTTTTGAAAAGAAGGACTCACTGTGTGTTGCTTGCAGGAATTACTTGGTGATTTACATTATTAAGTAGTCCCATTTAGTAGCTACTCCCTTTTATATCATTGTATTTACGTTTATTATCGATTTATTTTCTGTATATATTTGGTTTATTTTCTATATATTAATCTTTTATTTTGCCAAAAGCGTTGTAATCCTTAATCCCCTTCCCCCATTTGATTTTGAATGTATGGTTGTAAATTATTATTTATTTTATTTTTGTTGAACGTTAGGACTCAAGAGCATGAAATGGAATTAATGTGCAAACTTGAATCTAATTGTAAAATTTGGAAAATGAATGAAGGAAAAATGCAATTTTGAATGTAAATGAGAAAATAATTAAATAATTAAAGGTAATAAAATGCAAAACACAAACGGAGGCCAACCGTAAGGTTGGGTAAGCATTCAAACACTTATACTTAGTTTTCAAACCCGATCTCTGATGACAGCTTCTGGAAACCTCCATGGGATCTAGTTGCTATAAAGTGTGTCCTGGCTTTTATCCGGATGACGACTCCATCTCTGAATAGGCCTAAGACCTATATCGTATTTTCCAAATGGGCCTCGAGCTCACATAGTGTCGTGGTCGCCAAACACTTGGGCGCTCACTAAACCCCGCCGCCTACACTACTATTTTTTAAGAGAAAGAGATGGGTAGAGACAAAATCAAAAGCAGAAGAGGTGGCATAACTAGTATTTGGGTGGGAGTAGTGGTAATTAGGTGAGTGATAACGATGACGGCGCTATTGTTGATGTTATCCTCCCATTTGCGAATAACTTCAACAATAATTCATTTTCTAGATGAATTGGGTTAGCTAGCGATAAGGTTTTTGAGGAAGAAGAGAGTGAGGGGTCCAGTGGAAGAGAGATGACGGTTGAGTGGTGAGGTGCTATGAATTTTTATATGACGACCAACAGGTCATCAGGATGTATTAAGAAGCAATGTAAGATGACTGACATGTCATCATTTTCTGTTAGGTTTGACAGATTAGGACTAACGTGATGCTTTTTAATTAGCTTTAGAACTTGATTGAAAATTTTTTTCTTCTAGGACTTAATTGTAAAAACGTAATATCTTTTAGGACTAATGTTGTTGTTATTCCTTAAATATAATACTTAAATATAGGTAAAAATATTCTTGTTAATCTAGTTCATTATAGAGGAAAAATAATTACTTTAGGATAATGATTATGTAAGTCCTAAAAATTATGTCATTTTTTAATTAAATCCTATAAGTTTTAATTGTTTCAATTGAGTTCATTAACTTTTAAAAATTGCACCGTTAGTTCTAAGCCGTTAAAATTGATAGACTATACTGATGTGTCAATTACTCATTGAAATTGGTTGATACATATCAGACTTGCAAAATCAAAGCTTCAAAACACATACTGCCACCTTGGAAAAACATGACATGACACATGCATATAAGAATGCAAAAATGTTATCATCATTCATAAGAAAGAAGGGAAAAAAAACATTGCATTTTTTTTGGGAATCATACAAGAATCTGCAATTTACAAGAGAGGACAATGAAGAGATGTGTACCTCAAGCATAGCCCTTCTGGTTTATCTGTGTCTGCATTCTTGTTTACTCGTCTGTTGTCATTGTCCACCATTTGCTACTTTTAGCACAAGAAGTCGGTCAACTTAGATTTCTCATTTTCTTCATCAACATTTGAAAAATGAAAAAAAAAAAAAAAAAGCATTCAGATAGAAAGGAAGCAACATATTGTCGACACTGCTTTATCATTTTTTGGTTAGATATGAAGCCATTTTATTGATCCCGCGTAGCCCTTTGGTTTATCTGTGTTTCTCTTCATCCTTATATACCCTTTCTCACCCCACTTTGGTCCGCAGGAGTTCTTCACGATGATTTATTCTAGCCCCTTGGATGAACTATATCCAACTGCTGCCTCTCCATGATCTAGATCTATCCCACAAGGTCCGGTGAATACCCCCTACAAGAACCCTAAATTTTGGAACGTGCATTCTTTCAAATATCATATATGCATGCGAGTCAATATTCTTACCCCGCTGTAGAATTGGAAATCCCTCCTAGAAGCCTCAATAGCATCGCTAAGGGGTTGGTGAGCAAGTGCCTTCAAGAGGCTTCCTTCATCGTTTTCTGGCACATCTTGGTAACCATTGATGGTCACTACCTCCATCTCTTCCTGGAGATAACAGCCAAAGAAATTTTAGACAATTTTACTAGTCTTTTCACAAATGAATCTAGCTTAGAATTAGCCTAAACTGTGAGATGAAAATGCCAGTTACACACCCTCTTTTCATCACAAGTGCTTTCCTCCATTCATTATGGGTAGTCTTCCTCCCTGTGGAGTCCACCACTGTTGATTATCTATTCAAATGCATAATCCATGAGGCCTCCATTGCAGCCGATGTTAAAGGATGTGTCACAGTTGATCAACTGCTACTTAGACAATGAAGTTAAATTTCCTGTCACAATCTGATTTATGCCTTCAACAGCAGCAACTGTGGAGAACGCCCGACAGCAAACCCACAAGCCTTGGTTTTTGACTGGTGTGACAGCTCTTTTCTTTCTCCAATCGACAGATTTGGGCAAGTCTATTACATCTCTGTAACTGAAGTCTTCATAAGTTTCCCTCCTGGGAACGTCGGTATTCAATCCCAAGAACTTGTTCTTGAACTCTTTATGGCTCAAGTCTGCAAATTCATTCACTCCAAGCCAGTAGGTTGTAACATCCTTGTTTTTATGATCAATATGCTTCAAGTTATCTCAAAAAATCTCAAACCTGTGTAGCTCCTCGTCAATGCTTTTATAGGTTTTGCCATGCTTAGATATCCATGATTCAAATAGCTCATTAGTTTCGTCATGGAAGTTACGTGCTCAGGTGAGTAACCCACGACTGAACAAATGATGAGAGACACAAGAAATGTGAAAAATGAAATGTTGGAAACTGAGCGAGCCATTAAGATTTAAGGGAGTTGAGCTTAAGAAGATTTCAAAGGATGAAGTAGATGCACGGTTATACATATAGGAAACGGCTTTAGTTTCATAAGTTTCTTACATTCCTAAAATATATCTTTTAATTTTTTTGCATTCTTATATGCATGTGACATGTCATATTTTTCCAATGACAGCACGTGTTTTGAAGATTTTTTACATAATTGATATGTCATTAATCAATTTCAATGAATAACTAAACTATATCAATTTTAATGACCTAAAACTAATGATGTAATTTTTAAAAAGTTAATGAAGTCAATTCAAATAATTATAACTTATAAGATTTAATTAAAAAAATGCGTAACTTTTACGACTTAGGAAGTCATTATCCCAGTTACTTTTAATGTACAATTAAGCCCCGGTAGATTCAGCTGACTTGCAGTGGACCCTATTGACCTTTTTTCTCTAATGGTCTATGCTCCAAGTGCACGAGGAATTGTCAACCTTGGTATCTTTGATCTCATTATTTTGTCGTTGAAATATATTGTTGATTTTACAATGTTTGTGGACAATATATAGGCAGGTGTCAAGCATTTGGGACGGCTAAGTCATCCAAATATTGTGAATTTGATTGGTTACTGCACGCAGAATTATAATTGGCTTTTGGTGTATATGGAAAATCATAGCCTGGAAAATCATATATTTCCAAGTAAATTTTATGGCCTCATTTCTTCAGCCCATTTCAGCTTAGCTAGTAACATTTAGTGCTGGCTGTACAGATGTTGGTTCCGCTTCTAGCAATAAACCACTTTGGTGGGACCTTCGGATGAAGGTTGCTCTAGGTGCTGCTACCAGGGATTTAGCATTTCTCCACAAGGCAAATGTGATATTTCGACATTTTAATACATCTACAGTTATACTTGACAGGGTATGCACAACATCTTCTCCGTTCCTTGAATCCTTGTTTTGATCATCCCTATGAAATTTGATTTTTTTTTTCTTTTTCCATTTCATTTCCTTTCATTTGATTTCTTCAATATGCAGTAGTCACGTAGATTTAAACTATTTTAAAATTCGAGTTAAATTATATATTACTTAAAAATATCTAAATTCTTTATCATTAGAACCAACAAACATTAATTAAAATTTAAGTTCTTCTAATGAATGTTTCATTGCTAATTGCTTAATTGTTAGAAGTTGGCTCTTAGAATACAATTGTTATACCATGGACTTTTGTTCATATTGCAATATGAACCAAGGGTCCTTCAAACGTGTCAAACAACAAAAACTGCGCTTCATTTTTTAATTCTTAAACAATACTTTAATGTCAGTTAAATCACTCACTTGTGACCTTTCGTTCTCTACAGACAACCAACTTTCACGTTCTCTCTTGAACTCTCTCTCTAAATCTCTAAATCTTTGAATCTCTCCATCATTCTCTAGTTACTAACTTGTTGGACAAGAGAAAGTCTTCAGTTCTTGTGTATTGTAAGCAATTCTATCTCTCAAATCTAGTACTGCAAGACAACAAAAAATCATTGTACTTTACATTAATATTCAAAATAAAATGTAAAATCTCTATAGCATTCGATATTTAATTACATGATTCTATGTTTAACATGTTTTTTGTTATTTATCTATTATTTTAATTTCATTAGATTTAAATCCATATATAGATGTTCATTATCTTCTACAAAAGGGTTCATCACTCAATTATATTAAGTTCATAGACCTTTACTTGCATGTTCATAAAGATTCACCTTCAGTTTCAATAACCTATTAACATGCATGTTTACATACCTTTAATCTCAAAAGCTTCATTACTTATAACATAAAAATTCATTGTACTTTACATGCATATTCAAAATATAATGCAAATCTTTATAATGTTCAATGTTTCTATGATTCTGTGTTAAATATCTCTTTTGTTATTCACCTATGATTATACTTTCATTAGGTTTAAATCAAACGATTAAAATACATATGTTCATTATCTTATGCATAAAGGTTTGTTACTTACTTATGTTAACCATGAACATAAAAACAATCTCATAATCACGTACCTTCATAACTTAAAAAAACATAAAGATTCATTACTTTATCCATAAAAATTCATTACTTATCTCTTGTAGGTTCAGCTACATCAACATGAAAAGAACAACGGAAGAAGGATTCTCTGAGCATAAGGGAATGCATATTTGTACAAGAAAAAAACATATTGATTGGTAAAATATTCACTAAGATAACCTACATTGCCTCAATGTTGTTCACTCTTCTAAATGAGGTACTGTATTGGACTAGCCAAATAACTATGAAAACAATAAAAATAAAAAACAAATAGAGTTTTTTTCACCATCTGATATAGTTTATGCAATGAATCGGGCTCCTTGGGAAATAGCTAAATCCTTATTCATATTGAGAAGTTAGGAAGTAGGAAAAACACTTAAGGAAATAGATTTTAAATATGAAAATTTTTGGATGCAAATTAATGGTCTGCCCACTCCAAAAGCCAATAGTAAAGGTGTTGTCGATATTTTAAACCATTTATATGTAGGAATTGTTTCACTAAATGATTATACATTTATGGATGAGTTAGGAATACCTGTTTTAAGAATGAAAATGAGAATAGACTTGACTGAACCTTTGCCACGTGGCTTCTATCTTTGAGAAGATACAGATTGGGTAAAGAATGAATGGATATATTTTAAGTATAAAACATTACCTTTTATAAGTTGGTTTTGTGGAATGTTTGATCACATAATAGGTAATTGCATAAATCTAATCATAGCAGACAATAACAAACTGGAACATGGTCCTTCAATTAAAGCTTTAATAGCTAAGCCAAGAAGAAAATACTTGGCAACTATAGAAGATAACCCAGCTGACTACTGGTTGACTCCAATGCTTGAGTGGAAACCAAGTACCCAAAATTGCAATGAAGAAGATGTTGGGATTTCTTGATATAAACGCAGCGAAAAAATTAAAAATTTATCATGTTCCCAAACTTGGATCCATGTAATTCAACTACTTGATTAAATCTAGGGTTTCAAGAATCTCACTAAAATGCAGAAGAGGCAAGATTTTCTGAAAGGATGAGAGGAGGTTCACACCAGTGACACCTTACCTCGAGCTTTTTGCTTTAGTTATTCGGATCAAGACGTCTCTAAATGGATGCATCCTCTATAGGTATCCACACAAATAGCCCTTCACAAAATAAATTGGAATGTGTGCTAGCAACTTTCTTGATTGTCTCACAAATAAAAAACAAAAGAAAACTCCATGTTTATTTTCTAAGAAGAGAGAAGACCGTTTTTGGAGGTAGGGAAAACAAGTCAGTTAAACCCTAGAGAATATAACATATTTATAAACTCCAAATTAGGGTTTCACCTACCAATGACCTTTTTAGTAATTTCCCATTTATTATATTCTGATTTTTTTTTAAAAAAATCAGAATTAATATCTTATTTATTTATTTAAAATAACATTTATCTTAAATAAACAAATAAATAAAACACTTTAATTATTTATTTCCATAGAGTTTATTTTGGGCTTATTAAACCTATATTCATTTTGAGCTTGTTCTAAGTGTGTGACCCTGTAGGTTCACATAATATTGGCAGTGGGCCTAAATCTTTATTTAGGCCTATAAGTCATAAGTGGCCTTTAGCAAGACATTATGACTACCCAAGTCATGTGAAGTCAATCATCCGACATAACCTAATTACAGTGAATTTTATCATCCCTTTATCATGATATCTTAATTGAACATAAGACATAGAATGTCATCCTTATATAGTTCAATATTATGACTTGATTCCAAGTAGACTGAAAATGATAACTCTTTATCAATTCATTTCTGCATGGCCATGCATTTTCCTTCAGTCTATCTCATCAAGGGGCCTATAGATATCTTTCTCATATTAATGAGGGATAAATTCATTCGGAATCACTCACATTCCACACATAACTAATTTTATATCCAACAACATCCTATCTAATCGTCTGGTTAAAGACAATGTTAGAATGTGTCAAAACATAAAATAGCTATGTAGAAATCCATGATGATATCAAGGTTAAAGGACCGAAATAAAATTACTATGATGAGAAATACTTATGACAATAATCTATGCAATATTCTCATAGTGGGTCAATCCAGTATATGTTCTCTCATCATATACCTATGAGTTGACTTAATATCTCATATTCATGATTAGTAAAACATAACCATCAGTCAACATCATACTAGCCTTAATACTTTAATATTTATATAATGAATAAATGGCTAGGGATAATTAGAATAGAACTCTTATTTTAATTTAAGGGTTTTACTATCAAGTTACATACTTGATGGCTTTAGTAAGAATTAACCATTCATATAATTATCATAAAATCAAATGATAATGAAATACCTCTTTATTAATAAAATAAGAAAGTCAATACATAATCACAAATGATTGACCTAGTAAATATCACTTACAGAAGACACATCAAAGAAAATTGAAGAAAAACTTATTGAATTATAAAGAAAAGTACAAGAAATGACATAAAGGAAACAAGCATCTAGAAGCTATAGTTCCTATGATTCATCTAATAGTGATAGTGGCTAACTTTTTTATTTATAATATGTTTAATGAGATTGTAGTACCTTTTTTTTTAACTATTGAAACTGGAGTACTTTCTTCTATATTTTAGTGAAACTTTCAGTTTATCAACTTTAAAATTTATAATAGTTAAAATTTCTTTTTGTTAATGCAAAGTTTATTCAATTATTATTGATATTCATAGCTTTATTAGTTAAGTTTATTGATTTTCACTTGTAGGGTTATTAACCTTCGCTTGGAGATTCATTTAACTTTTCTTGCACCTTTGAGAAAATACATTGATTTAAGCAGAGATATTCATTGATAATTACCTACATGTTCATTTATAGTGAAGAACACTTTCAAAATACTTACAGTTTTATAATAGTTTATATTTATTTTAATTAATTCAAAGTTCATTTATGTTACATTACATAATGATAAAGCTTTACTATATATATATATATATATATATATATATATATTCATTGAACATCAACTACAACTTCATTAAGCTTAGCATGCATGTCCATTTTCCTTTACTTAAGTAGACTGACCTTGACCTTAAACCAAAAATTCATTGAACTTCAGCTATAACTTCATTAAGCTTAGCCTCCATGTCCATTTTCCTTTATTAGATTCACTTTATCTTAAAAAGAAAAAGTTCATTGGCTTAGCTATGCAGATTCGTCAAATGTAACATATAAATTCATCATTACTATAATTTCAAAATGAACATCTAATACTTCATTAATATCTACATTGTATTTCTCCAATTCAACATCAGAAAAGTTATATGTAAATTGTATCTTTACAACTCGAAAACATAATAAAAGAACTGCCATTATCCCTACAATTTTAACTCATCAAATTTCATTCTCACTTGCTTGAGTGCATCATCCCTATGAATGTTTTCCTCCATCATTAAGATATAAGCACAATATTTTTCCCTTAGGGACAAATATTGTTTTTTTCCTGCAAATAATAAAATTAAAAACATTAAAAAACACACACAATAATAAAATATTTTTAGAGAATAACTTAAAAAGAATAATAATAACAACTTACATCATCTTTTTTTATACCACTGTCTTAGTTATCTCCTAATCCTTTATATTTTTCCACATGTCTTATGCAATAGACACTGTAATCCGAATTTGGTTTCCTTGATCTCCAAGGCATTTTGAGCAACACTTTAGCATAATCTGAAAGACTGTTTCCTTTTTAATACCATTTTTTACCAAATAATTCATGATTGCATCAGCCTATACTATAAATAGAGAATGAACTTCAAGCTTAATAATCATGAATATACAATTGATAACTAACAAATCTCCAAATAATAAAATCAGACCTCAGACAAAGAAACAAATATTACAATAAACATACCTACATTTTTCCATAGCCTTCATATTTATTCACCATAGGAACTCCTTTTTTCAAAGGCAAATTATCTATTATATCAATCCTCTACTTTTTGAAAATAATACAAACAATAAAATAATGGCCATATCTATGAATAGCAAAGAACACCTGAAAATTAAAAAAGTAAAAAATTTCTTTATTATTGTATAATATATAACTAAAAATAAGTATTGACAATAACATATTTTATACTTAGCAAATTAGCATCACAAATGTCAAGCTTCAAACAACTCAATTTCTTATCTAGGTGTTCATTAAAATTTTCTTGACACTATATTGTTATTTAGCTTTTAATAAAAGGTTTAGACACATCTAACTAAAGCTAAAAATAGAAACTAATGAATCAGATATACATAATTGAAGCTGCAAACAATATATACATTAATGAACATTAAATATATAAAATTCAAAACATAGAATAAAAATTTACTTACATATGCATTAGTGGAGAAAAACTCTTTTTTTAGTTGTCCAATTGATCTTTTCAAATCAATTTTGTTCAACCTCAAAGCCTAAATATCCAATATCACATTTTCTTTTTCAGCTTCAGCTAGAGTTTATTTAGTAACAAAATAGCTTTCAAAAGAAAAAAATAACCCTTTACAAAAAAAAATTAGTATAATTTAAATACACATATCCAATAATGAACTTATATTAAGAAATCAAAATCTAAAGCTTACACTATTTCATCTTGAGCTGTAAAAGAAAACTATAAAATGATATTCTCTTTTGTAGATACATTCTTTATTTTTCCATTATTTTCAGTCCAAAAGGAGATTTTAAAGCTATATGAAGTTTCTTATATTTCCTTATTAGCCTTATTCTCTTCTACACATCTTCAACCTCAGATTTTGATTCATTAATCGATCTATAATAAAATGTAAAATGCATAAGATTACATTATTTTAATAAACAATCTAACAAAAAATCAACATAAAAAGAGTACATACTCATCAACAACTTCTTATGGAGTAAGACATTTAATTTCAGCTTGAGGTTATACTTCAGGTTGAGGTTGAACTTTAGCTTGTTGATTTTTAGATTCCACTGCATTACTTACAGCTTCCTCAGTAATTTCCAAAATGTTTTTCAACCTGTCAAAAAGTAGAGCAAAAGAAATGAACATACTCATTTCCAAAATTAACTAATTAATATCTGACTTTCAAATAATGAAACTGTTGCATTCATTTGATGAACATGTGCTTTATAAGTAATGACCCTATTGTTTGTAATTAATGAGCCTAGTAAACAAAATAACTACTAAACAAACCAACAACTTAAAAAAAATGAATAATGAATATACGTATCAAATTTTTTTATGGACTTTGATGTCCATCTATAGCTAGTGAGGGAGTCAATCCCAATAAGAAAAAAGGAGAAGAATGTTCAATATATTTTGTAGTGGTTTTTGTTATTGCCTTCTTAAGTTTTGCAACAGTTGTAAGGAAGTCTTTATTACTATAGAAATCATCATCAACATCTTCTTTAACTCTTTTATCTCCAATATCAATTTCTTCTTATCCTTGAGAGTTGGAAATATTATTGAAGATTTCATTAATTGATTCAGGAGTCTTCTTTATCAATTGATTTATTAATTGTGTCTTACCGACATCTGCCATCATTTCTGTAAACTCAACTATATTAGTAGCCAAGTTCTTCATTACAGAGGACAGTCTTTCCACAGCTTCTTGTAATGACAATAATATTGTATAAATATACATTTCTTTAAACTAAAGTTTATTGACATTAAATGTTTTGTATTTACCTTCCTCTCTTCTTTTCTTTTTGGTTCTTCATGTGGTTCCTTATAAGTCTCAGTACCATCCTGTGAGTATGTAAGACGAAGGATTGCAGGAATTTATTATTCTTCTCGCTGAAGTTCCTTTGGTACTTCTTTTTCAACATGTTCATAAACTGGAACCATAACTAATCTCTTAACAATTTTTCCTTTTCCAAAGCCTTTCTTTTTTAATTCCACTTTCACTCCTTTTTTTTGTAAAAAATTTTCACAATTTCTGCAATCCAGTTAAAGATAATTGGAAAATTTCTACTAGAATCTCGTACTTCAAACTCTAATATGTCAAAGTAAGTCAATTGTTCATTTGAAAAAAAAATTAACATTAAAAGTGATGAAACTATACTTAATAACTAATGAAACTCAATCTTTTATCTAATAAATCAAAATCAATACTAAATCTACTGTAGAAACATAACGAACCTTCATGGTTTTAATAATGAATATATATTTTTAGCATAATGAAATTAACTATAAAATTTAGAAAAATAACTATAGATTACTCACCAGAAGAAAAATTAATGGACTAGTGAAAAAACCAGTTGGTTTTTTCTTCCATTGTTCAATTGATTTTACAAGACTCTTCAACGTATATTGACACCAGTTGTGATTCCTTTTTTGATTCACATTTATCAAAGAAAAAAGTATCTTGTAGTTTGACTTCCTACACTGGTGCCCTTTCAACATTGAAGAAACTACAAAAACCACAAAATCTCTTTTAAACTCATCTCTATAGTCTCCTCTAGCTAGAATTTCCTCACCCATTTTCTATGTAATTGGGCTTCCAATAGGTATATTCCACCTCTCTCTCTAAGACTTTAACAAATCTACATACTCAGGTGTGTCATTATCATTTCTTACCTCTACAACAACCAATTTTCTTGTGGACTGTTGTATGTAGCAACAACATCGTCTTTAGTAAGAAGAAGCTTCTCATTTTCTTCTAAGACTATTGTAGTTCCACAATAGTTAAAAATCTCAACTAAGCACCTACTTAACTATCCATGACATTCAGACAATGACATATTCAATAGGATTCCAAATCCTATTTCAATCACTACATTTCTTTATTCTTGTGACAATTTAGTATAATGGAGTATAGTGATTTCAGAGACATCCTTGTTGGTAAAGATTTACTAGTTTGTGATGATGGCATCCTTACCTTTTTTGTTTTTCTTTTATCTTCAGTCACCTTTCTCCTTTTTCTTGATTTCTCTTTTACACAGACTACCAATTTTTCCAAATCCTTCACTTTTCTCTTATAACTTTTTGTAATATCCTTCATTAATTTTCTTTTATTGTCCATGTCCATCAAAATTCAACAAACCTAAGTAACAAATGACAAGAAATCAACTAATGAATCTATAGTTCAAAATTAATGAACAAATCATACTTAAATAATAAGCCTATAATATTAAATTAATAAATCTTTGCCTTTGATTTATCTACTAATGAACATAACATTTTAAACTAATCAATCAGTGGTCAATAATTGAAGCTATAGTAATGAACATATAAAGAACATAAATGAAACTCTAACTTTCAACTATTAAACCTATGAGATTATGTTGTATTCAAAACCCGCAAGTGCACGGATCATGAATTGTAGTACAAAAGATATTATTTCCATGAGGATTGTATATTGAGTACTAATATCTCTACTTATGTTCTTAGCTAGCAAATCAATAAAGTAATTTAGAAAATCAAATGATAAAACCATAAAGCTTAGGTTTAGTTTCACTATTCCATTTAGATACTGAACACTTAATTATTAAACACCTTGATTTTAGTTCAGGGTAATTGTTCTAAAATACCTAAAGACTCTCTCGAGTTCGATTAAGCATGTCAAGATTAAGATTTAACCTACTCTCATAATTAAGAAATTAATCCTAACTCATTAAGCTTTTTAATAATTATTTTACCCCCAAAGAGCTCACATACTCTCATGGTCGAATGGTCTAAGTCCTATGAGTCTAAAGCTAATAAATTCTTCAAACTCTCATTAGTGAATCTACCTATAAACATGCAATCAATTGGGCACTTAATTGAATAGAAGACATAAAAAGCAACTTATAAAATTGACTAAAAATCAAATTTATAAAACTTGTGTTCAATCACATTATAGAAGAGCTACTTTTAGTCTAAACCCTAATAGAAGCTTAGCTAAACATGGCTTTAAAAAGAATTATAAACATAAAATAAATAACAAGAGAATGAAAAAGAATAATAATAGATAAAACTCATTTGAACGTGCTTAAATCTTTAATCCTTGTTAAGCTCTTTGTTTGTTGCCTCTTGAGTGCTGAATTCCCCCTCCTTCAAATACCTTTTAACATCCCTTTAAATAAGAAAACCTAATAGGAGATCATTCAGCCCTTGAATTCCTCTTTCTTTTTCACTTAGGAAAAATCTCTTTTTCTTTGACACACCCACCACATAATCGTGTTGAGCTGGTGCGACATTAAACTTTTTGGCACAATTTTTAGCACAATCGTGCGTGAGCTCAAATTCAGATTCCATAAGGTTACACACTTTCAAACATGATCATGCTTGAAACCATGTCACACTTTCAAAACCTCTTTAATTCAAACAAAAAGATGCACCAACAGCAACACCCTCGTGTTGTACCTGCATGACATGAAGCTTGCATTTCAGTTGATTACATAGGCAATGACATAGATATGTGCCAAACCATGTTGCCCTTAACATGATCTTCGCATGTAAATCCTTGATTTCTTTAGAATCGTTAGCTAGTTTCCTAAGGGAAAAAGAGAATATTTGTTAACACTTAAATAAAATTCCTAATAGAAACAAATTAATTACAAAATAATAAAATCTTAAATAAAACTCTAAACTAAAAATATTTCCTAATTAGCCTAAAATCTACCCAATTAACATTATTTATAAATTCAAAAGTCATTAAAATTTAACTTAGACATATGTAAATATTACACACATCAAATTCCCCCACACTAAAGCTTTACTTGTCCTCAAGTAAAAATCAAATGTGAAAGTTAAAAACCAGCTCAATTATAACTAAAGAATTGCAGTTTCTAAGATATGCAAGCCTATAACACCAAAACTGAAAAATGTTTACTAAAGAAGATAATCAGATAAAAATACATCATACATGAACAATTTACGAATCATAACCCAAGCACATAACTCTTTGAAATCTAATGAACATAACTCTAGAAAAATAGTATTTAAGCTTATTAATTTTTCTTAGAAAACAAAAATTGGCTATGAATACGTTTTACACTCCATTTCACAACATCTTTTCTTTTATTTGATGAGTGCATTTTACGCTCTATCTTACCATTTTTTTATTCTCTCTAATCAAATCTTCCCACTCTTAGTCATCCCCCATTGTTCCCATATTATTAAGCATGGATACTACCAAGTGGGTCCTTTAGATACTCTTACTCTAATTAGAGCATTAGAGTAGATTCAGAGTATTAAAAATTTTTGATTACAAGTCAAAATGCATTCTCTCCCAAAATCTTACTCAAATTTAATCTCCAAATTCATGCTTAGGCTATAAAAACTAAAATTCTCATACATAATGACCACGTTCAACCATCTTAATTAATAAACTATTCAATATTTTAATAATCAAATCAAGAATGCACATATATCCACTATTGCCCTCTAATTGCAATTGAGCATCAATTTTGCACAAAACCAAAATAAAAAGTTTTAAGTTCAAGCATCACAATAAATGTGGAGAAATCGAGTTGAAAGTTAATGATTCTTACCATTTTTTTTTATTTTTTTTATTTTCTTAATTTAACTAATATGCATGAAAAAATAAATAAAACACACATACATAAAAACATAATCCTAACATTTAGCATTCTCCTCCATACTTATCTATGACATTGTCCTTAATGACAAAAATATTAAAATTAGAAAAAAAAATGAGGACTTCCCTAGTAGGCCTTTTTCTTCCTTTTATGCTCGCTTTAATGTTAGATGACCTACAAAATAAAATAATAAAAACCAAGAAAAATAAAAGAAAAAATCAAACTAAAAAGAAATGTAAATGAAAAAATCAAACTAAAAATAATTGTAAATAAAAGAAATAAATCAAAACACGTTAGGTTGCCTCCCAACAAGCACTAATTTTAGGTCATTAGCTTAACCCCATGAATATGTAGTATCATGGTGCAACCGAACATGAGGAAGTGTTCTTGGAAGCATCTTCCTTTTCTTTCTTTTGGTAGGCTCACTTTTAGCTAGGTAATAAAGTATGGACTTCACATGCCAAATCTTTTGTTCTAGAATTAATTAAAGAATATAACACTTCTCATATGGGTTCTTAGATAGTCCAAAAACTTCCATGGATTCCTCATATATGACCATAATAGGACATGGAACATATTCATTGTTATCTATAGATAGCTCATCTTCATCTTTATCCCATGTAGCTTCAAGTTGTGTTATGATTTTCTCATCCAACTCATCTTGTAATTGACTTAAGTGACTTTGTACCTCATCATCCTTGATGTCTATAGATTGATTCTTATTCTTGGAGACTTTTTCAATTTCCTTAGTGATCATCTCTTCTTGTTCATAATGGCATAACTTAAAAGTGGCTTCATTATCTTAACTTAAAGTGTTATCTTCATCCCATACACTTTCTTCTTGTGCTAGTTGCTTTGAACAATTAATTGGTGCACATATTTGAAATTTTTGGAAGCTTGATTTTTGAATTTTTGTAGTTAGATCTATTTGTAATTAGTTATTCTTTAGATCTTCTATTAATGCAACCAAAGCTTTTGTATATGTAGTCATTTCAAACATGAATTGCTCTATCCTAATGACCAATAATTGTTCTTTAACACTCTTGGCCTCCTCTTATTGATAACCCCAAGTATGATCCATAAAATTGCTCCAAGATAGGTTATAGTAAGGTTATGGAGGTGAATATGAACAATATAGGCAATACACCCTATTGTGGTTGTCTCCACACCAATTACAAACCTATAAAGAAGATGGAGTATAATTAAATGGCTTATGTTTTACATTATATACAGGATCACATGCATTAGACCTAAAAAATTGATAAGAAAATGTACCAATAAATTACTTATCTATATAAAAAATAAAATAACATGCTAGTCTAAAAGAAGTAAAAATTTAATTAATATCAATATTGGCAATCCCCAGTAATGGTGCTAAAATCTTATTATGTTCAAAACTCGTAAGTGCATATATCATGAATTGTAGTATAAAAGATATCATTCCCACAAGGATTGTATATTGAGTACCAATATCTCTACTTATGTTCTTAACTAGAAAATCAATAAAGTAATTTAGAAAATCAAAATATAAATCAAAATAATTAAAACTAAAAGAAAATTAAATGATAAAAACATAGAGCTTAGGTAATCAAATGATAAAAACACAGAGCTTAGGTTTAGTTTTATTATTCTAATTATATCATAAATACTTAATTATTAAACACCTTGATTTCAATTAAGGGTAATTATTCTAAAATACCTAAAGACTCTCTCGAGTTCAATTAAGCATGTCAAGATTAAGATTTAACCTACTCTCATGATTAAGAAATTAATCCTAACTCATTAAGCTTCTTAACAATTATTTTATCCCCGAAGAGCTCGCCTACTCTCATGGTCGAGTAGTCTAAGTCTTATGAGTTTAAAGCTAATAAATTCTCTTAACTCTCATTGGTGAATCTACCCATAAACATGTAATCAATTGGCCTTTAATTGAATACAAGACATGAAGAGCAACTTATAAAATTAACTAAAAATCAAATTAATAAAACTTATGTTCAATCACATAATAGAATAGCTACTCCTAGCTTAAACCCTAAAAGAAGTTTAGCTAAACATGACTTTAAAAAGAATTACAAACATAAAATAAATAACAAAAGAATGAAGAAGAATAATAATAGATAAAACTCGTTTGAGTGTGCTTTAATCTTTAATCCTTATTTAGCTTTTTATTTATTGCCTCTTGAGTGATGAATCCCCCCTTCTTCAAATACCTTTTAGCATCCCTTTATATAGGAAAACCTAATAGGAGATCTTTTAGCTTTTGAATTCCTCTTCCTTTTTTACTTAGGAAAAATCTCTTTTTCTTCGACACACCCACCACACAACCATGTTGAGCTAGTGTGACGTTAAACTTTTCAGCACAATTTTTAGCATAACTATGGATGAGCTCGGATTCAGATTCCAAAAGGTTGCACACTTTCAAATACAGTCGTGCTTTCATTTTTAGTGAGCTTAAAGTTCAATAAAAAAAAGTTAACTTCAAAGTTCTTTAAAATTAAATTTAATAAATTATTAATTAAATTTAATAATTTATTAAATTATTAAAACTCAAACTAATTAAATTTAGACATCCATTTGAAAATCACAAAAGTTCAATACTTTATCCTTAAGAATCATTACTTATCTCTTACAGGCTCAGTTACATGAAGATTAAAGCAAATTTCTGCAACACGAAACATAATGATTGGCAAAATATTCACTGGCAAAGAGCTATGGTCTATGAAAATTGAGGTATGATATCAAAGAAAAGAAAATCATGCGAGAGAGAAATTTTTACTTTATAGAAACTCTCAAAAAACTACTGGTCAGTTTGTTAAATTAAAAAAATAAAATGTGTTTTCTATTTGTAACCTGTTAACTTATCAATAAATAGAATCATTCAAAATGACTTGTATATTCATTAATATTAATATGTACTAGTGTGTGGCTCGTGCGATGAGTGGAAGACTTTTTTTTGTTAAAAATATTTCAAGATCGCACACTTCATTCTATTTGATTCCAAAATTACAAAGCAACCAAATAGAGTTCAGCAAGTGAAAAGAAAAAAATCAAATCATTTCATTCCATCAACATGTAAAATCAAGTTCAAGATCGAACTAAACTTAACCTTAACTGAATAATAATAATAATAATAATAATAATAATAATAATAATAATAATAATAATAATAATAATAATAATAATAATAATAATAATAATAATAATAATAATAATAATAATAATAATAATAATAATAATAATACAAAAAACATAACCTTTCACTTGAAATTCAGAAGTTAACTACAAATAATAATAATAATAATAATAATAATAATAATAATAATAATAATAATAATAATAATAATAATAATAATAATAATAATAATAATAATAATAATAATAATAATAATTCAAAATGACTTGTATGTTCATTAATATTAATATGTATTAGTGTGTGGTCCGTGTGATGAGTGGAAGACTTTTTCCTGTTAAAAATATTTCAAAATCACACACTTCATTCTATTTGATTCCAAAATTACAAAGCAACCAAACAGAGTTTAGCAAGTGAAAAGAAAAAAATCAAATCATTTCATTACATCAACACATAAAAACAAGTTCAAGACCGAACTAAACTTAACCTTAACTGAATAAAAAATAATAATAATACAAAAAACATAACATTTCACTTGAAATTCAATGATTAACTACAAAGTAAAAGAAAAGAAACAAATCAAAACTTACATCCATTAACTCATTAAGATCAACCTCTTGGTTAATAGAAGTTGATGGCTTTAAAGTGCAGAATTTCCATCATAATATCAAGCATAAAGAAGTTAAAAAACCATCATATCGTATAAATTTAGAGAAAACGCTAGCATAATACTCAAGTTCCACATTCAAATCCAATTTAGAGGTAGCTAAAAAGAGCATCTTAATCATTACAAAAAATAGCAACAAGTATATGATTCAGCAAGAAGCAAGTTTAAGAAAGTGAAAATAAACATGTATATAGAGTATGCACATAGTGTTGTGGGTCCCTCATAGTGGAGCCCATAAGTTTGAAAAGAAAAAAAAACATCATATTTTGCTGCACTGAATTTGGTGCAACAAATGTTGAATTAAAAAAAAAACTTATTTTTGTTTTGTGTGTTTCTCATCCAAATGCCTATATAAAGGCATTTGGATGGAGAAGCATAACATGATGAGTAGGCAAGCAACGAGAAGAGAAAAAATTTGAAATCTCTGTGTGTGCTTGTGAGGTAAGAGCTAAAGCAAATTTACTTTGATGAGTGTGAGAGAGTTTTAGGGATTTGGGAAAATTTTTCTTTCTTAAAGGGTGAGTGACAAAATAGTGAGGTAATTATTTTTGGGGTGTTTGGGAAACACTTTGAGTGCCACTATTTTGGTGAGATTTTTTTATTGTATATCTTTGGTTTTGATAAAGAGAAAACTCTCTTTTATACCTACTATTTTTATAATGGAAGAATTAGTATGATTTTGTTCTGTGGACATAGCCCAAGAATTAAAGGTGAACCATATTAAAATATTTATGTCATTTTTATTATTTATACTGCAGGTTTTACCACCAATTTTATACACCCATTGGCCGGTTTAACTGCCTCCATTTATTTATTTATTTGAATACTTCTGCAGTAATGTTATTTTGTCTCTATAAAAATTATTCTGCTATACTAAATCCGCTAATTTTCCCAATAAGTGGTATAAGATATGTTGGTTTGTATTTTGGAGGCATTATTAAATATTGCAATGATAGAGGCTAGGACTAGCAAGATGGTTAGCTTAAATGGCATAAATTACCATATATGGAGAAACAAGATGAAGGATCTCCTATTTATGATAAAGTTGCATCTACCAGTTTTTGCTATAACAAAACCTAAAGGCAAGATGGATGAGGAATAGGCATTTTAGCATAAGCAAGTGTGTGGATACATCTGATAGTTCATTAAAGACAATGTGTACAACCACATTTGTAATGAAACTCATGCACATACGTTATGGAACAAGCTTAAGAAGTTGTCTGCTTCAAAGATCGATAAAAAAATTATTTTATCTAACAAAATTAATAAAAATAAAATATCGGGAAGGCTCTCTATTGCCGATCACTTGAATGAAATATAAGGGATCATGGATCAGTTATCGGGAATGGGCATAACTTTTGACAATAAAATTCTTACTCTTATGGTGCTAATTTCTCTAGTAGAGTCATAGGAGACTTTGAAGATTTCATTTATAAACTCTGCACCAAACGGTGTAGTGAATATGAAATTTGTCAAAAGTGGTATTCTAAATGAAAAGATGAGACGCAGATCAAAGGGTGCCTCTTCAACACATTCAAATAGCCTTGTTATAAATTCCAGGGGGAGAAGTGAGACTCGAAGCTCAAAGCAAAGAGATAAGAGCAAAGGAAAGTCAAACAAGTATACAAATATTAAATGCCATTACTGCAAAAAGAAAGGCCATATTAAGAAGTTCTGTTGAAAGTTCAAGGACAAGAATAAAGATAAAGATGTGAGAAAAGATGATAACAGTGATTATGATAAAGTTAATCTTCTCAGAGAATTCAATGTCCTTTTTTATGATGAAATTGTTAATCTTACTACCCATGAGACCAACTGTGTGATTGGCAATGGTGCTTCCATTCATGCTACTTCTCAAAGAGAATTCTTCTCATCCTACACTCTAAGTGATTCTAGATTTGTTAAGATGGGAAATGGCAATCAAACAAGAGTTTTTGGTGAAGGAGATATGTGTTTGAAAATGAAGAATGGCACAAGACTAATCTTAAAGAATGTTAAGAATGTTCCAAATATTTACCTTAATTTGATCTTAACAGGCAAGCTTAACGGTGAAGGTTTCTACAACACCTTCTATAACGACTAATGGAAACTCACTAAAGGCTCACTAATGGTGGCTAGAGGTAAAAAGGACTCAACATTATACTTTATGCATGCAAATATCTCCGAAGACATGGTGAATGTTATGGAGAAAGATAGTATAGTTGAATTATGGCATAGAAGACTTGGCCACATGAGTGAGAAAGGGATGACAGTGCTAACCAAGAAAAATGTGTTATCTGGAGTAAATCTTGGGTATCTAGAGAAATGTACTAATTGTCTTGCAGGAAAGCAAAATAAGGTTGCTTTTAAGAGTTCTCCTCCTTCCAAAATGAAGAATGTGCTAGATTTAATTCATTCAAACCTATGTGGGCAATGCCAAAGTCACTTGGTGGTTTTTAGTACTTTGTGACTTTCATTGATGATCATTCTTGGAAGACATGGGCATACACCTTAAATTTAAAAGATCAGGTGCTAAATGTACTAAATGTAAATCTCTAAGGAATTTCATAACTTGGTGGAGAGACAAACTGGCAAGAAGCTAAAGTGCATCTGAACAGACAACGGTGGAGAGTATTCTGGACCATTTTATGCTTATTGTAAAGAACATTGTATACGACATCAAATTTCACCTCCAAAGATGCTACAGTTGAATGGTTTAGCTGAAAGGATGAATAGGACTTTGATGGAGAGAGTCAGATCTTTGCTCTTACATTCAAACTTACTTAAGACATTTTAAGGTAAAGCTCTGCTTACAGTAGTGCATGTGCTGAACCTCTCACCATGTGTTCCTCTATAGTTTAACACTTCATAAAAGGTGTGGTCAAGAAAAGATGTTTCCTATAGTCATTTACAGGTTTTTGGGTGCAAAGCCTTTATGCATATTCCTAAGGATGAGAGGTCCAAGCTTGATGTCAAGACAATATAGTGTGTTTTAATTGGCTATGGCTAAAATAAACTTGGTTATAGATTTTATGATGCAGTCCAGAAGAAGCTTGTCAGAAGCCATGATGTTGTGTTTATTAAAGATAAGACAATCAAAGATATTACAAGAATTGAGAAGAATATTCCCAGCTTTGAAGATGATTCAAATTTGAAGTTAGTTCCTCCAATAATGGTGCCAAGGGAAGTTGGAGATGAAAATGAAGTTATTCCTCTAGATGGAGGTCATGAAGATGCTCCTATTGAGATTCCATTTAAAATGATTATGATGGTGTTCATGATTAACCATCGGCAAATGAGGCTTCTCCAGTGCCACTGAGGAGATTTGATATAATCAAACAACCTTCTACCAGATATCTTAGAGACCAGTTTATGTTATCAACTGATAGGAGAGAGCCAGAAAGCTTTGAAGAAGCTATGAATGATGAACACAAGCAGAAATGGTTTGAAGCCATGCAAGATGAGATGAAGTCTCTATATGAGAACAAGATGTTTAAGCTGGTGAAGTTGCCTAAAGGATGAGAGCTTTAAAGAATAAGTCGGTGTTTAGGATCATGTATGAAGAACATAGTCTCCAGCCACGATTCAAAGCTAGACTGCTTGTAAAAGGATTTAACCAAAGAAAGGGGATTTACTTTGATGAGATTTTTTCTCCAATCATGAAGATGACATCCATCCGTGCTATATTGGGTTTAGTAGCAAGTTTTGATATGGAGATTAAGCAAATGGATGTTAAAACTACCCTCCTTCATGATGATTTGGAAGAGGAAATATTTATGGAGCAGTTAGAGTGTTTCAAAGAAAAGGGAAAAGAGGATTGACTATATTTGCAAATTGAAGAAAAGCTTGTATGGCTTGAAACAGGCACCAAGACAATAGTATAAGAAGTTTGAGTCTGTTATAAGGAGCAAGGCTATAAGAAAACCACTTCAGACCATTGTGTATTTGTTCAAGAATTCTCTAATGATGACTTTATTGTGCTATTGCTTTATGTGGATGATATGTTGGTTGTTGGTCGGAATGTTTCCAGAATCAACAACTTGAAGAAACAGTTGAGTAAGTCACTTACTATGAAAGACTTGGGACCAGAAAAATAGATTCTTGGCATAAAGATTATTAGAGAAAGAGGCATCAAGAAGCTATGGTTATCACAAAAGAAGTATATTGAGAAGGTACTTCAGAGGTTCAACATGTACAATGCTAAAGTGGTTAGTTGACCTCTTGCTAATCACTTTAGATTGACTTCTCAGTAAAGCTCTTCCACTGATAACGAGAAAGAAGAGATGGATAGAGTTCCATATGCTTTAGCAGTTGGTAGTTTAATATATGTCATGGTGTGTACATGGCTAGATATTGCATACTCAGTTGGAGTTGTGAGTCAATTCCTTTTAAATCCTAAAAAGGAGCATTGGGCTACAATGAAATGGATTTTTAGGAATCTTCATGGAACATCCAAAATATGTTTGTGTTTTAGAAATGCTAAACCTATGTTAGCTGGATACACAGATGAAAATATGGCGAGAGATGTTGATTCAAGGAAATTAACCTTTAATTACCTGATTACATTTGTAGGGGGAGCTGTGTCATGGCAATCAAAATTACAAAAATGTATTGCTTTATCTACCATTGAAGTAGAGTTTATTGCAGTAACGGAAGCTTGTAAAGAATTATTATGGATAAACAAGTTCTTAAATGAACTCGGTTTTCAACAAGATAGATACGAGCTATTTTGTGATAGTCAGAGCGCAATCCACCTTAGTAAGAATTCCTCCTTTCATTCAAGGTTAAAGCACATTTGTATGAGATATCACTGGATACAAGATGTATTGGAGAAGAAGCTATTGCAGCTAGAAAAGATCCATACTAATGAAAATGGATCAGAGTGTTAACGAAGGCTCTACTAAGAGAGAAGTTTGAATTTTGTCAATTGGCCATTGGAATGGTGATGACCTCCACATAGTCGAGAAGGGGAGAATTGTTATGGGTCCCTCCTAGTGGAGCCCATAAGTTTGAAAAGAAAAAAATATCATATTTCATTGAATAAAAAAAAACTTATTTTTGTTTTGTTTGTTTCTCATCCAAATGCCTATATAAAGGCATTTGGATGGAGAAGCATAACATGACAAGGAGTTGGCAAGCAATAAGAAGAGAAAAAATTTGAGATTTCTATATATGCTTGTGAGTTGAGAGCCAAAACAATTTTGCTTTGATGAGTGTGAGAGAGTTTTAGACGTTTAGGAAATTTTTTTTCTCAAAGGGCGAGTGACAAAATAGTGAGGTAATTATTTTTGGGGCATTTAGGAAACACTTTGAGTGCCAATATTTTGGTGAGATTTTTGTTATTGTGTACTTCTAGTGTTAATCTAGAGAAGACTCTCTCTTATACCTACTATTTTAATAGTGAAAGAATTATTATGATCTTGTCCTATGGACATAGCTCGAGAATTAAAAATGAATCATATTAAAATATTTGTGTCATTTTTATTATTTATATGGCAGGTTTTACCGCCAATTTTACTCACTCATTGATCGGTTTAACCTCCTCTATTTATTTATTTGTTTGAATATTTCTATAGTAATTTTATTTTGTCTTTATGAAAATTATTCTGCTACACCAACTTTATTAATTTTCCAAACACATAGCTCAACATTGAAGTGAATTGAGCTCTACAATGCTCTTCCCTCTATATAGAATAGATCATAATAATTTAAAACATACACAAGTAAAAAATTAAAAATAGAAGCAAATTTAAAGTTATCATTAGTATGATTTATGGATACCTCATGTTGAGTGGCCCAAGAAATCATGGTCTCCATAGTGACGAAAATGGCAAATTTGAGATGGGCATTCCAAGTGTTGTTGATTCATTAAAAATAAATGCAAGAGGAACAAAAAAAATAAAAAAATATATGTTACAATGTCACATCCATATTCAATCATACCAATTACGCAGTGTAGGTGTATGCATATAGAAAAAATGGCTATAATGATAAACTCTTATGCCATTAAGTAATAGTAGATAAGCGGACATTAAGGATTGAAACTGAAAAAGCATTTACATATGTCATTGAACAAATATCAATCTTACACTATTACTTATTTAAAAGGAGAAGGAGAAGGAGGTGAGACTTGGGAACATTAAGCAATGAAAAACAAAAGCAAATATATAAATGAGACCTAATGAATCAGGTGGAAATTGGGAACAAAAATGCCACAAAGAAAGCACAATCAGCATTTTGAACTCACCTGAGCAAAAATAAATGGCCCATCATCCCTCATTCGAAGCACATCACACTCCATAACAGTCAAGTCAACTCTAACTGCTGGAGCAAAAAGAAAATAAACGAAAGAAAAGAAATGGAAAAGGCAGGGTGAAATTTAAAGTTGAACGTGGCTAAGAAATTGAAATTTTTAAGGAATAAGAAAAGAAAAGAAACTGAAAGGAAGTGGAAAGGTGTGGCAAAACTGAAAATGGACTTTTCAATAACTAAAACAAAGAAATCGAAAATCAAAGCAAAGAGCCACATGGCACAAACAAACCAACAATACAAATTACCTAAGAAATTTTCAAAGTGCCATATGGCATTAAAAGCATGACATAGCAAACTTCATGTAATTGGTTATTAGTTATTTTATATAGATGTTCATAACTATTTACCTACAGGTTCAATAGTAAAGTAATACTTATTAAGAATACTATTATAAATTACATTATTAAGTTAATAATATCATAACACATAAGGATCATTACTTAATTTAATAAATTATTAATAATTATTGGTAATTCATAATTATTATTAATATAATTATTATTAATTTATTTAAAATGCTTATTTTTTTGGAAGCTTATTAAAAATGATTATGTAGTTAATAACATGTGGTAAAATTTATAGCAGGTTTAAAAAATCTTACAGTAGGTTATTAAAATAATGGTTGCTTCTAACTTTGGACAATGATCTCATTGATTAGGTGAGATTAAATAGTCACATCTATATCAAATAGTCATATCTATATCAAGTGCTCTTACCATCATTGTACTATACATGACCTTATTATAATCAACAATTTGTAAGGATGATCTTATTTGATTTGGTGGTGGTGGTTTCAACAATTTAACTTTATTAGTTTCATTAACCTTTGCCTACATATTCATTTATTTAAGCCTACACATTCATTTATCCCTTTGACCTTTGAACCTTAAAAATCATTGATTTTAGCCTACAAATTCATTCTTAGTAGGCATAGAATTCAATAAAAAGTTAATCATTAAACAAAAAATATAATTAAAAATGAAACATGAATAAAAAATCCAAACAATATACTAGAATTCCAAAAACTAAAATCTAATTGAATTTACAATTTCAGAATGGTTTGAACTAGAATATCTATTTATAGTTATCAATTCTAAAATGATAGAGTTTGGATGAACAAGGTATCCGTTAGAAACAACTTGTTAAATAGTTTTTTGCAACAAAATAGACCCTCATTAAACAATAGGTATAGGTTCATGTAAAATGATATACAAATTCATTACCTCAACAGAAGCTTGTACAATAACTTTTGTTTGTAATGCAGCCATTTGAGCAATTTTCCTTCGACCTTTAACTTGATTAAACTTTTTCTCTATTACATTTTTAATTCTTTAGTTATGATCACCTTTTGCTATACTACAAGGTGGATTTTGTATTTTTTTTCTCTAGAACAAGACACTGAATCAAATTCTTCTTTAAAATAAATAGCACCAACCTCATTTATCACTTAGTTTTTGCACTTTCAAAAGCTTCCTCACAATGTTGTCAAGCCTTCATATTATCTTCACTAGTTGAAATTAACTTGTGAAAATTTCTAACCATTTGTATCCTCCAAAGAGAACTAGCTAAACCAAATTCATCATATGAAGATACCAATGGAATATCATCATTTTCTCTCATAATCACCCCTTTAGTCCATCTTTTCATAATATATTTCTCTAGAATTTCTTTAACACAATGTCTATTCAAAATACGTAAACACTGACAACACAGAATCCGTACCTAAAAACATATAACATATAGGTTCACTACCATTTGCCTAAAGATTCATTCAACACAATATATAGATTCATTAAGTTTAACACATAGATTCAAGATTTGCATGTACCTTAGAAAACATTTTGCAAGTGCAAGATATGCAAACATCTGCAACTTTAAAAGCAACCTCATTACGTATAATGTCCAAATCTTCCCACCACATATGATACTTAAAACTACTACCATCACAATAAAAAAAAAAACTTGATGACAAGAACAACTCTTCATATACTACTGCTCGAAAAGAAAATACATCTTTAGTGTATATATTTCCCTCGCATGTGAAAGAAGCTTCACATCATTAACAACCATTATAGGTTCACCTTACATATAATGTAGGTCTTCTCCATTTTCTTTACTCCTCCATTTTGAAACCACATCAATAAAAGAGTTGTAAAAATCATAAAACCCAACCATCTTAAAAAGCCTCCTAAACATAGAAGAATTGGCAGTCTCTCTTCTTTATGATGATAAAATTCCACCAAAAAAAATCTTATTAAATGTAGGATACCATTTCTCTCTAATATCAAAAAGCTTTTTCATTTAAGAATTATTCTGACACTGATATTCTCTTTCCAACCTGAGAAAAAAATAAATACAAAATTAACAAACAAAAGATAAAAATTTAGAGAATATAACATCCATAATCATTAAATACAATATTAATAAACACAGAGCACAAAAGTTCATAATATAAACAACAAGATTCATTACTACTACAACTCAAGTTCAACTACAAAATCGAAATTTTTATTAACATACCTGCTCCAATGAAACTAAAACTCAACCTCTATATCAATGCATTTAAGAACATAGTTCAATAAGTCAATAAATCCTTTTTAACTTCTTAAAGACTTGATATTCTTCTTTGAATTCTCCCCTATATGCCATATACAAAGCTTGTGACGAGAATTTGGAAAGACTTGAGTAATAGCAATAGCCATAGTAGCATATTGATATGTCATTATAGTCTGTGGATATCTACCATCCATAGATCTCAAAAATGTACTAAACAACCAAACAAAAGACATTATTCTCTCATTGAACAAAAAGCCACATCCAAACATCATATTCATACAATGATGATTCATACCTACAAAAAAAATATAATACACATTACATTAAATTCATAATAATAATAATATACAATTGTGCACAACAAATGAACATGTAGTTTATTGCTAATGAACCTATAGTATAAAACAAATGTACTTATTACTTTAATTTACAACAAAAGAAACCTTATTTAAAGCTAATGAACCTTTACCTTCTAAGCCATGAAAATGCACGCTTTATCAAATGAACTGAAAAATTATAAATATGTTGTATCATGCACTAATAGATCTCCAAAAAGCTTATAGTCTTGTTTCATACGTGAGTCTCTCCAAAATAAGCTACACAATCTACCATTACAATCAGCATCAAAATCAAAAAAGAAATCTTTATCATTTGATTACCTTTGCCTGAAAATTTCAATTAATGTATTAGAATCACTCCTATCCAATTTATTCAAATTCCCCAAAGCTAAATGGTTATAAGCATCCTTCGCAATAAAATTAATAAATGGAGAACCACCTAATTGCTTTTTAAGCAATATAATCCTATCAAGACCAGGAATTTCACTTTTTTTTAAATGCTCAAGATAAATCAATTGGTTTTTTGTCACACTTCTATGCGAACAAAAAATATGAGTTTTGCTACAACCATATAACTTATAATTATGATCCTTTTCATGTCTAGTCACATTCCAAACTCCATTTTCTTTAACATCAAATTGTATAAAAGCCTTACAACCAAATCAAACATCAAGCTTCGAATAAAACTTATTTTCTTTTGAAACCTTTTCTTTTTATCCAGCCTTTGAGCAACAAAATATTTTTATTAATAGTGTTTTGGTCCTGAATCTATATCTTTATTTACTCTTATAACACTAAAATCCATTCTAAAAACATATGATCTATATTACAACATAGACAGGGGTCTATGATATAATTTGTGGTTAGAATAACCATAATGCTTGCAATTCTAACTGTGAAAATGGTACAAAACTTTGATGCAAGACTTGCTTTTCTTGGGTTGGCAAAGGATGGGCCAATAGATGGTAGAACCCCTGTCATTACAAAAGTAATGGGTACTGAGTGGTACTTGACCCTTGAATATAGTCGTTCAGGTAATTTTTCTCATATGGTATTTCTTGCACTACAAGAAAGATACTTAATTAATTAAGTATTAATATATATATATATATATATATATATATATATATATATCCAAAGAATCAAATGAAATAAATTATTGATGTTATGTCGGCAAAAAAATATTATCAATGGTACCCTACATTTAATTGAAAAAATTATATTTAATATTTATTTATATTTTATTTATATTTTATTATATTATAGTATATTATATATTTATATTATAATTATATTTGATGTCTTTACGTCACCAAGTTGCCTATGTTAACAAATTGAAATTCCAAAGTTGTAAGAAAACTTGATGCTATGGTTAAGTGGAATGTGCCCTATGCATCTAGCACCTACTGCTTCCCCTCCAAAAAGAGCTTAACCTCCAACAGCACAGATGATATATAACACGACTGTCTTCGATGAGTGCATCTCCGTTTGTTACTAGAGTATTGGAGAAAGCCCATCCAATTTTATCTGAAAGCTGATAGGTGCCACAACAATCAATATTGTAATCGTTAAAAGTTTAATAAAACCATATATAAAATTTGCCAATAGTTCTCAAACTGAATTCTTATCTATTAAATAAGGCAGCTGAGTTATCATCATAGTGCCCTCTCCAATCATAGTGCCCTCTCCACACATTTCCACTATCAGTCCCACTGCAGACTTGATTTTTAATATAATATAATTTTAATTTTAATATTATATAATATAAATAATAAAAATATATAATATAATTATAATATTATAATATAAATATACAAATAATATAGAGGAAATTTTAAAAAAATAGTTTGTTTAACCAAGCTTCTTTCTCTTTGGGCCTTCCTTTTTTTGATTTTTCAAAAATGACTTCTTCGATGTTTTCTATGTTTTTAATTTTTCATTTTTCACGTTCTCCTTCTATAAAGCAAGGACGAAGATGAGTGAACGAGCTTCTTTTTTTTTTTTTTTTTTTTTTTTTTATACAGAAGTCTTAAATCCTTCCGCTCTTTGTCTTTAATTGGTTTATCAGTAAGCTCCTTCCTTCAACTATCTATCGGTTCAGTTTTGGATCCTAGTAATTGTTGTTGAGTCGTGATCAATGGAGTCAAGCTCATGCAAACTCACCAGCATGATCCTGCTGATCATGAGTGTAGTTCTGTTCTTGTTAAGCACATCAAAACTCCTATTCATCTTGTAAATCTCTTTCTTTTTTTTTTGCTCTCTGTTTTCTTTTAGTTTTCTTCTTTTTTTTCTTGATTAATGATATGATTAGTGATTAATCTTGCAATACTTTGGTTTGAATTTGTTGTTATTTTTCTAATCTTATTACTTTTAATCTCAAATTGAGTGTTTGATCTTTATTATGATCTATGATTTCTGACCTTTCTCATGTGTTTCAATTTAGATCATTTTTTTTTATTAAATTGATAAACTCATTTTGGTTTATTTGAGAATTGGTTTCTTTCTTTGGTTGCATGCAGAGAAAAACGAGGAAAACAAAAGATTGAAATGATTTTTGTTACATGTTTTGGAATTTTGCTCTTTTTAGTTCAAGTTAGATAAGGATAATTCCCATGTGCTTCTCAATTTTGCAAATTCCTAGATGCAGACTCCATACATTAGCTAACTTTTAGAATGAAAGCTTTTAGAGCTTGCCTAAGATATGTAGAAACAATTCTAGCTTTAGGGTGCTTGGTCCAAAGCCTAAGGACTTGAAGGGGGATACAGTAGATGATGTATTAGAAGGCCTGTGATTACGTTGACTATCGATATTTGGAGGATCCTAATGAAATCCGACACTTCGAGGTCGTTTCATTTTAGTTTCAGATTTGCTTTTGGTTTTTAAATTCTGGATTTATCATGATAAATGTTTTAAAATTATATTTTTTAAATTTAATATCTCTAGTTTTTATTAATTAGCTTAGCTGCATTTAGATTTTAGATCTAAGTCGTAAATTTAAAGTCGTAAATTTACTTTAAATGCATTACAAAAAGATGATGAAACTAGTGCAGATAATAAGCATAAACATGGATATGAAGTCATCCAATTTAAAGAGCCAGCGGTTGATGCAATTTTAGTAAAGTGAAACTTTACTGAATCTTATTCTTTTAGAAGTCTTACTATTATAAGTTATAAATTTTCCATGATTTTTTTCTAGGAAAATGTTTTCCTTCTTGTAGAGCACATGCAAATTCTCTCTGAAATATAGAGGTTGAGATTGATCTAGTAAGTGTCTGAGTCATGATTGTATGAATTATAGTTTCATGTGTAATGAAGCGGAAGGTGATTTTTGTGGTCTTGTTTTGTTAGCTCCTTCCCTCTAAGTTGTCAATAAATATTAAAGCCCTTAGGTTCTGCAGTAGTTCAGTTTGGTTTCAAGTATCCATTCATTGTTTACATAAAGAAGGATTTTATCATAACTAGGAATTTAAGTTCATCTAGGATTGATCCTTCGTATTGCTCATTTCTGGTTTACCTTAAGGCTTGGAATATAGCTTAAGGCACAGTTGTGCAGATTATAAGTTTTTAGATATAGAAAAAAAATGATATGTTGATTGCTAATGTTTCTTATAGAATTTATTTTTTTTTTTTTTTAAAAAGTTATTATTCATCTTACATTTTATTTTATCAGGCGCTTATGTTCCCTGCAATCATTCCTTGTCATCAGTTTATTTATTATTTGAAGGGGAATTTTCAGAAGGCATTAAGCCTCTTCAATCAAATGACAGAAAAGGTACAACTACCATAACAATCTATATTAGGAAAAGTTTCAAACTCTACGTAAGTAAGAGCAGCAGTATTACCGGAAATGCAAAGTTGCCAGGCACTCTCATTCCTCCCAAATACCACGATTTAGTATTCAAATACCAAAATATGGTACTTTTGAGTTCCAGATCTCTTTAGCACTCGATTAGGATCTCTAAAAATAAAATATCAATTTTTTTTATGAAGAAATACAATATGAATAAATAATAAAGGCTAAAAAAAATAAGCTAATAAAAAACATTAAGTCATTTTTCATTCCTAACTAATTGTACATTAATAATCAATCTTCTTCTCTTTACCAACTCTTTATAGTTTTTTTCTTTTTTTTCTTTACAGCCCCTCTCTTTTTATAAAAAAATATTAAAAATATACGTTTGACGTATCACGCACCAAAAAAGCAAATCGGATAAACCTACCCTTAAGAGTATTGTATATATTGATAATAGAGTTTCAAGTACAAGTATCCGTACAACGAACCGAAACATATCGTGTACCTGATAACTGTGGTTTTTCCACTACCACAACACTAAGAATTTTTGCTGAGTTTCAAATTGCTATCTGCTTGTTATTTATTATCAATGTGAAAGTTCTATTTTTATTACCTTGATTATTGGAAAGGCTTACTTGAGTTCAGTTGACAATAGGGAAACTTATTTTATTCAATGTTTCTGTAATTACTAGGACAATCATTTGTTATGCATTAATCCTGTTCACATTTCTTCCTTTCCTTGAAATTTATGTGCAGGATGTTGGTGCTACCATGGTCATCTGTCAATCGAGATTTGATGATGAGGCAAATCATTTATTGATGCACAGGAACTTGTCTGCAGTGAGATGGGTTAGTGGTGTAGAGTTAGAGCTCATCGCAATTGCTATGAGTGTTTATTAATCCAGCTTCACAGCACTCTTATATCATATGCTTATTTCTTTTGATGGCGCTTTTAGTTTAGCTCACTATGATTTTAGTGGTTTTTTAGATAAATGATGGAACCTACATTCTTGCCTTTGTAAGTGGAAAGATAGTCGCACGTTTCCAGGAGTTGACATCTTAGTAGCTTGAAAAGGTAATTTTTTTCTTATTACCTTCCTTTTTTTTTCTTTTCTATATTTTGATTTTAAAAAAAAATTTGCATGTGCTTATCATCATATTTTAATTATAGCCTCTTTTATATTTCAATTAAGGTTTCATTCATGTTATTTTATATATTCATTTAATTAAGGTTTCAATAAGGTTTTATTCATGTTCTTTTATACTTCTTGATTTTTTATTGTTTTCTATGTTTCTTAGCTTATTGCTTTTTATTACTTTTATTTTTCAATGTTGTTGCTTTTGTTTTTTAGTGTTGTTATTTTTTATTGCTTCTGTTTTTAGTGTTATTACTCCTATTTTTCAATGTTATTACTTTTTGTTGCTACTATTTTTCAGTGTCGTTACTTTTTATTGCTACTATTTTTCAATATTATTACTTCTATTTTTCAGTGTTGTTTTTTATTTTTTAGTGGTGTTGCTTTTTGTTGCTTGTTATTGCTTTTTGTTTTTTCTGTTTTTCAGTATTATTACTTTTTGTTTCTACTATTTTTTAGTATTGTTGCTTTTTGTTACTTCTATTTTTCAATATTATTACTTTTCTTCAATGTTGTTGTTTATGTTTTTTAGTGATTAATAGGGGTAAATGTTTCTAAAATTTGACAGGATTGACTTGAGGCAACTTCTAAATATATAGGCTATTGAAAATGACAAAAAGAAAAAGACCATTAAGGGATTGGATAAGATGATGGACCAAACATAACTCAATGTATGTGTGTCTCTGTGTGGGGCTAGACTCTATTGTTCAGTAGCAAAGGCTATGGCATATGGTAATGGACATTACAAGTCAAGTTTTAAGGTGCTACAACATTGTCCCAGTCGTGAGGGTCTAATCAATCAAGCATTCAACAAGAATAAGTTCAACATTTGTACAACTAGATGGATAGTCATAGTGGGATAGATTTTGCAAAACCAAAAAGAATGTAATAAAGAATAGTGTATGATTATTTTTATGTATGCCACTTTGATTTTAGTTGGATGGTTACCTTTTCTTTGCTCCTCTACATTGGTGTTTGAAAAGCTTTTTCTGTAGAAAATTAGTCATCTAAAGCACAAAAAAATAGCTTTCTTCTTTTCCCTTTTTCTTCTCATATACACATATTTTACTGTTAGTGCTGCTAACTTTTTATCTTCATTGAATCTTTATGATAGAATGCTATTAATCTTGTGTCAATAGGGTTCCTCCTCTAGCCTCAAGTTTGTGTTCTTAGGTACTTCTCTTTCAAACAAGCATCCACTAAGGTGGTGTTTATAGGTTATTGTCATTATGGGAAAAATTTGAGAAAAAAGGATGAAAACAATAGAAAAAAAATATTGAGCAAAAAAATAACATTGAGGAAAAAAAAAAGATGGTGATAGTACCTTAAAATTTAAGAAAAAAAAAAGTTAAGAGTACCTTAAAAATAGAAAAAATGTTGAGCATAAAAAAATTAAGCAAAAAAATATTGATAAAAAAAAACATTACCTTAAAAATAGAAAAAAAAAAGTTTAGCAAAAAAGGGTTGTGAAAAAAATAAAGAAAGTAGAAAAAAATGTTGATAAAAATTATTGAGGAAAAAAAAATGACAATACCCTAAAAATAAGGGAAGAAATGAAGGCGGTCCACATTTGAAAGAAAAAAAATTAGGGAAAGTTGGTTTTTGAAAATATTTTTTATCAATGTGCTTTTGATATATATATATATATATATATATATATATATATATATATATATATATATATATATATATATATATATATATATATATTAAATGTAGTGTATCATTAATACTTTTTTATTTTTTGCCAATGTAACATTAATAATTTATGTCATTTGATTCTCTAAATATGTATATTAATATTTAATTAATTAAATGCATACTTCATTTTATTATTAGAAGAAGCTCTCTTCATTTAAAAAAAAAATTACATAAATTCTTTGTCTTTTAATATAAGGGCAAAAACAGTATTCATTGAATTAGTAAATGAATAATATAAAATAAGTAAATAAATATCTTGTGGGGTCCAAAGGAATGCTAAAAGCTACAAAGGAGTGTAAATAGCTGGAGCCACTTCTACCTATGTTAACACAAAATGCATTAAAATGAGATTTGCTACTAAGGGAATTAATAGTTAAAGGTAAATATTTTAAAGTTATCAAATAAGAATAAAGGAAGTTAATATATTAATTAACCTTCTTATGGATGCTTGAATTGATCGGCCCGCAATAAAAGCTTAGTGATGAGATGATATGAATCTTGAATGCAAGAAAGGCCCGAAACCTTTTGAGAATGGACCTAAAAATCTAAATTTCCATCCATATATAACCCAAGCCTAAACCCATATTAAACTCGAGACTTAGCCTAAGCATCACTTTGGTCCAACATGCTTAATCATAGTGCAGGGCTAAAGAGGCGACACTTGATTGAAGAGGCGCCACATCTATAGCGGCCACTTCAGTGATGCGATGCCTCTTCAAACAGACACCGCCTCTTCACAGTCCATTTGCATATGTATTAATTAGAGAATAGATAGTAGTAGGCAAGTGGGTGGGCCCATACCTTATAAATGTAAACATATTCATGTGAATGTGCGATTCTAGAGGGAAAAGATTAGTAAAAAAGAAGTGTACATAATGGAAGATAAAAAAGGAATGTCTTGTCAAGGCATAGGAAGAAAAGGAAGAAGTAGGTTGGGGTTGAAGGAGAAGGAAGATTTTTCTAAAAGGGGAGAGGATTTTCAAAGGGAAGAGGGGGAGGAAAAGAGTTTTTGGGCTGGAAAGAGTTCATTTTGAAGAAGAAGAAGAAGAAGAATGTGCTCTTGCATTCAATAAAGGATTAAAATCAAAACTTGTCTCTGAGGGCTGAGTTAGGAGTATCAAACCTGTCCTAAGCAATAAGAACGCCCACCCTTAGCCATTTATATTTTGATTTGCATAAACTCTTTGTTCATTTTTTATTTGATTTTTAAGACTTATTGCTTGATTTATTAACATATTTATGGCATGATCTTTTAAACTTCTAAATACCAATATAGCTTTAATAGTTTGCATTTGATTTTGATTTGCTTAACAGTTAAGAAATTTTTTAGTTAGCTTCAACATCTGTTAATCATAGGCGTCACCCCTTTGCATTTAGGTAACATGACGTCGACTCTATGCATAGAGATGATGCCTCTTTATAGAGGCGCTGCCATATCAACAGAAGTGTGCTTAAATTAGTATTGATTTCTTATGCTTATCTTGTATAGTCTTTTCTTTCTTTATGCACTTTTATACTCTGTATTTCAACCTTTTGCTCAATTATTATGATATTTGATCTAATCGATTGTTTATTTATTTATTTTTAGTCATTTTGTGTCATGTTTTATTTTCTATAAAATTAGCATAATGGCTTTCTTTTGTAGCTTTTATATATATTTATGGGAGAATAATGTTTTGGTTTGCTCAGGAACTTTAAGATGATTTGAATCATTAAATATTTATCCCCTAACTAATTCTTGAATTTATTTACTTTTGTTTATTTTGTTGTTATTTTTCATGTTAAATATGTAATCTTTTTTCCTCTCCCTTTTCTTTGTATGTATTATTGTAAATTGCTACTTGTGATGAATTTTGGACTTATAAGCATGGAATTAGACTAATGTGAACATTTGGGCTTAAGAGCAAAATTAAAACATTGATTAAAAATAATTGCAATTCACATGTTAATAAAGAAATAACTTAATAATTAAAGGTAATAAAATGCAAAACACACACGGAGGCCAACCGTAAGATTGGGTGGGCATTCCAAAAGTTCATACCTAATTTTTGAACCTATTCTCTAAGGACGGCTACTGGGAACCTCCACAAAATCCAGTTGCTATACAGTGTGTCTCGGTTTATATCCGGGTGGCAACTCCATCTCCAATTTCAGCTTTAAGCCTATTTTGTATTTCTTAGTGAGCCTAAAGCCCAAATAGTGTCGTGGTCTCCAAGCACTTAGGTGCGTGCTAAACCCCGCTGCCTACAATGACAACTCTACTAAGGATAGAGATTCTGATTCCAGTGTTTTGTATTTTACCATTTTTAATTATTCTTTTTATTTCTTTTCGCATTCACTACACATTTTCACATAATGAGCACTCAATCCTAAATAACTTAATGATAGTCATTACTTTGTTGTTTGTGCTTCACTAAAACCTAGTGGTGGAGTATTTGATTATTGTCACTCATAGCATGTACTTATCCACGTTGTGTGGACCCTTGAGTGGGGGAGACATAATGGAGGTATATCATTATAGGAGCGGAAACTTATTACCGAAGAATTAGCTCATGTAATGACTTAGTAATTTCCTTTAGGTTTTTTCTAGATGCATGTGCTTTATGCCATATAGTAATCCTTGAAATAAGGCCCAAAATGATTGTCAATGGACTATGTTAAGATGGGCCTTTAATGCTTACTATGGGTCATTAAAATGGACTATAGATTTATTCAAAGGAATTACTACTTGTTTGTTTTATCTTGAGAATTGTCTTACATACGTCAGTTTTGTTATCCCCCGTGATAATCAAAACCCAAGCCAAAAATCCTAGGACAAGAAACTCGTCATTGAACACACATGTAGGAGAAATAAAGGTGGAGAATTATTTTTTAAAAGCTTCATGCTTGTTTCTATATTAAATGTAAAATAGAGTGTGTGTTTATTTTCTTTTTTTAATAATAAATTGAATCTGCATTCCATGCATACACGTCATGCATAATTCTACCTATGGTGGTTGTAGATATAGATTCATGTCAGTCTTCTATTTGTGTAGACACCTAATTTCGAGATGACATGTTATGGATACAGTAAAGGACTCCAATGATGAAAAGGTCTTCGAAGCTTAATCTTTGAAAAAATCTAAGGGCTTTTAAAGGAAGAATTTAATGTTTTTGGGGACTAAATCGCAAATTTCTTTTTAGGACCTAACTGCAAAATTTAAATTTTTTTAGGGGCCTTTTTGTAATTAAATGTTAAAAAAAATTGCACGTCAAAAATCCATAATTCTAACCGGAATTATGTAATTCTGATCAGAATTACAATAATTCCGATCGGGATTGTACAATTCCGATCGGAATTGTACAATCCCAGTCGGAATTGAACTCTTCCATTTTTCTATTTTTAATTATTCCAATTTTAGGTGGTTTAAATTTCCTAATTAATTCAATCCTAAATTGGTTTAAACTTCCTAATTAATTTAATCCTATTTGGTTCAAAATTCCTAAATACACTTTAGGAATGAGAATCACATTAGGATTAGGGTTAGGCTTCCTAGTTCCACTATAAAAGGGGGGGCTAAGAGGAGGAAAAAAAAGGAGAAAAAGAAGGAGAGCGCATAAAAGGGGAGAGAAAGGTGTAGAAAAGAGAAGAGGAGAGAAAGAAAATTGTGTTTTTATTTTTAATCAAAAATTTTTTTGATTCATCAATTAATTCAAAACTCGTGAAGAATTTTTTTTGAAGAAAAGATTCGAAGACTTATCAAGAACGGTGAATCACAAATCTGATGAGCATCCTAATCATCCATAAGCATATCATATTCTTCTTCTTCTTTTATTTATTTATTATTCTATTTATTTTATCATAATTTATTCTTTAATTATTATTTTTTTATGGTGATTATGGAGGAAAACACATGGTGATCATATGAGGAAGATGAATTTTATTGGAAATCCACAGAAAATTATGGATAAAGCCTCGTAAAGACTTAGTTTCTAGGGTTTTATTTTTTATTTTTATTGTCTTTATTTTTATTTTATTCTTTATGTTTTATTTTTATTAATTGTTTTAGGAACTAATGTAATAGCCCCAATAGTGGGAATAGTAATAAAATTATGTGTGTGGTTACATATTTTTTATTAAATTGGTTAGTAAAATTAGGTTTCAATTTGGTAATCATTTAAAATCAATGGGGGAAGTAGATTAATTTAGGTTGCATGTTAATAAAAATTAGGATTTTAGTAAGGATTAATTTAGTTATTTATTTGATCTTATTTAATTGTTTTTTATTTGTTTTTGAGCTTATTTATTAGTTTTGTGTGTTTTGGGCCTTAAGCCCATTTTAGATTTTGATTTGTTTATTTTTAGCCCATATTATTCAATAATTAATTAGGTTTAATTAACTAAAATATATTTTTAGGTCCATAATTAATTAGATTTTAGGTTAGAAATACCTTTAGGCCCATTTAGTTAATTAGACATAGGCCCACTTAATTTAATTTAATTAATTTAGACTTAGCTAACTTAATTTAAGCTCTTTCTCATAATTTGTAGATTTAAGATCATTATTTAATTAAAACATGTAGAATTAAGCTCATTAATTTAAATACCTTCATAATATGTAGAATTAGGCCCATTTTTAAATTAAAATTAATAGACTTAGGTTCATTTAATTAAAATAAAAAGGAATTAGGTCTTTAGGTTCACTTATAATTTAAAATATGTAGACTTTAGTTCATTTATTTAAAATCCATATATATTAGACTAACTTAAGGGTTATGTGATTGAATGCATTATTTATTTGTATATTTCATGACTAGTTTGCCTTGGAGTTTATTGTTTTGGGTTTAAATGAAATTGCATATAAATAGAGGATAAGATAATAATTCATAAAGTAATTCTAAATGAACACAAGACTGAAAGAAGTTGGTATTCCGTATCCAGAATCTCCTGGTTGTGGTGTTAGCTTTTTTTTAGGGAATCGAGTACCACCTTTTCAATTTGTCCCAGTTATTACCCTGGGTGGCAACTCCTCATCTCCATGCCATGTCTTTGTGACAGTGGTTAGTGTGTTCTTTAGAGCCCTGAGCTCAAACAGTGATGCGGTTGCTAAAATCTTGGATGCGCGCTAAACCCACCGTCTACAATCTGGACATGGTTTGACACTGGTCAACTGGTTAGAATTTCCAAAGAAACAACAATAGCAGGTTTTGATCCTTATGCCTTAAAGGAACAATTAAAAGTAGAGATAGATGAGAAAACTTAAACAATTGTGTGGGAAATGATAGGACCAGCTAGACATAAACAACCAACACAACAACCACCACTGTTTGACCTTGATGCTGAAAACCCTACAAGACAATAAATAGAGGATGATCAAGAAACTTTGTTGGTAGAACCTATATGTCAATAGAATATAGACATTTTTGAGACTGTAGAAAAAATAGACTGGGCCAAGAATATGACCAAGGCTATAGCTCAAGTTCAAATGATGATGAAGGAGAAAGGAATTAATGCTCCAATAAACTATACCAACCTCGACTTAGATGAGGATGATGACCCTCTTCCTTAAAAATTCAAGCTCCCTTATATGAAGAAGTATACTAGAACTGATGATCTGCACCTGCACTTGAAACAGTATGTGACCTACATGAAGGCAACTGATTGTTAAGCAATTTCCCAAGGCTTAGATTGTTAAGCAATTTCCCATGTCATTGGAGGGTGCTCCAATCCATTGGTACTATACCTTAGAATAACACATGCAGAATAATTAGAAGGAACTATATGCTGCATTTGGAAAATAATATAGATTTAATACTCAAATGGAGATGTCTCTAAGGAACTTACAGAACACTAGACAGAGTCCTTTGATGATTACTTGACCAAATGGAGGGGGAAGTAAGCACATATAAGGCATAGGCATGCTAAATCTTATCAGTTAATGATAGCAATGGAGGGTTGTGTTCCATTACATTCCAAGAAGCTGAGAAACCTCAGGATTTAGAATTTCTACGAATTATACAAGTTTGGGGTTTAGAAAGAATCTGATTTGGCACAGGAGAAGAAATTCTTCAATGGGAGGTTTGGGAGCAAAGAAGTGAGTGGATTAAATAGTAGTGTGCAAACCAATACCATAAGGCAACCTCAAAGATTCTCTAACCTAGGTAAGCCTCTTTTAAAAGTTTTAGAGAAACTAATGGAAAAGAATCTTCCACAGTCCTTACCCCCGAGATAACATTTACCAAATGCCAACCCAAAACTCTACTATAAGTTTCATCAAGCCATTGGACATGACACTGATAATTATGCCCGACTGAAATATGAGATACAAGACTTAATTGATTCAGGCAAAATCATTAAACTAGAATCTAGGAAACCAACCACCTTAAATAACCCCCTAACTAACTACAGAAATTTTCTACCATTAAATGCACTTATCCTCATAATTAACACTAGTTTAATAGAAGAGCAAGTCTTAAACTCTTTCATTGATACTACACCTAGCTCACTAAAAATTGATCTTAAACCACAAAGCCCATAACCCATTAAATTATATGTTAGTATATTGGACATCTGGATTTCTAATGAAAAAGGGGGGACATATTAATATATAGGATAATAATGAGGAAAGAGAGACTTGGTCAGTAAAAAATGTTCCTAAAAAGGGGAAGGGGAAGGACAAGGTCCAACTAGTATCTGAGGCTAAAATTGGAACTGAGAATAAGAAGAAAAAAAAAAGAACTAGAGAAAAAAGAAAGGCTTACAGCTAGTGTTTGGGAATTGCTCATGAATTCTAAAACCCATCAGGAGATACTAGTCTAGGCTTTAGATTGGAAGGAGATTCCTAGAGCTTATACTCCTGAGCAAATGGTGAATTCTTTGATGAAAAGTCTTGAGGGAGCTATTATGTTCATTGACGATGACTTGCCATATGAAGGAAGGGAGCACTACAAGGCCTTATTCATCAAGGCTAAGGTAAAAGGCAAGATAACCTATTGCATGATGGTGGACAATGGCTCTACTATCAATAGCAAGCTAACCTATTGTGTGATTCTGCTTAAGCTTAGACTCATTGTGACAAACCTTAAGCCATATAATGTGATTATCAAAGCATATAATGATATGAAGCAACCTGTTGAAGGGACTGTTCGAGCTTTAGTGAAGACTAGACCTATTAAAACCTGGATGAATTTGCATGTGATTAATATCCTAATGATTTTTACTATTTTATTGAGGAGGACTTAGTTTCATCCTTTGCGAGGTGTGCTATCTACTATGCATTAAAAGATTAAATTTCCACATTAAGGGAAAGTGGTTATGATTTTCAGCAAAAACTGAATATGTTATTGCTATTTTGAAACTAACTCTAAAGAAATTCCTATGAGCTTGAGCTTTAAGGACTGTGTGATTTACGAGGATAAATTGGAGGAGAAGATCATAAGTATGATGTGCAACATGAACTCTATGCCTAGCCTAGGACTAGGAAAGAATTAGAATGGCTTGTTGAAATTCATTAAGTGGAAGGTACCAATCCTGAAATATGGGGTAGGGTATTAGGAATTTGAGAGCTCAAATGCTGGAGCTTAAAAATGGATATTGTGGTAGAAATTCATAAAGGAAGGTATTGGGTATCCATATAAGAGAACTCTTAAACCTTTAATGTTAGCTAGGAAGCTGGTCCCCAGATTTAAGATTTTCACTGACTATATGAATGGGGTCAAGGAAATTACTATTAAGAAGGCAATAATGGAAGAACTAATGTTGACTCCAGAATTAGAGAAGGACAGTCCTGCTATAGAGTTGAAGATGTTATTGATCAAGAAGAGGAGCTAGACTTGGAGACTTATATTCTGAACCCTATCATGGATGTCTTCTATGATGACCTTAATGTTTCTTTTGCAAGCTTGTTTGAAAATGATAACTTATTTTTCCCTGAAGTTGATGCAATAAAATTTGACTTTGCTTATTGATGTGATGCATTTCTAATGGTTATTCATGTTTATGATGTTCATTTTATGTATATGTTTGGCATTAATTCTACACATACTGAATCATTTAATCTAGGCACAAGTGATAACCCTAAAAATATACTAATTGCTTCTGATTTAACTCTTAATAAGAGAGAAAATGATAGAAACCTTAAAAAGAAGATAGAAAGTATTTGGTTGGAGCTATAAGGATATGCCTGGAATTGACAAGGAGATCATAGAACATAGGATCCCTATATATTCTCACATTATACCAACAAAGCAGAAGAAGAGAAGGTTAGGGCTAGAATAGATTCTTTTGATTAAGGAAGAAGTTGAAAAGTAGTTGAAAGTAAAATTCTTAGAAGTAGTGGAAGGTGCCCAATGGCTTGCAAATATAGTTTCAGTTCTTAAGAAAGATGGGAGGCTAAGAATGTGCGTGGATTATAAGGATTTGAACAAAGCTTGCCCAAAAGACAACTTCCCTTTACCATATATTAACATGCTAGTCGATGGTGTAGCTTCCAATGTGATGTATTCTTTCATGGATGGCTTTTTGAGGTATAATCAAATTATAATGGCAGTAATCGATAAGCTAAAAATGTCTTTTACCACTGAATGAGGTATCTATTATTACTTAGTCATGCCATTTGGGTTGAAAAATGAAGGGGCTACTTATCAAAGGATGGCTACCACTTTGCTGCATGACATGATCCATAAAGAGATAGAGGTATACATGGATGATATGATGGTAAAGTCTCTAACTATAGAAGAGCACTTTAAGGCTTTAGAAAAATTCCTAACAAGGGTTGAAAAGTATAACCTCATATTAAACCCAAAGAAGTATATTTTTAGAGTAACTTTTGGGAAGTTGTTAGGATATATTGTTAGCCAAAAGGGAATAGAGGTAGATCCATATAAGGTCAAAGCAATCAGAGAGATGCCTCTACCAAAAAATGAGAAAAAAGTTGAAGGGTTCATTAGGTGATTGCAATACATCAGTAGATTTATGGCCAAGCTAACTACTATTTATGAGCTAATCTTTAAACTCTTGAGAAAGAATCAACCCATAATTTTGGATGATAGGTGCCAGCAGGGTTTTGAAACTATTAAGAATTATTTAATGAATCCCCAGTCTTATAGCCACTAAGACTAGGTAAGCTTTTAATTCTTTATCTAGCAATTGAGAAGGATGCAGTAGGCATGATGCTAGCTCAAGAAGGTGAAGGAAAAGTTGAGCACACAGTGTATTATCTGAGTGAGAAACTTCTACAGTCTGAAGCCAAGTATAATCTAATGGAGAAGACTTGTTTGGTTGTGATTTAGGCAACTAAAAAGCTTTATCATTATTTCCAATCTTATATAGTACATACAGTTTCTAAACAAGATCCCTTTAGATATCTCTTGTAGACTCTGTCACTTATAGGAAAATTAGCCAGATGTCTAGTCTTGATTACCGAGTTTGATATAGACTATGTGGCAAAGAAAGTAGTAAAAGGAAGAGTGGTAGCAGACTTCTTGGCTCAAAGTCCAACAGATGATGAATAGGAATGGGAGCTGGAATTTCTAAATGAGCATTTTTAAGCAATAAAGGTTCAAGGATGGATAATGTGCTTTAACGAGGCACTTAATAATAAAGGAGCAAGTATTGGTGTAATTCTAATCACATTGGAAGGAGAGATGATCCTAACAGTAAAAAGGTTAGAATTTAGAGTAACCAATAATCAAACTGAATATGAAGCTTGCATTTTTAGGTTGGAAGCACATCGAAATGTGGGGGAAGATTAGTATAGAGAGACTCTATGCTAGTGATAAAATAGATTTTCAATGAATGGAAAGTAAAAGAAGATAAGCTAAGATTGTACTAGGATTACTTAGCTATTGTTCTATTATCTTTCACTCAATGTAGATTTGTATATTTTCCATAAGAGGAGAATCAAATGGTAGATGCTCTAGCCACTTTAGCTTCAACGTGGGAAGGAAGAAAATAGACGAAAGTCAAACCTCTTATTCTTGTGAAGTCTAGAATCCCCTATTATGAGGACATAAGAGTAATGCCAATTGACCCTATAGAAAAGCCCTGCTTTTAATGATTTTTAGTGATATTTAAAAATGGGATAATTTCCTAAAGATGCAGATAAGAAGGAGAGAATGTCTCTAAGGATGTTTTCCCGATAGTTCATCAGCCTTAATAGGATATTGTAAAAAAGAATACCAACTGGGGTGCATCTAAGATGTGTTGATAAGGACGAGGCCTGAAAATTTATGGAAGCAATTCACGAAGGTGTATGTGGACCGTAGATGAATGGAACAGTTCTTGCTAAAAAGATAGCCCATCAAGGGTATTTCTAGTTGACTATGGAAGCTGACTGTGTGAATTTTATAAAGAAATGCCATAACTGTCAAGTGTATGGAGATCTGAGCCACCTGCCTTCTATAGAACTTTAAGGATTGACTTCTCCATGGCCATTCACAGGATAGGGAATTGATAATATCGGAGAAATAAAGCTGAAGGCATCTAACGACCATTATTATATTATGGAGCAATTGATTATTTCTCTAAGTGGATTGAAGTGGAATCATTCATAACTATTGATGCAAAGTGGATGGAGAGATTTATAAAAAAGAACATAATCTTTAGATACAGGTTGCCTCATTATGTTATCACTAATAATGGTGTTCAGTTCAAAGAAGAAATAGCTACTTTATTAAAGGAGTATAAAATTAAGCATCATAAATTATCTCCATACAAACCACAGGTGAATAGAGCAATAGAGGCAGTAAAAAAGAATGTGAAGAGTATTCTGTCTAAAATACTAGAGAATTATCAGGATTGGGCAAGTTATCTATAATTTGCATTTTGGGGATATAGAACCACTACCAGAGCATTGACTAGAGCTACTCTGTATTCATTGGTGTATGGTTATGAAGCTATATTACCAGTGTAGGTCAAGATTCAATCATTAAGGGTTCTTTTAGAATCCAAAATCCCTAAGTGTTAGTGGGTAGAGAGCCGATTGGCGCAGTAAACATTGTTGGATGAAAGAGAATGATAGTTATATATCACTTCTAGTTACATAAAAAAAAGGATAGCGCAGGCCTATAATAAGAAGATTAAATCATGCAAGATCAAAGAGGGTGACTTAGTGCTAAAGCTCACTGAGCCAATCACGACTGACCCGTGGGGAAAGTTGAAGCCAAATTGGAAGGGTTTGTATCTAGTGAATAAGTTATTTTCTAAGGGCACTGCTATTCTATCTGATTTAGAAGAAAATGAGTACAGGGAGCCCATCAACTTTTAGACAAGCTTAAGAAATGCTTTCTATGAAGTCTCTCTATAAGGAGAAAACCTCAAAAGAGGTTATCTAGGAAAAAGTTAGAGATAAAAAAATAAAAAAATGCAAAATAGGAAAAAAAAAGTCTTGCTAGATTGAAAACTTTGAAAGAGGTAGTCTAGGCAAAAATTAAGGGGGGGGGGGGGGAGAGAGAGAGAGGAAAAATAGTTAATTAGAAAACTTATAAGGGTGAGCCAATTAACAACATGAGATATGTCAGAAGAAAAATATATAGCCATCTTGTGCTTAAATTAAATGGAATGAATTGCTTTAGTTATTATGAAACATTGCATTAAATGCTTATTACAAAATATTTAACTAAAAAAGCAAATCCCATCCAACAAAAAAGGAAAATGAAGATTAAACTTCATAAACTATTTTTTTTCTTTTATCTATTGAACACCTTGAGCACTTGATGTCTATAGCTTGCTTGTCCTTTTATTTTTTATAAACTCATCCTTCTTTATCTGTTATAACTTAATCCATGCCATAAATTGATCATCAGTAGACTTATCTCCATCATAGTCAATATGCCTTTGGATGATTCTATAAGGCCAAGTCACAACTAAGTTATCTAGAAAGTTCTGAGAGAGGGTGTAGATACCCAATTTTGGGATGATGAGTTATGGATCCGACAAAAGACTCAAATGATGAAAATATCATGAATAGGTCTTCAATACTTGAACTTTGAAAATTCAAGAGTCTAATTGCATTTTTTAAAGAAAGAATTTAATGTTTTTTCATGGACAAAATTTGAATGCTTTTAAGGATCTAATTGTAAAACTTAAAGTACCTTTTTGTAATTAAAAGTTAAAAAAATGGTCGGAATCACATTAATTCTTTTCGGAATTGTATAATTCTGATCAGAATTATATAATTCCAATCGAAATTACACTAATTCCGATTGGAATTACACAATTCCTATCGGAATTAGACTTCTTCCGCTAATTCTCGAATTTTCCAGATAAATTGAGTCCTAATTGGTTTGAAATTCTCCTAAAATTATTTTGATAATGTTTTAAGGAAATAGAAGTCTTTTAGGAATCAATTTATAACTAGGGTTTCAAGATGTATCCCTATATAAGGAGAGCTTTGGCTCTGTAAATGGGGGAAAAAGGCAGAAGAAAAGGAGAGGAAATAGAGGGGAGAGTGCATAAGAGAAGAGAAAAAAAGAAAAAATGAGAAGAAAAAAGAAAGAGGTGATGGAAAAAAAGAGAGAAAAGAGTGTCTTTATTCCATACAAAAAATTCTTTTACTTTATTTATTAATTAAATATTTTTAGAGGATTTTTAAAGAACAATATTTAAAGACCTATCAAGAACGATCATTTTACAACATTTGAGGAACACTCCATTAAAATCATCCATAAGCATCATCTTCTCCTCATTTTATTTTTTTATTTCTTTTTTTCTTGATTTTTAATTTTTTTTATTATTTTTATAATTTATTCACTAATCATAATTTTTATTCTTTTTATGTTAGTTATGAAGGAAAACACATAATGATCATACTTGGAGAATCAAATCCATGAAAAGTCCATGGAATGCCATGGATAAGACTTTGTAAATTTAGTTTTTAGGTTTTTTTATTTAATTTTTTATCTAATTTTTTTAATTTTTTGGGTTGTATTAATTAATTTTGTTATTATTTTCAACAAACTATTGTATAGCCCCAATAGTGAGAATAGTAGAATTATGTGTGATTGCATGTTTATTTTAATTAATTGGTTAGTAAAATTAGGGTTTTAATTGGGTAATTAATTAAAGTCAAGGAAGGAAGTAGATTAATTTAGGATTGCATGTTAATGAAAATTAGGGTTTTAGAAGGAATCAATTTAATTAGTTGTTTGATCTTTAATTTAATTGTTTGATGTGTTTTATTTGTTTTTGGGCTTGTTTATTCATTTTGATGTGTTTTGGCTCTTAAGCCCATATTAGATTCTAACCCACTTAAATAAATTTAGGTTTTTTAGGTTTAGTTAATTAAAATACATCATTAAACCCATAATTAATTAGATTTTTAGGTTAGAAATAATTTAGGCCCATTTAGTACATTAGACATAGGCCCACTTAATTTAATTTAATTAATTTAGATTTAGCTCACTTAATTTAAGCCTTTTTCATAATTTGTAGATTTAATGTCACCTTAGAATTAAAATATGTAAAATTAGGCCCATTAATTTAAATACTCCATAACTTGTAGATTTAGACCCATTTTTAAAATTAAAATAAATAGACTTAGGTCCATTTAATTAAAATTAAAAGGAATTAGACCCTTTAGGCTTACTTATTAAAAACATGTAGATTTAGCTCAATTAATTAAAATTAATGTACATTAAACTAACTTAAGGATTATATGTTTGATTGAATGCATTATTTACTTCTATTTTCATGATTGGTTTGTCTTGGAGTTAATTGCTAGAATAAGGGTTTATATGAAATTGCATGTAAATAGAGGATAATATAGTAATTCATAAAGTAATTCTAAATGAACACAAGACTGAAAGAAGTTGGTATTCCATATCCATAATCTCTTGGTTATAGTGCTAGCTTTCTTTTAGGGAATTGAGTACCACCTTTTCAATTTGTCCCATTTATTACCCTGGGTGGCAACTTCTCATCTCCACGCCATGTCTTTGTGACAATGCCTAGTGTGTTATTTAAAGCCCTAAGCTCAAACAGTGTCGCGGTTGCTAAAATCTTGGGCATGCACTAAACCTCACCATCTATAATGGCGACTCCACTGGGGATAAGAGATACTGATTCTACTTGTGTTCTTTAGAATTATTTTATTAATTATTATTTTATTCTTGCATTCATTCTGCATGTCCCTATTAACCGATGGTGCTGGTTTATAGTTTCATAATTCCACTAGCTTCATGGGATTGTAAATTGGCTAACCATCACTCTTAGCCTTAACTTGGTTCAAGAGAGATTTCCGGACTCATCTGACCAGAGTTTGTAACCTAAGTCCTTAATAGGGGTAGTCTTCTCTCTAGTTTACAAAGGATGTCGGGCCCCTTTGACCTTAGCCTGTGACTCAAGTCTTAAAGGAGGGCATCTTGCTAAGGGAACCTTAACCTTTTTATCGGACCCTAACCATATATAGTAGCTTAGTTATTTCCCTTAGGATGTACCCAAATTTCTTATAAATGTTTCCATGATGTATTTTTATTTATAAAGGTTCAAGCCCATACTTTAAAAGTCTATTTGGACTAATAAAGATTGGGCTAATCTTTTATACCTAGAAATATTGTTTCCATGTTTTACTACTTTGAGAGATTTGGCATGCGCGTTGATCCCTGATATCCCCTATTGATATTAAGACCAAGACTAAAAATCCTAGGAAAAGAGACTCGCCATTGAATACGTGTATAGGAGGAATAAGGTTGGAAGGATGTAAGTACACCTAACTTGACTTACTACTTATTGCATAGCACGTGCATCATGCATACATGCATCTCATGCATCATACTAACAATTTATCTTTCAACCATCATAGATTCATCTAGGTCTTCCTATGTTTGGCGTCAAAAGGGTGGCAAACTGGTGAGAATTAATTCGAGTCCGCAATCAATTATGAAAGAGATCCTTAGCAGACTGGAAAGGAGTGCCATCAATCCACTCTACCTAGAAGATGCACAATCAAAACAGGCTAAAGAAATGGAACAACAAGAAAGAGGAAACTGGACCCTAGAGGATTTCAAAGGAGCATTGATGGATGACATGAGAGCGATGATGCAAAAGGAGTTAAGATAGGCTTTGGCATGATTGATGCCACCACCTACTGCTGCTGCTGCACCTCCTGTGGCCAATCCACCTATTGTGACCAATCCACCTGTTGTGGGTACACTACTTGCTAATAATGACAATGCTGGGGAAATGAAACTAAAGGATGTTGAGAGCTATATGGTTGAAAAGGTGAAAAGGGAATCATTGAAGTAAGTTCATGAGCTAGAATATAAGCAGATGAAAGCACTAACTCAAAAGATGTCTAAAATGGAAGAATTGATAAGAGGACAGGGCATTGGATACTCATTTGACTTTGATGATGTGATGCAATTTGGGGAGGACAAGTTACCTGACAAATTCAAGATGCCATAGCTACAGAAGTTTGATGGTACTGGGGACCTGAGGATTCACCGTAGTCAATATATAACTACCATAAGTACCACTAAGGCTCCTTTTTCTGTGGTTACCAAGTTATTTGTACTGTCCCTAGAGGATATGGCTATCAATTGGTATTATGGTTAGAGAAGTCTATCCATGCAGACTGGAGAGAGCTGTGCATTGCTTTTCTAAAGCAACATGACTACAACACTAGGCTCAAAGTGTCTATCAAGGATCTAAAACTGACCAAGCAAAAGCCCAATAAGTCATTCTCAAATTTTCCAACCAAGTTCATGAATAAGGCGGGACTAATAAAGAATAAGTTGGCTGAGCAGGATCAGGTTAGGATGATAGTCCGAAACGTGCTACCTAATCTGGTTGAAAGGCTACAGATGATGAATCCCAAGACATTTATAGATCTTTATGATAATGGATTACAAGCTGAAGAGATTGAAAATGAGAAAAAGAAGGTCATTAGGAACATTGAAGTAAGAAATCACCCAACTGGGGGCACGCAGCAAGGAAATACTAGTTGGGTTATAGGAGTTCATGCTATCCAACAACCCAGGAGATTTTTAAACTTAAACCAACCCTTATCCAAAGTCCTAAACCATCTCACCCAAAAAGGCCTCCTTAGACCTTTAACCCCTACTAGACCACCAAACCTAAATCTCTATGGCTTTCACCCAAACAGTTATAGTAACTTTCATAAAGTTGTTGGTCATCCAACTGATTTTTACATGCGCCTCAAACATAAAATCCAAAACCTCATAGATTCTGGAAAAATAACAGACCCTAAGAAATCAAGTTCAAACCTAAATAACCAAAATAATCCTTTCCCAAATTACCGAAACATGCCACCTCTAACAACTATGATGATCAACTCAAGAGTAAGTGAGGAAGAAGGCTAAACTCTTTTGAGGATCTAAACCTTAAAGCCGATGAGAAATCTCTTAGTTCCCCTAAAAATATAGAAAGAATAAGAAACTTGCTGGGTCAGCCCTCAAGCAAGTTTGATTATAAGGTAGTTTATTCCAAACCACCTTCTTTTGACATATCCATTGATACGATCAAACCTACAAGATGGGGTAATGATTTCGATGATGAAAAGTTGCTAGTCAAGAAGGAGAGATGCATGGTTAAAGTACAGAAAGATGGAAAGAAGGACCAAACTGTTGAGGTTATTGATATTTGGTACAATTCTTATAATGAAGGCACTAAAGGATATAATGTATGGCTTGATAATCCCGAAGAGAGTCATGTTAGCAGAAGTGGGAAAGGTTATAAACTAGTAGAGAAAACTATATAAAGGGAAGAAGTGGCTGAAGGAGAAGACTCAGATGAATATGTTGATGACCTGATTCTTGAATAGCTCAAGAAAGCAAAAGCAAATGTAAGTATCTGGGAACTCTTAATGCACTCGAGTAGCCACAGGAAGGCTTTGGTTAAGGCCCTAGCTAAGACGAATATTGAAACTACTACTACCCCTAAAGTAATAGTGGCCAGGGTTACTGAGAAAAAGCACGGGGTTATTACTTTCTCTGATGAGGATCTACTTATGGAAGGAAGGAATCATAATAAAGCTCTGTTCATTCCAGCCGAAGTAAGAGGAAAAAAGATAAATTATGTAATAGTGGATGATGGGTCTGCAATTAATGTCTTCCCACTATGGATCCTACCCAATCTAAGAGTGAAGGTGGAAGATTTGGTCAAGTCAAACCTTGTAATCAGGGCTTATGATGATAGCACGAGAAATGTAGAAGGAACATTTATGGCTCCTGTGAAGACTGGGCCTATAAAAGCAATGGTTGAATTCATTGTGCTAGACATTCCTGTCACCTATGCCTTACTGTTGGTAGGCCTTGGTATCATGTTTTAGGGGCAGTGCCTTCAACTGTTCATCAAAAGGTGTAATTCTTACATAAGGGGGAAGTTGTGACTTTAGATGTGAGTATGGGCAAGACTGTGTCTGTAGTTATAGATAGTCAAGAGCAGGTAGTTACTCCTTTTGGTTTCCAAATAGTCATGATCTTGGATGGAGTCGTGATGGATCCAAAGGTTATACACATGGTTAAGAAGATAAATTATCAACCCGGATAAGGACTAAAGAAGAATGAGTAGGGAAGCCCGAAACTCCTAAATTTTAAAGCCCAAAATGATATAAAAGGATTGGGCTATACAGGAGTTGGATTTAATAGTAAAAAAGCTAGAAGAAGGATTTTCAATAAGAATAATCTTGCAAAGAATGTGGGACCTCTGAAAGATAATTTTGTTAAAGAAAGGAAAGAGAAGTTCTACCTAGGCAAAAATGAGCTGTCCAAGTAGCTGGTGTAGATATCCCTGGGTTTGAGATCTTCAAGAAGCAGATAGTTGAGAGGCTGGTACAAAACAACAAGTACAAGGTGATGAAGATAGTTGCTGAAAAGATGCAAGCTGAGGACATTTAAGAGTTGCTTTGTCTGCCACCTAATAAAGAACCACCACAGGATTTAGCTAGCATTATTAATAATAGTTTTAGTGATATTTTTTATGAAGAAACTGATGTAATAACGTTTGATTTGTATAAGGATGAAAACTTTATTTTTCCTCTAGTTAATGATATGAATTCTAGTTTAGCTTACTTGCGTGATGTTTATTCTGATGGTTTTGTGCATTTTAATAATAATAGTTTATGTATGTTTGACATTAATTCTATTCAATTAGATTCATTAAACATGGGAACAAATGAATAACCAAAACACATTTCTATATCATATGATTTAACTCCTAGAGAGAGAAAAAAATTTGAGAGAATATTAATAAAAAGAAAGGTAATATTTGCTTGGTCCTATGAGGATATGCTAGGGTTAGATAGAGAAATCATGGAGCATCACATCCCAATATATCCAAAAGCTAAAACTGTTAAGCAAAACTTCATAGGTTGAGGCCAGAGTGGAAAAAACAGATAAGGGAGGAAATCGCTAAGCAAATCTAGACTAACTTCCTAAAAGTAGTGGAATACCCTCATTGGTTGGCAAACATAGTACCGGTTCCCAAGAAAGATGGAAAAGTCTGAATGTGCATAGATTTGAGAGATATGAATAAGGCATGTCCAAAGGATGATTTTCCTTTACCCCATATTGATGTGATTATTGATAGTGTAGCATTTAGTGCAATGTACACATTCATGGATGAGTTCTCAAGTTATAATCAGATAATGATGGCAGTTATAGACAAGATCAAAACTGCTTTTATCATGAAGTGGGGAATGTATTACTATAAAGTGATGCTCTTCAGGTTGAAGAACGCAGGAGCAACTTATCAAAGAGTAGCCACCACCTTATTTCATGATATAATGCACAAGGAAGTGGAAGTGTATGTCGATGATATGATGGTGAAGTTAGAAACAAGAGAGGGACACTTTGAGGCTTTAGATAAGTTCCTAGCAAGAATAGAAAGATATAACCTAAGGCTTAATCTGAAGAAATGCATCTTTGGGGTAACTTCTAGAAAGTTATTAGGGCATATAGTCAGCAACAGAGGAATAGAAGTTGACCCAAACAAGATCAAAGCCATCCAGGAGATGCCAGCACTAAGAATGGAGAAGGAAGTACGATGGTTTATTGGAAAATTGCAGTACATCAGCAGGTTTATTGCAAGACTTACCATGGTCTGTGATATGATCTTCAGGCTCTTGAGGAAGAATCAACTGGTGGAATGGAACGAGGAATGTCAACAAGCCTTTGATAAGATTAAGGAATACCTTACTAACTTACCTGTGTTGAGACCACCGAGGCAAGGTAAACCTTTAATCTTGTATTTGGCTTTAGAAGAAAAGGCAATGGGGGCAATGCTGGCACAAAAAAGACCAGAAGAGGTGGAGTACACAGTATATTATCTCAGTAAAAATTTTCTGCCATATAAAGAAAAATACAATCTAGTAGAGAAGATATGTTTGATAATGATATGGGCTACAAAGAAGCTAAAGCATTATTTCCAGTCTTACAAAGTACAAGCTATTTAAAAAATAAATCCTTTAAGATACTTGTTTCAAGCACCAGCCTTAACTAGAAAGATGTCTCGATGGTTGGTACTTTTGATTGAGTTTGATATAGAGTATGTCACTACAAAAGTCATTAAAAGAAGAGCGGGTAGCAGAATTTCTAGCCCAGAATGCAGTCGAAGGAAATGAGTAGTGGAATCTAGAGTTTCCAAATGAGAACTTAGTAGTAATAGAACAACGTGAATGGAAGCTTTACTTTGAAGGAGCTATGAATAATAAAGGAGTAGGGCTAGGAGTAATTCTTGCCACACCAGAAGGCGAAACTATCCCAATGGCCAAGAAGTTAAACTACAAGGTCACAAACAACATGGCTGAGTATAAGGCATGTATCCATGGCATGGAAGTAACACGGGCAGTTAGAGCTAAAGATCTACTAGTTTCTGGAGATTCCATGTTAGTCATTAACCAGGCTAACAAAGAGTAGGAAGTGAAAAAAGAAAGGTTAAAACCTTACATCTGCTATTTAAAGAAACTGATGAGAAATTTCACTAAATGTCTCTTCATACATTTACCAAGAGAAGAGAATCAAATGGCAGATGCCTTAGCAACACTTTCTTTAATATGGGATAAACTGATAGAATCAATGATGAAGCCTTTAATAATAATGAAAATGAAAGGTCCGTGTTATAGTAAGGAACAAGAGGAATATCCAGACAGGACCAAAAGAAAAGCCATGGTTTTATGACATCCATACATTTATTGAGGAAAAGAAATACCCGGATGAAGCAACTTCCAAAGAAAGATATGCTTTTTGTGTTCTTGCATGCCATTACGCAAGCCATGATGGGTTATTATATAGAAGGATGCCAAATGGAATACAACTAAGATGTCTCAGGAAGGATAAAGCAAAATAGGCAATAAGAGAGATTCATGCAGGGATTTGTGGATCTCACATGAACGAGATGATTCTAGCAAAGAAAATGATTCAACAAGGGTACTACTTGATGACCATGGAAAGGGACTATATCCGAGTAGTAAGAGGATGTCATCAGAGTCAAGTGTATGGGAACCTCAAACATCTTCCCTCTATAGTGCTATACAGTTTAACATCTCTGTGGCCCTTTGTAGCCTAGGGAATAGATATAATAGGGGAAGTAAAACCAACTGCCTCAAATGGGCATAAGTACATAGTAGTTGCAATTGATTACTTTTCCATATGGGTAGAAGCAAAGTCCTTTGATAAATTGAAGGCTAGATAGATGGTAAGATTTATCGAGAAGAATCTCATTTGCAGATATGGGGTCCCACATCACATTATGACAGAAAATGGTGTTCAATTTCAAGCAGAAACAACTGACTTATTCCAAAGATACAAGATTAAGCATCATAAGTCCTCACCTTACCGACCTCAGGCTAATGGTGCAGTTGAAACAACTAATAAGAATATAAAGAAGATCCTCTCCAAGATGGTGAAAACGCATAAAGATTGGTCTGAATATCTCCCTTTTGCCTTATGGGGATACAAAACTACAACATGCACTACTACAGGACAAACTCTATTCTCATTAGTGTATGGTTGTGAAGCAGTTTTGCCTATAGAGATGAAAATTAAATCCTTGAGAGTTATTATGGAAGCAAAAATCCCCAAGAGTGAATGGATACAAAAGAGATTCGATCACCTTGTATCTCTCAATAAGAAAAGGATGGATGCTTTATTTCACACTCAGATTTATCAAAGGAGAATAGTGAGAGCTTTCAACAAAAAGGTCAAGCTGGGAAAGATAAAAGTTGGAGACATGGTACTAAAGCAGGCAAGAGCAATGGTATTCGACCTAAGAAGGAAATTCATACCAAGTTAGGATGGACCATATTTAGTTAAGACAATCCTATCCAAAGGAGCTGCAAAGATATCAGATCTAAAAGGGAATGAGTTCACTAAACCAATCAATTTGAATTGCCTTAAGAAATAATACCTTTAAAAAAAAAAAAGAGGTCCACTGGCTAGAAAACCTGAAAAGGCTAGTCAGGCAAAAGTTAGGGCATTCTGGCTGTTCAGAAAATCTGTAAAAGGCTGGCAGGCAAAAATTAGGAAATAAAATAAAAGAGATGATCCCGTTAATCATAAAACTAGCAAAGGGCTGGTCAAGTAAAAATTAAGGAAATAAAAGTAGGGAAAAATGTTCAGTTAGAAAATCCAAAATGACTAGCTGATAACAAGAGTTATGTCATATAATGTAATAAATGTACTCATTTTGCCCTAATTAATGAAATAAATTAAAATAATATTTCTATCAAATATTGCATGTTCTATCCTTATTACAGACTTGAAGGAAAAATAAAACATGAGAAACCAGACTTATGAGACCACTATTTTTATTTTTGTTTCTTCTTCTTCTTCTGTGACTCATCCAATAATATTTGAGTCATTTTGTATTTAATAAATACTAGTGGTTTCGTAGATTGCATAACAACCCAATTCTTATAGTCGTTGTTAGTAGTCATGTCAGCATTCAAGTGCATATTCTGCTCTAAAGCTCTACGGGACCACAAGTCTTCACTTTGTCTAGAAAGTCTTATCTCAGAGAAAAGCCTTCAAAGTTATTTATAACAACCATAATGAATTGGGGGTGACCATACTGTTGGCAAAGGCATAAGGGAGAAAGAAAGGTCGAAAAGTACAATCCAAGAATAAGGATGCAGTAGTCATACAGGTTGATGGTCATGAATTTAAATCTCCACCAAGGACAAATCCAAGTAATTTCAATATCGGCAATGCCTTTCATCCAATTAATCCATTGATTTATAGCGTGCTTGTCCCTTATCTTCAAAGGACTAGACTGTAAATGATGAGGTTAATAAACCAAAGCATTAGGGGGAGCATCAAGCAAACTCAAATTCTCCTATAACCAAATCTAAAAAAAAAAAGCTAAGTTGAAAACCTAAAAGGGCAGCTTAGGCAAAAAAAAAAGGGTTATACACCTGAAGGAGAAGCGAACTGCCCGAGAGTCAATTCTGAACCTTGAAATCATCTAACCCAATGATAGTTTCAGTAAGTATGATAGGTATAGGATTAGCTCCAGTTTCTACTTATTCTAAGATACTGATAATTCTTACGTCAGCATCTCCATGAGAAGACACTAGCAGAAATTGAGCATACAAGCAGAAGGTGTCAGTTCTGATCCAGGCAGCACTATTCTTGTCCTTAGTCCCATAAGAAGTAACTAGAGAAGAAAGACAAATACTCCCAGCATTGTGTGCATGCATATAGTTGACATTTGGGGGCATATCGAAAAATGCTACTAGTTTGTTAGGAAATTCCATTGTAAGATCAGGGAGGGTAATTGTAGCAGTTGAATCTAGTGAACATCCAAGAATAGTGGCAAATTCCTTAATCAGTGGACACAGTTCTTGGTTGTTGAATCTAAATACATGATCCTTAGCATCCCGGAATATGGTAACAATATGTAAGAAATTATCATCTATTTTTAGGTGTTGAAGGGACTTCAGAGATTTGGCATGGAATGGCAACACTCTGTTCCAATCATCTTCATTCATGGTCTTGAAAAATTTCTTTAACAAACTAAGAGTAGCCTGTGTCATGATGAAAAGAAAATAAAAAGAAAGATGCAGGATAGTCTCACCTGCGACTCTTACATAGGCTCAAAAAATGGTACATATGGGATTAGGATTTTCAGAAGACAGACAAGATTAGGATTTGTCTCAGTCATTTTGGTCTAAACTCGCGTCTGTACCATTTTTTGATCAGATTTTTGGATTTTTGATCGGAAGTCTAGAATTTCGATTGGATTTCCATATTTTCGATCAAAAAATCTAAGAAATCCAATTGGAAATTTGAGAATTCCAATCTAAAATTTAGAATCCCGATAAGGAATTCAGTAACTTTAAACATATTTTTGACATTTTGATTTTGAATTGTCAATTTTTCATAAATTATATCTAATTAGTCTAGTAAATATTCTATAATTGCATGCATGAACATATTAATTTTACATACTAAAATAAATATGTTTATTACAAAATTAAAGACACAAGCAAGAAATTTACCTCATTTTCAACTTAAAAGCTTCTATGAAGGTGTAAATGAGTCAAAGGAAGCACATCCCCACCTTTATGGAGTCTCAAATCATTTTAAGGAAAATGCCAATGTAAAGTGGTGGGATTTGATTGTTTGGAACTACTCCCACATAATTTGCATTGTGAGTGAGCCATAGGATCAAACGAATTCAAAATCAAACTTCAGATGAAAGAATAATTGAAAGGAAAAAATTTGAAAACCAAAGAGAAAATGAAAAGGAAGAGAAAAAGAAAAAATGAAGAAGGATAGGAAGAAGAGAGAATGAATTGGCAAAAGAGGAAGAATTTATATATTAAAGGGAAAATATCCACTTTAGTCCTTTAGCTTTTGGTTTGCATTTAAGTCCATTCTTTTACTTGCAATTTAATCCAAAATTACAATGTCTCCTAATTTAATAATTCAATGAATTATTAAATTTGTTAGTAGTGTAATTGGCATTGCATGATCGAGTGTAATGTACCTTCAATTAAGATTATACGACCGAGTATAATCAACATTATACGACCGAGTGTGATGTTTCTTTTCAATCAGACTATACGACCAAGTGTAGTTGGCATTGTACGACCGAGTGCAATGTATCCTCAATCAAGATAATAAGACCAAGTATAATTGGCATCATACGATCGAGTGTGGTATTTCTTTTCAATACAGACTATACGACCAAGTGTAGTTGGCATTGTACAACCAAGTGCAATGTATCTTCAATCAAGATTATACAACCAAGTATAATCGATATCATATGATTGAGTGTGATGTTTCTTTTCAATCAAACTATAAAACCGAGTGTAGTCACCATTATACAACTAAGTGCAATGTATCCTCAATTAAGATTATACAACCGAGTATAATCGACATCATACGATCGAGTGTGATGTTTCTTTTCAATCAGACTATACGACCGAGTGTAGTCGACATTGTATGACTGAGTGCAATGTATCCTCAATCAAGATTATATGACCAAGTATAATTGGCAGTATACGACCAATTGTGGTGTTTCTTTTCAATACAAACTATACGACTAAGTGTAGTCGGCATTGTATGACCGAGTGCAATGTATCTTCAATCAAGATTATACAACTGAGTATAATCGATATCATATGACTGAGTGTGATGTTTCTTTTCAATCAGACTATACGACTGATTGTAGTCGGTATTGTACAACTGAGTGCAATGTATCCTCAATCAAGATTATACGATCAAGTGTGATGTTTCTTTTCAATCAGACTAGATAACTGAGTGTAGTCGGCATTGTACGACCGAGTACAATGTATCCTCAATTAAGATTATACAACCGAGTATAAACGGCATCATATGACCGAGTGTGGTGTTTTTTTTCAATACAGACTATACGACCGAGTGTAGTCGGCATTGTACGACTAAATGCAATGAGTTCTTTTTACCTAAAACTATACAACCGAGTATAATCAATATCATACGACCAAGTATGATATGTCATTTCAAATCAATGTTGTACGTTCGAGTATAGCAAGATCATAAGTGAACACTTCATGGAGCACAAGTAAGTATTCTAACTTTCAATTAAGAAATTGAATGCTAATTTACTTTGTTGCAATTTGTCAAGCAAATAGCGACAAAGTGGGCAACTGTAAACACCCAATTTCGGGATGATGAGTTATGGATGCGACAAAAGACACCAATGATGAAAATGCCATGAATAGCTCTTCAATACTTGAACTTTGAAACTTCAAGGGTCTGACTGCATTTTTTGAAGAAAGAATTTAATATTTTTTCATGGACTAAATGCAATGCTTTTAAGGATCTAATTGCAAAACTTAAAGGACCTTTTTGTAATTAAAAGTTACAAAAAAAAAAGTGGTCGGAATTACATTAATTTTGATCGGAATTGTATAATTCTGATTGGAATTACACTAATTCCAATCGAAATTATGTAATTCCAATTGAAATTACACAATTCCAGTCAGAATTAGACTTCTTTCGCTAATTCTTGAATTTTCCAAATAAATTGAGTCCTAATTGGTTTGAAATTCTCCTAAAATTATTTTAATAATGTTTTAAGGAAATAGAAGTCTTTTAGGAATTAATTTATAACTAGGGTTCCAAGATGTAACCCTATATAAGGAGGGCTTTGGCTCTAAAAATGGGGAAAAAAAGGCAGAAGAAAAGGAGAGGAAATAGAGGGGAGAACACATAAGAGAAGAGAAAAAAAAAGAAAAAATGAGAAGAAAAAAAAAAGGAAAGGGAAAAAAGAGAGAAAAGAGTGTCTATATTCCTTATAAAAAATTCTTTTGCTTTATTTATTAATTATAGATTTTTGGAGGATTTTTGAAGAATAATATTTGAAGACCTATCAAGAACAGTGATTTTACAAAATCTGAGGAGCACTCCATTAAAATCATCCATAAGCATCATCTTCTCCTTATTTTATTTTATTTTATTGATTTTTTTATTGACTTTTAATTTTGTTTTATTATTGTTATAATTTATTCACTAATCATAATTTTTATTCTTTTTATGTTGGTTATGGAGGAAAACACATAATGATCATACTTGGAGAATCAAATCCATGAAAAGTCCATGGAATGCCATAGATAAAACTTTGTAAATTTACTCTTTAGGTTTTTTTATTTAATTTTTTAATTTAATTTATTTATTTATTGGGTTGTATTAATTAATTTTGTTATTATTTTCAATAGATTATTGTAATAGCCCCAATAGTGGGAATAGTGGAATTATGTGTGATTGCATGTTTATTTTAATTAATTGGTTAGTGAAATTATGGTTTTAATTGGGTAATTAATTAAAATCAAGGGAGGAAGTAGATTAATTTAGGGTTGCATGTTAATGAAAATTAAGGTTTTAGAAGGAATTAATTTAATTAGTTATTTGATTTTTAATTTAATTATATGATGTGTTTTATTTGTTATTGGGATTGTTTATTCATTTTGATGTGTTTTGGGCCTTAAGCCCGTATTAGATTCTAACCCACTTAAATAAATTTAGGTTTTTTAGGTTTAGTTAATTAAAATACATCATTAGACCCATAATTAATTAGATTTTTAGGTTAAAGATAACTTAGACCCATTTACTAAATTAGACATAGGTCCACTTAATTTAATTTAATTAATTTAGACTTAGCCCACTTAATTTAAGCCTTTTTCATAATTTATAGTTTTAAGGTCACCTTAGAATTAAAATATGTAGAATTAGGCCCATTAATTTAAATACTCCATAACTTGTAGATTTAGGCCCATTTTCAGAATTAAAATAAATAGACTTAGGTCTGTTTAATTAAAATTAAAAGGAATTAGACCCTGTAGGCATACTTATTAAAAATATGTAGATTTAGCCCAATTAACTAAAATTAATATACATAGACTAACTTAGGGATTATATGTTTGATTGAATGCATTATTTACTTGTATTTTTATGACTGGTTTGCCTTGGAGTTAATTGCTAGAATAAGGGTTTACATAAAATTGCATGTAAATAGAGGATAATATAGTAATTGATAAAGTAATTCTAAATGAACATAAGACTAAAGGAAGTTGGTATTCCGTATTCAGAATCTCTTGGTTGTGGTGCTAGCTTTCTTTTAAGGAATTGAGTACCACCTTTTCAATTTTTCCTAGTTATTACCCTGGGTGGCGACTCCTCATCTGCACTCTATGTCTTTGTGACAATGGTTAGTGTGTTCTCTAGAGCCTTGAGCTCAAACAGTGTTGCGGTTGCTAAAATCTTGGGCACGCACTAAACCCCGTTGTCTACAAAGGGGTACTAGCTTAAACTCATGCACTAGTCCTATAATTTTTTGTATTTGTCCATATTATCAGCAAAGATGAGTAGGATTATAGAAAGTAGCAAAATGAAGACTAACTATAAGGACACGATGGATATAGGATCGATTGGTCATATGTTGCAGTCTCCACTATGGGCACATTCATTAAATCACAATATCAAGAAATATGGATAGTCAGTTCTAAACATCTCCTGAAATGGGTTAGAGTCTTCTAGTACGGCAATGCTTTGCTTTGTAATGTGTAATGTCTCTAGAAGGCTCAAGTAATCTTAGTTCTTCATAAAACCATGCCTATAAAAGTGGCGAATGAGTAAAAATGACCAAAAAAATAGAGAAAAAGCTGAACTCCAACAATAATGGACTCCCAAAGAATCATTTAGTTTTTGAGAAGTTATTCAGTCCAATGATAGTTTCTACCAGAATAAGGTGAAAAGGATTGAACCATGCTTTCATTGATCCATGATGTGGAGAATTTTTGAATTGCAATTACTAAAAGGAGAAACAAGCAAGAACTGTGCATATAAATAGAAAGCAATCATCTGAGACCAATAAACTTCCTTATTGTCCACAGCTACAACAACTTCAAGGAAACATCCCATTAAAACTTCAATACCAAAGATATGGAAAAGGGAAGACTGGGGTGGAAGATTAAACAACCTAGCCATCTAATGTTGAATAAAGTGTAAATTTGTAGTTCCAACCTGAGGGATTACAATCTGATGAGCAGAATTCATTTGACAACCCAAAATAACTTTGAATTTCTTCAGAAGGTGGCATATGTTTAGTGTGTTGAATCATAAGACATGCTTACTTAGATCCCAGAATTGAGCTGGAGCATTGAGGAAAGGAAAGTTAATCTTCCTAGCATGCAAAGATATGAAAACTAACAAAAGAAAGGGCTCCATTTTTGCCTATGATTCACCATCTAAGCCCTTCAAGACCTATTATAGTTTTTTAAGGCTTCTCTTAGTCATGTTTTAGGATTTTAGAGCTATTTAGAGAGAGGAAATGAAGAGTGGCTACTTATATGGGAGTAAATATGGTTACTTTTATGAAGAGAATTAGGGATTCAGAAAGGGAATCTATAGATGAGGCATTCACCACGCCGATCAAGCGGTGCCTTATCATAAAAAGGCATTTTGATATCGCATCTTTATAAAGAGGCGATGCCTCAAGGATGAAATGGTGAATCTCCAACAGGTGGAGGGCATGTCATACTCGCTATTTTGATTAGAGTAATTGCTTCATGAATATGAAATTTGGCTGTCAAAAGAGGGAATTCCTGTGATTAAAAATTCCTTATTGATTCAAAGTTCAGTTTGAAATGGATGTAAACTTTATAAAATTTTGTCAGAATAAACATGAAGAGGCCAGAATAGTAAATTAACAGTATCATGATGGTAAAGATAATCCTAGTTTAAAAGGCATCTGAATTAGTGCCTTTTGTGTCATCTCCTTCCGCATCATTACCACTACAATCTCCAACATCATCAACATGCTCCTCCTCTCCATCACTGTCCTCATTATCATTAACCTGGAGAGCAGTAACCTGAAGCTTAAGTGCGGCAATCCTAGACTAACTAGTGTCATCTTAGTCTTGTCCAAGCATAATAAGAGGTAACAAATCATAAAATCATGCATACATATAGATGTAAAGAAATGTATTACCTTCCACTGCTATGTCACCTGCATCAGAAAGTCTCGTTGAGTCTCAATCAATCGGTACATATACTCTCTTTGATCTTAAGATATCTACATAATTAGTGAACTATCAATACTAATATCTTATCAAGATAATTCAATAAAAAGAGACTTATATAGGTAGTAGTCTCTTGGATAAATGTTGGCTCTAAGCTCTCATCCAATGTTAGAAATTAGGGGGATAGATTGCCTGAAGGTAGCCAACATCGAGTCAGTAAATCAGGGGTAGCAGCAAGTCGACCAGCCACCATTCGAGAACCAGAATTAGAAAGCACTCTAGTAGGTGGTGCTCCAACTAAAAGACCCTCACCACCTTGCTCAGTGCGAGGATGCTGAGGTGGTCTTCCCTGTGCAGAAGGCTTGGAGCGAAATGTTGGTCCTCTAGCTAGTGTTTGAAGATGGAAGACTAAGTTAAAAAAAATGAAATCTACAGATGGAAATATGAAATTATATGCTTACCTAAGATGTGGATGCAAATAGAGGTACACTCTATAGAAAATGAGTGCATATGAAGTCTAGATATCAGCTTTTAGATCTTTTAGAATAGTGTTCAGCATCATCTCTTATAGTGGCTCAATTAAGCTCCTCCCCTTCTAGCAGATGTGTCCAGAATATAACATGAGGAGGGGGAAAGGGTACTCGTCTAGCCCAAGAACCATATTCAAAAAAGAATCCTCTCATTGAGATACCAAACCCAGTAGTCAGGTCCCCAAAATATGACTCTCTTCAAAGATAATAACATTAAATGAACCATAAGTCTGGACGCAGCTATGAACAAAAACAGGTAAGTAAATGAATTTTGTTTATAAGTTTACTAATTATGGTTCTGTATATTGCAAGAAACTCATCATAAGTCAAAGTGTTCAATCTCTCGCAATGAACATACACACCAGTTAAATGCCTCTTCTAAGAGCGGCTAGAACCCTACCTCACCACAATAGGGAAACAAACATTGCCAACACAAGATATCCTGAGGATCAACTCTAGCTCCAAAGCCTAGGCCTTAAAAGGGAATTGTTAATATATAATAATAATAGCTTTTAAAATGAGTCAAAATGAGAGGAAAATACCAAAACGGCTTGCTAGAAATCATAAAATTGCCTAGCCCTATATACCACCTCATCCATACTCCAATATAGGTATGCTAGAGCATAGCTACCCCAATCATAGGAGGCCACTAAGTCCAAGTCTCTCAATGGCATTAGAAAGATCAAATCTATAGAACTAGTGGTGTCAATAAAAAGAGTAGTGCCCAATAAATAAACCATAAATACCTGCACTACCTTATCAATCTCACGAGGTATGGTGGCAGCCTCAACTTTAGCTTGAGTATAATGACTCTGGATGGAATCAAGCCTCACAGTGTGTATCCTTTCATATCTGGGATCATACTAAGGAGGCACTCTATGAAGGCAACACGATCAAGAGTCATACAGTAAAGACTCACGTCAAGAGGGGCAGCATCTCTTACACATGGGATGCCAATAACAATAGCGAAAGAATTCGGATCCAGTGTGAACTCACCAAATAGGAGATGGAATATGTGAGTGGTATTGAACCATCTCTTTATCAGGGTATGAAAAGGCTGGTAGTCTGTCTATCCCTACTAAACTGGAAGTGCAAGGATAAAGTTTAAAAATTTGGTGTCGTAAATACGCATTTTTATCACATCCGTGAACTTATTATACAAAGCCCATGCACCGCTGAAATTCCCAATACCCTTGAAAATATAAGAGTCAAGCTATAAAATAAATAGAATAAAAAAGGAAGTTGAATTATTATGTCATGCATTGTAAAATGAAAATTTAAGTAAAATGTTGGCTCTATGCATAGAGGCGACGCCTCTGTGCTTAGAGGTGATGCCTCATTAGCACTGTCCCTTAGCTTTCACCACAAGGTGAATAGACGATTGATTCTTTAAATAGAAGATGTCCCATTGACTTCATGTCGAAGAATATGAATCAAGTTTTAATTTTTTTATTTACTTAAGTTAATTCCTATTTTCAATCATGAATGCATGTTTACTAATTATAACCCGATGATAATTCATAAGAGAAAGTAATTGGTTTGGATCTTAACTTCTCCTGAAGCCAATTTGCAAAGGTGAGAAGATGAATTCACTATGAGTGGGATATTATCTTTCATGGAGAACTTATAGTACAGGATCCCACTCTAGTAGATCTAGAGTCTATGCATCATCCATGGTGGCAAGAGTTTGAAAAGAGAGAAAGCGTGAGAAGGGAAAAAAAAGAGAAAAAGAGAAGTCTTTTTGGAAAAGAAAAGAAGGAAGAAGGGTCTTTACATATATAAGAGAAGTACAAAGTAATTTAATGACATAATCGAATAAGATGAAGGAGTGACCTCTCGGGCTTGAAGCCCTGAGGTGGACGATCCAGGAGTTTAAAATTTTGACTTTTTGGATTTATACCCCGAGGCTAACAGTGTGAATTTTAAAGGAATTGCCTCTCGGGTTTAAACCCTGAGGTTGACAACATGAATTTTCTTATTGTTTAAAGAAAAACCTGACCTTTTAGGTTTATACTATGAGTTTGATAGTGCAAATTTTAAAGGAATTGCCTCGCAGGTTTGAACCTTGAGGTTGACAACATGAATTTCTTGATTGTTTTAAGAAAATTTGACCTCTCGAGTTGTAACCCTAAGGCTGATGGTGAAAATTTTAAAGGAGTGACCTCTCAAGCTTAAGTTATGAGGCGGATGATCCAAGAGTTTGAAAATTCTACCTCTTAAATTGGAACGTCGAGGCTGATTACATGAATTTTAAAAGAGTGATCTCTCGAGCTTGAGCCCTAATGTAGACAGTCCAGGAGTTTGAAAATTTAACCTCTCGAATTTGTACCCCAAGACTAACAGTGTGGATTTTGAAGGAATTGCCTCTCAGGTTTGAACCTCAAGGCTAACGGCGTGAATTTCCTAATTCTTTTAAGAAAAATTTGACCTCTCTGGTTAGAACCCTAAAGCTGACAACATGAATTTTAAAGGGGTAACCTCTCAGGCTTGTGCCATGAGGCGGATAGTCCAGGAGTTTGAAGATTTGACCCCTCAGATTTGTACATTGATGGCGGTGTGGATTTTGAAAAATTTACCTCTCGAGTGAATCTCAGAGATCAAGTATATGCTTTTTATTATTTATTGCTTTTTTTGTGCATATTGATTTTTTTCAAAAAAAAATTTGATTATATGAATTCAATTTTTTAAAAAATTAAAGGGGCAAATTTTGGATGTTTGAATTGATCAGCCTGCAATGAAAGCCCAATAATGAGATTATATGAATCTTGAATGCAAGAAAGGCTCGAAACCTTTTAAGAATGGACCTAAAAGCCTAAAATCTCATCCACATGTAACCTAAGCCTAAACCCATATCAAACTTAACACTTAGCCCAAGCACCACTTTGGCCCAAAGGGGCAATCATAATGCAGGGCTGAAGAGGCGACACCTAATCGAAGGGGCACCGCCTATGTGGTGGCCATTTTAGTGAGGCAACACCTCTTTAAAGAGACACTGCCTCTTTATAATCCATTTGCACATGTATTAATTAGAGAATTGACATTAGTAGGTAAGTGGGTGGGCCCACATCTTACTGATATAAACATATTCATATGAATGTGTGATTATAGAGGGAAAAAGATTGCTAAAGAAGAAGTGCACATAATGGGAGATAAAAAAGAGATGTTTTGTCAAGGCATAGGGAGGAAAGGAAGAAGTAGGCTAGGGTTGGAAGGAGAAAAAAGAGTTTTTTAAAAGGCAAGAGGATTTTTAGAGGGAAGAGGTGGAGGAAAGGAGTTTTTGGGCTGGAAAGAGTTTATTTTGAAAAAGAAGAAGAATAAAAAGAATAGGAAGAAGAAAAAAGGGCTTTTGCATTCAATAAAGGATTGAAACCAAAACTAGTCTCTGAGGGCTGAGTTAAGAGCATTAAATTTGTCCTAAGCAATAAGAATGCCCACCCTTGGCCATTTATGTTTTGATTTGCATGAAGTCTTTATTCATTTTTTATTTTATCTCTAAGACTTATTATTTGATTTATTGACAGATTTGTGGCATGATCTTTTAAACTTCTAAATACCAGTGTAAATCTTAGTTGTTTGCATTTAATTTTGATTTACTTAAGATTTAAGGAATTTTTTAGTTGGCTTCTGCACTTGTTAGTCAAGCGACACCTCTTTGCCTTCTACGTCTATTAGTCAAGCATCGCGCCTTTGTATTTAGGTGACATGTCATCACCTCTATGCCTAAAGATGATGCCTCTTTGAAGAGGCGGCACCATATCAACAGAATTGTACTTAAATTAGTATTGATTTCTTATGCTTATCTTGTATAGTCTCTTATTTCTTTATGTATTTTTATACTCTGTACTTCAACCTTTTATACAATTACTAGGATATTTGATGTAATCAAGTGTTTATTTACTTATTTTTAGTCATTTTTTCATGTTTTATTTTCTATAAAATTGACATAGTGGCTTTCTTTTATAGATTATATATGTATTTGTGAGAGAATAATGTTTTGGTTTACTGCAGAAACTTTAAGATGATTTGAATCATTAAATACTTATCCCCTAACTAATTCTTAAATTTATTTACTTTTGTTGTTATTTTGCATATTAAAGATGTAATCTTTTTCCCTCTCCCTTTCTTTGTATGTATTGTTGTAAATTGCAACTTGTGATGAATTTTGAGATTATAAGCATGGAATTGGACTAATTTGCAAATTTGGGCTTAAGAGAAAAATTGAAACATTGATTGGAAACGATTGCAATTCACATGTTAATAAGGAAATAATTTAATAATTAAGGGTAATAAAATGAAAAACACGTACGAAAGCCAACCGCAAGGTTGGGTGGGCATTCCAAAAGCCCATATCCAGTTTTCAAACTCATTCTCTAAGGACAGCTACTGGGAACCTCCATAGAATCTAGTTGCTATACTGTCACAACCCAAAAAAGGAGTCATAATTGGCGTTAGGAAATGAGGATTCTTTCAAATCCGGAACTCGTAGCAAGTCTTAAAAATGAAAGCATGAAATAAATAAATAAATAAATTATGCACCTTAATTAAAATCTTAAACTAATATATATATAAATAAATACTTCTGTCATATCATAAATAAAAATATTCATACAATATTGAGAGACAAGTCTCTGATGTTAAAATCATTCTACAAATACAATAACAACTACTACTGATACTACTGCAGTTTTCTAGAATACAAGAGAAATTAAGTAATTTACATAGACAAGTCGAGGCAAAAGAAGTCTAGCGGATAGGCCTACTACTGAGGTTTGAGGAAAAAGAATCTCCTGTAAAAATCAACAACTGAGGGGAGTCAGACCTCACTGATTGAATTATTATATTATATATACATGCGTCTCCTAATGTCATATGCAATCAATCATCAGTATATATAATATATATACAGGCATTTCACACAAATGCTGAAATCACTTTATACAATAATTGCTGAAAAAATATTTATTTTATTGAAGGATTAAATAGAACTCTATTTAATTCGCAACCTCAATCAATAATAACTCTATCAATACAGGCTCACTTAATTCCAAATTAATTCACTTATTCCATTTTGGATAGTAGACTGGCCCCGAGACACTAAGTCAACTGAGCTCCAACAGTCTGACTCTTAGTGTGATTGGCTCCGAGACATTAGGTCAACCGAGCTCTAGCAACCACACTATTTAATCACATCAATCTCATATCAATCAATCAAATCAAAATCACCTCAAGTAATTCTCACAAGCTCAACCCGAAAATCTATCGCATCGGTACGTACACGATCCTAGTGCTGCCTACTAGATAGCACATTCTATCGATATCCTTCAATTAAAATTAAACATACATATTGGAAAACAAATGATGCATAATAACAAATAATAACAAAATAAACCATAAATATACCAAAAATATACCTAAAGTATACTAAGTATATTTCAAGTATATATAGGTTAAATAAATTTGAAATCAACCATAAAAATGTGCCAAATAAAACCAATAAAATACTAAAAACATTCTAAGTATATATCAAAAATATATCATCCATTTATTTTGAAATATATCAAAAATATACTAAAAATATACCTAACATATACTAAACATTTAATACAAAAATTTATGAACAAATACATATCAAAACATATATATTCTAAAACATGCATCATAAATGCAATGTATATATAAGATAATAACTCACAAGTTTGCACTCCTCCAGACTGGCTCGACGGGTCTGATCTGATAGGCCTCGATCTCAGTGCAACTAGAAAATAAAATAATAACGACAATCAAAATAAATCTAACTGAAAATTCTAAGAATTTCTAAAAGAAGACTCTAATGAAGAATTGGAAACTCAGACAAACACATAATTTCAGGATCGATCCGATGTCATGTTTTACGATAATTCTACTAAAAATTCGACATAACATTCTCTATAAAACAAACATCTCTCTATTAAAAAGTAAAGTCGATCCTACAAGAAAAACGCACTTCAAATCACAGAATATTCAACACCTACGGTTGGGACCCCAAACTGCACAATTTTCCAACCGAAATTCACAAATTCACCAAAAATCAAATAATATAATAAATATATTAAAAATCAATAAAATTCACAAATATCAATAAAACACCAAAATATAATATATTTAAACATTAAAACACTAAATTTAATTATTTTCACAATAATTAAATTAAAATACCAAATAATCATATAATATTATTAAAAATTCAATTTCTCAATTATTTAGCGTAAAATAATAAAATTCACCTTTATACACTCAAATAACTTAATTATATAATAAAAGTAATTAAAAATCCATTTAATCACCAAAATAGTAAATAATATATTATTTGAAAATATTTTCAAAAATTAGTATTAATTAGTTAAAAATAGTAAATAAGTTATAAAAATCATTTTATTACCTTAAATAATTCTAAAACCATTTAAGACATATTATTTGACTACAATTTTCACAAAATTACACAATTAACCCAGTAATTCAAAATATACATAATATAATTAATATTCCTCAAAAATTATATAAAATCATTAAAATTATTTTACCAACATATAATATTCTAATATTATCTAAAACATATAATTAACCAATAATTTATACACATTTAACCCAAAATTCCAATATATACATAATATAAAAATATTCTTACAAATTATATAATATTCCTCAAAAATTATTTTCTCAACACTAAAATTAATAAAAATATATAATAACACCAAATTAACCAAATTCATAATTAAAATAATTAATTAACGAAAATTCAATAAATAATAATAAAACAATCAAAATTTAACCAAAATTCAAATAAATTCCAAAAATTCAAAAAAAAAAAAAATTTCAAGAAGATTAAGCTACTAGGATCAATGTTTGTTAAGGGAGTTTGCATGAATCAACCAATTTCAACCTAAAAAAAATTGGAAACCCTAAATGCCTTAAACCAAAAAATTAGAATAACTCATAAAAAATCAAGCTAGAGCTTGAATGGAGCTTAGGATCATCTTCATCATAGCTTAGGGAGTCGACCGAGCCAAGCAACTCTAGCCCTCGTCGACAGGAGCGTCTTTGGTGACTGAAGGTGCAGTTGCTGCCACTGCTACTATTTATGCTGGTCTATGACGGGGAAGAAGAGGAGGGAGGGGAAGACAACGGCGATGGCAGGAGAAGAAAGGTCGACGGCGTGAAGGTGGGAGAGGCACACCGACGATAGGCGATCAGGACTGAGTAGCGGGGGAGGGGATGTTTCTGTGTTCTTTTGTTTTTTTGTTTATATATATTATATTATATTATATTATTATATTAAAACTTTATAATATAACTTAACTTATTTAATTTCCACCATATATATATATATATATATATATATATATATATATATATATATATATATATATATATATATAGACACACACAATATACTAACAATAATACATAAAATAACATTTGAAAATAACAATAAATAATAATAATAATAATAATAATAATAATAATAATAATAATAATAATAATAATAATAATAATAATAATATACTTAAAATAATATTATTATTAAAAAATAACATCAATAATACTAACCCTAATATTTAAATAATAAAACTTCAAAAAATACAATTTTACGTAGAAAATATATTTTATCATAAACTAACAATTATTAATCACAAATAATAAAAATAAATAAATATAACTTTTAAATTTTATTAACACTGTATATCTGAAATTATATTTAAATAATTTAAAAATAAGGATCATTACATATACAGTGTATCACAGATCTTGTCCGGATGACGACTCTATCTCCAATTTGAGCTTTAAGCCTATTTTATATTTTTTAGTGGACTCCAAACCCACACAGTATCATGATCACTAAATACTTAAGCGCGCACTAAAGTCTGTCGCCTACACTTCTTTAACAAACACCCTTAATAAGTTTCCATTTTCGTAAAACCAAAGGATAAGTTTCCTTTCTTTTTAGGATAGAGATTTTTGTACTCCCTCCATTTATAAATGCACTCCCATTTGAATCTTTTTACTAGATTCAATGATTTTAATACCCTTCAATCAAAAATTATATTTCTATCAACTTAATTAATATTTATAAAATGTTTCTTTTAATTATGTTATTTTGTGTTAATTTTTCACTACATGTAATATTTTTAGTATTATATTCTACCATTTTATTAACAAATTTTAATAGAAAATTTTTATCCGTTGTATAATACCATTTTATTAAAAATTTAATAGAAAACTTAAATTTAAATTCACCATTGAAAAATTTGTTACCATTTATAAACACTTGAAACATTAATATTTTAATATTAAAAATTAATATTTCACAACTAAATTCATAAAAAAAAAAAAGTATCATTGTTTTTAATAAAATTTTAACAATATAAGTTGAACACAAAAATAAAATAATATAACAAATTAATAAAATTATAAATAATTCTTGTTTGCATTCAAATTATTAGTTTTGACATGTAAACATAATTAAGTTAGCATTAATTGTTGTGAAAAATACACTTTTCATCATTAAAAAAAAAATATACATTTCATAATATAATAAAATATAATTATTTTAAATTAAGGATAATTAAATCATTTAAACTATAAATGAAGTCAAAGTAGAGTGTCATTATCAATAGGAAAAGTGCAAAAATTCCTACCCTTCTTTTTATTTCTTTTCTTATCACTTTCCCCGGAAACAACCAAGTCAATGCTTTCGTGTACTGAGTTCAAAATTTTTCTTTCTTAAGGTTTCTTTAAATCAATGTAATGAATAAGGTTTAAAAAAAAAAAAAAAACGAATAGCTTTTAGCTTCTTATTGTAATTTCTTGATGGGGTCGTGCTTCAGTTCTGAAATCAAACCTGAGACTATCCTTTCCCAGCGTAGGCAGGCATGCTTGTGTATCTATGTCTCTTGGTTTTTAATTATTACTATTTTCTCGGATTCTTTCTTTATGTTTTCCTATGATTACTAATTGATTCATTGTTTGGTTCTGAAAGAATACGGAGTAAGACGGAATCAAGAATTGCATCATATTCTTAGACCATATATATAACTCCCAACATAAACAGGAAATTTGCAATTTGCTGCAACGTTGGTTGACCTTTTATCAGTTGATTGATCGATATTACTTTTTTTTACATTCTTATTGCATGGAAAGCTAACAACGATGCTGCAAATGTTAAAAGCTTCAGAAACATAAACTTTTATGTTTTAGTGGTTGATTATTTATATTGTTTAGTCAAATAATTAAAGTAGGCTGTAGAGAATTCTCGCCAGGAGAGAAAATCTATCCAATATTTACTTATTTTTGTTTAAAAAAAATATGGTGTTGCAATATGCAGGGTTGAACTGTACATGTGCTGGTGATAGTGCGAATGATACATGGAGGTCGAGCAGCAAGGTCCCGTCCGTGTCAATGCGTTCAAATTCTGAGACAAAAGGTGAGATCCTGATGTGGTCTACCAATTTGTTGAGCTTTCGCTTTAGTGAACTGAAAGAAGCCACAAGAAATTTCCATCCAGATAGTATACTTGGTCGAAGTAATTTTGGTTTAGTCTACCAAGGATGGATTCATCAGCTTTCATTAGAGGCCGTCAAGCCTCAGAGAGGCATGGCCATTGCTGTAAAGAACCTTAACCAGGAGGGTTGCCAAGGTTGCTGAGTACTGCTCTTCTGCTGCCTTCAGCTTAGCTACATGTTTCTGAAGCCTTTAACATTGAACCTTTGTACACTCCCTCATGGAGTTAAGCTCCATTGGCTCCTAAAACGAACTGAAGGTCAGATTACGCTCTGAACTTGTAGCAAACGTGCCAATAAGTCGAAAATAGGTCCAAACTTTTATTTAAAGGCCAAATAACTTCAAATTAGAGTTGAATCAAATGAGTGGATAGCAAACGCCTATGAAGGAGGTGAGTTAAATATTTTAAATAAAACTATAAAAAGTCTTTTGTTGTTTCAATATGACTAAAGGACTATTTTTCAATTAAGAAAAACTTAAATAAAACTAAAAAATAAACCTATTTTTTCACCCATCATTCTCATCTTCGTTGTCATCACCGTCGACACCAACCAATGCAAACTCCTCCACCACCGACCTTCACACCACCACCTATTCACTAATTCACTCCAGCCATTTTTCCCCTCTAATTCTCTTTCACTTGGAAAGTAAAAGTGAACAAAAATAGAAATTTTCAGATTCAATTGATTTCATCTGAAAATATTGAGCTCATTTTGCTCATAGGTATCAAAACCTGGAACAAAATAACGGTCAAGCACAAACGATAAGACGAACACATTGAAATGTATGTCTGTGTAGCAATTTTATTCTCTCATTTTTCCTTTTTCAATTTCTTTCTCCTTCCTTCATCATATCGATATATATCTTTCATCTTGCTGACCATAATAAAAAGGCTGTCACAGCCACACAAAAAAAAAAAAACAGTCTTTATCATAGCCGCCCAAGAAAGAAAGTTTTTTGAACTCTTTTTCGTGTTGGGTTTTCTGGTGGATTAGGTTTATTGATTCATTAAATAAAAACCCATCTGCTCTTTTGCTTCTTTTTGCAACTGGGTAACTCTTCTTATCAAGAGTCTCTCAAAGTTTTAGAAGCTGATGTACAGCATGCTAATGCTAATTTCTTTTTGTGCTTCTTGTTTTTTTTTTTTACCTATTTTGTTGTTTTGAATTTCAATTATAGGTATGAGAAATCAGAGAATAAAATTGCTATACAGACACAAAGAAAAAAATTTTGTTCTTTGTTGGTGGTGAAGAAGGCAACCGAGCCAATCTTATTCTACCAGTGCTTTCTCTAAAAAAAAAAAAAAAGAGTAAAAACGTTAAAAAAGAATTTGCAGTTCATGAAAATTAACTGAGGCTGCTTTGCTTTGATTTGCTTACGGCTTACCCCACTTTTGTGTATCAATGGCTTCTCTGGTACACTTTAGGTGTTGAAACTCTTCTAAATTACAAGTCTTACATAGCTATATTACTCTTGAATTTTGAGACTCCAAATGAAATGCACTTACTGCTGCCTGTATGTGTGCATGTGTTTATTTCTGATTATTATCGTAGGCTCTGCAAGTGCAAGAGATGTTAAGGAAAAGGTTGTCCTCACCGATCCACCCATTATCAGTGTTAGTGCTTATAAGGTGATGGCTTTAATTTGCAAGTTGTTGGGTGTGGTTAAAAAAAAAACCAGAGGTAGCAGTGGGGGAGAGGGCGGCGGCTGCGGTGGTGATAGGGAGGAACGGTGATTGACAGAACATGGTCAAAGGAAAAAAAATAATATAAAAACAAATAAATAAATTTAAAAAGTAGCTTGTGTTACTAAAATATTTTATCTCACGACGTGTTGTACAAACACTGATTTTAGAAAAAACTAGGATTAATTTGGCATTTGTTGGAAATGTTAAAATTCGACTTATTTGCACATTCCCTGCAAGTTCAGGGGTAATTTGACCTTTAGTTCGCCATAAAACTAATGGGCATTGTATCTAGTGCTCAAAAGGTCTCTTTCTCTCAACATCTTTAGTCTAGATTGATCCTGATTTTGGCAATTTGTAGTGCATAGATTGATCCTGATTTTTACAAGTATTGATAAGCATTGTTGGGTTTAACGGACAACAGGAAGAAATCAAACACCTGGGGCAGCTATGCCATCCAAATATTGTGACATTGATAGGTCATTGCTCGGTGGATGGCCAGCGTCTTCTGGTCTATGAGTATACGCCAAGAGGCAGCGTAGATAATTACTATTCTAACCTTTCTCCAAGAGGCAGCGTAGATAATTACTATTCTAACCTTTCTCCAAGAGGCAGCTTAGATATACGTAGAAGTAATTACTATTCTCCATTGTTTTACCTTTCAAACCTTTACTTGTACTTGAAAGTTCTTTTATGTGATCTCATTATGTTCATAATGTTGTAACAGGAAGTAAGAGCTTTCAGCCACTCGCCTGGAATCTCCGTATTCAGCCACTCGCCTGGAATCTCCGTATTCAGCCACTCACCTGGAATCTCCGTATGAAAATTGCTCTTGGTGCTGCCAAGGCTCTGGCATTTCTTCATGATGAGGCTCATGTGATATATCGAGATTTTAAAACTTCTGATATTCTGCTTGATTTGGTATGTGAAAATGTTCAATTGCTGAAATTTGTATTTGAGACCAACTCTGGTATTTTCGTATTGTATATCATCAACTCTGATGCATTATTTCCCTTGTATATTACAGAACTTCAATGCTAAACTCACTGACTTTGGTTTGGCCACAAATGGGCCTATAGATGGTAAAACTCATGTCTCCACAAGGGTCATGGGTACTGAAGAGTATGCTGCTCCCGAGTATATGGAGACAGGTATCTTCCAATTGATGTATCCATGAGCTGTTGAAATTAATGAAACCCTCGGAAAAAGGTCTAAAACTGTCTTGTAAGTTTCACATGAAAAAGCTGGCAATGAGGTTTGCAATCACAAAGCTAAACCATCTTCTCCTCATTGATGTTGATTCAAGAATTATGGCTGATTGTATTTGCTTGAGCATAGTATCTGTGCGATATTGGGTAAAATAAGAGTCAAATTTTGTATTTCTTTTTTTTTTTTTTAATTTTTTGTGGTATAATTACAAAAGCCTTGGCTATTTCAGGTTGAGGAGGGTACCATTGTTAGTTATATTTCTCGTTCTTTCACCGCATCTCAACTAATAACTATGTCACCTTCACGTTCTGTAGTAGATGATTGCGGAATTAAGAGCCTTTATCTACATAATCAATAAGACTAATAAAGAAAGAAAAATAAAGCTTTAAAAAATAAATTTATATCTAAACAAACACGAAAACCCAAAAAGAATAGAATAGTTTACATCCTTGTCTCTGCATGAATTTTTTAAAAAATCAAAATGTGCAATTGGGTGGTCATATTGTTGAACTGACATAAGCCAGACGTTGTTTTCATAGTAGAATTCTTTCTTGCAATTGACAAGATCAAGCTTTCTTTAATTGTTCAATTTCTTTGCCCAAGTTTTCGTCACTTGGTTGCTTACAATCTTTAGTAGCTGGTGCTCATGGGACTCTGTTTGGCTAAAGCCAGGAATCCTGGTATGTTCCGCAAATCGCAGTTTTCTTGTTATCCTTTCTGATTTATTATTCACTTTTTCTGCTCTTCTTTTTTTAACTAATATCATGACATTAAACTTCGTCATATTTCGGCGTATTACATTTAATGGTTGGATTTATGACATTTAGTATATGTACCACATTCCAACGACTAAGTGTAATACTCTGAATAGAAGAAAGAATCCCCATTTGAAGTAGATAACTACGCAGATGAAACCAGACCCAATTATTTTTATTGCTTATCTATATATGTAGGAAAGGATGCAAAATTTATAGGGCAAGGTGGGAATCATATGAATGGATCGACTGCTAGAACATCGGGTGAGATCCTGCAGGTTCCCAAGTTGAAAAATATTTGACTTGAATGATAGGCATAACTTTGGTAGTGCCTTTTGTTTTTAACTTATTACCTTTTGCATGACCACTATAACTTATGAATTGAATAATTGTGCACTATTGATGTGGTTTGCATTGGAATGTAAGGCTTTTAAACATGCATTTTTTTATTTTTTATTTTTTGAAGTCTCATTCTCACATTAAACCAAGTAAGAACAGCAATAAACAAAATTCGTATTGATTTCGCGTGTATTGCACTTAATATTTGAGTTTATGATACATAATTTGTGTCACATTTTCATCAGTTAGTATTGTTCTACAATCTACGTATAATGGGGATTTAGGACTTCACAAGATGATCAGTGACATGTTCACATATGCAGGAACTTGCAAAAGAAAATCATGGCAATGCCGCAGTGCCTTCAACTAGTAAGATAGAGGGCAAAATCCTACAGTCATCAGATTTGAAAATCTTTGGCTTAAATGAACTGAAAGGAGCAACAGAGTACTTCAGTTCATATAATCTGTTGAGTGGAGGTGATTTTGGTGGGGTCTTCAAGGGTTGGATTGATGAGCATTCACTGCAGGCTAGCAGGCCTGAGATTGGCATGGCTGTTGCTGTTAGGGTGCTTAAGCAACTCAGTAGCCGAGGTCAACAAGAATGGTCTGTGAGCATTCCTTTATTTAATGCAATCCTTTAGCTTATCTGCCTATAATTAAACCTGCCAGTAAGTGATGCACATGAGTGTTTCCTGCCTCAAAATGCTTATAAAATGTCAAAATGACAGGTGTGATTATGAAAATAGGCCGAAATAAAATACTTGGGGCAGCTATATCATCCGAATTTTTTGAAATTGATTGGCCATTGCTTAGAGGATAGCCACCGACTTCTTGTGTACGAGTTCATGTCTAACGGAAGTTTGGATAAGCATTTAGTTAGATGTGAGCAATGGCAGTCTTATTTGTTTTGAATCTTGAAATAGCTCCAATTAAGCTGAAAACATATATTTGTTGGACAGTTGATTTTACTGGATCAGAATTTTCTTACAATCAACCTCTGTCCTGGAATATCCACATAAAACTCGCACAAAGCCTTGCCATTTCTTCATGATGAGACACAAGTGATATATCGAGAATTTAGAGCTGCTAATATCCTGCTCAATTCAGTATGTATTTATGTTTAATTTAGCTTCTGAATATGTTCCAGTACTGGGAATATAAATTAACATTTACCTTTGGGATATTGCATATAACAGAACTATAATGCCAAACTCTCTGATTTTGGGTTGGCCACAGTAGTAGATGGTAGAAGCTCCTTCACTGCAAGCATATCAGACACATATGGTTATAATGCTCCTTAGTTAAGAAACAAGGGTACTTATCGATTCAAATCTATGTTTTTGTTAGCCCAATTTGCAGAGCTGTACTGAGTACTGATTCTTTTTGTTTCTTTGTAATGAAGATTGATTTATATAGTTTTGGAGTTGTTCTCCTGGAGCTGATATCTGGCAGGGTTGCTGTAGATAGATACAGACCACCAGAGGAACACATTTTGGTTGACTGGGCAAGGCCTTCATTAACTAAAGAAAGGAAACTTCCTTTCTTTTTATTTCTTTTCTTTCACTTTTCCTGGAAACAAACAAGTTAATGCTTTGTTCTCTCTAAAAAAAAAGAAACAAACAAACAAACAAATTCAATGCTTTGGTGTACTGAGTTCAGAATTCTTCTTTATTAAGGTTTCTTTGAATTAATGTAATGAATAAAGTAAAAGACAAAAAAAAAAAAAAAGCGAATAGCTTTGAGCTTCTTATTATAATTTCATGATGGGGTTGTGCTCCAGTTTTGAAATTAAACCTGAGACTATCTTTTTCCAGGGTAGGCAAACATGCTTGTGTATGTATATCTCTTCATTTTTTTTTTCATTTTAATATTGAGATTATATAATCTATATTTCAATGAACTGCACTATAAAAACAGTCTTCCTCTTTAAATCGACGACAACACGAAGTGAATTAACTAAAGAAAATAAACTTCCTTTCTTTCTTTCTTTCTTTTCTTGTCACTTTTCCTGGAAACAACAAAGTCAATGCTTTGTTCTCTCAAAAAAAAAAAAAAAAGTCAATTCTTTGGTGTACTGAGCTCAGAATTCTTCTTTATTAAGGTTTCTTTGAAGTAATGTAATGAATAAGGCAAAAGACCAAAAAAAAAAGAATAGCTTTGAGCTTTTTATTATAATTTCATGATGGGGTCGTGCTTCAGTTCTGAAATCAAACATGAGACTATCCTTTCCCTGGGTAGGCAGGCATACTTGTGAATCTATGTCTCTTCGTTTTTTTTTTTTTTTTTTTTGAGGTTATATAATCTAAACTTCAATAAACTGCACAATAAAGACAGTCTTCCCCTTTAAATCGACGACGACAGTATGAAGCGAACCGTGCACCTCAAGATACTATTAGAGAGATATCCTTGTGTATCAATGTCTGTTGGTTTTTAATCATTACTATTTTCTTGGATTCTTTCTTTTTGTTTTCCTATGGTTACTAATTGATTCACTGTTTGGTTTCTAAAAAAATATGGAGTAAGATGGAATCAAGAATTCCATCATATTCTTAGACCATATAACTCCCAACATAAATAGGAAATTTGCAATTTGTTGCAATGTTGCTTGACCTTGTATCTGTTGATTGGCAGATATAACTTTTTTTTTTCTTTCTTATTACATGGAAAGCTAACAACAATGCTGCAAATGTTAAAACCTTCAGAAACGTAAACTTTAGTGGTTGATTATTTATGTTGTTCTCTTGTCAAATAATTAAAATGGGCAGCAGAGAATTCTCTCCAGGAGAGAAAAAATATTTACTTATTTTCATTAAAAAATATGGTGTTGCAATATGTAGGGTTGAACCGTGCATGTGTTGGTGATGGTGGGAATGATATAACAAGGTCAAGCAGCAAGGTCGAGTCCGCGTCAACGCCTTCAAATTCTGAGACACAAGGTGAGATCTTGATGTCGTTAACCAATTTAATGAGCTTTCGCTTTAATGAACTGAAAGAAGCCATAAGAAATTTCCATCCAGATAGGTTACTGGGTGAAGGTAATTTTGGTTGTCTATAAAGGGTGGATTCATCAACTTTCTTTAGAGGCTGTCATGCCTGAGAGAGACATGGCAATTTCTGTAAAGAAGCTTAAATAGGATGGTTGCCAAGGTCAACAAGAATGGTTGGTGAGTACTGCTCCTCTATTGCCTTCAGCTTAGCTACATGTTTCTAAAGCTTTTAACATTAAAACTTTGTACAATCCCTCGTGGAGTCAAGCTCCATTTGTGCCGTAAAAGCAATGGGCATTGTATTTAGTGCTCAAAAGGTCTCTTTCACTCAACATCTTTAGTCTAGAATAAATTGATCCTCATTTTAGCAATTTCTAGTGCATGGATGAAAGTATTTACAAGTATTGATAAGCATTGCTGTGCTTAATGGACAACAGGAAGAAATCAAACACCTGGGGCAGCTATGGCATCCAAGTCTTGTGAAATTGATAGGTTATTGCTCAGAGGATGACCAACGTCTTTTGGTCTATGAGTATATGCCAAGAGGCAGCTTAGATAATCACATATATAGAAGTAAGTAATTGTTATTCTTCATTGTTTTAACATTTCAAACCTGTACTTGTACTTGAAAGTTTTTTTTATGTGATCTTATCATGTTCATATTGTTGTAACAGTAAGTGAGAACTCACAACCACTCTCTTGGTTTTAGGACAGTTTTTTATGAATTAAAATAAAATTATAGACATAATTCTCCAATTTCTCTAGAATTCTTTGAATCAACAAAGTTTTTGATCATTGATTTTAGGTATTCTTAGAATCAACAATTTTAATTCTTTTTTTAAAGCTTCCGCTATTTAAGGTGGTATTAGAGCATCGATCCTGATAACATGCCGCCAAGAAGACGAATGCAAGAGGTGTAAAAATGGGACATGGAGCAGAGGGTTCAAGAGATGATTGATGAGGGAATGAATCGAGTGGTGGATCAGCTGACAAACAGATTGGCCACGATGCTTGGTAATCAGAATAGAGCCCGAGGAAATAATCATCCAGAACAGTTTGGTGAAGACGGGGAGGTAGGGGACGAATATGAAGAAAAGGCTCCTCCCAGGCAAAATAGGCCTATCGCAAATGATAATAATAGACGTTGGGAAATAGGCATGTGGACTGAGATTCCAGAATTCCACGACAGCCTTCAAGTTGAAGAATTTTTGGATTGGTTATCTATGATCGAGGACATCTTGGAATTTAAAGGTGTGCTGAAAGACAAACATGTACCTCTGGTTGCCACGAGACTAAGGGGTAGGGCTACTGCATGGTGGCAGCAAGCAAAGCTGACTCACACCAGATTGGGAAAGAGTAAAATCACTACTTGGGAGAAGATAAAGAAGCATATTCAATCTGCCTTTCTGCCATATAATTTTCAATGGTTGATGTAACAACGTTTGTAAAATCTGAGACAAGGTATAAAGTCGGTGGATGATTACACAACTAAATTTTATCAATTGATTGCAAGGAATAAAATCCAAGAGACAGAGGACCAATTAGTGGCGAGGTATATTGGTGGTTTGAGGCCACAATTGTAGGACACAGTGAATTTGTTTAATCCTATTTCTGTGTTTGCAGCTCATCAGAGGGCTTTAGTGGTTGAGAGACAGTCACAAAGGACTACCAATTTGAACATTTGGAGTAGTGGGGCTAGCAGTAATAGTGCTGCTGTTAATAATAATGGCGTCAATAAGACAGCAAGTGGTAGTGGTAGCAGTGGTGTCGCTAGCAATAACAGAAGCATGGGACAATCCAATAGACCAGTAAGGGGCTTAAAATGTTTTGGCTATAGAGAGGTTGGCCATAGACTATTTGAATGTAAGAACATGGCGGGGAAAAAGGCCCTCTTCCTTAAGGCAGATGATTATGTTGAGGAGGACCGAGAAATTGAGGGTGATCCTGCATATAATGAGGATAAAACAGTTAAGGAATTGCTTTTGGATGGAGATGTGGGGACTGCCCTTGCCGTTAGGCGTTCTTGCTTGACCCCTAAGGCAAGTACATAGGAGGATTGGCTAAGGAGTAATATATTTCAGTCCACTTGCACTATTAAAGACAAGGTATGTTGTTTTGCCATAGATGGAGGGAGTTGTAAGAATATAGTGTCTGTAGAGGCTATCCAAAAACTAGACATACAGATTGAGAGCCATCCTAAACCCTATAAACTGGCTTGGCTAAAGAAGGGTGGGGAAGTTACAGTGTCTAAGAGAGCTTTAGTGTCATTCTCCATCGGCAAGAAATATAAAGATGTTGTGTAGTGTGATATGGTGGCTATGGATGCCTTTCATTTATTATTTGGAAGGCCATGGCAGTATGACAGGGATGTGACACATAGTGGAAGAACCAACACTTTTAGCTTCATCTTCGATGGGGTTAAAATTATGTTGTTGCCTAAGCAACAAGTGGATATACCAAGACTAGCCAATTCGATGAGGAGCTATAAGAGTTAAACATAGGGTACATGCTGCTAAGAAAAGAGGTGGCAGATCCTGTTATGGTCCCCGAAGTTATGACCCCCTTGGTTATAGAATTCATTGACTTATTCCTTAATGAACTTCCTGATGGTTTTCCCCCGCTCCACGACATTCAGTACCATATTGATTTAATACCCGGAGCGACATTGCCAAACTGACCATATTACAGGATGAGTCCTAGTGAACATAAGGAGTTGCGTCGACAAGTGGAGGAGCTACTTGTTAAAGGTCACGTTAGGGAGAGCATGAGTGTAAGCACCCAATTTCAAGATGCAATTGTGCAAAATTGCGATGTAAGCCCCTATGATGAAATTCATTCAAAAATTGAACTTGGTTGTCAATTTTCTAGACTTTAAGGACTAAATTGCAACGTTTTTTAGGATTTGATTGTAAATAAGTCAATTTTTCAAGGGTCTTTTGGTAATTAAAAGTTTTTTATTTTTTGCGTATTTTTTCTTATTTTTATCAATTTTTTCAGTGTTTTGATTGGTTGAAAATTCAAATTTTATCTTTATGATTATCTGATAAGGTTTTTTTAAATAAAAAACAAATGCTATCTGATCATTAGATGAGTCTGTTCCTCCTTTGGAGGAAGTCAGTGCGCGTAGACTTTGCATTTAAAAGCAGAGTCTACATTCATGCGTGAAAGAGGAGGATTTTTTGGGAGAGGATTTTTCTTTCTTTGAGAGACTCACACATAAATGAGAGTTTTTACACACAGAAAAAAAAACACAGAAACCCTAAAAATTTAGATGTGAAGAATACCTCGCACACACCCTGGTCTTTCAAAAAACCCTAATTTTGGATACTGCCAGAGTCTTCAAAAGCAATCAAATCCTAGTTCAAAATCAACAACAATTCAATTTCAACAGTGAAAATCCTAGTCTGAGGGGCCAAAAAGGGCATTTGCACAACATCATCACAGTGTTCTTTTTTATTTTATTTTGTTCTTTCCTTAATGATTCTTATTTTATTGTTGTTATTGATTTGAGTATTAAATTTCACTAATCTAATTCTTTTGTTTTTTTTGTTTTAATATGTGCATATGGATTAAGGAGGTTACTGCCTATATGTAAATTGAGCAGAAGATCCATGGAATGCCATGGAAGAACCTGTGTTGTTTTCCAGTAAAATTTAGGATTTTATCTTTATTTTTTCCATTTTCGGTGTTTTGTGTAGTTATTTTAATTTCTGGGTGTATAATCATTTAAATTTAATTTTTATACGTAGTTTATAATAGCCCCAATAGTGGGAATAATAAAAAATTTAATTTTCTGTACTTTAAAATTAATTAGTAATTAGGTTCAATTAGGTAAAAAAATCAATTAAAATCAATGGTAGCAGTAGCTTAAATTAGGGTTTGCATGTACTTAATTTAGGGTTTTTTAGAAAATCACTATAATGTTTATTTGATCCATTTTTTTTTTGTTTTATTTGTTTTAGGCTTGTTTTTTATGTTTTTATCCTTATGGGCCACAAGCTCATGTTTAGGTCTAACCAACTTAATAAATAGGCTTAAAAAATGATTTAGATTTTTAAATAATTAAAATCAACTTAGGCCCATTAGTTTAATTAGATTTTAGGCCCGCTTAGTTAATTAAAATTGTTTAGACTTAGCTCAACCCACTTAATTTCATTTATTTTTAAAATAAATAGACCTAGGCCCATATTTCACTTAAAATAAAACCAAGTTAGACTTAGACCCACTAATTTGATTTTCCTTTAAAATTGAATAGACTTAAGCCCATTCCTAGACAAATTAAAATAAACAGATCTAGGCTCACTAATTAATAAAAATGTAGGCCCACCTATATTCCATTTCTCATTTGTAAATAATATGTAGACTTAGCTAACTTATAAAATAAAATTAACAAAGTTTAAACATAGGGACATTGCCTTTTTATGAATTTTTACTTATAATTTTATTGACTTGTTGCCTTTTGGGTTAGATGGATGTTAATTAGGGTTTAATAAAGTTACATGTAATTATAGGATGAAATAATCATTTATAAAATTATTCTAAACGAACACGAGACTAAGAGAAGTTAGTATTCTGTATCCAGAATCTCCTAGTTGTGGTGCTAGCTTTCTTTTACAGAATCGAGTACCACCTTTTTTATTTGTCCCAGTTATTACCCTGGGTGGCGACTCCTCATCTCCATGTCATGTCTTTGTGATAATGGTTAGTGTGTTCTCTAAGGCCCTAAGCCTAAACAATGTCGTGGTTGCTAAAATCTTAGATGGGCGCTAAAACCCGCCATCTACAATGAGCCCTTATGTTGTTCCTGCCCTTTTGACACCTAAGAAAGACGGGTTTTAGCGTATGTGTGTAGATAGCCGAGCCATCAATAAGATCACCGTAAGGTACAGATTTCCTATCCCATGCTTGGATGATTTGCTTGATCAGATTAGTGGTGCTACTGTTTTTACTAAACTTGATTTAAAGAGTGGATATTATCAAATACATGTTCAGCCTGGGGATGAGTGGAAAACAACATTTAAGACTAGGGAAGGGTTGTATGAGTGGCTTGTGATGCCCTTCGGATTGTCGAATGCCCCTAGTACCTTTATATGTGTTATGAACCAATTATTGAGGCCTTTCACTGGCAGGTTTATTGTGGTATACTTTGATGATATCCTGATTTAAAGAACTAATCATGATGAGCATTTACAGCATGTTTAGGAGGTTTTCAGTGTGTTGCATAGGGAATAGTTTTATGCTACTTTAAAGAAATGTGTCTTTATATCTCCCAAAGTACTGTTTTTGGGGTATGTGATTTCTGTAGTAGGTTTAGAAGTGGATGAAACTAAGGTGGCAGCGGTAAGAGAATGGCTAGATCAACTACTTTAACAAAATTGAGGAGTTTTCATGGGTTGGCCTCATTTTATCGACGTTTCATTGCAAATTTTATCACCATAATAGCCCCTATTACAGATTGCATGAAGGGCAATTGGTTTGAACGGACAGAGGCAGCATGGTAGCCTTCAATGATATCAAGGAATGCTTATAACAGCTCAATCTTATTATTGCTAGATTTCTCATAAGCTTTTGAACTCCATATCGATGCCTCTAAAGTTAGAATTGGTGTTATCCTGAGTCAGAATAACCGCTTTGTGGCATTTTGTAGCGAGAAGCTATCTGGTTCCCAACTCAATTATAGTACATATGACATTGAGTTTTATGTAGTAGTGCAATCAATACGACATTGGAGACATTACCTGTTTCACAAATAATTTATCTTATACACTAACCATGATTCTTTAAAGCATTTGCACCAACAGGATAAAGTTTTAACCCACCATGCTAGGTGGGTCGCCTATCTTGAGCGCTTCACTTTCTTGGTGAACCATAAATTTGGCATTACAAATAAAGTAGCTGATGCTTTGAGCAGACAGAATAGTTTGTTGGTGACCATGCAAGTTAAGGTGCCTGACTTTGATTCTTTTAAGGATTTAATTGCTATTGATCCTTACTTTTCTATAGTGTTACAAGATGTACATGTTGGGAAGAGGACAGACTTTATAATGCAGGATGGGTTCTTATTTCGGGGTACTTAATTGTGCATTCCAGATTGCAACTTGCACCTACATATCATTAAAGAATTACATGGTGAAGGACATGTGGGTAGAGACAGAACGTTGCAACTGATTTAGTCTTTATATTTCTGGCCTATAATTCGCAAGGAGGTTGACAAGTACACTTAGAGATGCAGAATTTGCCAGGTTTTGAAAGGTATAGCTATAAATATGGGATTGTACATGCCCCTTCCAGTTCCTTCTTAACCCTGGACTAACATTAGTATGGACTTTGTGTTGGGCATGCCACGTACGTAGTGAGGTAATGATTCCATCTTTGTTATTGTTGATAGATTTTCTAAGATGGTTCATTTTATTCCTTGGAAGAAAACTACATATGTCATTATTGTGGCATAACTGTTCTTTCAGGATGTGTATTGGTTACACGGGTTGCCTATGTCCATTGTCTCTGACAAAGACACTCGTTTCCTCAGTCATTTTTGGCACAGCCTGTGGAAGATGATCGATACTTAATTGAACTTCAACAGTGCCTATTACCCTCAGACATATGGGCAAATTGAAGTGGTGAATAGGTCATTGGGCAACTTGCTGCGTTATTTAGTGGGGGATCATGTGAAGGGTTAGGATCAGAAACTATGTCAAGTTGAATTCACCCACAACCACGCTGTTAATCGTAGTACAGGATTCAGCCCTTTCCAGGTTGTTTACTCAATTCAACCAAGGGATCCTCTTAACTTACTGACCTTGCCTAGCAAGAAAAGTATCCATGGGAAAGCAATAGATTTTTTTCAGGTTTGCAAGATGAACACAAGAAAGTTTTTGACAATTTGTCTACTGCCAATTCTCAGTACAATCAGCTTGTCGACAAAAAATGCTGACATTTAAAGTTCGAGGTAAGAGACTTTGTATGGGTAGTCCTAACAAAAGATCACTTTCCAATAAGGGAATACAATAAGCTTTCCACTAAGAAGATTGGTCCAATTGAGGAAATATAGAAGATCAATTCCAATGCTTATCGTCTGAAGTTGCCTAGCCATATCCGCACAATATATGTGTTTAATGTTAAGCATTTAATTCCCTTCTCTGGTGATTTTTCTGATGATGATGCTGTGATTAATTCGAGGGTGAATTTCTATCAGCTAGGGGGAATGATGTAGATGAGGCAACATTGAAGTTTATGGATGGCTTTGATAGAGTAGGCTTTGATTCCTTGAGTGATCGAGCTAAATTCCAAACACGTAAAGATAATTAGGAATTGAATTTGATCTTTTTCCCATAGATGGTGCCACTTGATAACTCCAAATTGATATTTTTTCTTATGGAACCTGCATCAACAAGGAGAATAGGCAAAAGGGCGAGGTTTTCCCCATAAACACTTCGAAGCTTCAGTTAGTAATGGTATGAGGAAAAATATAATAAAGAAAATAGGCATAATAGAGTAGAGAATAAAGAATAAAGGAGTAAAGGATGATTGCTTGTGATGATGAGGTGATGGAATGGTGTATTAATGATATTGTACGATGAGAATGAGAACATGAATGACATAAGATGTCATAAGATGTATTTATAGGAGAAGATATTGGTTAAACCTCTTAGGAATATGATTCCTTAGTCTTATAGGATTGCCTTACTTAGGAGAGGAGGAAATTTCTTTTGTAAAGTAGTCTTCCTAATTGAAATAGACTTCCTAATTGAGCTTTCTTCTTATTCAAGTAATCCTCCTCTTTGGGGGAAATATAACCCTTATTAGAATAGCATACTGATATGAGATATCACTAATTGAAAGTGTTTGTTGTCTGCCTATTCATTGTCTTCTTTTTGCCCATTCAAAATTCAGCCATCTTTCCTGTCTTTCCTTATCCTCTTTCATGACTCAGCTCTTTACCTTCTATGAAACTAGTAAGTAATTTTTTCTTTTTTTCTTTTATAGTTTCTTAGCATAGAAAAGCTATGAACTTATTATTAATTTTGTTAATTCAATTTAATTTAGATTAGTTTTAGATTTGTTAAGTAATGATTATTTAGATTTTATGTAGGCATTCATTTGATTCATCCAAAAAAAATTAATAAAAATTAGATCTTTCGAAACCAAAATCAAAAACTAAAACATGGGTAAGATTTGAATTGCTTTTAATGTCTTATGCTATACATTTGGTTAAATATTATTTATGAAAATATAATTTTGTTAGATTTAATTGTTTAGTTAAATGAAATTAATTTTTGATGAGTTGATTTTTTATTTATTTATGCATAAAATTAGATAAATAAATTGTAATTTAGTGTTAATTTTAGATCTGTAATTTTAATGGAGTTGATGTTAATAAAAAATATTTAATTTTTGTAATGATGATGATTTTTTAGATATTATTGCAACCTATTAATTTTCTTTTATTTTTTAATAAACAACCTATTGATCATCAAATGTTGTTATATTTCTATAAGTTTGATTTGATTAAATCAACTAGGGCTTGGTGCTAATGTCAGGTATGCAATTTTGCTCAAATTTAATAAGAATGAGAGCATTTTAATTGTTGCTCAAAACATTTTATTAGTTTTTTAAATTATAAAATAACCACATAATTGGTTGCATGCTTGAATGATTTAGAAAATTATAATTTATTTAGCTATGTTTGTTTTTTTTTCATAGATGGGGAAATCATCTACAATCAAATCGTTTTATAAAAGAACGAACGATAAAATTTCAGAATCTGTTGAGAAGTCAAGTTCTTCTATAGATGTCGATTCTTTGAATGTTGCTAATTGTCTTACAAAATCTCAAAGAGTTGAAATGAAAAAAAAAGGGTTTAATATCAATTCATTGCAGCGTGATCAAGGATTACGACCATAAATATGGAAGTATCCTATTGAACAACACAATGAAATTTGAAGAGCTTATATTAAGAATGGTCCATATCAATGTATACTTTCAAAATATCCAAAGTCTGGGGAAAGACATGTTCGTAGTTTTCAACCTTCATGGTTTAAGTTATTTCCATCATGGCTAGAATATTCTCCTTGTAAGGATGTTGTATTTTGTCTACCATGTTATATATTCCAAAAAAAATGGGCCTTCTGGATCAAAAGCATTCACTGTTAATGGATTTCAAACATGGAAGAAGGTAAGAGATGGCAAAAGTTGTGCTTTTTTGGCATATATTGGAAAAAATCTCACATCTCCTCATCAAAATGCAAAGAAAGCTTGTGTAGATCTCATGAATCAACCATCTCATATTATGAATATTTTTTAGAGATTTGCATCTCAAGAAATTATAGAAAATAGTCTTCCACTAAAGTCTTTAATTGATGCAACCAAGTTGCTTACAATTCAAAGATATGCTTTAAAGGTGATGATGAGTCTAATACATCAATCAATTGTAGAAATTTTTTGGAACTTTTAAGCTTTGTAGGATCTTACAATGACAAAGTAGCTGAGGTTATAAATAAAGCTCTAAAAAATGCAACATACACATCATTAAAAGTGCAAAAAGAAATTTTACAAGTCATAGCATCTAAAATCAAGAATATTATTAGTGAGGAAATTGATGATGCAAAATTTTATAATATTGTTGACCATTTGCATGATCAAACTCCTAATTTTTGACTTTGACAAAAAAATTTTATATTAATAATTTCAATTAAGTGTGTAGGGAATTATATACCAAACATATACCAAGCATATACACTTTTAGATGAATAATGACTTTTCGGACTAATTAAACCTTTGAGCTTCAAGAAGGCTTTTGATATCTTTAGAGCTCTTAAATGAGAAAATGAGCTTCTTCACTTTTTAATTAGACATCTTAAGCTTTCCAAATTGAGCTTTCTTGTCAAAATGCGAGTTCATTTGGGAATAAAAATCTTTAGTCGAAGTTAGCATATGTAGCTTGCATTTTAGTTTACACAGCTCTTGGTATTTCAGCAATATCTTAAGCTACATATGTCCAATTGAGGTGATTCAAAGTTTTATGAAAATCTAAGACAATTTTATATAACTTTTATGAAGAACGTTTTGGCTAAATCAATCAGCTTTAGACCTATTCATGCAAATTTTATAAGGTGGTCATAAGTTATCCTTGAATAGTGCCTTTTAAGCATGTTTTTAACAAAAATTGGCAAAACTCCTCACAAGCCTGAGTGTTCGTGAGCACACCTTTAATAGCATCCAACAAGAATATTTGAATGCAACAGATATATTTTTGCTCCTCACGAGCACTGTTCACTCGTGAGCCACCTTTAAATATCCCTTGAGCTACCAAAAGTCCAAGAATTGATTTAAAATCAATTATAAACATTGGAGACATAATTGATACATTGAAAAACTATATTTTTAAGTTTTTTTCTTTATAAACACAACTCAAAATTCAATTGAAAGGTTAGGAAACTTTTTTATCATTCATTATTTTCTTAAACGTTCAATTGAGCTCTTAAATATTCCTTTAAACAATTCTTTATGTATAACTTGTATGAGAGTTGGTGAGTGATTAGAATAGATATTCTTATTCTTATATTTTTTAGGTTTAGAAAACGGGAAGTGAGATTCTATTCTAAAGGAATTACTTTAAGTGTTTAGCCATTAAAACACTTGGGAATTTGGTTTTAGTGTGAGCCTTGAAAACACTTGTAATTTGGTTGTTGAGTGAGCCTTCAAAACTTAAGTTATAAGGTTGTAAGAGTGAGCCATAAAACTCTTGTGTATTCTTAATCTTGTGAATAAGATTATGGGTGATTAAAAATCCTAACTTGGGATAAGTTAGTTGGAGACATAGGATTATTTTCTAATCTAAACTCCTTAAATATTTGTGTTCTTCATTCTTCCTTCTCAACTCTTACTCAATTCTTGCAAAGAATTCCTTTAATTTCCTATTTTTGTTCAATATTCCTATTCACCCCCCCCCCCCCTCTAGGACTCTTTTAAATATTTCAGTCTTATCTAGACATAATCTTCATTTTCATAATATTCAAGGTCAAGGTTGTAATGGTGCAAGTAATATGCAAGGAGAGTGGAATGGTTTGCAAGAATTAATTTCAACTGAATGCCCTTATACTTACTATATTCATTATTTTGCACATCGTTTACAATTGGCATTAGTTGCAGCATCAAAGGAAGCTATCCCCATTCATCAGTTTTTCACCAAGCTACATAACATCATCAACATTGTTAGTGCCTCATATAAGCATAATAGCCAATTAAAAGCAGCCCATGCGGACAATATTGCACATTTACTTGCAAATGATACACTTGAGACTAGAAAAGGACTTAACTAAGTTGGTTCTATACAATGGGTAGGTGATACTCATTGGAGTTTGTAGACACCCAATTTCGGGATGACATGTTATGGATGCAACAAATGACTCCAATGATGAAAATGTCTTCGATGCTTAATCTTTAAAAATTCTAAGGGCTTTTAAAGGAAGAATTTAATGTTTTCAGGGACTAAATTGCAAAGTTCTTTTTAGGACCTAATTGCAAAATTTAAATTTTTTTGGGGGCCTTTTTGTAATTAAATGTTAAAAAAAAAGAAAAAGAAAAAGTGCGCATTGGAATTCCATGATTCCGATCGGAATTATTTAATTTCGATTGAATTTCCATAATTCTGATTGGGATTGTACAATTCCAATCGGAATTGTACAATCCCGGTCTAAATTGAACTCTTCTATTTTCCTATTTCTAATTATTCCAATTTAGTGTTTTAAGTGGTTTAAATTTTCTAATTAATTCAATCCTAAATTGGTTTAAACTTCCTAATTAATTCAATCCTATTTGGTTAAAATTCCTAAATACACTTTAGGAATGAGAATCACATTAGGATTAGGGTTAGACTTCCTAGTTCCACTATAAAAGGGGAGCTAAGGAGAAAAGAAAGAGGAAGAGCGTAAAAAAAAGGAGAGGAGAAGAGAGAAAATTGTGATTCTATTTTTCTTATATTTATTTTTAATAAAAAATTATTTTGATTCATCAATTAATTCAAAACTCATGAAGAATTTTTAAAGAAAAGATTCGAAGACTTATCAAGAATGGTGAATCACAAATCTGTGGAGCACCCTAAATCATCCATAAGCATATTATATTCTTCTATTCTTCTTTTATTTATTTATTTATTTTATTTTATTTATTATTTATTATTCTATTTATTTTATCATAATTTATTTATTAATTATTTTTTTATTTTATGTTTTATGGTGATTATGGAGGAAAACGCATAGTGATCATGTGAGGGAGATAAATTTCATTATGAGTCCCCAAAAGACTATGGATAAAGCCCCGTAGAGACTTAGTTTCTAGGGTTTTATTTTTATTTTTATTGTCTTTATTTTTATTTTATTCTTTATTTTTATTTTTTATTAATTATTTTATGAATTAATGTAATAGCCCCAATAGTGGGAGTAATAATATTATGTGTGTGGTTGTCTGTTTATTTGGATTAAATAGGTTAGTAAAATTAGGTTTTAATTTGGTAATCATTTAAAATCAATGGAGGAAGTAGATTAATTTAGGTTGCATGTTAATAAAATTAGGATTTTAGTAAAGATTAATAATTATTTGTTTGATCTTATTGAATTGTTTCTTTTATGTTTTTTTGGTTGTTTTTGGGTTTTATTTATTATTTTTATGTGTTTTGGGCCTTAAGCCCATTTTAGATCTTGATTTGTTTACTTTAGCCCATATTATTTAATAATTAATTAGGTTTAATTAATTAAAATATATTTTTAGGTCCATAATTAATTAGATTAGAAATATTCTTAGGCCCATTTAGTTAATTAGACATAGGCCCACCTAATTTAATTTAATTAATTTAGACTTAGCTCACTTAATTTAAACCTTTTTCATAATTTGTAGATTTAAGATCATTGTTTAATTAAAACATGTAGAATTAGGCCCACTAATTTAAATACCTTCATAACATGTAGAATTAAGCTCATTTTTATTAAAATTAGTAGACTTAGGTTCATTTAATTAAAATTGAAAGGAATTAGGTCTTTAGGTTCACTTATAGTTTAAAACATATAGACTTTAGTTCATTTAATTAAAATCCATGTAGATTAGACTAACTTAAGGATTATGTGATTTATTGAATGAATTATTTACTTGTATATTTCATGACTAGTTTGCCTTGGAGTTTATTGTTTTGGGTTTATATGAAATTGCATGTAAATAGAGGATAAGATAGTAATTCATAAATTAATTCTAAATGAACATAAGACTGAAAGAAGTTGGTATTCCATATCTAGAATCTCTTGGTTGTGGTGTTGGCTTTCTTTTAGGGAATCGAGTACCACCTTTTCAATTTGTCCTAGTTATTACCCTGGGTGGCGACTCCTCATCTCCACGCCATGTCTTTGTGACAGTGGTTAGTGTGTTCTCTAGAGCCCTGAACTCAAATAGTGACGCGGTTGCTAAAATCTTGGACGAGCGCTAAACCCCGCCGTCTACAGTGGCGACTCCACTGGGGATAAGAGATACTAATTCTACTTGTGTTCTTTAGAATTATTTTATTAATTATTATTTTATTCTTGCATTCATTCTGCATGTCCCTATTAACCGATGGTGTTGGTTTATGATTCCATGATTCCACTATCTTCATGGGGTTGTAGATCGGCTAACCATCACTCTTAGCCTTAACTCGATCCAAGAGAGATTACCGGGCTCATCTGACCAGAGCCTGTAACCTAAGTCCTCAAGGGGGGTAGTCTTCTCTTGAGTTTGCAAAGGATGTCGGGCCCCTCTGACCTTGACCTGTAACTCAAAGTCCATAAAGGAGGGCATCTTGCTAAGGGAACCTTAACCTTGTTACCGAACCCTAACCATATATAATGGCTTAGTTATTTCCCCTAGGATCTACCCAAATTGCTTGTGAATGTTGCCATGAGGTATTTCTATCTGTAAAAGCTCAAGCCCATACTTTAGAAGCCTTTTAAGGTTAATAAAGATCGGGCTAATCTTTTACATCTAGAAATGCTATTTCTGTGCTTCTATTTGCTTTGAGAGATTCAGCATGCACGTCGGTCCCTAATATCCCTTGTTGATATTAAGACCAAGACCAAAAATTCTAAGAAAAGAGACTCACCATTGAATACGTGTGCAGGAGGAATAAGGTTGGAAAGATGTATGTATACCTAACTTGTTACTTGCTACTTGTTACATAGCATGTGCATCATGCATACATGCATCTCATGCATCACACTAACCATTTTTCTTGCAGCCATCATAGATTTGTCTGGGTCTTCCTGTGTTTGGAGTCGAAAAGGTGGCAGACTTGTGAGAATTGATTTAAGCCCCCAACCGATCGCGAAAGAGATCCTTAGCAGACTGGAAAAGAGCCCCATTAATCTAGCTACGCAACTTGAATGAACTAAAAGAATGGAACAACAACAGGGAGGAAATTGGACCCTAGAAGATGTCAAAGGAGCACTGATGGATGATATGAGAGCAATGATACAAGACGAGTTAAGACAAGCTCTAGCGGCACTAATGCCACCACCTGTTGTTGCTGCACCACCCACTGTGGCCAACCCACCTATCATGGGTCCACTACCTGTTAACAATGACATGAAACTCGAAAATGTTGAGAGTTACATGGTTGAAAAAATAAAAAAGGAATCACTTGAGCAAGTTCAAGAGCTGGAATCCAGACAGATAAAGGCATTCACTCAAAAGATGTTTAAGATGGAAGAGTTGATGAGGGGACAAGGCCTAGGATACCCTTTTGACTTTGATGATATGATGCAATTTGAGGAAGACAGACTACCTGATAAATTCAAAATGCCACAACTGTAGAAGTTTGATGGTATTGGGGACCCGAGGATTCATCGCAGTCAATACACAACTACTATGAGTACCACAAAGGCTCCTTTGGCCGTGGTTACTAAATTGTTTGTGCTGTCTTTGGAAGGTATAGCTATTAACTGGTATCATGGGTTAGAGAAGTTTATCCGAGGAAATTGGAGAGAGTTGTGCACTGCTTTTCTAAAGCAATATGACTATAATATTAGACTTGAGGTGTCTATAAGATATCTGGAGCTAACCAAGCAGAAGCCCAATGAATCATTTTCATATTTTCTGACTAGGTTCATGAATAAGGCAGGAATAATGAAGAATAAATTGGCAGAGAAGGACCAGGTTAGAATGATAGTTCGAAACGTGTCACCTAACCTAATGGAGAGGTTGCAAATGATGAACCCCAAGATGTTCATGGACCCTTATGATGATGGGTTACAAGCTGAAGAGATCAAAAATAAGAAAAAGAAAGCCACTAAGAACATTGGGGTGAGAAATTACCTAACTGGGGGCACGCAGCAAGGAAATACTAGCCAAGTCTTAGGAGTTCATGCCATCCAACAACCTAGGAGATTCTCAAATTTTAACCAACCCTTATCCAAAGTCCTAGACTATCTCATTCAAAAAGGCCTCTTTAGACCCTTAACCCCTTCTAGACCACCAAACCCAAACCTACCTGGTTTTGATTAAAATAGTTATTGTAAATTTCATCAAGTCGTAGGTCACTCTACTGACTATTGCATGCATCTTAAACACGAAATCCAAAACCTCATAGACTCCGAAAAAATCATAAACCCTAAAAAATCAAACCCAAACACCTAAAATAATCCTTTCCCAAATTATCAAAATGTACCACCGCCAACCACCATAATGATCAACTCAGGAGTAAGCAAAAAAGAAATGTTAAACTCTTTTGAGGATCTAAGCCTTCTACTAAGAAATCTCATAGGACTCCCAAAAGAGTGGAAGTGGAAGAAGACTTACTGGGACAGCCCTCAGGCAAGTTCGATTATAAGGTGTTTTACTCTAAACCACCTTCTTTTGACATATCTATTGATACAATCAAGCCTACGAGATGGGGCAAGGAGTTCGATTATGAAAAGTTGCTGGTCAAGAAGGAAAAATACATGGTCGAGGTATGGAAAGAAGGGAGGAAAGATCGAACTATAGGGATGATTAATATTTAGTATAGTTTGGATGAGGAAGACACTGAAGGGTATGATGTATGGGTAGATAATCCCGAAGTAAGCCATGTTACTAAAAGCGGGAAAGGTTATAAGCCAGTAGAGAAGGCCATAGAGAAGGAAGAAGTTGTTGAAGGAGAAGACTCGAATGAACAAGGTGATGACTTGATTCTCGAACAACTTAAGAAAGCGAAAGCCAATGTAAGCATTTGGGAACTCTTGATGCATTCGAGCAGCCACAGAAGAGCAATGCTTAAGGCCTTGACTAAGATGAACATTGAAACTATAGCAACACCTGAAGCAATGGTGGCCAAGGTTATTGAGAAAAAGCACGGGGTTATCACTTTCTCGAATGAGGATTTACCTGTGGAAGGAAGGAACCATAATAAAGCACTATTCATCCCAGCCGAAGTAAAAGGGAAGAGGACTAATTATGTGATGGTGGATGTTGGGTCTACAATTAATGTTTGTCCACTACAGATCCTACCCAATTTAGGCATGAAGGTGGAGGATTTGGCAAAATTGGACCTTGTAATAAGGGCTTATAATAACAGCACAAGGACTATAGAAGAAACCTTTATGGCTTCTGTAAAGACTGGACCTATAGAGGCAATGGTGGAATTCACTGTTCTAGATATTCCTGTCACCTATGCCCTTCTTTTGGGTAGACCTTGGTATTATGTCTTGGGAGGAGTGCCTTCGACTGTGCATCAAAAGGTGAAATTCCTATTTAATGGGGAAGTGGTGACTCTAGAAGCTAGTATGGGCAAAACAGTGTCTGCAATTATTGATAGTCAAAAACAGGTAGTCACTCCCCCAGGTTACCAGGTTGTCGTGATTTCAAAAGGAGTTGCAATGGATCTAAGGGTTATGAACATGATCAAGAAGATGAATTACCGACCAGGGCGAGGATTAGGGAAAAATGAGCAAGGAATCCTAAAACTACTAGATTTTAAAACCTAAAATGACACAAGAGGATTGAGCTATACTGGAGCTAAGTTTAGTAGCAAAGGGATAAGAAGAAGGTTTTTCAATTGAAACGGCCTAAGGAGTGTGGAACACTTGAAAGGTAACTTTATCAAGCAAGGAAAGGAGAAGTTCTACCAAGGTGAAAAGGAGCCTATCCAAGTAGTTGGTATGGATGTTCCCAGATTTGAAATTTTTAAAGAACAGATAGTTGAAAAGCTGGTGCAAGATAACAAGGACAAGGTGATGAAGACAGTTGATGAAAAGATGAAAATCGAAGACATCGAAGAACTGCTTTGTCTGCCACCCAACAAAGAACCATCACAGGAATTAGCTAGTATCATTAATAATAGTTTTACTTATGTTTTTATGAAGAAACTAATGTAATAACGTCTGATTTGTTTGAGGATGAAAACTTTGTTTCCTTTATGGTCAATGATACAAATTCTGGTTTGGCTTACTTGTGTGATGTTGATTCTGATGGTCTTGTGCATTTTAATAATGATTGTTCATGCATGTTTGACATTAATTCTATTCAATTAGATTCATTAAACATGGGCACAAATGAACAACCAAAACACATTTCTATATCACATGACTTAACTCCTAAAGAGAGGGAAAATTTTGAGAGAATATTAATAAAAAGAAAGGTAGTATTTGCTTTGTCCTATGAGGATATGCCAGGTTAGATAAGGGAATTGTGGAGCATCACATTCCAACATATCCTGAAGCTAAACCTATTAAGCAGAAACTTCATAGGTTAAGGCCCGAGTGGACGGAAAAGATAAGGGAAGAAGTCGCTAAGCAAATCTAGGCTGGTTTTCTAGAAGTTGTGGAGTACCATCAATGGTTGGCGAATATAGTACCAGTTCCTAAGAAAGATGAAAAATTTTGAATGTGTGTAGACTTTAGGGACCTAAATAAGGCATTTCCAAAGGATGATTTTCCTTTACCCTATATTGATGTGATTATGGATAGTGCAGCATCTAGTGCGATGTATTCATTTATGGATGGGTTCTCAGGTTATAATCAGATAATGATGGCAGTTATGGATAAAATCAAAATTGCTTTCATCACGGAATGGGGAACGTATTGCTATAAGGTGATGCCCTTCGGATTAAAGAATGCAGGAGTAACTTATCAAAGAGCAATCACTACCCTATTTAATGATATGATGCATAAGGAAGTGGAAGTTTATGTTGATGATATTATGGTTAAGTCTGAAACAAGAGAGGGACACTTTGAGGCTTTGGATAAGTTCTTAGGAAGAATAGAAAAATATAACCTAAGGCTTAATCCCAAGAAATGCATCTTTGGGGTAACTTCAGGAAAGTTATTGGGGCACATAATCAATAACAGAGGAATAGAAGTCAATCCAGACAAGATCAAAGCCATTCAAGAGATGCCAACACTAAAAATAGAGAAGCAAGTATGAGGGTTCATCGAAAAACTGCAGTACATCAGCAGGTTCATTACGAGACTTACTATGGTCTGCGACTCGATTTTCAAGCTCTTGAGGAACAATCAGCCGATGGAGTGGAATGAAGAATGCCATAAAGCCTTTGATAAGATTAAGGAATACCTTACTAACCCGCTTATATTAAAGCCACCAAAACAAGGTAAGCCTTTAATCTTATATTTAGCTTTAGAAGAAAAGGCGATGGGAGCAATGCTAGCACAAGAAGGGCCCGAAGGGGTGGAGTATGCTATATACTACCTCAGTAAAAAGTTCTTTCCATATGAGGAAAAGTACAATCTTATAGAGAAGACATGTTTGATAATGATTTGGGCTACAAAGAAGTTAAGGCATTACTTCCAGTCCTACAAAGTACAAGTCATTTCAAGGATAGATCCTTTAAAATACTTGTTCCAAACACCGGTTTTGACTAGAAAGATGTCTAGATGGTTGGTACTTTTAATGGAGTTCGATATAGAATATGTCACTACAAAGGTCATCAAAGGCAAAGTTATACCAAAATTTCTAGCCCAAAATGCAATCGAAGGAAATGAGCAGTGGAATCTAAAGTTTCCATATGAGAACCTAGTAGTAATTGAACACTGAGAATGGAAACTATATTTTGATGGAGCAGTGAATAATAGAGGAGCAGGGTTAGGAGTAATTCTTGTCACACCAGAAGGAGAAACAATCACAATGGCCTAGAAATTAGACTTCAAGGTTACTAACAATATGGCTGAATACGAGGCATGTATCTATGGTATGGAAGCAGCATTGGCAGTTGAAGTAAAAGACCTATTAGTTTATGGAGATTCCATGTTGGTCATCAGCCAAGCTAATAAAGAGTGGGAAGTAAAAGAAGAAAGACTGAAACCCTACATCCATTATTTGAGAAAGTTGATAAAGAATTTTACCAAATGTCTTTTTATGCATCTACCAAGAGATGAGAATTAGATGGCGGATGCTTTGGCAACACTTTCTTCAATGTGGGATAAACCGACAGGATCGATGATGAAACCTTTGGTGATAATGAAAATGCAAGTTCCGTGTTATGGCAAAGAATATGTCATGAATATTCAGATAGGGCCAGAGGAAAAACCATGGTTTTATGACATCCAAAGATTTATTGAAGAAAGAAGATACCCAGACAAAGCAACTTCTAAAGATAGATATGCTCTTCGTGTTCTTGCACGTCATTATGCAAGTCATTATGAGATATTACACAGAAGGATGTCGAATGGAATACAACTGAGATATCTCAAGAAGGATGAAGCAGAGCAGGTGATGAGAGAAATTCATGCAAGAGTTTGTAGATCATATATGAATGGGATAATTCTAGCAAAGAAGATTACTCGGCAGGGGTACTATTGGGGGAGTACAGAAAAGGACTGCATCCAAATAGTAAGAGAATGCCATCAATGTCAAATACATGGGAACCTCAATCACCTTCCCTCTATAGTTCTAAACAGTTTAACATCTTCATGGCCCTTTGCAGCCTGGGGAATAGATATAATAGGGGAAATAAAACCAACTGCTTCAAATGGGCATAAGTATATAGTGGTCACAATCGATTACTTTTCAAGATGGGTAGAAGCATAATCCTTTGGCACCCTAAAAGCTAAACAAATGGAAAAGTTCATTAAGAAGAACCTCATTTATAGGTTTGGGGTCCCACATCATGTTGTGACAGACAATGGAGTTTAGTTTCAGGTAGAAACCGTTGAGTTGTTACAAAGATACAAGATTAAGCATCATAAGTCCTCACCCTATCGACCTCAGGCTAATGGAGCAGTAGAAGCGGCTAATAAGAATATAAAAAAGATTCTCTCTAAGATGGTGAAGACACATAAGGACTAGTTCAAACACCTTCCTTTTGCTTTGTGGAGATACAGAACTATAACACGTACAGCTATGGGACAAACTCCATTCTCATTAGTATATGGTTGTGAAACAGTTCTACCTATAGAGACAAAAATTAAATCCTTGAGGGTGGTTATGGAAGCAAAGATTCCCGAGAGTGAATGGATGCAAAAGAGGTTTGATTACCTTATATCACTAGATGAGAAAAGGAAGGATGCTTTATTCCACACTCAGATTTATCAAAGGAGAATAGCAAGAGCATTCAACAAAAAAGTTAAGCCGGAAAGATAAAAGTTGGAGATATGGTATTAAAGCACGCAAGGACTATGGTGTTTGACCCGAGAGAAAAATTCAGACCGAATTGGGAAGGGTCGTATTTAGTCAAGACAATTCTGCCCAAGGGAGCCGCAAAGATATCATATCTAGAAGGGAATGAGTTCACTGAGCCAATTAACCTGGATCGCCTTAAGAAATACTACCTTTGAAAAAAAAAGTCCGTTAACTAGAAAACCTGAAAAGGCTGGTTAGGCAAAAGTTAGGACATTCCTGCTGTTCAGAAAACCTGTAAAGGGCTAATCAAGCAGAAGATAGGGAAATGAAAATGAGAGGAAAAATGTTCAGTTAGAAAATCTGAAAAGACTAGCTGATAACAGGAGTTGTGTCATGTGATGTAATAAATGTACTCATTTTTGCCCTGGATAATGAAATGAATTGAAAAGATATTTTTGTTAAATATTGTGTATTCTATCTTTATTACAAGACATAAAGACTTAAACAAGAATAAAATATAAGAAACCAAACTTTTGAGACCACTAGTTATGTTTTTGTTTCTTTCTTGACTCATCTATGTTTTTGTTTCTTTCTTGACTCATCTAATAATATTTGAGTCCTTTTGTAGTTTATAAGTTTTGGTGATTCTATAGATTGCATAGCAACCCAAGTCTTGTAGTTATAATCAATAGTCATGTTAGCATCCAGGCACGAATTGTGTTCCAAAGCTCTACGAGGCCACAAGTCCTTCACCTTGTCCAAGAAGTCTTGCCTCAGGAGGAAACCTTCTAAGTCAGTTATAACAGCAACAATGAATTGAGGGCGACCATACTGACTGCAGAGGTGTAAAGGAGAAAGAAAGGTCAAAGAGTATAATCTGGGAATAGGGACACAGTTGTCATACAAGTTGATGGTCACAAATTTTAATCTCCACCAAGGACAGATCCAAGTAATCTCAATATCAGTAATGCCTTTCATCCAATCAACCCATTGATCTCTAGTATGCTTATTCTTTTCTTCAAAGTACGGGATTGTAGATGATGAGGTTGATAAGTCAAAGCATTGGGAGGTGCATCAAGCAGACTCAATTTCTCCTGTAACCAAATCTAAAAAAAAAGGGTTACATACCTAAAGGAGAAGTAGAATGCTTGAGAGTCAATTTTGAACTTTGTAATTATCTAACCCAAAGATAGTTTTAGCAAGGATGACAAGCACAGGATTAGCTCCAGTTTCTACCTATTCCAAGATACTGATAATTCCTACATCAGCATCTCCATGAGAAGATACTAGCAAAAACTGAGCATATAGGCAGAATGTAACAGTTTTAATCCAAGCAGCACTAGTTTTGTCTCTAGTTTCATAAGAGGAAATCAGAAAAGGAAGATTGATGGTTTCAGCATTATGCGCATGCATGTAGATAATATCTGGGGGCATATCAAAGAATGTTATTAACCTGTTGGGGAACTCAATTTTGAGGTATGGGAGAGCAATGGTAGCAGTTGAACTTAGTGAACATCCCATAATAGCAGCAAACTCCTCTATTAGGGGACACAACTCTTGCCCGTTGAATCTAAATATGTGATCCTTGGCATCCTAGAAAGTGGCAGCAGCATGTAAGAAATTATTGTCTATCTTCAGATGTTGAAAGGACTTTAATGGTTTAGCATGAAAGGGCAGAATTTTATTCCAATCATCTCCATTAAGGGTTTTAAGAAGTTTCCTCACTAAAATAAGTGTGGCTTGTGTCATAATAGAGGTGAAGATTAGAATGAATATAGTATATGGGTCTTATGGTTTTTGGTTCTTATATAGGCCACAAATCAGATACAAAAAGGATTAGGATTATGTTTGGACTGAATTCGTATTGGAAAAGGAATGAAGCAGAACCGAGATTTCCAATCGGAATTCTAGATTTTCTATCGGAAATCCATAATTTTGATCGAAAATCTATAATTTTAATCAGAATTCTAGATTTTCGATCGGAATTCTAAATTTTTTATTAGAAATCTAGAACATCGGCAAAAAAAAAAGGGAAATTACAGTTTGGTCCAAAATAAAGGTCTATGGTGCATAAAAGAAGACAATCCCGAAATAGCTCAAAGTATAGTTACAACAGTCACACTAATACAATACCTAAAGAAACTTAGTCCTCTTGAGCTCCAGTGTCCGGCCAAGGGCTCCACTCTCTAGATGGATCGTCACCCTGATCTGGGGGCATAGAAGTCCCGGCATTGTGTCCATCGAAACCAAGACTAGCAAGATATCACCGGAGCCTCTTGTTCTCATGCTCCAGATCCCTGACATAATTTTGTTGCATCAGAAAATAGTTAGAACCATGTATATCATGCATAGCATGCATACATTTGCATATTTATTGTGAATACTAACCCTCCAAGTGTCTGTAATCTGTATAGTAAATAATCTCTGGGAAGAGGCGATTCCATACAAATACTCCACCTGTGTCCTAGGGACCTGTAAATTAAATTTTACTAACTTAACAACAAGTGCAAGTTTGTGCAAGAATGGCTAGGAAGCAAATCGAACTTACATGAGAAGCATCAGGAGGTGAGAAGCTAAGAATCTGAGCTGTATCAAAATACATGTGTCGCTCAATAGGAGTTTGTACCATGGGAGCCCAATAATACATCAACCTATCAAATAGGGGAACATCACCTAGAATAATACCCGAGGGAGCCTTACCATGAGCAATCTCACTAGGAGGAATAGGCTCGACCTCCTTCTCAGTCTCCTCAATATTATCCTCAGTCTCCTCCATAGCAGCATCAGGGACTCCTTCAAACTATACAGAGAATCAAATGTCAATAATGATAAGAGCATTAGAGTAAAGTAGTGAGAAAAAGCATACCTCATATGGGTCCATAGGAACCTGCTCTAAGAGTTTCTCTCGAATATACTCCCGATAATGACGAGAACGCTCAAGCATCGTCGAAGCGTCATATCCCTCAAGAGCAACTCTAAGTTCCAGGCCAATCATGTTGCTACTCCGTAACATCAAAAGAGGAATAGAAGAAGGGACACGTCTCCTGGAAGGTCCCACATGCCAGTGATAAACACGCTCACCAAGATACCACATCTGGTAGCCATAACCAATAAGCAGAACTCTTATAGTCTCAAGTCTCATAGCTGCAATCATAAACTCATATCGCTGAATGTCCTCAGCACCAGCTAATTAATCTGTTCTAATATGAAAACTCATTCATTTTCATGTAAATTTGTTAGACTTCTATAATTGATGAAATACTAAAAGTTAAAATTTTCTTACCAGGTCCCACTCTAAGGAGTTCAACTGATCCCGATAAGTCTGTAAATCATGTTTAATGTTGGCAAGACGAGAAGAACCCCACCTCTGCATCAGGGGAAGACTCTTATTGGAGTTGATAGCACTAAAACCTCGAATCACTTCAGTCTCAATACCCCAAATCTGAAAAGGGGAAGATGAAGGAAATAAAAAGGGGAAGGTGGAAGTAAGTAAAAAGATAAAAAGGGATAAGAAGCATACATGCAAGACACGCCAGAAGCCGCACATCGTCACAACTTCTCTACAAATAGTATCCAATTTATAGTAGAGGTAAGCAAGTGCTGCAAACCCCCAATCTAAAGTAGAGACCTTAAAAAGATCCTGAAGAGGGCCAAAAAGAGCGATGCTAACCTCATGACCAATCTCACAAAAAAGGGTAGTGTCGAGCATAATCAATAAGAAACATCTCACCTTCTGGAGAATCTAGCGAGGTGTAGTGGTAGGTAGTCTCCTAAAACCCTGTACAAGGGAGGAAAGAAGCACGTTCTTCCTATTCTTCCATGCTGGAATGAATTTGAGTAGGTCACGGATGTAACAACTCCTAGCATCCTTCGAAAGAGTGCAGTAATGGACATCAAAAGGAATTGGGGAACCTCCGAATGCAATCCCGGTAATGGCAAAAAAGCTCATCGGGGAAATGGTCAGCTCACCCACTCGTGTGTGGAAGGTGTGAGTAGTGTCAATCCATCTCTCGATAAGTGCAAAAAGGGAATAGTGATCTGACCTACCCCGAGCAGTCGGTAAAGTAGCAACAAAGCATCAAAAGCCGGATGCCTAGACATGCTATGCTACGTCTCAAGACAAGTCATGGAATAACTCTCATGCCAAGTAAAAATAACCTTAGAATTTTAGGGGTTTCTAAACAATGCAGAAACAACAGGATCATTTTCTTTCCTGAATTTCAAATTTTTACATCATTTTTTTCTCTTACCTTAAAAAATAAATAAATTGGAAGTCTAGATTTTCGATTGGAAATCTAAAAATCTGATCGGATTTCCTTATTTCCAGTTGGAAATTGGAGAATTTCGGTTGGAAATCTGGGATTTCAATCTAGAAATTCAGACCTTTGATGAAAATCCCAGTGAAATTTAACGCATTTTGATATTAATTTATCAATTTTCCATGATTCACATCAACTTTAACTTGCACGCATATAAATATTAATTTTATATACTAAAATAAATATGTTTATTGCATAATTGAAAATAAGGATAATAAATTTGCCTTATTTCCAACTTGAGAACATCTGTCGAGGTGCAAGTGGGTCAATGGAAATATCTCCTCATCTTCATGAAGTCCCAAATCATTTTGGGGAAAATGTGGATGTAAAGTGATGGGATCTGACTGCTGGAACTGCTCCCGCGTAGTCTACGTTATAGGTGGGCCATAAGATCAAACAAATTCAAAATTGGATGTCGTATGAGAGTTTAATTAAAAAGAGAAAATTTGAAAATCAACAAAAAATGAAAAGGAAAAAAGAGAAGAAGAATAGGAAAAAGAGAGTATGGATTGGGAAAAGAACGAATGAAATATATAAAGGGGAAAATATCTTATTTGGTCCTTCAACTTTCATTTACATTTAGGTCCATTTGATTCTTTGCAATTTAATCCTAAATTGTAAAGCTTTATAGTTTAGAAATTTAGGAAATGGTTAAAACTATCAATGTATCATCAATCAATTATACGACCGAGTATAATCAGCATCATATGACCGAGTATGATGGTTTTTATCAAAACAGACTATACGACCGAGTGTAGTCAGCATTGTATGACTGAGTGCAATGTATTCTCAATTGATTATACGACTGAGTATAATCAGCATCATACGATCGAGTATGATGTTTCTTATCAAAACAAACTATATGATTGAGTGTAGTCAGCATTGTACGACCGAGTGCAATGTATCCTCAATCAATTATACGACCGAGTATAATCAACATCATACGACCGAGTATGATGTTTCTTACCAAAATAGACTATACGACCGAGTATAATCAGCATCATACGACCGAGTATGATGTTTCTCATCAAAACAGACTATATGACCTAGTGTAGTCGGCATTATACAACCAAGTGTAATGTATCCTCCACCGATTATACGATCGAGTATAATCAGCATCATACGACCGAGTATGATATTTATCATCAAAACAGACTATACGACTGAGTGTAGTCAATGTTGTACGACTGAGTGCAATGTATTTTCAGTCAATTATATGACCAAGTATAATCAATATCATACGACTGAGTATGATATGTCATTAAAAATGTTGTACATCCGAGTATAGCAAATTCATCGGCAAAAGCCTCACGAAGTACAGGTAAGTATCCTAACTTTCAATTTAGAAATTGGGTGCTATTTTACTTTGCCGCAATTTATTAAGCAAACAGCAACAAAAGGGGGCAACTGTAGACACCTAATTTCGGGATGAAATGTTATGGATGCAGCAAAGGACTCCAATGATAAAAATGTCTTCGATGCTTAATCTTTAAAAATTCTAAGGGCTTTTAAAGGAAGAATTTAATGTTTTCAAGGACTAAATTGCAAAGTTCTTTTTAGGACCTAATTGTAAAATTTAAATTTTTTCAGGGGCCTTTTTGTAATTAAATGTTAAAAAAAAGAAAAAGAACAAGTGCGCATCGGAATTCCATAATTCCGACCGAAATTATGTAATTCCGATCAGAATTACAATAATTCCGATCGGGATTATACAATTCCGATCGGAATTGCACAATCCCGGTCGGAATTGAACTCTTCCGTTTTCCTATTTCTAATTATTCCAATTTAGTGTTTTAAGTGGTTTAAATTTCCTAATTAATTCAATCCTAAATTGGTTTAAACTTCCTAATTAATTCAATCCTATTTGGTTCAAAATTCCTAAATACACTTTAGGAATGACAATTACATTAGGATTAGGGTTAGGCTTCCTAGTTCCACTATAAAAGGGGAGCTAAAGAGAAAAGAAAGAGGAAGATCGTGAAAAGAAGGAGAGGAGAAGAGAGAAAATTGTGATTCTATTTTTCTTATATTTATTTTTAATAAAAAATTATTTTTATTCATCAATTAATTCAAGACTCGTGAAGAATTTTTAAAGAAAAGATTCGAAGACTTATCAAGAACAATGAATTACAAATCTGAGGAGCACCCTAAATCATCCATAAGCATATTATATTCTTCTATTCTTCTTTTATTTATTTATTTATTTTATTTTATATTTATTATTCTATTTATTTTTTCATAATTTATTCATTAATTATTATTTTATTTTATGTTTTATGGTGATTATGGAGGAAAACGCATAGTGATCATGTTAGGGAGATGAATTTCATTATGGGTCCCCAAAAGACTATGGATAAAGCCTCGTAGAGACTTAGTTTCTAGGGTTTTATTATTATTATTTTTTTTATTGTCTTTATTTTTATTTTTTATTAATTATTTTATGAATTAATGTAATAGCCCCAATAGTGGGTGTAATAAAATTATGTATGTGGTTGTATATTTATTTTGATTAAATCGGTTAGTAAAATTAGGTTTCAATTTGGTAATCATTTAAAATCAATGGAGGAAGTAGATTAATTTAGGTTGCATGTTAATAAAATTAGGATTTTAGTAAGGATTAATAATTATTTGTTTGATCTTATTTAATTGTTTCTTTTATGTTTTTTAGTTGTTTTTGGGTTTTATTTATTATTTTTATGTGTTTTGGGCCTTAAGCCCATTTTAGATCTCGATTTGTTTACTTTAGCCCATATCATTTAATAATTAATTAGGTTTAATTAACTAAAATATATTTTTAGGTCCATAATTAATTAGATTAGAAATATCCTTAGGCCCATTTAGTTAATTAGACATAGGCCCACCTAATTTAATTTAATTAATTTAGACTGAGCTCACTTAATGTAAACCTTTTTCATAATTTGTAGATTTAAGATCATTGTTTAATTAAAACATGTAGAATTAGGCCCATTAATTTAAATACCTTCATAACATATAGAATTAAGCTCATTTTTATTAAAATTAGTAGACTTAGGTTCATTTAATTAAAATCGAAAGGAATTAGGTCTTTAGGTTCACTTATAATTTAAAACATGTAGACTTTAGTTCATTTAATTAAAATCCATGTAGATTAGATGAACTTAGGGATTATGTGATTTATTGAATGCATTATTTACTTGTACATTTCATGACTATTTACTTGTATATTTCATGACTATTTACTTATATATTTCATGTAGATCATTTATTCCATTATGGACAATAGACTGGCCCTGAGACACTAAGTCAACTAAGCTCCAGCAGTCTGACTGTCAGTATGATTAGCCCCGAGACATTAAGTCAACCAAGCTCCCGCAATCACACTATCAATCATACCATCAATCTTAATCAAATCAATCAAATTAATATCAATCACATTGTAATCTCCACAATTAATTCCTCACTCAAACCTAAATCTATCGCACCGGTACGTACACGGTCCTAGTGCTGCCCACTAGGAAACACGTTTTATTGATATCCTTCATTTAAAATAAATCATTCATTCGGAAAATAATTAATGTAGAATGACATTCATAATAGTAAAGTAAACCATATATATACCAGAAATATACCTAAAATATACCCAGTATATTTCGGGTATATATATGTCAAATAAAACATGAAATATACTAAAGATAAACCATTAATATAATTAAAAATAATTTAAGTGCATTTTAATAATATAAAATTGCATTTGCTTAAAAATGTACCTAAATATACCAAAAATATACCCTAAGTACACAAATCATTTAATAAAACAATTATGCATTAAATATGTATATGTACTAAAACATGCATTTAGGTTTGACATATATTCACAAATATACAAAAAATAACCTAATTTTCTAGCATGCATATATCACAAATAAACCCTAAGTATACCACTAATATGTTAAGTTTAAACCAATAATAAAGCATGCATTTATTTGGAAATATATCAAAAATATACCAAAAATAAACTTAAAAACAATTTAAGTGTAAGTCAATAATATGCATGCAATTATTTAGGAATAAACCTAAAATATACTGAAAATATACCTAAAGTATACTAATCATTCAATAAAATAATTATGACTAAATATACATTTAAAACATGTATATATGCTAAAATGTATTAAACATAAACCTAATTATTTAACATGCATATATCAAAATAACATGCATAATTATTTAACATGCTTATATGTAAAAATATAAACCCTAGATATACCAAAAATATTATAATTTAAATCACTTAAAAAAAACATATAATGAAAATGAAAAACCCTAAGTGATTCATCCTATATGCAATGCATATATATAAAGTATAATAACTCACTGGTGTGCGCTCCTCGAAACAGACTCAGCGGGCCTAGTCCGTTAGGCCTCGGTTTTAGCGCAACTAGAAAAATAAAATATTAACACGAAATTAGAATAAATCTAACGTAATTTCTAGAGACTCAATCTAGAATTCTAGACAAAATAAGAATAAGAATTTGACCGAATGTCACGTTTTACGAGAATTCTACCAAAAATTCGGCAAAACCTCCTCTGTAAAATGGATATCTCTCTACTCAGAAAGTAGAGTCAGTCCTGCAAGAAACACACTTCAAATACAAATATCCACATCACTCCTCAGTCGGATTCCCAAACTACAATTCCACCGACCGAGGTTCACCAAGATATACACAGAATACATAATAATTTTAAAAATACCAAAAATACCCTTTATACACCAAAATATAGCAATTTAGATATTTAAACACTAAAAATAATTATTTTACCAATTTTTAGTTAAAAACCTTAATATTAATAAAATATTATAAAAATCAATAATAACTCAATAAATTCAAAAAAATTTCATGAAAATTCGTTTTATAAATCCAAATTACATAATTAGCCCAAAAACATATTGAAAATCACTAAAAACTCATTTATTTACAAAAATAGTATATTATATATAATTTGAAAATAATTTTTAAAAAATAGTTTTAATTAGTTAAAAATAGTAAATAATTTATAAAAATCATTTTTATACCTCAAATAATTATTAAAACCAATTAAACTTATTATTCAACTAATATTGCTACCAAATTACCAAAATACCCCTAATATATATTAATTCACATAATATACAATAATTATTCAAAAATTCACTAAAAATTATATAATTCAATAAAATCAATAATCATACTCAATTAACCAATTAATTTTAACAAAATACACATTTAACCTCAATTTCCAAAATTCACCTAAACTAAATAAAATAATATTAATTACACAAAAATCATAAAAATTATAAATTAAATTCTAAAATTAATTTCAACCTCTATAAACACCAAAAATCACAATTTCATAATTTATTTAATTAATTTACGAAAATAATAAAATATTAATAAAATAATAAAAAATTCACAAAAATCAAAATAAATTCCAAAAACTCTACAAAAATTCTAAGATGTAGATTGAGCTAATAGAAACAACTTTTGTGAAGGAATTAAGCTTGAATCACTAAGATCAAAGTTCAAAAAAAATCAAGAAACTCAAATGGCCGAAAATGAGATCAAGCTTAAATCCTTACCAAATCGAGTTTTCAAGCTAAAGGAATCTTGGAATCAGCTTCTATGGAGTTCTAGGAGCAAAACGGCACTGGAATCATCGAAAATGGTGGCCAAAAAGTGGTTGAATGGAGTTGGCTCGATTCTCTGCTTCTTTAGGTTCAACAGTGATCACCGGCGCCGGAGAGGGTGGAACGCAGCTAGGGAAGGCAGCAGCACTCCGGGAGGCACACTGAACGGAGGGGAATAGGATTGCATAGTGAAGAGAGGGGGTGAGGGCGTTGGGATCGTGAGGTTAAGGATGATGGCAGTAAACGTAATTTTTGTTTGTTTATATATATATATATATATATATATATATATATATATATATATATATATATATATACATATATATATATATATATATTATTCAAACTTTTAATTATGCATGAACCCATGCAATTTAATAAAATGAACTAATGTAAATAAATAAATTATTATTTAGGTATTATTTTCCCAAAAATATAGGTTTCGGGAAAATTTTACGTAGAAAACTTAAAATAATTTAAAATTAAATTTAATTATTAACAAAATAATTAGATAGTCAAATATATATATATTAAAATTATTAATACTGCACTTCCCAATACAGTATAAAAATATTTAAAAACATCAGGTTATTATAAATGCATCTTATTTAATCTATTGAGGCATTTATTCAAAAATTGAGAGATGATGGATGGGATGACTTACTTACAAAGGTAAAATCTTTTTGTGAAGTAGTCAATAAACATGTGCCTAATTTGAGTGCTCATTATATTGTAAGAAGAGGAAGCGCTTGACATCAAGATAGTGATATTATAATAGAGCAACATTATAAAGTTGACATTTTTAATGTTGTGATAGATACCCAATTACAAGAATTGAACAATAAGTTCAATGATAATACAGTAGAGTTACTTATTCTTAGTTCAGCTTTGGATCAAGGAGAGACGCAATTGACATTCAGAATTGATGATATTCACAAGTTAGTATAAAATTTTTACCCACTAGATTTTGCAAAGCATGAAATGTAACAATTGAAGGTGCAATTTGAGCATTTTGAACATGAAGACAACTTTATGATTTTAAAATGTTGTTAACTATTACTGATTTATGCCAATGGATGGTGAAAACTAGAAAAGTGGAAATCTATCCACTTGTGTATAGGATGGTAACTCTTATTCTCACACTTTCAGTTACTACATCTACAACAGAGTAATCATTTTCAGTAATGAATATTGTCAAGACAATGCTTCATAACAAGATGAAAGATGAATTTTTTTTGGACTATATGTTAGTGTATATTGAAAACAAATTGCCAAAAAATTAGTTTAAATTCACTTGTAGATGATTTTTGTGATTTGAAAGAACGAAGATCCAAACTTTAATAAATTTTATATTGTTGTTGTGTTAGTTTAACTTGATTTTATGAATTTAATAGAAATATTTGTTATTAGTTTTATAAATAGTTTGCCCTCCGTACTTGCAAAGCTGGCTTCGTCCCTACTTGACAAGGTATGCACAACATCTTCTCCTTTCCTTGAATTCTTTGTTTTGTTCATCCTATGAAATTTGAGTTGTTTTTTTCATTTTATTTCATTAGATATCTTGGTATCCAATAGTTACATGGATTTAAACTATTTTAAAGTTCGAATTAGGTAAACTCTATAAGGAGTATATATATATATATATATATATATTCAAGATGTTACTTAAAAATATCTAAATTCTTTATCATGAACCAACAAACATTAATTAAAATTTAAGTTCTTCTAATGAATGTTTTCATTGCTTGACTGTTAGAAGTTGGCTCTTAGAATAACCAATAATTCTTGCAATTCTAACTGTGAGAATGGTACAGAACTTTGATGCAAAACTTGCTTGTTTTGGGTTGGCAAAGAATGGGCCAGTAGATGGTACAACTCATTTCACTACAAGAGTATTGGGCATTGAGTGATACTTGGCCCCTGAATATAGTCGTTCAGGTACCTTTCTCATATGGTGTTTCTTGCACTACAATCAAGACACTTAATTATCGAATTTCTAACAGAAATGATAATTAAACTTTAGAAAATGCTTGCCTATGTAAGATAATTGAACTTGCAATGCAATGCTTGTCATCAGATCCAAAGCAGAGGGCAATAATGGAACAAGTTGTAAACTACTTGGAACAACTTAACCATATTGCACATTAAGAGAACGCATCAACGGAAATTCTTATTTACATTTTGAGAATTATATAAAATCATTTAACATATATTTTGAATATTTACATTTAATTAATAAAAATATAATACATATATTAGGTGTTATAAATTTAATTATTGAATATATTATTTTTGGAGTGGATAAAAAACTTTTCGATGAAAAATGTTGGTGTCAAGCATATGGCCTAAAAAAATAACTCTTTAAGAAAGTAGATTGTTTAGTCTAATAATTTCGAATTCAAGTCGCTTTAATCCTCCTTTATAATGCAAAAGTTATCATAAATTTCAGTATAAAATCTAAGAAACTAAAGTATTGTGCATTTCTTTCATATATAAAATTTAGTTACATTTTTATATATATTCTTAAGCAAGAAGCTTGTAATGACCCATATTTTTATTTATTAAATTAAATTATGGATTTTAAAGTGTTAATTATTATTTTTATTAAATTATTCTTAAGATAGTATTTAAGTAAATTTTAATAATTTTTAAGAGTAAGTTGTTATATATATATAGGGTTTGTTGCACCATTGGTACCATAACTTTGGGTCATGTTTTACTTTGATACCAAAATTTTAATTTTTTTCTTTCAATCCCAAAAATTCTATTTTTGTTTGAAACACCTCGAACACATCCGATCAAATTTAACATACATAGCAATCAAAATAAACATATTTTTAGTATATTTACCTTGCAAGTGTCCTATTAAACAATTTAATCATCTTTTTGGCCCCATAAAATAAAATTTTATTGTGGACCCCATAAAATAAAATTTTAGCAAAATTTATTTTATGGAACCTACAAAGTAATTAGATCGCTTAATAGGATGCTTACATAATGAATATACTAAAGATATACTTATTCCGACTGTCATATATGCTAAACTTGATCAAATATGTTCGAGTTACTTTAACTTAAAATAAAAATAAAGTTTTCTTCTTTTTCTTTTTTTTCTTCTTCTTCTTTTTCTTCCTTCTATCTTTTCTTCTTTCTCCCTCCCCAACAGCCATCACCATCTCCGCGCCAGCCACCACCGTCGACTGCCATTGCCTCTAGATGCACCAGTAGCCTCCCATTTCCGCCGGCTGACTACTTTTTTCTTTTTCCCTTTACATTTTTCCAACCAACCGAGAGAAAAAGGTTTCCACCGCTACCTCCGACATCGCTAGACCTCACCGCTGGTGCCGTTGAGTTTGTCTCTCTCCGGATAATGTTTTCCCTCCATCAAAGATGCCTGATCTACACTAGCAACCATCTTAATTTGAGGTAAAATGATTTTTGAGTTTTTGGTTAATTTCTTCAAATTGTGTAGGAATCAGACCTTATGGTAGTTAATGAGAAATAAAATTGGAGTTGAAAGCTTTCCATTAATATATTTTTCATAACTTTCTGAGTTTATTGGAATTTGTGGGTTACTATTCTGGTGATCGAGTACTGTTCTAGGTTACTATTCCGGATGTTTTCATATTTTTAAATAATACTATAAATTGTGTAGATTAATCTTTATAAAGGGAGTTTTATGAAATTATTTATAGGATTTGAGATATAATTTTTGATAGGATTATGTTTAAATATATTTTTTTGAGAAAAATTTATATTTTATGGTTTATTTAGTTTTAATTTAAATTATAGTTATTTAATATGTTCAAGACTGATTTTAAATAATAAAAGTATGAAAATAATTTTTATAAGTAAATTGCAATTTTTAGTTAATCGGAGATAATTCAGGAAAATAATTATTATTATTTTAAAAAGTTTAAATAAGATCTTTAACATTTTATTATATATTTGGATTATTTAAGTGGTTTATTTATATTTAATAAAAATTTTAGTTATGAAAGTTTAAAGGTAGTTTTATAATTTCAATTGTATTAAATTCTGATTTTAGTTATGTTAAATGAGAGTTTATTAAATGTTTGAAAATGAATTTCCTTTATGTCTCAACTATTTAAATAAATTAAATTGTAATAACTTAATTAAATTCTATGATATGTTATTAGTTTTGATAAATTATATTATTTTTGTATGTGCATATATGTTGGTTCTCAATTGGGCATAAGGTGTAATTTGGGCCCAACTCGAGTTATTGAATTGTGCAGATTATAGAAGTGTTATTTTATGTAGGAACGACTCTACTTTTAGCAAAGAAATGTTAGTTTTACAGAGGAGACTCTATCGAATTTTCGGTAAATTTTCATAAAACGTAACATCGGTATGTGTTAGTTATTAAGTTTAATTAGTATTGTATCTTAGATTAAGTCTCTTCCTTAGAAATCTAGAATGCATAAGGTTGGGATTTTAATTCTATTTATCTTTTATTATTTTTCCTATAGCCACACTGGGAGCACTACCTCCAAGACAGGGTCAGTCGAGTCATCACTGAGGAATGTGTTTCACCTATGAGTTATTATTATGTACATCCATTGTATATAGAAATTCTTACCCAACATCCATATATTTTGTTATTAATGTGAAATGAATATGCAATGCTGCATTAAACCTTTATTTGTTATTTATATTTATAGAGATTACTATTATATGTGTGTGTGTGTGTGTGTGTGTATGTGTGTGTGTGTGTGTGTGAATATTATGTTCTTTATCTTGATGATGTTTATATATTGATATAATTTTGTAATTTTGTAATTTTGATGTGATATTTTGAATGATAGTAGTAGAACATGCTACCAAGTAAGCTACACTAGGACTGTATGTGCACCAGTATGTTAGATGGGTAGGACATGAATTTTTATTTGATATGAGATTATATGAGATGGACACAAGGTTAAAATGATTTATTGTGATTTTTGTATATAGAGAGAGGTGTATGGTAGCGGTAGCTCAGTTGATCTTTTATGGTTTCGAGGCCAGTCATACCGGTAGCGAGCCTACGACAGCTTGGTTAACCTTCCAAGGTCTTGAGGCTAGTCCACTGCCCAATTGGAAAAGAGAAATATTATTAGGATTCTAGAAGGCTTAAAAGCCTGTGAGGCACAATGTTTGAGGATTATGGTAATATCTTAGGGTTTTGCTCTGATCCTTCATCTATCTCCATTTGTATCTAGTTATAATGATGTGATATTGTTCTTTAGCGTTTACATGAAATGTGTGTATAAACTAAATAAATATAAATATAAAATAAATATTATTATGGTGCTTGGTTACTTATACCCTTAATTTGCATGCATACATATAATTATAATTCACTCAGTGAGGTTTAATTCCCCTAAATTATTTTTTAGGATATATCTCTTCAAATTTCCCACAATCATCCTCTTCGTCGAACTCATTCTTCATTGGTTGACTTATGTAAACTTTAAACTATCCTTTCTTTGCATTTTTTAAATGTTGCAGTAGTAGTATGTTCTCATCGTAGTGTGTTATAATACCTTCAGCACTTGTCATGTCCTTGGTTTGTATGTTTAAATATTTTATTATGATATGATTTATGGATGACTCTTTAAGTTTTAAAAAATTTTAATTTTGAGGTAAATTTATGATGATGTTTTCTATTAATGTTATATTTTAGGCTTGCTACATCTTCCAGATTCATGTAAATTCTTGTTCCCTACCGCTAGTCATGACTGTTGGATTTAGGACGTGACAAAGTAGGTATTAAAGCCTAGTTTTAGTATTGTTTAACCTAGTTGATAGATTTTGAGTTTTCTTTCAAAATACATCAATTAGGTTCAACTATATCCATAAAAATTCTTCTTTGCTTTTAGTTTTTCATATAGCTGTTAGGATATTTGTTGTTACCTAAATTATGTGATTTATTTCTTTTCTTTTCAGAATAAGGAGAGTGCGAGCTGCTCCACTAATTGATGAGGCTGATGACGAAGAGTCTTACCAAGATGAAGCTTCACCCCCTATGCAGCCAGCGAGGCGAAGGGGTAGGGATAAAAGTAGACGTAGAGGAGCAGCTATATGCCCTATATAGTAGGAATAAAAGGATAAGGAGCCTACAACTCAAGGTTTTGATGATACTGCCTATATACCAGAAGTTCAGTAAGATGTAGTAGTTATGCCTTAAGTTGTACCACCTATTCAGCCTTTATTTCAGCAAAGAGTTCTAGGTATGTCAAACCCAGAGGTTATGGTGTTTTATGCTAGAGTTGGCAGGATCTCATATGATGGGACTTTGGATCTGCTGGATTTTCTTTATGCTATTGAGTCTAAGACTCGAATGGCATATACTAAGTATTAAAGGATGCTCATTGTGGAATTATTTATTGAGGAGGTATCATTGGATTGGTTTATTCAGGTGATTCAGCCCCACATGACTACTCTTACTTAGGCTCAGTTCAAAGAGAGGTTTATAAGAAGGTTTGGTCCAAAGCTAACGAGGATGAGCTACAGACTTCGATTGACTAATATATCCAGAGGTGATCAATTAGTGGAAGAGTATACGAGGGAATTTTTCAAACTATCCCACTATGCTGAGGATATGATAAAAGATTGATATTTTGTCATCACCCCCTATGTCATTAGTTTGAGGATAGCTTTTACCAGGATGCCTACAGCTGGCTTAACTTTAGAGGCAGTGATGGAGTTAGCCAAAGAGATTGAGCAAAGGCTCATTACGTAGGGAGTTATGCCTGATTATTATCAGGCTGTAGGTGCTAGACTAAAAGGATGTCAAAGTGCACAGTATATAACATTTTAGATGGGTAGTAGTAGTCAGCCTAGAGGACCTTTCTAACAAGGCTAGAGACCTCCACGTAGGGTCCACATAAGTGGTAGACATGGCCATAGTGGGACCCATAAGCCTATTAGATTTGGTTCCAATGCTACCAATGGTAGTAGTAGCCAGAGTTCAGGGCATGGTAGTGCAGAGTCTACAACTAATGTTTGTCAGAATTGTGGCAGAGTCCATCAGGGACCATATTATATGGCTCCGGGACCATGTTCCAAATGTTGACAAATAGGGCATTATGCTAGATCATGTCCTCATTTAGGTTTTTAACAGTAGTTTCCTCAGTCTTCTATAGCTAGTGTAGCCCTAGCACAGGTTCAGCTGCCACCATTTTAGTATTAGGGTACTTCCCAATTTGTAGCCCATCAGAGGTGAGGTTAAGGAGGTAGAGGCAATGGTAGAAGTTTTGGGCAGGCTCCTACCAATCAGTAGGGAAGTAGAGGATAGGCTCGAGTTTTTACCCTCACTCAATAAGATGCTCAAGCATCCAATACGGTCATAGCAAGTACACTTTCAGTATGTTACCTTGAAGCTAGAGTTTTAATTGATCCAGGTGCTACCCATTCTTTTGTATTCCTATTTTTACTTTGAAGTTGAGTTGGAAAGTTACGGGGATGATAACTCCTTTATCAGTTATTATGCCTTTGAGTGATCTGTTGGACACTGATGTTATTTTCTTACGTGTCTTGTGTTAGTAAAGGGTAAAGAGTTGCCAGTAGATTTAGTATTGCTGGATGAGATTGACTTTGATGTAATCTTAGAAATAGATTGGTTGTCTCAGCATTATGCCACCTTGGATTGTAGTAGTAAAGTGGTGATTTTCAGAATTCCTAGTGAGGAAGAATTCAAGTTCTTAGGTGATAAGAATTTTGCACCTCTTAATCGTATCTCCGCCATTATGGTAAGAAAGATGCTAAGAAAGCATTGTCAAGGACATTTGGCTTTAGTTAGGGACACAGCAATAGAATAGAAATCTATTTTAGATGTTCCTATAGCTTATGAGTTTCTTGATGTCTTCCCAGATGAATTGTCGAGTTTACCACCTTATAGAGAGATAAAATTTTGCATTGATATGGTTCCAATCACAGCTCCTATCTCTATGCCACCTTATAGGATGGCTCCTGTAAAGTTTAAAAAGTTAAAGGAGTAGTTACAAGAGTTATTGGATAAGGGTTTCATTATCAAATAACTCCTTGGGGTGCACCAGTGTTGTTTATCAAAAAGAAGGATGGTACACTTTAATTGTATATTGACTATAGAGAATTGAGCAAAGTGACTATTAATAACAAGTATCATCTTCTAAGGATAGATGATTTATTCGATCAGCTTTAGGGTGCATAGTTCTTTTCTAAGATTGACTTGAGACCGATTTATCACTAGTTGCAAATCAGAGAAGCAGACATTCCTAAAACAATGTTCCATACAAGATATGGCCATTATGAGTTATTGTGATGTCTTTTAGATTGACCAATGCACCAACAGCTTTTATGGATATGATTAATAGGGTATTCAGACCATTTGCGGATTAGTTAATGGTAATATTCATTAATCACATATTGGCATATTTACAAAGCATGGAAGATCATGTATATCATTTAAGAATAGTGTTGTAGGCACTAAAGGAACATCAACTTTATGCTAAGTCCTCTAAGTGTGATTTTTAGCTTAAAAGCCAAGGCATGTAGTGTCAAAAGATGGTATTCAAGTATATCCATATAAGATTAAGGTAGTATTTAAATGGCCTAGACCAACATTAGTCATAGAGATTTAAAGTTTCTTGGGATTAGCAAGGTATTGTAGGAGGTTTGTTCATGATTTCTCAAAGATTACAATACCTGTAACCCATTTAACTCAGAAAAATATGAACCTTTTATGGTCAAAAGCATATGAGAGTAGTTTTCAATTATTGAAGGAGAAGTTTACTACAATACCAATTGATATTGCCTAATAGAAAAGATAAGTTTACTATGTATTGTGATACTTCCAAAGTTGGCTTATGTTGTGTATTAATGTAAAATGGTAGAGTAATAGCTTATGCTTCTAGACAATTGAAGAAGCATTAGTAGAATTATCCTACTCATGACCTAGAAATGGCCATTATTATCTTTGCTCTTAAGATTTAGAGACATTATCTGTATAGGGTGACATGTGAGATTTTCACTGATCATAAGAGTTTAAAGTACATTCTTTAGCAGAGAGATCTAAATTTGAGACAAAGAAGATGGCTGGAACTTCTGAAAGACTATGATTGTGACATTTTATACCATCCAGGCAAAGTCAATGTTGTGGCAGATGCTTTGAGCAGGAAGTTTTCGAGTAGTCATACTCATATTAGTGTGAAAAAGAGGCCTTTGATCCAAGAGATGCACAAGTAGACCAAGGATTAAGGATAAAGATAACCAAGTCAAAGGGATTAGTAGCCTAATTTAGAGTGAGATCGATATTGAATGATAGGATCAAGGCAGCTTAAAGCCAATAATTTATTAAATCTTATGGAGAAAGTTCATGGAGGGAAGTTTGCTGATTTTAATCTTAATGATGAAGGTGTTCTTTGGATTAATGGAAGATTGTGTGTTCCCAATGTAGACAATTTGAGAGAAAAGATCTTGGAGGCAGCGTATTATGCAGCTTACAATGTACATTATGGTTACCAGAATGTACCACAACATAAAGGATATCTATTAATGGGATGAAATGAAGAAAGATGTAGCAAAATTTGTTTCCAAGTTTTTAACATGTCAATAAGTGAAAGTAGAACATAAGAAATCTTCAAGAAAACTTTGACATTTTCCGATTCCTAAGTGGAAATAGGAGAGAATCACTATGGATTTTGTGATAAGGTTACCTCATTCAATGGATGGATATGATTCCATTTGGGTGATAGTGGACAGGTTAACAAAATTTACTCACTTTCTGACAGTTAAAGCTACTTATTCAGTGGCTAAATTGGCTAGATTGTACATCAAGCACATTGTGTGTCTTCATAGGGTGCCTGTTTCTATTATTTCTGATAGAGGTTCGGTGTTTACCTCACGGTTTTGTTAGAAGTTGCAGGAAGCTTTTGGTACCAAACTTGATTTTAGTATTGCTTTTCATCCTCAGACAGATGGTCAATTTGAGAGAACAATCAAACACTTGAAGACATATTGATAACATGTGTAATGGATCTTGGAGGCAGATGATTATTTACCATTAGTAGAATTTGCTTACAATAATATTTATCACATTAGTATTGAGATAGTGCCTTATAAATTTTTGTATGGAAGAAAGTATATATCCCCTCTATGTTAGAATGAAGTTGGGGAAAGAGAGATAATTACACCAAAAAATATTAAGGATATGTCTAAGAAAGTTGATTTGATCAAAAGAAGATTGGAAATGACAACTAGTAGGTAGAAAAGCTATGCAGATCCAAAGTGAAAGGATATGGAATTCTAAGTTAGGGATTATGTGTCCTTAAAGGTATCATTGATGAAGGGTATTATGAGATTTTATAAGAGACGAAAGTTGGCACTGAGATATATAGGACCTTTTGAGATCTTGGAGCGAGTTGGTATGGTTGCCTATCAGTTAGCTTTACCTCCAAATTTGTATTAAGTGCATCCAATGTTTCATGTTTCAATGCTTAAGAAATATATTTCATATCCTTCACACATTTTGTAGCCCTTGAATGTGGAAGTGAATGAAGACTTGACTTATGAAAAAGAACCAGTTGCAATTGTTGATTATCAAGTTCGTCAGTTGCATTCTAAATAGATTCCTATGGTCAAAGTCTTATGGCAGAACAACAATGTTGAAGAGCACACATGGGAGACTGAGGCAAAGATGTGAGTGTCATATCCTTATCTTTTTCCTCAATGAAACATTGTACTCTTTTCTATTTATTAAAATTCGAGGACAAATTTTTATAAGAACAAAAGATTGTACTGACCCATATTTTTATTTATTAAATTAAATTATAGATTTTAAAGTGTTAATTATTATTTTTATGAAATTATTCTTGAGTGAGTACTTTAGTAAATTTTAATAATTTTTAAGAGTATGTTGTTATATATATATATGTGTGTGTGTGTGTGTGTGTGTGTGTGTGTGTGTGTGTGTGTATGTGTGTGTGTATGTATGTGCATGTATAATTTGGGAGGAACTTTTATTTTCAAATAATATATGTACTTGTGTATATAAATATATAATCATTCTTTTTTTTTCTTCTTTTTCTTTTTTTTCTTCTTTCTCTTTTTTCTTTTTTCTCCCTCCCCCACAGCTGCCACCACCACCGCCGACCGCCCTTGCCTTTAGATGCACCAGTAGCCTCCCATTTCCACTGGCCAACCACTCTCCTCTCCTTCCTTATGCATTTTTCCGGCCAATCGACAGAGAAAGCGTCGTCGCCCTACCTCTAACATTGCCAGACCTCATTGCCGATGCCATTGAGTTCGTCTCTCTTCGAATAGCGTTTCCCCTCCATCGATTTGCCTGATCTGCACCGACAACCACCTTAATTTGAGGTAAAATAATTTCTTGGCTTTTGGTTAATTTCTTCAAATTCTGTAGGAATTAGACCTTGTGGTAGTTACAAGAAATGAAATTGGCATTGAGAGCTTTTCATTGATATATTATTTATAATTTTTTGAATTTATTGAAATTTTTGGGTTATTATTTAGGTGATCGGGTACTGTTCTTGTTTACTATTCCAAATGTTTGTATATTTTTAAATAATACTATAAATTTTGTAGATTAATCTTTAAAAAGGAAGTTTTATGAGATTATTTGTAGAATTTGAGATATAATTTTTTTATAGGATTATGTTTAAATATATTTTTTGAGAAAAAATTATATTTTATGGTTTATTTATTTTTAATTAAATTTATAGTTATTTAATATGTTCAAGACTGATTTTAAATAATAAAAGTATGAAAATAATTTTTATAAGTAAATTGCAATTTTTAGTTAATCGGAAATAATTTTGAAAAATAATAATAATTATTTTAAAAAGCTTAAATGAGTTCTTTAATAATTTATTATATATTTGAATTATTTAAGTAGTTTATTTATATTTAATAACAATTTTAGTTATAAAAGTTTAAAGGCAATTTTATAATTTTAATTGTATTAAATTGTGATTTTAGTTATGTTAAATGAGAGTTTATTAAATGTTTGAAAATGAATTTCCTTTATGTCTCAACTATTTAAATAAATTAAATTGTAATAATTTAATTAAATTCTATGATATGTTATTAGTTTTGATAAATTATATTATTTTTAGGGTAATTTGAACAGATTGTCACTAAACTTTATTCGCGATTTCAATTTGGTTATAAAACTTCAATTTGTGACTTTTTGGTTACTAAACTTTGATTTTTATTTTGAATGTAGTCTCTGACTAAGATTTAAGCCTTAAAGTTATATAATATTACTATATTAGTCCAAAAGATTATTTTCTTGCAAATAAGTCCATAGATTCTAAAAATAATAAATAAAATAAAAATATATATTTTTATTTTTTTCATGTCTTCCACTATAGAAAGTCTTGTCCATTATTTGTATTTATTTGATTAGTCTAATACTAATAGTTTGAGATTTTCGAGATAACAATTATTCGATGCAAGACAAAAAGAGATTAGTATTCAGAAAGAATATCATAATCAATATATTGTGACTTTTTTTAATACAATAAATTAAAATATTTGATACGAACTGTAAAATAAATTGAAATTTAATAATTTTTTATGTGAAACATAGTATTTTTAGAAATTTTTTTGAACACGGAGAAAGATTGTAAGAATTAAATGAACAATTGCAATTAGAATATTTAACATTTATCATCGTATTTTATAAAAAATTAAATATTTATAATTTTTTATAAGTTTAGCTTATAATTTGAATTTTAAATAATTGTTTATTAATAAAAAAATTATTGTACAATTCATATTAAATTTTTTTTAAAAATGCTCAATTGTTGTAATCCTGATGGATTATTGGAATCTAAACTCTCTCTTCGATTTTACATTTATCTAGCAATTATTTTAATCTAACCCAAACAAATGATCTAAAAAATATAATATTAATATTAATAATAAACAACTTTCTATTGTGTTTAACACAGTCACAGTATTAATTATGATATTTCTTGGTGAATACTAACATTTTTTTATCATGCATCGAATAATTCTTGTCTTAAAAATCTCAAACTATTAGTATTAGACCAACCAAATAAACACAAATAATGGACAAGACTCTCCACAATGGAAGGCATGGAGAAAATAAAAATATATATTTTTATTTTATTTATTATCATTAGAACCTATGTACTTATTTGCAAAGAAATAATCTTTTGGACTAAAATGGTAATATCATATAAATATAAAACTTAAAATCTTAGACAAAGACTACATTTGACACAAAAATTAAAGTTTAGTGACCAAAAAGTCACAAATTGAAGTTTTGTAACCAAATTGCAATCGTGAACAAAGTTTAGTGACCATTCGAATAATATACCCATTATTTTTATATGTGCATTTGTGTTGGTTCTCGGTTGGGTATAAAGTGTAGTTCGGGGGCTCAAATTGAGTTATTGGATTGTGTAGATTATAGAAGTGTTGTTTTGTGCAGGAACGACTCTACTTTTAGTAGAGAGATGTTCATTTTACATAAGAGATTCTGCCAAATTTTCGATAGATTTTTCATAAAACATGACATCGGTACGTATTAGTTGTTGAGTTTAATTAGTATTGTATCTTACATTGAGTTTCTTTCTTAGAAATATAGAATGTAAAAGGTTAGGATTTTAATTCTATTTATCTTTTATTATTTTTCCTATAGTCACACCGGGAGTGAGGCCTCCAGGACAAGGCCAATCGAGTCATCACTGAAGAGCACGTTTCACCTATGAGTTATTATTATGTGTATACATTGCATATAGAAATTCTTACCCGGCATGCATATGTTTTGTTGTTAATGTGAAATGAATATGCTATGCTACATTAAACTTTTATTTGTTATATATATATTGTGTTCTTGAACTGGATGTTGTTTATATATTGATATAATTTTGTCATTATATTTTGGAGGATATTAGTAGAAAATACTAATTAGTGGGCTACATTAGAACTATGTGTGTGCCAGAACGCTAGATGGATAGGACATGAATTTTGATTTGATATCAGATAAAATGATTTATTGAGATTTTTATATATAGAGAAAGGTGTATCGTTGTGGCAACTCAGTTAACCTTTCAAGGTCTTACAATAATGAGACTGTGGTAGCTCGGTTGACCTTGTAGAGTCTTAGAGCCGATCCACTACCCAATTGGAAACGAGAAATATTATTGGGATTCTAGAAGGCTTAATAGCTAGTGAGGCACAATGTTGTAGGATTACAATAATATCTTAAGGTTCTGCTTCGATCCTTCATCTATCTCTATTTGTATCTAGTTGTAATGATGTGATATTGTTTTTTAGCATTTGCATGACATGCATGTATAAACTAAATAAATATTATTATGTTGTTTGGTTACTTGTACTCCTAGGTTGCATGTATTATATAATGATAATTCACTCAATGAGATATAATTCCCTTCAATTATTTTTTAGGATATATCTCTTCAGACTTCCCACAGTCATCCTCTTTGCCGAACCCATTCTTCATCGGACTCATTCTTCGATGGCTGACTTATGTAAACTTTAAACTATCATTTCTTTGCGTTTCTTAGATGTTGCAATAATAGTATATTCTCGTTGTAGTGTGTTATGGTAACTTTAGCACTCGTTATATCCTTGGTTTGTATGTTTAAATATTTTATTATGGTATGATTTATGAAAGACTTTTTATGTTTTAAAAAGTTTTAATTCTGAGGTAAATTTATGATTATATTTTGTATGAATTTTATGTTTCAGGCTTGCTATGGGTTTCAAATTCATGTCAACTCTTATTCTCTAGCACCGGTTATGACCGTTGGATTTGGGTCATGACAAAGCATATTTAATTGTTTCATCATAAAAAAAAATAAGTGTCACTATACAAAAAGTAATTAAGGAATTTTGTTAAATATCCTCAATTGAAAATTTTAACTACTATAACCATATTGTCCTTTTACTAAAATACTAAAATTATCATTCTATTGGCATAATCTTTGAAAAAATGTATTGTAATTATTAATTACTTAAATTGGTATAATTTTATTAAGTAAAATACTAGGATAAAATTGATAAAAAAAAGTAATTAGCATTTTTTTTATCTTTTAAAGTAATAAATAAATGAAAATAAAAATATTTTCTAAAGTTACATGCAAAATAAAACGGAAGAAAAATTACAATTATATGAACTATTAAAAATTAGAGGCCATAATTTCTGAAAAAAATAGAGATGAAAGTCTTAAATATGTTAAATTTTAAGAATGTAATGATAAAGTAAATATATTAAAACTATTGACAAAAAAAAGTAAATATAATTATAAAATTATTACAAATTGAATTATTTAAATATAATTATAAAATTAAAAATAATAAAAAATTTTAGAACCAGAATTAGAACTGACTGGTTTCAAATTGAATTTCGGTTTGGAATTGAAACGAGTTCGTCACATATACTATTTAAGTTCGATTCTATAAAACTTCGAATCCATAAAATTTTGAACTGAATCCGTCCGATTTCGAACTATGGCCACCATTACATCTTTGCCACTTCCCCACATGGTAGAAACTTTTTTCTTTTTTTATTGAAACGCTATATATTACAAACACATTCTATCTATATTTATATATTTAATATATATCATATTTATTATATCTATCTATATATTATTATTATTATTATTATTATTATTATTATTATTATTATTATTATTATTATTATTATTATTATTATTATTATTATTATTATTATTATTATTTAGTGTGATAAACCTACCTAATAGAAAGTCTTAATATGTGTACACTAAAAATTGAACCCAAATATTGATCATTCATGCCTACCCTTACCAATTGGACTTGAAATCATTGGCTGATTGAAACTTTATTTGGTATAGATTTTTTAAGATTTATCATTCTATGTTAAGCGCTTTAACTTATAAAATTTATTAATATTTAATTTTAAAAAAAAAAGAAATTTAAATACAATCCATATAATTTTTTCTTCCAGAAATGTCTGCCACTTCTTCCATCCCTTCATCTTAATCGATAAATGGAAACTAAAGTGTATAGTGCATGTTTGCTACTTCCCCACGCGGTAGAAACTTTATTTGGCACAGATTTTTTAAGAAATATCGTTCTATGTTAAGCACTTTAACTCGAACAATTTATTAATATTTAATTGAAAAATAAAAAGTTTAAATACAATTTATATAATTTTTTCTTCTAGAAATGTTTGCCACTTCCCCATCCTTTCATCTAAATCAAGAAATATAAACTAAAGTGTACTGTGCGTGCTTGCCATTTTCCTATATGGTAGAAACTTTTTTTTATTTGAAAAACTATAGATTACAAACACATCATGTCTATATTTTTTTTCTTTTTATATTAAAAAATTTACTATTTATTCACCATTATCCAAGAAACTACTTACTAGATAAGACTCATGAACATATTTATAATTCTTTCTATATCGATACATTTAATATATATCATATATATCTATCTTATTATCTATATATTATTATTATTATTATTATTATTATATATAGAACGTGAGAAACCTACATAGTAGTACATCAAAAACTAAGAGAGTCTTGATATGTGTATCCTAGAAATTGAACCATAACCTCTTAGTCATAAGTGCCTCACCCTTACCAACTGGGCTAGAGATCATTGAAGGGTAGAAACTTTATTTGGTACAAATTTTTTAAGAAATATCATTTTATGTTAAGCACTTTAACTCTTCAATTTATTAATATTTAATTAAAAAATAAAAAATTTAAATACAATTTATATAATTTTTTCTTCTAGAAATGTTTGCCACTTCCCATCCTTTCATCTCAATCAAGAAATAGAAACTAAAGTGTATTGTGCATGTTTGCCACTTCCCCACTTGGTAGAAACTTTTTTTTTTTTAACAATTGTATATTACAAACATGCTCTATCTATATCTATATATTTACTATATATCATATCTATCTATCTATCTATCTATCTTATTATCTATGATAATATCCAATAATAATAATAATTAGTTATATATAGAGTTTGAGGAACCCACGTAATAGTACATTAAGAACAAAAAATCTTGATATATATATGTTAGGGATTGAATTCATAACCTCTTTGTTACTGGTGCCTCACCATTACCAATTACGTTAAAGATCATTGACTGGTAGAAACTTTATTTGTTACAGATTTTTTAAGAAATATCATTAAATGTCAACAAAAATCAAAGTATCTAAACAAATTAAATATAAAAAAAATAAAGTAATTTTTAGCACAAAACTAAAAATTAAAGTATTGTGCATTTTTTTATACATAAATTTTAGGTACTTGTAATACACAGGGGTTCTCTCTCTCTCCCGATAGTTCTTTTTGTTGAACAGTGCTATAGCCTTAAATAAATTGTGTTTTATAAGGGATGGCTACTGATCTTCATCAATAACCATCCCTTTGGTTTCATTCATTTCATTCATTTCTTTCTTTTCTATACTTTCCAACTAATATGAAGTTTCTATATATGTGTGTTGATAGCATTTTGATATCTGGATATGTTTTGTTAATATCTTTTTGATACAAAAGGCTTGTCACATCTGCCACTTTCTGCTCTATTTGACTTCTTCAAGTGCACCCTGATGCTGCTGCTATAGCCGTCACAGAGGCCTCTTCTTTGCTAGGAAGAAGATTAAGGGGTTTCTACCCTTTCAGCTCTCTACATCTTCAAAAGTCTTCTTCCCTGAAAAGACTTTACAACATAGTAATGGCAAAAGGAGATTAACATATCAGTCTCTTCATGAATCGGAGGAGATTAATTTCTTCAACAATGTTTGTCGGAAGCTGACTAAGTTAATCCAGATGTTGATCTCAATCTATTTATTTTGCTTACAGCTGCTTTACCCATGTCAAGACATAGTCTTCTTTTTCGGTCCTTGACATCAATAGCTCAAGCTATCTTGGTTTCAAGCCACTGCTATCTAGCTTCCTCGCAGCCTTCGTCTGTCTTTCTTTATCTCTCAATTTTCTAGGGTTTCAACCCTACAATTAAGCAAAAATTTTCTTGGGCTTAATCTTTCATTAGCCCTTAAACTTGTAAAGCCTTTAAATGTTATAGTCTCTTTATATGTCTTGCCCATCTCTTGCAATGTGGCTTATCTAATATAATTTTTCTTTTATTATTTGAAAAAAACTTTAGGTACTTGTTATACATACTATTTAGAAAGAAATATATTATTTATTTTTTTCACCATTAACTTATATTAATTATTGGAATTAAAGGGAGTCGTAAGTGTATAGTATGATAAACCTTAAGGATGTTAATGTAAGTTTCAAAATAACAATTATGCTAACAAAATTTTTATTTTTCATTACTGACCCAAATTTATTTAAAAAAAGTTTTATACATTTTTCACTGCTCATGCCCTCTTTTCCCCTCCTTTTTTAAAGAAACCTTCTCCCTTAATAACTTATTTTCGAAACTCTTGAGCTTGCAACCTTATAAGTGATTAACGAATGGCAAGGTGAGAGGTGGGGAAGATCCCTACAAACCTTCAAATGCCTAATTCAGATAACGTAGAGAGAGTTTTAGAGAGATAAAGAGAGCAAAAAGTGTGAGAGAATATAATGAATGAGAACAAGGATATGGGGTCCTATTTATAAAGATAGTGATGCTCAAACCTGAGAGGATTATGATTTCTCTTTGATGAAAGTCCTATGCATACTAAGAGAGTGTTTCTTCCTACTTGGGAGTCTCCTTAATTAGGAACCTTTTCCTATTTGTTATAGGTGTCTTTCCTATGCAAGCAACCTTGTTCAAGAAAATAAAAACCTTAATTAAATAGGAATATATATATATATATAGGGTATCAAAAGTTCCCCCCCCCTCCCCCCCGGAAAGTATGTTTGGATATTTGTGTCCAATGTATCTGGGTTTGTAAGGTGATGGAAACATCATTCTTCTGTCTAAAGAGAGACTACTTAAATCATTACATCTGATATGGAAGGGTGAGCTGAGGTGGCTAGCCTCAGTTATAGGAAAAGATGAAGCTCGGGATCGAGTCTTAAAATCATCATATAAGAACATCGTTGAAGTGCATGCTGGACTTGAGTGTATAAAATCTGCAATAAAAATGCTTAGTGTAAAGGATTAACCCACCAGTATGGAGACAACTTGGCAGAACCAACCATCGCTGGAGTTTTGATGCTTGGTGCATTAAAAGCGCGACCCGAGTACTGAACCTTAGTACTATCAAAGCGACCTGAGTGTGTTAGCTTCAATCGCTGAATTTAGATGCTCAATGCTATGACTCAAGGCTTACATGCTTAGAACCTTAATACTATAGAAGCGATATGAGGTTGCCAACTTCAGTCACTAGACTTAGATGCTCGAGGCTTAGATGCTCGACACTATAACTCGAGGCTTACGTGCTCAGAACCTCAATACTATAGAAGCGACCTGAGAGTGCCAACTTCAGTCACTAGACTTAGAAGCTCGAGGCTTAGATGCTCGATGCTATGACTCGAGACTTACATGCTCAGAACCTCAGTACCATAAAAGTGACCTGAGGGTGCCAACTTTAGTCGCTAGACTTAGATTCTCAAGGCTTAGATGCTCGGTACTATGACTCGAGGCTTATATGCTCAAAACCTCAATACTATTAAAGCGACCTGAGCATGCCAACTTCAGTCATTGCACTTAGATGCTCAAGGCTTAGATGCTCGGTGCTATGACTAGAGGCTTACATGCTCAGAATCTCATTACTATAGAAACAACTTGAGGATGCCAGCTTCAGTTATTGGACTTAGATGCTCGGTGCTATGACTTGAGGCTTACATGCTCAGAACCTCAATACTATCAAAGTGACCTGAGGTGCCATCTTCAGTCACTGGACTTAGAATCTTGATGCATTAGAAGCACAACTTAAGTGTTAGTGGAGGTGATAGTTGGCAGCGAGAGGAGTGGGATTATCAACTGCTATTTCCTTTTATTTTCCTTTAAATTTTGAATTATGTAACTGTCATGCCTGTTCATGTGTTCGAAGATGAGATATTTGAGTTGCCATAATAATAACTGCTTACTTAATGGGCTTTTCTCTCACTCAGAATTACCCTTGTTGCTATGAGAGAGACGAAAATATTCATGAGAGCAATGATGGTCAATCTATAACCTTTTGCTATGCTTTAAATATATTAGACCCATTTGTTTATTGCACTTTTTACTTTACTTATTGTCTTCTTTCCTTGCTAAGTTCTCTCTCGTATGTTCCAAAGTCTTCTTCAATAAACTTGCATCTTTCTTTTCTAAGTGAAACTTCTTCTCTCCTCCATATTCTTCTTTTTTTTTATTTGTTAAATGAGATCCATAGCTCCATGAGAGCAAGTTAGTTCTGACTTGTTTGTTTCTAGGATAGATAATAAAATGCTAAAATGGTATTAGAGATGTTTTAGCATTATAGCAGAATTTATTCTGCACACTATAGATAAGAACTTTAAAGCCCATACCCCCATTGTAGACAACGGGATTTAAAGCGCGTCCAAGATTTTAGCAACCACGACACTGTTTAGGCTCAGGGCCTTAGAGAACACACTAACCACTGTCACAAAGACATGGCGTAGAGATGAGCAGTTGCCACCCAGGGTAATAACTGGGACAAATCAAAAAGGTGGTACTCGATTCTCTAAAAGAAAGCTAGCACCACAACCAGGAGATTCTGGATACGGAATACTAACTTCTCTTAGTCTCATGTTCTTTTAGAATAATTTTATAAATGATTATTTTATCCTCTAATTACATGCAATTTTATTAAACCCTAATTAACATCCATTTACCCAAAAAGGCAACAAGTCAATAAAATTACAAGTAAAAATGCATCAAAAAGGTAATGTCCCTATGTCTAAACTATGTTAATTTTATTTTATAAGTTAGTTAAATCTACATTTTATTTACAAGTGACATGGAATAAAGGTAGGCCTACATTTTATTAATTAATGAGCCTAAATCTATTTTTTTAGTCTTTATAAATATGGGCTTAAGTCTATTCAATTTTAAAGAAAAATTAAATTAGTGGGCCTAAGTCTAACTTGGTTTTATTTTAAGTGAAATGTGGGCCTAGGTCTATTTATTTTAAAAGAAATGCAATTAAGTGGGCTGAGCTAAGTTTAGACAAGTTTTAATTAACTAAGTGGGCCTAAAATCTTATTAACCTAATGGGCCTAAAATCTTATTAACCTAATGGGCCTAAATTGATTTTAATTATTTAAAAATCTAAATTATTTTTTAAGCCTATTTATTAAGTGGGTTAGATTTAAACGTAGGCTTCGAGCCCAAAAGGATAAAAACATAAAAACAAAAAAAACAAAAAACAAGCCCAAAACAAATAAAATATAAAAAATGGATCAAATAAACATTACAGTGATTTTCTAAAAAACCCTAAATTAATTACATGCAAACCCTAATTTAAGCTACTGCCACCATTGATTTTAGTTGATTTTTTTACCCAATTGAACCTAATTACTAATTAATTTTAAAATACAGAAAAATAAATTTTTCACTATTCCTACTGTTGGGGCTATTACAACCTATGTATAAAAATTAAATTTAAATGATTATACACCCAGAAATTAAAATAACTACACAGAACACCAAAAATGAAAAAATAATAAAAAAATCCTAAATCCTACTGGAAAACAACACAAGTTCTTCCATGGACCTTCTGCTCAATTTAAATATAGGCAGTATCCTCCTCAATCCACATGCACATATCAAAAAAAAAAACAAGTAATCAAATTAGTAGTGAAATTAAATAATCAAAACAATAACTAAAAATAAAAGAAAAATCATAAACTGAAAATAATATAAAAGAGTAAAAAATGAAATAAAAAAAACACTGAAGATTTAGATGCTGCGCAAATGCCCTTTTTGAGCCCCTCAGATTGGATTGTCATCGTTGAAATTAAAATATTATTGATTATGGACTATTACTTTTGAAAACTTCAGTATCCAAAATTAGGGTTTCTTGCGCTCACAGTCTCTCTATTTTTTTCTCACTATGTCTCTGTGTGCCTCTCAAAAAAATCCTTCCCCCCCCCCAAAAAAGTCCTTTCACACGCATCCAGACTTCGCTTTTTAAAGCAGAGTCTGCGTGTACTGGCTTCCTCCAAAGGAGAAACAAACTCATCTCTTAAAAAATAACCTGATAAGAATTTTGATTTTTAAAGCATTTTGAACATGTTGAAATTTTTTTTAGATAATAATAAAGATAAAATTGAATTTTCAACCAATCAAAATGCTGAAAAATCGATAAAAATATGCGAAAAAATTAACTTTTACGAGTCGGAATTGTACAATGTCGGTCGGCATTAAATGCCAACTTTTTTGTTACTTTTAATTACCAAAAGACCCCTAAAAATTGACTTATTTGCAATCAAACCCTAAAAAATATTGCAATTTAGTCCTTAAAGTCCAGAAAATCGACAACTAAGTTCAATTTTTGAATGAATTTCATTATAAGGGCTTACGTCATAATTGTGCACAATTGCATCCTGAAATTGGGTGTTTACACCCATATTGGATCTTAATAGATTAGTCGTATACTTCAATTAATTATAAGGGAGATTGAAATTCCCTTTAGATCCCTTTGTTAAGAGTTTTTTAAATAAGTGCAATATAGCTCATGGGCAACTCCATCCCAATAGCTATTAGATCTTAATTAGTTTCATAGAATTAATGCATGAGGAGGGTAGAGAGTTAGATTTTTATGTCCTGCAATATCTCTATAGCTTGAATAAGAAAAAGAGTGACTTGATGTTCTCTCTATTAGTTATTCTGAACCATAGCCTCTTCGTAAAGCTTTCGGATCTCCATAAGAAGTGGAGACATAGGTTTTTTATTATTGAACATCCATCAAACTTCATCTACATCTGGCAGATGTGGTCCGACGACTGCCATAAGGTGAAGCATCCTCCAAGACTATTCAATAAAGATACAGAGATAGTCATGAGGCTTTATCTTTATGGCATAATTAATGCAAGATCCGCCAAAAATTTAACTAGAAGATACCTTCAAAGAGTCTGTCTTGAATATATATATCTCAGTGGTTAGTTCTAAGGTTCAAAAGGTATTACTCTGACTTCTATTTTTCTTTTTATTTCTAGATCGCTAACTTTTTTACCTTTGCGAATGAGATTCAATTTATAGATGATGAGTTGGAGATTCAAGAGGATGTGAAAATCTCTTTTCCTACATTCGAGCCTCTTACTCTGGAGGTTTTCTCTAATGTTGTGACCCACTAGAAGGGACAAACAGTGGCTTAATCTTCTCAGGTGGAGAAGTTTGAAGGTTAGGGAAAATAAGCCTTGAATGAAAACTTGAATGCTGAAGAGCTTTATAAGAAATTTTTCATTAAACGACCAAAGTTATCCAAATGTCTAGACATAAGTTTTTGGATCTTGAAAAAAATAAAGGCTGTGAGTATCCTGTATGCTCAAGTGAGGGATCAATATTCCAAGTCTCTACAGCTTCCTAAAGACATCTAGTGCTAGATGGATATGGATAAGGAGGAGCTATATAATTCCATGATTAGGCACTCATCAGAGATAGTCATTTTTTACTCTGTTTAATTTATGTTTATGAGAGTACCTAAGTTGATGATGCTCATTTCTTCTTTTAGATGACTCAGGCTTTATTACTAGTAAAGGATAATTATTATTATCTCAAGATTCAGTACAACCTAAAGGAGACAGAGGTTGGCACTATAGCCATCCATTTTGAGAAAAAACTAGAGAAGGAAAAGGCAACACTGGAACTTTACCAAACCAAGCATACTGAGGCAAGATCTAAAGCTAAGGTGAGCTAAATAAGGGTAGAGGAGTTAAAGCATAATCAAGCTCAACTTACGATAAAAATTGAAAGGAAGGATTCTCGGATTGCAGATTTAGAAAAAAAACTTACTGAAGTTGAGAAATCCCATGACAATGACAAAAGAAGCTACCAGAACATGGTCTCGAGGTTTCTTAAAGCTTATAAGTCCAAATGTTGAAGAGTCTTACTCACCCAACATTTGAATCTGGACTTCACAGACTTAGATAAAATAACTCCTACTAATCTGGCTCAGATTGCTACTGAAGAAGATGCTCGAAGCAAGGCTTATTCCAAATGGTCAAAGAATCCCAAGAAATGAACTAAGTCTATGGCCAATAAATCATTTTCTAAGCAATTGAAGAATTTGAGACCAGCTGAAAAGATGTTTACTAGTGTTGTCTTGACTGGACTCGATCCAGCCTTGGTGTATGAGTCTCCTGATATGATTCTTTCTTCCTTTGAGTTTCCTAGTACTTAATTGTAAATTACCTTAGTTGATATTTTTCTCTTTATTTTATGGAATATTTTATAATACAATATTTTTAATGATAAAGGAAGTATTTGTTTCTCAAAACTTCTGAGTACATTTATTGATAATATTTCTAGAGGTTGTCCGAGTTCTAATATCGTTATAACTCTTTTCCCTGTCTATCCTTAATCTTGTATGCTCTTTTGGTTGTCTTCTCAATGATTTGATAAGGACCCTCCTAATTAAGTTCGAGTTTGCCTATGCCAAAGTTACATTTGTTGATGTTAGCTCTTCTAAGTACCCAGTCTCTGACTTTAAAGTGTCTTGGTTGGATTTACTGATTGTGATATTTCATGACCCTCTACCTTTAGGCTTCTAATACTATGGAGACTCTCTCTCTCTTTTCTTTGAGTAGATCTAGACATATTTGGGTATTGATGTTATTGACTTCCTGATTTAGATTCTCGATGACTTAATAACTAGCTGATCTAATTTCCACTAGGATTATTACATCCATCCCATAAGTGAGTCTAAAGGGTGTTTCTCTAGTGGAATTTCTTGGTGTGCTTCCATAGGCCCAAATGACTTGTTAAGTTCATAAATCCAGTTCCCCTTCTTCTCATCTTGTCTTTTCTTTAGCCCTTGTATGATGATCCTGTTGGTAATCTTGTCTAGCCATTTATTTATGGATGAGTTACCGAGGTGAACCTAAGTTTTATTTTAAGATCTAAATAGAACTTTCTAAATTTCTCATTGTCAAATTGCTTCCCATTATTCATTATCAGGGTATGTGATATTCTAAATCTACAGATGATTTTTTTCCAGAAAAAGTGCTGGATCCAGGCCTCAATGATGGTTGGTACAGCTTTAACTTCTATCCATTTAGTGAAGTGGTCTATAGCCACAATCAGGAACATTTTCTAGGAGGTTGAGGTCGGAAATGGACCTAGGATCTCCATCCCCCATACTACAAAAGGCTAGGAACTCCCAATTAAATGCTGAGGATTATAAGGCTTATGGCTAAGCAGGGCAAATTATTGACATTTATGGCATTCTTGAGTCAATTTTTTAGCATCTCGGGATATAGTAGGCCAATAGTATCCCTGTAGCAACACCTTTTAGGTTAATGAATGATGAGATTCATGTGCTCTATAAATTCCCTCTTGGATTTCCCTAAGTATGTAATTTTCTTCTTCTAACGATATATATTTAGACCATAGGTGTGAGAGATACCTTCTGTAGAGTTCTCCATGGTGAATGGAGTAGTGCATAGATTTTATCTTCAATTTCTGAGCTCTCAACTTATCTTGTGAAGTTCCCTATGTTCAAGATATTGAATGATCAGTTTTATCCATTCTGCTACTTCTTGTATGTCCATGATCTCTCCTTCCTTAGTGCTTAGCTTTATTAGTGCTCTAATGTGCTTGAGTTCTTTAAATATCTTACTATCTTCAGCCATAAATTTGGCAAGTAGATCAGCTTTAAAATTTTTACTTTTGGGGATTTGGATGATTTCCTATTGTCCCCCCTCCTGCTTAAGCTTCTTTAAGAGCTGTTTGACTTTTTTGACATACTTAGCAATACTTAGGTCTTTAATCTAGAATGTCCCTTTAACTTGGTTTACAACCAGTTATGAGTTCAAGTATATCTTAAAATGTTTGGCTTAGACCTCAGTAGCCAACTTTAATTTTATGATGGCATTGTACATTATCTGGACTACATATATGATGGTGACTTTGTGTGGCCCTTTGAGAATGATTTCTACACTAAATCCTTACATGGATGAAGCTCCATTAGCATATAGCTTCCATTTTTGACACTTAAAAGGAGTGAAATCTTCTACTGTCATCTTTTATACGAAGTCTGCCAGGGCCTGAGCCTTTATCTACTACCGAGATTTATAACTGAAGTCAAATTCTCTTAGCAATATTGACCATTGAACTAGTCTGCCAAATGTTTCAAGTCTTTGTAAGATTTGTTTAGAAGGACGCTAGATCTTACAATAACTGAATGAGCCTAAAAATAGTGCCATATTTTCTGGGATATATGGATGATGGCTACAGCTAACTTATCCAGTTTGGGATACCGAATTTATGAATCTTTAAGTATCTTGCCAATATAGTATACTAGATTTTGCTAACTTCCTTCTTCTTTCACCAGTACCTAGGCAATTAACTCCTGGCTAATAGAGAGGTACAAGTATAGTGTTTTTTTAGGAATTGGTCTACTAAGTAGAGGCAACGAGGATAAGAACTTTTTCATGTCTTTAAAAGCTATTTGGCATTCTTCATTCCATATAAACTTTTTAGAATTTTTCAAGGCTCAGAATAATGGGAAACACCACTTGACTGAGTTAGAGATGAAATACCCTAAGGCTATTATTCTACCATTTAGCTTCTGCAGCTCGTTGATTAATGTCGGAGCTTTCATCTTAAGAATGGTCTCTATCTTCTCCAGTTAGCTTCAATTCCTCTATAGGATATCATGAATCCTAAGAATTTACCTGCTTTTCTGTGGATTTAGCTTGATCTGGTACTGATTTAGTATTTGAAGGATTTATTCGAGGCTAACAGCGTTATTCTACTTGTTGGCTCTTGATGATGAAGTCATCCATATATACCTCCATATTCTTTCTAATTTGATCTTGGAACATATAATTCATCAGCCTTTAATAAGTTATTTCAACATTCTTCAACCCGAAGGGCATAACTTATTGTAATAAAGACCTTTATGGGTGATAAATGATGTCTTTTCCTGATCTTCTTTCTTCATTAGTATTTGATGGTACCGTTGTGTAGCATCCATAAAAGTTATACAAACAGTGACCGACAGTGGAGATTACCAGTTGATCTATCGTGGGCAATAAATAGCTATCTTTAGGGCATGCTTTATTGAGGTTGGTATAATCCATACAGATCCTGTATTTGCCATTGGATTTTTTTACTAGCACTACATTAGCCACCCATTCTATATGTGTTACTTTTTTAATGAATTCAGCTTTCAACAGCTTCTTTGTTTCTTCAGCAATTATCTTTTATCTTTCATATGTAAAGGTCCTTTTTTTCTGAATGACTAGCTTATCTTGGTTTGATATTCAAACTATGTGAGGCAATTTGAGGATCTACTCTAGTGATTTTAAATGCTTAAAAGGCAAAGTTGCCTAAGTTTTTAATAAGGACCTCACTTATTCCATGCTTAACCTCACTATCAAGCTCGTTACCAATCCTTATCGTCTTTCCACTAGTGATCTATAATGTCTAAACCTAGTTATTTAGCTCAGGGTTGGCTCCTTATTTCTCTGTTTCCTAATATTTTAGAGGAAATGCCTCTATCCAAGGTTTGAATGCCATCTAGTAGCATTGCTTGGCATATGCTAATCTCTATGAATTATTAGGACTCGACCTTCAATAGGAATCGTTATGGTTAGAAACCAGATGCTCATGACTACATCGATCTCATAAAGTATTGGTCGGCCTACAATGCCATTGTATATGAACAAGAGATCCACCACATGAAACTGAGCTTTAATCATCTTCACTTCTCCATCTTGGTCTCTAAATTCTAGACTCAACTCTATTAATCCCATTGGTTGTGTGGTTCCTCTATAAAATCTTCTAATGGGATTTTGAATAGCTTTCAAATCAATAACAGAACCTCCTATTGCTTTGTAGGCATTCAAGAGAGTGCGTTGATAGTGCTCCCATCATCGATTGGTAATCTTTTCACCAAGTAATTATTGATGAAAGCGCTTCCTGTAAGTGCATCATTGTGAGGGTGCTGAACATGTTTCCTGTATTCAAGACCAAACATGATAGTCTGCTTTTTTTCATTGACTGACCCTTCTTCTCTGCAGGATCTCTTAGGTCTCTTCTCTGTAATTTCTCCTTTAACAATCATGTTAATAATGTTTGCTAGTTCATTATGGGCTTTCTTTGGTTCTAGCCTATCCCTATCTTGACCATCTGAATCTCTGCTTCCTCTAGATATGTCAGTCAAGTTACCAAGTTTACCATTTTGTATTAATATTTCTATGGTGTTCTTTAATTCTTGACATGCCTTAGTTTCATGCCCGTCTAGTGGTATTGGCAGTAGTACCTCATATTTTGCATGGCTCTCCTGGTTTGGCTTTGTCTTTTGGCTGGGGTTATGCCCACACCATTTTATTTGAACTATATGAGGATCTTAGATTTAGAGGTATTTAGTGGCATATACCTCTCAACTTCCCTTTCAAATCCTTATGCCATGTTCTAAAGTTAGATCACTAGAAGCTCTTGATTGATGCTTTCTCGTCGTCCCGATGCATTCTCCTATCTTTGTCCATCTTTATCATCTTTATTGTCATAGCCATTATCTCAGCAAAAGTGTCGGGTTCCTTATCATGTTGTAAGCACCCAATTTCGTGGTGCAATTGTGCACAGTATGACGAAAGCCCTTATAATGAAAAATTAATCGAGAAATTGATCTCCAGTGTTGAAATTTGAGATTTTAAGGACTAAATTGTAGCATTTTTTTGGACCTAATTGCAAAATTTTAATTTTAGAAATTTTTTAAAATTTTTCAGGACCGTATAAGCAAAATGCCAGTTGGCATTTGGCAAATGTTGATCGGTATTTACTGGCATTACACATTACGGAGCATTTTTACTTTTTTTAGTATATTCAATTTTTAATGTTTTTTTTATTCTCTGATTAGTCTGAAATTGATTTATTTTAATAAAGAAACTAATTCTAATATTTGTCATGTATAGTACGCGTAATTTCCTTTTCTCCTAATTTTTTATTTTGAAAAAAAATAGCCTCTCCTTTGATCACGCAAGAGGTTAGTAGTGTTGTGATCACGCGAGAGTTATTAGCTGAGGATAAAAGGAAAGGGAAGTGACAAAGAGAGGGGGTGGCGTTCAGGAGAGAGGTTAGGGTTTTGAAAATTTTGAGAGAAAAATTAACATAAAAAGAAAGAAAACCTTCTACTACAGGATTTCAAAGAAACCTTTTTCAAAGGGAAGAAAAGATGCTTTTTTTTTAATTCCAGGAAATCAAGAAGAAAAGCAATAGAGTCAATTCCAAATGGTGAAAATCACAGTCTGAGGGGCCATCTAACTGCATCTGCATAGCATCCTTTTCACTTATTTACTTTTCCTTTTCTTTTAATTTAATCTCTTTGTTTTAATTATTAAGTTGATTACTGATTAAATTTTATTGTTTTGTTTTTTTATTAGCTTTTGCTCTTTGGTGCTCTGGGAATGAGGATTGGTTATGATGCAATATTTGAATAGTAATATTGAAGAATCCATGGAATGTCATGGATCAAAACTTGTGAAACCTCATAGAATTTAGGATTTTTTTTTATTTCTCTATGTTATTTGTTCATTTATTGCTTATGGGTTGTAATTAAATTTTCTTTTAATTCTTTGTACTGTAAATTATAATAGCTCCAATAGTGGGAAAATAGTGAAATTCTAAATTCTCTGCACTAAAATTGATTAGCAATTAGGGTTTCACTGGGTAAAAATCAATTAAAATCAATGATGGCAGTAGTAAATTAGGGTTTGCATGTAATTGATTTAGGTTTTTTAGAAAATCATATAAATTTTGTGTTTGATCTGATTATATTATGATTTTTTTGTTTGGGTTTTATTTTTTTGGTCTTTTAATTCTTTGGGCCCCAAGCTCATGATTAGGTCCAATTCACCTAAAATAGGTTTATAAATAATTTAGGTTAATTAATTAATTAAAATAAATTTAGGCCCATTAGGTTAATTTAGACTTAGGCTCATTTTTTAACTAAAATTAATTTAGACTTAGCTTAGCCCATTTATTTTCATTTCCTTTAAAATAAATAGACTTAGGCCCAAATTTCTCTTAAAATAAACTCAAGCTAGACTAGGCCCACTTATAAAATCCAATTTATTTAAAACTTATAGATTTAGGCCCACCTTTAGATAATTAAAATCAATAGACTTAAGCTCACTAATGACAATATAGGCCCACCTTTAGTCTATTTCATTTGTAAATAAAAAATGTAAATCTAGCTAACTTTCAATAAAATTAACCTAGTTTATACTTAGGGATGATACACTTGAATGCATTTTTTAAGTGTGATTTTATTGACTAGATGCCTTAGGGTCAGATGGATGTTCAAATAGGATTTAATAAAATTGCATGTAATTATAGAATGAAGAATAATTTATAAAGAAATTTTAAATGAACATGAGACTAAGAGAAGTTAGTATTCCGTTTCCAGAATCTCCTGGTAGTATTGCTAGCTTCTTTTAGAGAATTGAGTACCACCTTTAAATTTGTCCCAGTTATTACCCTAGGTGGCAACTCCTTATCTCCACGCCATGTCCTTATGATAATGGTTAGTGTGTTCTCTAGGGCCCTTAGCCCAAACAGTGTCGCAGTTACTAAAATCTTGGACACGTGCTAAACGCCATTGTCTACACTTGTCCTTGAGCTTCCCCAGTCGAGTCCTATTCTTTAAAGCCTCCATGGCTACCTCATTGAGTAAATTTTCAATTTGCATGGCTGCCTTGTTGAATCGATCTAAATAGCTTCTCAATGACTCAGTGAGCTCCTGTCGACACATCCAAAAATCATTGATATTTTTAAATTGATTTGATAAGCACTAATAAGGCACCATTAGCAGTAGTTGCTAGGCTGTTTGTGCTATCTTTAGAGGGAATGACTGTAAATTGGTGTCACGGGATGGGAAAATCTATAAGAATTGACTGGAAGGAATTATGTTCTACTTTTTAAAATGATATGATTATAACACCAAACTAGAAATGTCCATCAAAGACTTAGAACTAACAAAGTAGAAACCCAATGAATCCTTCCCTAATTTCCTTACCAGGTTCATGAATAATGCAGCACTAATGAAGAATAAGCTGGCTGAAAAGGATCAAGTTAGGATAGTAGTCTGTAATGTGTCACCTAATCTGGCTAAGAGATTATAGATGATGAACCCCAAAAAATTTATACACCTGTATGATAATGATCTATGAGAAGAAAAGATTGAGAGTGAGAAGAAGAAGAGAAATGCTAGAAGCACCGAAACCCAAAATTACCCAATTGGGGGCACACAACAAGGAAGTACTAGTCGAGCTGTGGAGGTGCATGCAGTTCAACAACCTTCAAGATTCTCTAAATTTAACCAACCACTCTCCAAAGTCCTAGAACAATTAATCCAAAAAGACCTACTTCGACCCTTAACCTTTTATAAGCCACCAAACCTAAACATCCCCGGCTATAACCCTAACAGTTACTGCTTCCACCAAGTTACTGGTCATTCCACAGACAACTGTATCCATCTAAAACATGAAATCTAAAACCTTATAGACTTTAGAAAAATCACAAACCCTGAAATTCCAATTCTAACCCAAACACCAGAACTAACCCTTTCCCAAACTACCAAAATGTCCCACCACCGGCCACCATGATGACCAACTCAGGAGTTAGCGAAGAAGAAGTGCTAAACTCCTTTGAAAGCCTAAACCCTACAGCTAATAAAGAATCTCTAGGACAACCACAGAGAGGAGTGGAGGATTTATTGGGCCAGCCCTCATGCAAGTTTAATTACAAGGTGTTCAACTCAAAACCACCCTCTATTAATATCCATATTGAATCAATTGGGCTCTCAGGTTAGGGTGATGAGTTTAATGATAAGCAAATGAAAGAAGAAAATCAACCTTTAGCTCCTAAATAGTCTTAAGAAGGAGTTAAAGATCTGCTCAACCAACACTTAGGCAAGCTCAATATGGAAGAGTTGAAAGGGAAAGAAACATGCGCAATGGAAGTATGGAAAGATAGGAAAAGAGATCAAATCATTAGAGTTATTGACATCTAGTATGACTCTGATGAAGAGAGCCTAGGTGGTCTTGATGTGTGGAGTGATGATCCTAAGGTGAATCATATCACTAGAAGTGGAAAGAATTACAAAGTAGTTGAAAAGAAAATCAAGAAAGTCACAAAAAGAGAAGAAACAAAAGATACAAAAGTAGAGGAAGAATAAAAATAAAACCTGATTTTGGAATAACTAAAGAAGGCTAAAGAAAATGTTAGGGTTTAGGAACTACTAATGCATTCAGGCAGCCATAGAAGAGCTCTTGTCAAAGCTCTATCAAACATGATGATTCTGCTATTAATATTTGTCCCTTAAAAATTATACCTAATTTAGGTTTGAAGGCTGATGACCTAACAGATTCAAACCTCATAATCAGAGCCTATGATGACAGCACTAGGAATATGGAGGGGACATTCCAAGCTCTAATTAAAACAAGACCTGTGATCAACTACTGAGTTTACTATAATGGATATTCCAGTCACTTATGCCTTGTTATTGGTAAGGCCATGGTTTCATGCTTTAGGAGGGGTACCCTCAACTGTGCATCAAAAGATAAAATTCCCTTATAAAGGAGAAGTTGTGACAATAAAAGCTAGGACCAATGCTGTTGTGGCAACCATATTGGATAAACAAAATCAAATGTGTGCACCCCCTAGTTTCCAGATTACTGGGATATTTAATAGAACTAAAATAGATCTGAGAGTAGCAAAAATAGTGGAGAGTATGAATTACCGGCTTAGGTAAGGGCTGGGGAAGAATGAGTAAGGAAGCCGTAGTCTTCCAGAGTCAAAAGTCAAGGCAACATAACTGGTTTGGGTTATGTTGAAGAAACAAAGCCGATAAGCAAAAGAGCTAGGAAAAGGTTTAATGCCAAACAAAGGAAGCTCTAAAAAAGATTAGGCTGATAAGTGAGAATTTCATCAGGCCAAGGGAAGGAAAATACTATTTGGGAGCTAAGGAATCAATATTACTAGAGGAGATGTTCTTGGGTTTGAGATCTTCAAGGAGCATATTATGGAGAACTTGGTGAAAGACAATAAAGAGGGAGTGATGAAGCTGGCAGCTGAGAGAATAAGTAATGTTGTTGTCGAAGAGCTGCTGTGTCTGCCACCTGAAGAAGAGCCACCCTAGGATTTAGCCACTATCATTAGTGATAGCTTTATTAATGTTTTTTATGATAAAAATGACGTAATAACATCCGGTCTATTTGAGGATAAAAACTCTATTTTTCCATAGTCAATGATATGAATGTTGGTTTAGCTTACTTGTATAATGTGCATCCTGATAGTTTTATGCATTATAACTTTGATCATTCATGCATGTTTGACATCACTTCAATTCAATTTGATTTATTTAACATGGGCACAAATGATAATCCTAAGAATGTTTATATATCACATAAGGTAACTCCTGAAAAGAGGGAAAATTTTTAAAGAATATTAATAAAAAGAAACGTAGTATTTGCTTGGACTTAAGAGGATATGTCAGGTTTAAACAAGGACATTGCAGAGCATCACATTCCCACTTATCCAGAAATTAAACCTGTTATGCAGAAACTACATAGGCTAAGACCAGAGTGGACTGAAAAGATAAGAGAGGAAATTGCTAAACAAATCTAGGCTAACTTTCTAAAAGTAATAGATTATCCTCAATGGTTAGCAAACACAGTGCCAGTACCCAAGAAAGATGGTAAGGTATGTATGTGTGTAGATTTTAGGGATCTAAACAAAGCATGTATGAAGGATGACTTCCCTTTACCTCATATCAATATAATAGTGGATAGTGTGGCGTCAAGTGTGATGTACTCTTTCTGGATGGGTTCTTTGGTTATAATCAGATAATGATGGCAGTTATGGATAAGATCAAAACAACTTTCATCATATAATGGGGGACATATTGATATAAGGTTATGCCTTTCGGGTTAAAGAATGCAGGTGCAATATATCAAAGGGCAGCCACTACTCTTTTTCATGACATGATACATAAGAAAATGGAGGTATATATGGATGATATGATGGTTAAGTCAGAAACAAGAGAGGGACACTTTGAATCTCTAGATAAGTTCTTAACTCAAATTGAGAGATACAATCTGAGGCTCAACTCGAAGAAGTGTATTTTTGGGGTTACTTTAGGAAAATTATTAGGGCATATAGTTGGCAGTTGAGGATTTAAAATGGATCTAGATAAAGTGAAAGCTATTCAGGAAATGACAACACCAAAGACAAAAAGAGAAGTGAAAGGGTTTATTGGTAGGTTACAGTCTATTAGTAGGTTTATCGCAAAGATTACTAATATTTGTGACCCTATTTTCAAACTCTTAAGGAAAAACCAGCTAGTAAAGTGGAACAATGATTTTTAGAACACATTTAAAACAATTAAAGAATATCTCGCCACTCCGACTATACTGTAGCCACTGAGGCAAGGTAAGTCATTGATCCTGTACTTGGCCTTACAGGAAAATGCAATGAGGGAAATGCTAGCACAAGAAGGACTGGAGGGGATAGAGCATGCAGTGTATTACCTCAGCAAGAAGTTCCTATCATATAAGGAAAAGTATGACTTGGTTGAGAAGACGTGTTTAATCATGATCTGGGCAACAAGAAAGTTGTGGCACTACTTTCAGTCCTATAAGGTTCAAGCTATTTCAAAGATAGTTCCCTTAAGATACTTATTTCAAGCGCCTGTTTTAACTGGAAGGATGTCTCGATGACTAGTACTCCCAACTGAGTTTGATATAGACTACATCACCATGAAAGTCATTAAGGGAAGGGTAGTAGCAGAATTCCTAGCTCAAAATGCGGTCGAAGGTGATGAATAGTGGAACTTAGAGTTTCTAGATGAAAACTTGACAGTCATAGAGCATCAAGAGTGGAAGCTCTACTTCGATGGGGCTATAAATAACAAAGGAGTAATTCTTGTTACGCTAGAAGGAGAAACTATACCAATGGCCAAGAAATTAGATTTTAAGGTAATGAATAATTTGGCCAAGTATGAAGCATGCATCTACGAAATTGCAGTAGCTCTAGCAACTGAGGCAAAGGAATTGTTGGTTTATAGGGATTCAATGTTAGTAGTTAGCTAAGCTAATAAAGAATGGGAAGTGAAAGAAGATAAACTGAAACCATATATTTGCTATTTAAAAGCTTTAATAAAGAACTTCAATAAATGTCTCTTTATCCATTTGTCACTATACGACAATTAGATGGCATATGCATTGGCAACACTCTCTTCAATGTGGGATAGTGCGACGGGATTAACTATAAAGCCTTTAGTAAGAGCTCCATGTTATAGGGAAGTGCATATTATGAATGTTTAAATAGGGCCTAAAGAGAAACCGTGGTTTTATGATATTCAAAGGTTTATTAAGGAAAGGAAGTATCCTAATGAAGCGACCTCAAAAGAGAGATATGCTCTTCATATTCTTGCACGTAAGTATGCAAGTCATGATGAAGTATTATATAAAAGAATGCCAAATAGAATGTAGTTCAAATGTCTTACAAAAGATGAAGCTAAAAAGGTGATGAAAGAGATTCATGTAAGAGCTTATGCTTCTCACATGAACAAGATGATCCTAACTAAGAAACTACTTAGGCAAGGATATTATTGGATGAGTATGGAAAAAGATTGTATCAAAATAGTGAGGTAATGTCATTAGTATTAAATTTATGGGAATTTTAACCATTTACCTCCTATGGTGCTAAATAGTTTATCGTAACCTTGGCCCTTTGCAACCTAGGGGATTGATATTATAGGAGAAATAAGGTCAACAGCATCAAAAAGGCACAAGTACATAGTTGTGGTAATAAATTACTTCTCTAGATGGGTAGAGGACAAATCCTTCAATGCCATGAAAGCAAAATAGATGGCGTGGTTTATTGAGAAAAGCCTTATCTGTAGGTACAGGGTTCCACATCACATTATGATAGATAATGGTGTCCAATTTTAGGCAGAAACAGTGGAATTATTGTAGAAGTATAGGATTGAGAATCATAAGTCTTCACTATATCGTCCTTAAGCCAATGAAGCGATAGAAGCAGCTAACAAAAATGTCAAGAAAATCCTCTCTAAAATGGTCAAGACTTACAAAGATTGGTCTGAGTTCCTTCCTTTCGCTTTATGGGGATATAGGACTACAGCTAGAATAGCCACAAACCAAAATGGGCAGGATCGTATTTAGTCAAATCAATTCTTCATAAAGGAGCTGCGAAGACATCATATATGGATGGGAATGAATTCATGGAGCCTGTTAACCTAGATCGCCTTAAGAGATACTACCTGTAAGAGTAAGATAAAAGTAGTAAAAAGAAAATAAAGTTCGCTGATTAGAAAACCTGAAAAGGCTAATCGTGCAAAAGTTAGGACATTCTCGCTGTTCAGGAAACCCATAAAGGGCTGGCAGGCAAAAATTAAGGAATAAAAATAAAAGAGATGATCTCATTGGCTAGAAAACCCACAAAGGGCTAGTTAGGCAAAAATTAAGGTAAATAAATAAGAGAAAAAAATATTCAGCTAGAAAATCTGAAAGGACTAGTTGATAACGGGAGTTATATCAGGTGATGCAATAAATGTACTCATTTTATCCCTAATTAATAAATCCTCTTAAAATTGAATTTTTGTTTTAACATTACATATTCTATCTTATTTAAAATGCATAAGTACTAGAAAGGAAAACAGAACATGAAAACTTAAAATCAGCTCTATGAGACCAATTCCTATTGATGTCTGTGTTTCTTCTTTTGTGACTCATCATGCAAAGCTTGAGTCCTCTTGTATCTTGAGAATCCTGGTGGCTTCAAGGCTTATGCCACAACCTAGGTCTTATAATTATCATTAATAGCTCTATCAGCATCCAAGTGTATGTTATGCTCAAGAATCCTATAAGGCCATAAATCCTTGACCCTATCTAAAAAATCTTATCTGAGGGGGAAGCCTTCAAAGTCAGTCAGAATGGTAACTATGAATTGTGGGCAGCCATACTGACGATAAAGGCGGGAAGGAGAAAAGAAAGTTGAGAAATGCAACCTTGGGATGGGAACATAATGCATATAGGTCAAGGGTCATAAACTTCAGCGTCTACTAGGGGCATATCCATGTAATCTCAGCATCTGTAATGCCCTATAACCAGTTCACCCACTAGTCTACAGTATGCCTGCCTTCACCTTCAATGGGCGAGATTGTAGTTGATGAAGCTAATAGGATAAAGAGTTAATAAGAACAATAAGCAAGCTCAACTTCTCCTGTAACCAGATCTGGAAAATACAAAAATACATAAAAAAAAATGAAAGCCCACTAAGTTAAAAACCCAAGAGGATGGCTTAGGAAAAAGTTAGGGCAAGCCTGCTAAGTTAAAAACCCAAAAGGGTGGCTTAGGCAAAAAAAAAAGGATCTTGGTCACATACCTGGAGGAGAAGTAAACTGCCCAAAAGACGACATTGGACTTTGAAGTTATCTAGCCTAATAATGGTGTCAGCAAGAATAATAGGTATAGGATCGACCCCAGTCTCTACTTGTTCTAAGATACCCCCGATCCTAGTATCATCATCCCCATAGGAAGAAACTAAGAGAAATTGAGCGTAAAGGCAGAAAGTAATAGTTATAGTCCAAGTAACACTATGCTTATCCTTGGTCTCACATGCAGCAATTAAGGAAGACAGATTGATAGTCCCAGGGTTACGAGCAAAAAGATAAATATCACCAGGGGGCATATCAATGAAAGTAACAAGCTTATTTAGGAATCGCATACCTAAATTAGACAGAGCAATAGCATCAATAGATTCAAACGAGCACCCTAGGATGGCAGCAAATTCTTCAGCCATAGGACACAACTCTTGACCATTGAACCTAAATATGTGATCCTTTGAACTCCAGAATGTTGCAACATCATGTAAGAAATTATCATCTATCTTCAGATGTTGAAAAGATTTTAAGGGTTTGATATGCAAGGGTTGAAGCTTATTCTAATCATCACCATTAAGGCTCTTGAGAAACTTCTTCATCAGTTAGAGAGAAGCTTGAGTCATGATGAGAATGAAGAAAAAGGAATAGTGCAACTATTCTCTTTTAAGCTTTTTATAAGGCGAGAAGCTAAATTTGGATGGGATTGGGATTCTTCTAATCGATATAGATAATGGATGATAGATAAATGATAAGGACAAATGGATATGGAAAGATGATAAACAAAGGGTAAATAGTTTAATTATCTAACTATCTTAATTATTTAAAACCTTTATCCATTTACTTAAGTCTGATTTAAGAAATTTGAATTCATATCAAGACACAGATTAGTTTAACATAGTGCATACAAACAATACAGAATTCAGAACACAGCAGTATGATAAAAAAGTTTGATAGCCTAGATCAATCATCCTAAGCCCCAGAATCCAGCCATGGGCTCCATCCTTTAGTAGGATCATCTCAATGAAAAGTGTCCAGAGGTCTGACAGATAAAGTCCCAGCACTATGAGGATTAATGCCTAAATTTGTAACCTGTCGACGAAGCATCTCGATCTCATGCTTCATATCACTATAGTAGCTCTGTACATATAGGAAGTAACAGGTCATGTGCATTTCATACATAACATGCATACATTTGCACTCCAAATGTATATACTTACCCTTCAACTATTTGTAACCTGTATAGTAAATAACCTTTGAGATAAGGCAAGTCTATGCAAGTACTTCGCTTGTGTTCGAGGAACCTATTTTATAGATTTACTAAAATTAGTGTCAAGTGTATAAATCATACAGGGAATAAGTCAGAAAGACTCATATGAGAAGCATCTGCTGCAGAAAAGATAGAAAGCTTATCATCACTGAAATGCATTTACTGCTCAACTAGAGTCCGAACAATAGGAGCCCAGTAGAACATGGACCTATCTGGGAGAGAAACATTACTAAAGGTAACACTAGCAAAGGCCCCATCGTAACTAGTCCCAATATGCTGAGTAGAATGTGCATGGCTAGGTCTGAACCTAAGACCCTCAAAATCAAGAGCAATATAAGTAACAAGAACAATCTCAGACTCAAGAATGGTCTCAGCCCCTTGAGTAGTCTCAGTCTCCCCCTCCATCACCTCATCAACAGGAGAGCCAATCTCCTCGAGCTGAGAATAAAGCATGAATTCCAAAAAAAAATTAAAAAATGATTAGAATTTACCTCAGCACAGTCAATAGGAATCTGCTCTAAGAGATGCTCATGAATGAACTGCTGGTAATGTCGTGATCGCTTGAGGAAGGTCGAAGCATTATATCCCTGAAGTGCCTCTGTTAGCTCTAAACCTATCATATGAGAACTGCATAACATAAAAGAAGGGACATCAGATGGAATATGATGTTGGGAAGGTATAGAAGACCAACGACGCACTCACTCTCCTAAATACCACATCCGACAACCATATCCAAGAAGTAGAACCCTCATAGACTCAAGTTATACTGCACTAGCCATAAAGTCATATCTTTGGACATCATCAGCTTCCGCCAACCAATCAGAATTAATATGCAAAATCATGTTAATTAATTTTTATTTTCATTAAATGATGAAGTACTAATGAATTTTCTTTTTAGCAAGTACCACTCGACAGTATTCAGTTGATCATGATAGGTCTGAAGAGTGTTTCCGGCACTAGCTAAATGCGAAGAGCCCCATCTCTGCATTAGAGCAAGACTTCTATCAGAACTAATAGTATCAAAGCCCCTAATCAACTCGATATCTATGCTCCAGATCTGAAAGAGAAAAATAAATAAGTCAACAAGTCATACAGAAAGTAGGGATGGTAACCAGTTGGGAAAAGATGACATACATACAAGACATGCCAAAAGCCACACATCGTGACAGCACTATCTACAGACAGTGTCCAGTTTATAGTAAAGACAACTAACTAATCCTAAGACAAAAGGTTGAGAAACTCAACACCACTATACTTGAACAACTTGGAGTTAGGCCTTCTTTTTGCACTATTACAAATACAAAAATAATGGGAAAAATTAGCAAGTGCAGCAGATCCCTAATCAAGTGTGGCAACCCGACCTAAGTTATGGAGTGGGCCAAGCAGAGCAATACTCCTCATTACCGATCTCGCAAAAGAGGGTTGTACCTAACAGTATCGAAAGGAGACACCTCACTTTATGAGCGATCTGATGAGGAGTGGTGGTAGGAAGGCATCTAAATCCCTCAACTAACAATGAAAGGAGAACATTCTTCTGATTCTTCCACGTTAGAGTGAACCCGATCAAATCTCGCACATATTGACTCCTCGCATTCTCAGGGAGACTACAATAATCAATATCGAAGGAAATAGGAGTCCCTCTGAAAGCAATCCCAGTGATTGTGGAAAAACTCATTGGCAAAACAGTTAGCTCGCCTACACGGGTGTGGAAAGAATGAGCAGAAATAAGTAAAATGTTACCTCATTACCAACATCTGTATACCTATGGAGGTGTAAGTAAGTCAAAGGAAGAATAAAAGAGCCTTCTTGAAGTTCGAGGTTGTTCTGAGGAAAATGGAGAGGTTGAGTAACTGGGTCTACTAGAATGTCTACTCTCCTACGTACTCTATGTTATGGGTCAACCATAGGATCTGACTAATTATAGATTGGACATTAGATGATCAAAAAATCAAGAAATGAAAATCAATACAAGGAAAGAAAATAAAAGATAAGAAAATGAGGAATGAACAAGATATGCAAAAAGGGAAGTAATAAATAATGTCCATTTTAGTCCCTTAGTTATGCTTGTATTTAAATTTAAGTTATTTCTTTGCAATCCAATCCATAATTGCATTTTAATTACGAACTAGTTCCTAATTAATTCATCAAAATCCACATCATTAATAATCAATAGCATACCTCCATCTATATTTATTCTAGATCCTCAGTCAAGTACAGAATATAAAATGTAAATACATAATTCAATTTTTGCATTTTACATACATTATTTCAACCAAAGGATTTTAAATTCATATACTGCCCATGATTATGTTATGTATTGCACAGTAGTCACAACCTTCACTATGTTATATGTTGCATAGTAGTTATGATATAAGTTGCTAAATTCATAATTTGCTAGACATTCCATGAGATCTATAGCAAATTTGACAATTGCACTTTTATTAGTAGCTACACTGTAGTTATAACATTTTTTAAAAAAGTCATCGTTAGACATCCCACAGGGAATATAACGAAACTCATTATCACTAGATGTCCTACAAGGAATATAGTGTGTGCATCGTTAAACATCCTACAAGGAATATAGTGTGTGCATTGTTAAACGTTCTATAGGGAATGTAACAAAATTCATCATTGTTAGACATTCCACAGGAACTGTAGCAGATTTTCAATTCATCATTGCTAAACGTTCTATAGGAACTGTAGTAGACTTGCAATTCATGATCGCTAAATGTCCCATAGGGAATATAGCAAAACTCATTTGTATAAAATTCATCAGACATTCCATAGGAAATATAGTGAGACTTGATAAACATTGCATTCACTTAAAATTGCACAGCAATTTAAGCTTCAACCTGTCAATTAGGATGCAACTAGGTATCCTAGTTCTTTCCTTCAAAATTATGTGCTTCTACTGCTTTGTCGCAATTTGTCAAGCAAACAACAACAAAAGGGGGTAACTGTAAGCACCAAATTTTGCTATGCAATTTTGCAAAGTACAATGAAAGAACCTGTGATGAAAAATTAAGCGAGAAATTGATATCTAGTATTGAAATTTGAGATTTCAAGGACTAAATTGTAGTGTTTTTTAGACCTAATTGCAAAATCTTAACTTTAGAAGTTTTTTAAATTTTTAAAATTTTTCAGGACCGTATAAGCAAAATGCCAAACGCCAATCGGCATTTGCTAAACACCGATTAGCATTACGCATTATGGAGTATTTTTGCTTTTTTTTAGTATATTCAATTTTTTTTAGTGTTTTTCTATTCTCTGATTGGTCTGAAATTGATTTATTTTAATAAAGAAACTAATTTTAATATCTTTCATGTACAGTACGCATAATATCCTTTTATCCTGATTTTTTATTTTGAAAAAAACAGCCTCTCCTGTGATCACCCAAGAGGTTAGCAATGTTGTGATCACGCGAGAGTTGTTAACTGAGATAAAAGGAAAGGGAAGTGACAAAGAAAAGGGGTGGTGTTCTAGAAAGAGGTTAGAGTTTTGAAAATTTTGAGAGAAAAATTAACACATAAAGAAAAAAAAAACCTTCTACTACACAATTTCAAAAAAACCTTTTTCAAAGGGAAGAAAATATATATTTTTTTAAGTCCAAGAAATCAAAAAGAAAAGCAATAGAGTTAATTCCAAATGGTGAAAATCATAGTCTGAAGGGCCATCTAACTACATCTGCATAACATCCCTTTCACTTCTTTGCTTCTTCTTTTCTTTTAATTTAATCTCTTTGTTTTAATTATTGAGTTGATTAGTGATTAAATTTTGTTCTTTTGTTTTTTTTTTGGCTTTTGCTCTATGGTTCTTTGGGAATGAGGATTGGCTACGCTGTAGTATTTGAACAGTAATCTTGAAGAATCCATGGAATGCCATAAATCAAAACTTGTGAAACCCCATAAAATTTAGGAATTTTTTATTTCTCTGTGTTATTTATTCATTTATTGCTTATGGGTTATAATTAAATTTTCCTTTAATTATCTGTATTGTAAGTTATAATATCCCCAATAGTGGAATTCTAAATTCTCTGCACTACAATTGATTAGTAATTAAGGTTTCACTAGGTAAAAATCAATGATGGCAATAGTAAATTAAGGTTTACATGTAATTGATTTAGGTTTTTTAGAAAATCATATAAATTTTTTGTTTGATCTGATTGTGTTATGATTTTTTGTTTGGGTTTTATTTATTTATTTTTTTTTGTCTTTTAATTCTTTGGGCTCCAAGCCTATGATTAAGTCTAAATCACTTAAAATAGGTTTATAAATAATTTAGGTTAATTAATTAATTAAAATAAATTTAGGCCCATTAGGTTAATTTAGACTTAGGCTCATTTTTTAACTAAAATTAATTTAGACTTAGTTTAGCCCATTTAATTTCATTTCCTTTAAAATAAATAGACTTAGGCCACATTTCACTTAAAATAAAATCAAGCTAGACTAGGCCTACTTATAAAATCCAATTTCTTTAAAACTTATAGATTCAGGCCCACCTTTAGATAATTAAAATCAATAGACTTAAGCTGACTAATCAAAATGTAGGTCCACCTTTAGTCTATTTCATTTATAAATAAAAAAAGTAATTTTAGCTAACTTTTAATAAAATTAACCTAGCTTAGACTTAGGGATGATACGCTTGAATGCATTCTTTATATGTGATTTTATTCACTAGATGTCTTAGGGTTAGATGGATGTTCAAATAGGGTTTAATAAAATTGCATGTAATTAGAGAATGAAGTAATAATTTATAAAGTAATTCTAAATGAACATGAGACTAAGAGAAGTTAGTATTCCATTTCCAGAATCCCCTGGTTATGTTGCTAGCTTCTTTTAAAGAATCAAGTACCACCTTTCTATTTGTTCCAGTTATTACCTTGGGTGGTGACTCCTCATCTCCACATCATGTCTTTATGACAATAGTTAATGTGTTCTCTAGGGTCCTGAGCCCAAACAGTGTCATGGTTGCTAAAATCTAGGACACGCGCTACACCCCACCTTATACACTTGTCCTTAAGCTTCCCCAGTCGAGTCCCATTCTTTAAAGCCTCTATGACTAGCTCATTGACAAAATTGTCAATTTGCATAGCTGCCTTGTTAAATCGATCTAAATAGCTTCTCAATGAGCTCCTGTCAACACATCCAAAAATCATTGATATTTTTAGCTGATAGGACATTAATGATGAACCAAGTTTGGAATTTCTCGGCTAACTCTTTGAAAGAGGAGATAGAATTCTCAAGGAGTCGATGGAACCATTTATGAGCATTCTTGGTGAGTGTACTTGAAAAGACTTTACACATGATTTCATTATTCACATTCTAAAGGAACTTCCTAGTTCTGAACAAGGATATATGGTTGATTGGATCTCCTCTTCCATTAAATTAATCTAACTGTGACATTCTAAATTTGGTTAGAATCTCCATCTAGATTATTCTGCTTACAAAGGGTGTCTTCCCTTCCACAATGCATTCATCTTCTTTCCTTGGCACGGTATGAGCTTTATGCATAATCTCTTCAACCTTTTAAGCTATTTTTAAATCATCAAGGGCTAAGATTGTCGAGTTGGATTCTCCTTCTGAAGCTTTATGTTTTCTCTGTTTCCTCCAGACACCTCCGGAGCTACTGATAGTCATATTATTTCTTGTGTGAGTTGTTCTGGGATTGCCACTTTGAATTAGGGCATTCAATTATTGTTGCATTAGGGTCATCTAGGTTTGAATATTTTGAATCATCGCTTCTTTGCTTACTAAGGATAGGTTTAGTGTGTAGGCTACTATGTTTAGGTTAGGTGTGTTCATGGCAAGTGTTTTTGATAGGCTCAAAAAAGGTACAGAAGGAATAGGTCTGTTATGATATTGAAGAGGAGCATAATAAAGGAGGTCGATACCAAGAGCTAGCCACCCTTGAGTATTACTAGGTAGAATTTATGTACCAGTCATAGCCTGAAATAAAGGTCCAACATGTTGAAAAGGGGCCAATGGAATTATCATTTGAATAAGTATTAATAAGTTAATTGGAAGAATGGGAGTATATAAGTTGATGTCTGTATCTAAAGTTGAGACTAGTAGTGGACTAAAAGTCATGATGCTAAGGTCTTGGTTGGTAGATGCTTAGATGGCTTTTAACCTAAGAGTTCCCACAGATAACGTCACTTGATAACTTAATTCTAGAACTTCTAAGCTGGTAACCCTATAAGTGATCAACAAAGGGTAAAGTGAGAGGTGGCAAGGATCCCCATAAACCCTCTAATGCCAAAATCAAAGAATATAGAGAGATAAAGAGAGCAAGGAGTGTGAGAGAATGGAATGAATGAGAATGAGGGATATAGGGCCCTTCTTATAGGGATAGTGATGCTCAAACCTAAGAGGAATAAGATTCCTCTTTTATGAAAGTCTTATGCATATTAAGAGAGTGTTTCTTCCTATTCATAAGTCTCTTTAATTAGGAACTTTTTCCTATTTATTATAGGCGTCCTTCCTCTGTAAGTAACCTTGTTCAAGAAAATAAAAACCTTAGTTAAATAGAAATATGTACATGGGTATCATCCCTAATTCTCCTTCTAATTCATTTCATAAATGTTAACTACTTCTTTGTCCTAATCAATATTTAGAAATTTCCAATAAGTCAAACGAGAAGCAAAAATCTCAATTTGCATTTTTTTTAAAAAAAAAAAAAGCTTCCCCATTTTGTTTAGCCCATGAAAGAAAAACATCATATCAAACTATTCTATGGCAGAAATTTTTCATTTTTCAAGCATAAATTTCCTTTTCTTTTAATGGTGCAATCTTCATTTCTTCTCTTCTTCAATTTTTGTTTCTTTTTATCCCTTTTTTGGCAGTTGGGTTTTTTTTGTAGTGATAGCGTTGTGCTTTAGCTCAAAATATAATACGAAGAGTGATCCACGTTCTGGTATATTTGCTATTCTGCACATTTCTTATGCTTATTTATTGATTTTTAAAGGGTTTGCTTGCTTTGTTTATGTTTAGAGATGTTGATTTGTTGAAGTAAGGTTGACTTCGTAATGAGGCTGTCCTAAGATTTAATTGGGGTTGCGCTACAATATTAGTGAATTTAACTCATGTCCTTATTTTTATGCCCCTCTAGGTTAATGGGGTTTTTTTGTGTGGAGTTATTGATAGAAAGGTGAGCTTGATGAAATTGAGAGTTATTTGCAGCATTAGATCTTTCAACTTTCTCAAAATTTAGATGAAAGTGAGGATATACATTTGCAGCTTATAGTCATATTAATTTGGCATCATTGGCAACACTTGATGGGATGAAGTGACTATGACCACAACTTGTTTAAGATTAGAATTTAGCTGAGTTCACTTGACATGGGGCATTTGATTACAGAAATGGCATTTGCAATTCTAAATTTAAATTTTTTTTCTTTTCCTTATCAGTTAGGAATATTGAGTATGCTCCAAGGAAATTCCCCTTATTCTTTAATCTTTTAATTAAATTGAATTAGCAATTGAGCTTGAAAGTAGAACGTTTATAAGTTTGAAAGAGAAAAATTAAGTTTAATGACATAATATTTAATGGTGACCAACTCAAAATTATAAAATAGGATTATTGTAAAGGTTCATACTTGAACTTATTAATAATGCACTATCATATAAAAATATATGTTTGTGTGGGTGTATATATGTGTATTGATATGTAGAAGGATGAACCCAAGTTATGCTAGCAGAAGCAAGAATGACATGAGCAAGTTAAGACATAAGGTCCCATTTGCCCTAGAGCCTTCGACATTCCAAACAACCGGTAAAATTGTAGAGTCATCTGATTTGAAAACCTTTTGCTTTAATGAACTAAAGGAAGCTATAAATGACTTCAGTCCAAATGTTGTAATTGGTAGGTGAAATTTAGTTCTGTCTTCAGAAGGTGGATAAATATGCATTCATTAAAGGTTTTTTGGCCTAAGACTGGCACATGTATTACTATAAAGATGCTTAACAAAGAGCATTGCCAAAGTCAAGAAGACTAGTTGGTAAGTATCGTTTCTTTATCCTTGAGAATACTCCTATTTCTAAAGCTTTAACTCAACTTTTCATGGAATCCTTAAATGCCCCTACATAAGAGTTAGGATATAATTACATGTACAATAAATTACTAATCTTGGTAATTGATTCTTTAAATTATTTTTAAGGTCAGTGACCTAATTATTGTTGCAAAAGCTTATCAGATCATACCTTTTGAGTACACATCTCTATATATCTTATTTTGATTATGATTTTTTAGCCCTAGTTCATAGAAAACAATAGTTAGAAATAGGATTTATTACTTTTGTGTTGATGTGTTGTCAATAGGTAGAAATCAAATACTTTGGGTAACTATGTCATCTAAATCTTATGAAATTGATTAGTTAGTGCTTCGACGATGACTACCGATTGTTGGTCTATGAGTTTATGCCCAATCGTAGCTTGGAGAATTATCTTTAATAGTAAGTGCTTTAGTGTATCCTTTTTCAACCTTGTAACTCAAGATCTAAGAGTTTTCTATGACCTCAAATATGCATTTATAGGAGTAGGGATTCGCACTTTCAAATGGTATCTTGGAATCTTCTTATGAAAGTTGCCCTTAGTGTTGCTAAGTGTCTAGCATTTCACTTTATTACCCGATGGATGTGATATATTGAGATTTTAAGACTTCTAATATCCTTCTTGATGCAGTAAGTAAAAGGGTTCAATTACTAAATCTGATATCTGCATGGGTTACATTGTTATCAATTACTTAACAAATTTATTTTTAATTTGAAAATGATAGAACTACGATGTTGTTACAAAATAGTACATATAAAATAGGAATACCTTGATTATAGGATAATTTAAAATAAGAATAACTTAATTAGAGGAATTAGTCTAATATTTCCTAAAGTAGAGTAGTGATTGTATATATAAGCATGTACCTTGTATAGATTAAAATATATAGATTTTCTCTTCTTCTTTATATTATCATGGTATCAGAGCCCTAGGGTTTGGCTCAAATTTTTTTTTTGAGTCTACCTTATGAGCAAAAAACTAATTTTTTTAGTGATTTTTCCGTTGTTGCCCGGTGAGCAACAGTGTTATATGTTCTTATTCGACTATTTTAGAACATTCTATTTTCTTAACAGCAGTCTCCTTTAAATCATCTTCTTATTTCAAACCTTCTTATGTGGTTAGTTCCCTCATTAGCACTCTGGCTTCATATTCTCTTGCCTCTTATGTATTGTTTGGGTGATCTTTTGTAGGTAACTTAGTTATTAAGATCTTTGTGTTTTATTGGCTCTTAGTGTTATTTTTTTATCTTTGATTGGTTTATTAATATGATGGACGAACAAAAAAGTATTATTGATATTATTCATGTGATGTCAAAAATCACCAACCATAAATTAATGGGTTTCAAATTACTTGGCCTAGTCTAAGATAATTTAGATTTTTTTAAAAAGCATCTCTATAAATGCTCACCTTACCGATGCACCACCCACCTATAATACTAAACAAACTTGGCTTAGAGATTATGCTCGATTATTCTTACAAATTCAAAACTCTATTGACATTGAGATTGTATCTTTAATAAATCATTTTGAATATGTCAAAGAATTGATAGAGTACTTGGAGATTTTATATTCTGGGAAAGGTAACTTATCTCATGTCTATGAATTATGTAAAGACTTTTATCAAGCTGGCCAACAAGATCAGACTCTTTAGGCATACTTTATAAAATTTAAAAGGACTCATAAGGAGCTCAATATTTTACTTCCTTTTAGTTCTAATATAAAAGTTCAATAGGCACAATGAGAACAAATGGTTATCATAAGTTTTTTAGTTGGGCTTAATTCCTAATTTGAACCTACCAAATCTCAGATCCTCTCCAATACTGAAATCTTATCCCTTCAGGAGACATTCTCTCGATTTCTCAAGACAGATATTAGTGCTCTCCCTTCTAGTGCACTTATCAGTCGTAATACCATTAATCAAGGTAGAGGTCAAGGGAGAGGATTTAATACTCGGGACCATCAGAATTTAGCATCCGGGGGAGTGGTTTGTTATTACTATTATAAGGCAAGTCATACTCAAAAAACATGCAAAAAATTAGTCCACATGCCTCAAACTTCTCCAACAGCCCATGTTGTAACAATTAACCCACCATCTGGATAAACAATAGTTGTTTTTACAGAGGAGTTTGTGAAGTTCACTCAGTATCAGGAAGGATTAAAGTCCTTATCTCCTACTATCACTACTATCGTTGAATCAGGTAAACATCCTACATGGCTTCTTTCATCCTCATCTAAATGGATCATTGATTTGGGTGCAATCGATCATATTCCATCTCTTGTCTACATTTCAACCCCTTTCTTCCTCTACCCATGTCACACTAGCCAATGGATCTACCTCAAAAGTTTTTGGTTCTAGCACAGTCAACCCAACTTTTTCACTTTCATTATCTTTTATATTCAGTCTACCATAATTTTCATTTAATCTAATATTTGTCAACAAATTCACTCATTCATTAAATTTTTGTTCCTTATTTTACCTTGATTAATGTGTATTCTAGTATTTAATGACGAAGAAGACTAGTGGTACCAAACATGAATCAGGTGGTCTCTATGTTCTAGATAATCCAATTCCAAGACCTATTGCGTGTTCTAATACCTTAACATTGTTTGAAGTTCATTGTCGGTTGGGACATCCATCTCTTGCTTTACTCAAAAAGTTATATTTTATGTTTCACAATGTATCTACTTTGGATTGTAAGTCTTTTCAATTTTCTAAACATCATCATTTGTCTTCAAGCCCTAAAGTCAATAAAAAGGCTAGCTCTCCTTTTGAATTAGTTCGTTTTGATGTTTAGGGTCCATGTCCAATTCTATCTAAAACTATTTTTAGATATTTTGTTATATTTGTTGATGATTATTCTCGCATAACTTAGATTTATTTAATGAAAAATCATTCTGAGTTATTTTCTTACTTTAATGCTTTTTATGCCGAAATTAAAACATAATTTAATGTTTTTGTACAAACCTTAAGAAGTGACCACGCTAAAGAATATTTCGCTCATATTTTTTAGACATATATGACTCAATATGGCATCCTTTATCAGTCTTATTGTATTGATAAACCTTCCTAAAATGGGGTAGCCAAGTGAAAGAATAGGCGTGTTCTTGAGACAATTAAAGCACTTTTATTCCACATGCATGTTCCTAAACACTTTTGGGCTAATGCAGTTTTCACTGCTTGCTTCTTTATTAATCATCTTCCTTCTTCTGTTCTTTAGGTGTGTCTCCCTTTAGTGTCCTATTTCCATTTAAACCTTTGTTCCATTTAAACCTCGTATTTTTAGAAGTACTTGTTTTGTTCGAGATATTAGTCTTCATATCACTAAGTTAGACCCTAAGTCTCACAAATGTATTATTTTTAGGATATTCTTGCCTTTAAAAGGGCTACCAGTGTTATTATCCTAGTCTTAATAAATATATTGTGTCTACTGATGTAACCTTTTTTTAGAACACCCCCTTCTTTTCCTCACCTTCTCCTTTTTTAATTCCAGAAGAAAAGGATGATCTGGTCTATACAATTAAAACACATGCTCCCCATATTACACACCCACCACCAATAATTCTAAAGATTTACTCTAGACATAGGGAGCCTCCCAATTCATGTCCTCTACTGGTTTCTTCTTCCTCATCAGGTCTAGAATCTAGTGATCTTGATCTTCCCACTACTCTTTGAAAAGGTAAATGTCACTGCACATATCCAATCTTGTCTTTTATTTCCTTAGACCATTTATCTCTTAAAACTTATGCTTTTCTAACCTCCCTTGACTTTATTTCCTTACCTAAGACTGTTTATAATGCCTTATCTTATCCTGGTTGGTGTGATGTTATACTAAAGGAGATTACTGTTTTAGATAGTAATGGTACTTAGGAATTAGTAACCTTACCTATAGGAAAGAAATTTATTGGTTGTAAATGGGTGTTTGTAATTAAGGTTAATCTAGATGGTTTAGTGGCGTGTCTCAAGGCTCATCTATTAGCCAAACGATATGCTCAGACTTATGGGGTAGATTATTCATATACATTTTCTCCTATAGTAAAATTCACCCATGTTTGCCTGTTTATTTCTTTAATAGCCACCCATGACTAGCCTTTCCATCAGTTAGATATTAAAAATGCCTTTTTGCATGGCGATCTTTAAGCAAAGGTGTATATGGAGCAACCAATTAGGTTTGTTGCTCAAAGGGAGTTTGGTAAGGTTTGTTGTCTCTGAAAATCATTGTATGGGCTAAAATAGAGTCCTCGGGCTTGGTTTGGGAAGTTAAGTCAAATGGTTGAGCAGTTTGGGCTCAAGAAAAGCAAATCTTACCACTCAGTTTTCTATAAACAGGCTGACTCTAGTATTGTTCTTCTTGTGGTATATGTTGATGATATTGTGATTACTAGGAGTGATACTGTAGATATCTCAATTCTTAATCCTTTCTTCACACCCAATTTTAGACTAAAGATTTAGGTATGTTGAAGTATTTCTTGCAGATTAAGGTACTACAAAGTAAGAAAGGTATTTTCTTATCTCAGAGAATATATGTTCTTAATCTATTGAAAGAAATAGGAAAATTGGAGGCTAAACCATGTAATACACCAATGCTTCCTAATATGCAACTTACAAAAGAAGGAAAGCTATTTGAAGATCTTGAGAGGCACAGACAACTCGTTGGAAAATTGAATTATCTGATAGTAACTCACCATGATATTGCATACTATGCCAATGTTGTAAACCAGTTTATATCAAAACCATAGTTCATCATTAGGAGGCTCTAGAGAAAATCCTTTGTTATTTAAAAGGTGCTCCATGAAGAGGAATACTTTATGGAAATCATGGACATAACTACATTAAGTGTTTTTTTTTATGCAGATTGGGAAAGATCCAAAGTGGATAAGAGATCCACCACAGGCTACTGTGTCTTCTTTGGAGGAAACCTAGTATTATGGAAAAGTAAGAAGCAAAATGTTGTTTCTCTCTCAAGTGCAGAATCTGAATATAGGGCGATGGCACAATCAGACTGTGAAGTGATGTGGATTTATCAACTATTGACAAAAGTTAGCTTTCAGGTGCCGATACCAGTTAAACTATAGTGTGACAACCAAGCTGCTATACACATTGCTTTTAATCTTATCTTTCATGAATGAACCAAGCATATAGAGGTTGATTGTCACTTTGTTCAAGAGAAAATATACCAGAACTTGATATCCACAGAGTATGAGAAGACTGGAGAACAGCTAGGAGACGTGTTTACAAAAACGCTACATGGATCTTGGATAGAATACATCTGCAGCAAACTGGGCATGATGAACATAAATGCACCATCTTGAGGGAAAGTGTTACAGAATAGTACATGTAAAATAGGAATACCTTGATTATAGGAATATGTAAAATAGGAATAACTTAATTAGAGGAATTAGTATAATATTTTCTAAAGTAATTAGTCTATTCTTTCCGAAAGTAGAATAGTGATCGTATATATAAGCATGTACCTTATATAGATTAAAATATACCGATTTTCTCTTCTTCTTTGTCTGATTTTGGATTGGCTAGAGATGGGCCAATAGGCAGTAAAAGCCATGTTTCTACGAGGGTCTTGGGTACTGAAGGGTAGCAGCACCTGAATATGTCAGAACAGGTATTCTTTTGGTTTAATACATTGCTCTACTTTGTAATTGGCATTTCTATGACTTGTTAAAAGAGAAAAAATATCGTATGCTACTTTAACTATGTTTTGCCTTTTGTTGTATAAAAGTTAATGTCTCCTACTTGTTTCTCACTTTATTTCCTTTTCATGTAGGTCATCTTACTAAAAAGGTTGATGTGTACGGTTTCGTGATTGTTCTTCTTGAAATGATCTCTGGAAGACGAGCTATAGATAGACACAAGCCATCTGAAGAACAATACTTAGGCAATTGGGCAAGCAGCTTCAGTGAACGCAGAGTTTCCGAAGTCTTAAATCCTGCCATTTCAGGCTAGTCTGTGACAAGCAATGCGATAAAAGTGGCTCAACTTGCACAAAAATGCGTGTTATTGGATCAAAAGTCTAGGCCGAACATGGAAGATGTGGTAAAAATTTTGGAAGAATTTCAGATTCTGGACGTCAATGACAATGAGGGATCTAGAGGCTGTAGCCATAGCAAATCAAAACATGGTACTAAATATGGCAACAGAAAAAGAAGTTAGATGAAGTTTGCAGTGGAAAATCTGCCCACTGCTTTTAACTGATCTGCTTCTCTTGTTTCTGTATAAGTTCTTTTATATGTAAGTTGATATAACATGTAAGTTGATATAGGCATCTATATGAAGTAAATAATGGATCTTGATTGGTTGATTGCTCTACTACGTTGTTAGAATTGTGTTGTCAGTTCAGTTGCATATTTCGAACTCTGGAATTTTGTGATCTTTTCTGAGATGAGAATTGAGAAGTGCAGCAGAAAAGTCTCTAATTCTTATTTCCTTTATCTGGGCTGCACAATTTTTCATTTATTTTCTCTTAGTTCTTTGTGCTTCATTTGTTTTGGGTTATTTGAAAAATAAATTCTGATATTTAGCGCTTTTTGTATTTTAATCACATTTTTTTAATCTTGACAAAAAAAATACATTAATTTATAAACTTTTGCTATTTGAATCACTGATGAAAAAACCGGGAACCTCCTACTTGCGTGGCAGCCAGAGATTGATTAAATAATCCATATCAGCTGGGTTCTATATGCACATCAAAACGCACTGTTTTAGCAAAGTATTGATATATAATTCAATCTTAAACACCTCCTTCCTCCCAATACCATTTTCTTCCTTATATGTTACAGAACTTCAATGCTAAACTCACTGACTTTGGTTTGGTCAAAAATGGGCCTATAGATGGTAAAACTCATGTCTCCAAAACGGTCATGGGTACTGAAGAGTATGCTGCTTCTGAGAGTATGGACACAGGTATCTTCCAATTCATTACTTCTGTTGCTGGCAACATTTGGCGTAGCTGTATCTGAATTTATTCTGTTCTTCTTAATGAAGGTCATCTAACAACAAAAAGTGACGTATACAGCTTTGGAGTTGTATTCCTTGAAATGTTGTCCGGCCGACGGGTTATACACAAAAACTGGCCTAATAAAGAGCACAATTTAGCTGAGTTGGCAATGACTTATCACAGCAGCAAACGGAAAGTTCTCAAAGTGCTGGATACTCGCATTGCAGGGTAGTATACAATTAGTGCTGTCCAACAAGCATTCGACCTTGCAGTCAAATATATGCCTATCAGCATATCCAAGGCTTAGGCCAAACATGCAAGAAGTGGTAAACATTCTGGAACAACTCTATGATTCCAACGACAAATTGGCAATAGATGTATCCATGAGCTGTTGAAATTAATGAAACCCTCGAAAAAAGGTCTAAAACTGTCTTGTAAGTTTCACATGAAAAAGATGGCAATGAGGTTTGCAATCACATAGCTAAGCCATCTTCTCCCCATTGATGTTGATTCAAGAATTATGGCTGATTGTATTTGCTTGAGCATTGTATCTGTGCGTTATTGTGTAAAATAAGAGTCGAATTTTGTATATTTCATTTTTTAAAATTTTTTTGGTATAATTACAAAAGCCTTGGCAATTTCAGGTTGAGGAGGGTACCCTGTAAGAGGCAAAACTCTCACAGCATCCGTTTCTTTATATACTCGATCCGTTATTTGAAGAAATTCAATCCGATTGTTAGTAATATTTCTTGTTCTTTCACGGCATCTCAACTAGTAAGTATGTCACCTACAAGATCTGTAGCAGATGATTGAGGAATAAAGAGCCTTTATCTGCATAATCAATAAGACTAACAAAGAAAGAAAAATAAAGCTTTAAATCTAGACAAACACGAAAACCCAAAAAGAATAGAATAGTTTATATCCTTGTCTCTGCATGAATTTTTTTAAAATCAAAATGTGCAATTGGGTGGTCATATTATTGGACTGACATAAGCCAGACGTTGTTTTCACAGTAGAATTCTTTCTTGTAATTGACGAGATCAAGCTTTCTTTAAATGTTCAATTTCTTCGCCCAAGTTTTCTTCACCGGGGTGCTTACAATCTTGAGTAGCTGGTGCTCATGGGACCCTGTTTAGCCAAAGCCAGGAATCCTGGTATGTTCTGCAAATTGCAGTTTTTTTGTCATCCTTTCTGATTTATTATTAACTTTTTCAGCTCTTCTTTTTAACTAATATCGTGGCATTAAATTTCGTCATACTTCGGCATATTACATTTAATGGTTGGATTTATGACACTCGAATATGTACCATATTCCAAAGGTGTAATACTCTGCATAGTATAGAGGAATGAATCTCCATTTGATGTAGATAAGTATGCGGATTAAACCAGTCCCAATTATTTTTATTGCTTATTTATATATGTAGGAAAGGATACAAAATTTATAGGGCAAGGTGGGAATCATATGAATGGATCGACTGCTAGAACATCGGGTGAGATCCTGCAGGTTCCCAAGTTAAAAGTATTTGACTTGGATGAACTAAAAGCAGCTACTATGGACTTTAGTCAAGAAAATGGTATAGTACAAGGTAGCTTTGGTAGTGCCTACATAGGGTGGATTGATAGGCATTCATTAACACCTGCCTCTGCTAAGACTGGCATGGCTGTTGCTGTTAAAATGGTTAACCAAAATGCTGGTCAAGGTCTCCAAGAATTTGTGGTAAGTGTCTCTTTCTTTGTACCTTTTTCTGGAGTTTAGTTCAATATTGGTACTATAATTTTGAATTATATTTCAATTTGATATTAAAGTTTTAATTTTTTTTCTTTTCAATCTCAAAAATTCTATTGTTATTTCAAGTTAAAGTATCTTAAACATATCTGATCAAATTTAGCATATATGGCAGTCGAAATAAGTATATTTTTAATATATAACCATGTAAACATCTCATTAAACGGCCTAATCATTTTGTGAACTCTATAAAATAAATTTTGCTAAAATTTTATTTTATAGGACCCACAAGTAAATTTTTATTTTATGAGGCCAATAAGATGATTAAACTGTTTAATTAGATGCTTACAATGTAATTATATTAAAAATATGTTTATTCTGACTATCACGTATGTTAAATTTAATTGGATATGTTTGGGGTATTTTAACTTTAAACAAAAATAGAATTGTTGAAACTAAAAAAAAAAATTAAAATTTTGATATCAAATTAAAATATGACCCAAAACTATGATGGTGCAACAAACTCTCTTTTTCTACCTATTTTTAAGCTATTACCTTTTGCATGACCTCTATAAATTATGAATTGAATAATTGTACACTATTGATGTGGTATGCATTGGTATATAAGGCTTTTGAACATGCTTTTTTTTTTTTTGGAAGTCTCATTTTCACATTAAACCAGGTAAGAATAGCAATAAACAGAATTCATATCAATTTCATCTGTATAGCACTTAATAGTTAAATTTATAATACATAATTTTCATTGAATAAACATAAATCATCTCAAAATATGTACCGGACATTCAATCATTAGGTGTACAACTTCAAATAATTATCACGTATCCAGTGTTAAATATAATACTTAAATGTAGGTAAAAATCTTCTCGTTTATGCACTTTATTAAAGAGGACATGCAGTTGACCTAATGCACCTTTTCTCTCAAATGGTCTATACTCCTAGTGCAGGAATTGTCCGCATTGGTTTCTTTGATCTCATTGTTTTGTCGTTGAAATATGTTGTTTACTTTTCATGTTTGTGGACAACATATAGGCAGACGTCAAGCACTTGGGACGGCTAAGTCATCCAAATATTGTGAATTTGATTGGTTACTGCACAGAGAATAATAATTGGATTTTGGTGTATGAGTATATGGAAAATCATAGCTTGGAAAATCATATCTTTCCAAGTAAGTAAATTTTATACCCTCATTTCTTCAGCCCATTTCAGCTTAGCTAGTAACATTTAGTGCTGTCTAAACAGACGCTGGTTCTGCTTCTAGCAATAAACCACTTAGTTGGGACCTTCGAATGAAGGTTGCTCTAGGTGCTGCCAGGGGTTTAGCATTTCTCCACAAGGCAAATGTGATATTTCGAGATTTTAATACATCTACAGTTATACTTGACAGGGTATGCACATCTTCCCCTTTCCTTGAATCCTTGTTTTGATCATCCTATGAATTTTTTTTTTTTCATTTAATACTTTCAACATCCAATAGTCATATGAATTTAAACTATTTTAGAGTTCAAGTTAAGTAGATTTTATAAGAAAAGTAAAACTCTCTTAATACTTATTTTTTATATATAAGACTCTCGAGATGTTACTTAATAGTCAAACCAACAACGTTAATTAAAATGTATGTTTCCATTGCTTGCTTGTTAGAAGTTGGCTCTTAGAATAACCATAATACTTGCAATTCGAACTGTGAAAATGGTACAGAACTTTGATGCAAAACTTGCTTGTTTTGGATTGGCAAAGGATGGGCCAGTAGATGGTAAAACCCATGTCACTACAAGAGTAATGGGTAGTGAGTGGTACTTGGCCCCTGAATATAGTCGTTCAGGTACCTTTTCTCATGCGGTATTTCTTGCACTACAAGAAAGACACTTAATTATGGAGTTTTTAGCAGAATTGATAATTAAACTTTATGCTCATGCATGGTTTAAGGCACTGTCCTCACATATCATTTTATGTTGTTTTAAAATCTTACAAAGGTCATCTAACTCCAAAAGCTGACATCTATAGCTTTGGAGTTGTTTTCCTTGAAATGTTTACCGGAAGACGAGCACTGGAAACTGGCAGAGATTCACCGGAGAGAGATTTAGTTAAATGGGCAAAGCCAAACCTTAAAAACAAACGTAAAATTTTTAGAGTTTTGGATCCTTGTCTTAAAGGACAGTGTTCATCAAATGTCAATGATGTTTTCAAAGCAGCTGAACTTGCAATGCAATGCTTGTCATCAGATCCTAAGCAGAGGCCAACAATGGAACAAGTTGTAAACTACTTGGAACAACTTAACCGCATTGCACATTAAGACTACGCTTCAACGGTTTAATATTCTTATCATATTCAAAGCATTATGTTAAACCGTTTAATATACATACTTTGACTATTTTACATTTAATTAATAAAAATATAATACATATATTATATGTTATTGGTTTAATTACTGAATGTAATATATTTGGAGTGGATAAAAAAAATTTCGATGAAAAATGTTGTACTCAAACATGTGGAAAAAAAAAATCCTCTTTAAGAAATCTCCTATTGTTGTTGAGTTGCTGGTGCTATTTTTTTGGTTGTTGTTCATGTTTTATGTTTATTTTAAGTTGTTTTTTAAGTCTTTTTTTTTTATCATGATATTATTGAGTTATTATTGCTATTTTTTAGTTTTTTCTAAATCTTTATTTGGTTATTTTCATATTGTTGTCAATGTTTTTGGTTGTTTTAAGTTGTTTTTTAATTATTGTCAGTTTGCCATTAGATTGTTGTATCTATTTTTTGTTATTTTTGGTAGTTTTTTTAGTTGTTGTTGATTTTCCTTTATTATTTTGGTTGTTGTTCTTTTTTTACTTGTTTATATTATTTTTTCTTTATGTGTATTATAAATTAATTATTTTATTAATAATTATATAATAATATCATTAATAATTATATAATAATAGTTATAAAACTGTTAATTTAAATTTATTTATTATTTATTTAAATACTTACTTTCTAATTAAATCCACCACTAAATATTAAAATATTTAAAATAATATAATTTAATACGATTCACAAATAATAACAATAATAATATTATTAAATAATATATAACAATAAATTAAACCTTTAAATCTCGATTTATTATTAATATTATAATAAAATAAAATAATTACCAACACTAAAATTAAATTATACAAAATAATCAAAATATATACAAATTTAAAATATTTATTAACACTACATATTTCATAATTTAATTTAATAATTTATAAAAATATCATATTATAATAATGTTGGCCTCTTTATTATCAACACGAAAGAAAAAGAAGCTATCATCTACAAATAAAAAAAATGAGTTACACTGGGTCCCCCCCCCCCAAAACAATTACAACTGCCATGAATATCCCCTTTAACCTCTGCCTGTCTTATTAAAGCAGAAAAAATCCTCAGAACAAATAATAAAAAGATAAAGAGACAAAGGATCCTCTTGTCTTAAACCGCTTCCTGGAATAATAGGATCTATAAGCTTACCATTCATAAAAACAGAGTACTTGACAGTCGAAACACATAGCATAACCTAGTCAATCCTCATCTTCATCATCATCTCCCTCAAATACAACCAAGAAATCTTGTCATACGCCTTATTATATTTATTAAGTAAAATACAAGGATAAAATTCATAAAAAAATAATTAGCATTTTCATCTTTTAAAATCATAAATAAATGAAAATAAAAATATTTTCTAAAGTCAGATGCAAAATAAAATGGAGGAAAAATTACAATTATATGAACTATTAGAAAATATGGGCCATAATTTTTGAAAAAAAATAGAGAAGATGAATATGTTAAATTTTAAGAATGTGATTATAAGTTTCAAATCGTATTAAGGAGGTTTTTTTTCTTTATCATTGCAAATCTAAGACTAGATTATCAAAAAAAAAAAATCACTGAAAGAATAGTTAAATAATAATTCTTCATCTCTCTAATAGTATCTTAAGGTGTAGGGTGCACATGATTTTATATATGGTTTCTTGAATCATTTCAATATTGATAACGATATAACGGTATCGAACTGAATCAAATCGATTCGAATTGTATTATTCAGTAGTATTATGAATTTTAAAAAATAATTAATAAAATATACTATATTAATAAAAAATATAAAATAAACTTTAACATCTAATATAATAAGTTAATAATTACTTAAAAATTATATATTTGTACTAAAAAATATACATTTGAAAAAATTATTATTTATCATAATTAAAAATAACATAAAAGGATACTTTAAATCTTTAATATGTAAATAATTATATTATATTAATATGATATTAATATAAATTTTTTGAGAGATACAATGATAAAAGAAATAAAAAAAAATGACGTAGAGAATAATGATTACTAGGTAGGTCCAGCAAATTTTATAAACTTTGAACGATTATAAAATTTCTATTGTAATTCCAAGTATAATAATTGACGGAGAGTTTATATCCATTTAACCCACCGTGGAGGCACTCCTTGTTGCAAGCGAGGTCACCGGCTCAATCCGCAAACTTCACTCCTTTGGACTTGCACTAGGTGTGCTAGAGCTCTTCAATGTGTGCGTATTTCAGTGGGGGGCCCTAGCTGTGGGTTGCTGGGCTAGTCTCCCTGGGGTTTACCTTGCTTGGTGTGCGCAAGCCACTAGGTAAAGGTTCCTCGATAACAAAAAAAAAAAAAATTACTGTAACATTTGTGGTAAAAAAAAATTGAAATCTTGTAATGTCTAAATTCACTAATAAAAAATTTTTTAGTTCAAAAAAATATCTATTGTAATTAATTATACAATATAAAATTAATTACATATAATTAAAAAGATAAATAAAAATTATATATATTTTTAATTTCAATAATATAACAATCATTTTTCACAAAAAAATAAAAAATATGAAATTTTAAAAATTGTGTTTATGTATAATTACAAATACTTTAACAAATATCTTTATAAATACAATTAAAAATAATTCTACAAAAATTAATAGGACCAAACAGAAACTATTAACTGATATCCAAGAATCTTAGGCTATATCTAAAACTTGGGATGCGTATTGGATCTGTGCTGTTGTTGCTGCTTCTTCTTTTTCTTCTTCACCTTGCTGGTCAATATGCAGGCGGTATCGGTTGTGTAACGGAAAATTATGGCCATTATGAATGATTCAGCAAAAAAAGACCGATTCATCGACCAAATATGGTTTGTCATTTTTAGCCATTCTAAACCGGCCACATATCAGATCACCCTCCATAAAATCCGATACAAAACAACTGATACGCACAGTATTGGTCATTTTTTAATACCATGAGGATACAATTCCTATCGTTATCGATTTAAAAAGGGAGGGTTAACCCTTATTGTGCAGTCTATTGATATTAAGGTCATGTAACCTTCTAATTTACAAAAAAAAAAATCATATTTTAATTTTTATTATTTTGATATTTATTTTTTTGAATTAATACGTAAAACAATAAAAATTCTTATCTTATGCGTTTTGATCGAGGTTAAAAGAGGGTAAATGTTACTCCTGTAAAGTATTAATCCTATTTTTACCTGTTTGACATATTTGAAACAATCAAGGTTAACAGTTAACCCCCTTAATAATTAACCCTATTTATGTATATTTTTGTTAACCTAGTTGGAGATAGGGTAATGGTTTGTTAAAAAAAAAAAAATTATTGAAAAAATACATATTTTTCCTTGTTGTTTCATTTTATTTTTATTTATAAATTATTCATCTTCTCAATTTTTTACATTAATAAAATATAAATCAAATTTATAAAAAATATATAAATCAATTTATATATTTTTTATGGTTGTTTTATTATTTTTAGTTTAATTGTTACAAGTAATTTTTTATTTTTTTATTTTTTTATATATTAATTCTATTTATAATATTTGTAATATTTTTTATGCATAAAATTGTATAAAATATATTATGTAAGTTTATCTTTATGAAAATTTTCTAATACCAAACAAGGTTAATAATAAAACTATTATATCTATAATTGTTACTCTCATAATAGTTACACCTGTAACTGTTACAATTTATTCATTTAAATTCGATCTAAATGTACTCTAAATAGTAAATCAATTTTAATTCTGTTATAGATTATATTTTGTTTTTTTATTTTAAGAAATATCTTTTACTCGTTATATTAAATTTAAAAAAGATTAAATTTCATTAAAATAAGATAATATAGAATAAAAATTAAATATTATAATTAAAAATTAAAATTAAATTAATGTGTAATTTTTTAAAATTTAGTTGAGTAAGTGAAAGGAAAAACTTAACTAAAATGAATTAATGAATAAAATTTAATCATATAATTAATAAAATAAAAATAAAATAATTCAAAACATTTTAATTAGTGAAAAGAAAACTTTCATATAAATAATAATTCGACTAATTCCAATTTATATTAGCACTTTAGTTCGTACAATTTCTTCTTTGCCACTTTCCTATCCTGTCATCTCAATCAAGAAATAAAGATTTTTTAAGAAAATAGTTAAGGTAAGGGCATTTTGGGTATATAGTTAAATTCTTCCTATAGTCAATTTAAATAAAAAAATTATTTTCTGTTACACAATCGATTAAAATTTAAGTTATATGACATTTCTATTAATAAATAAATTAAAGTATCCAAACAAATAAATATGAAAAAACTAAAGTAATTTTTAGCATAAACCTAAAAATTAAAGTATTGTGCATTTTTTATACATAAAAATTAGTTACCTTTTATGCATACAATTTAGTAAGAAACATATTATTTATTTTTTTCACCATTAAGGAATAATTACAAAAACTGTTAGTATCAAAGCGAGACGAAAGTGTGTCCTATGATAAACTTTAGGGATGTTAATGTCAGTTTCAAACTAACAATTATGCCACCGAAATTTTTATTTCTCATTACTGGCCCAATTTTTTTTTTTTTTTTTTTTAAGTTTTATACATTTTTCAGCTGCCCATGCTCTTTTTTTCCCTCCTTTTTCAAGGGAACCTTCCCCTGATTCGCCTTCCAATTCATTCCATAAATGTTAACTGCTTCTCCTTCCTAATCAATATCTAGAAATTTCTCACAATTCAAACGAGAAGCAAAAATCTTCTTTTTTTTTTTTTTTTTTAAAAAAATTTTACAAATCTTTCCTGTTTCGTTTGGCCCGTGAAATTGAAAGACCATGTCAAACTGTGTCCATGGTAGAAACTTTTCATTTTTCAAGGATACAAAGAGTGATCTACGTTCTGGTATGTTTGCTATTCTGCACATTTGTTATGCTTATTGGTTTACTTGCTTTGTTTAGGGTTTAGAGATGTTGATGTTTTGAAGCAAGGTTGACTCTGTAATTAGGCTGTCGGGTTGCGCTACAGTATCAATGAATTTAACTCATGTCCTTATTGTTATGTCCCTCTGGGTTGATGGGGTTTTCTTTGTGTGGAGTTGTTGATAGAGAGGTGAGCCTGATGAAATTGAACATTACTTGCAGCATTAGATCTTTCATCTTTCTGATGAAATTGAGGATATCCAATTGATCATTGGCAGCACTTTATGACCAGAACTTGTTTAAGAAAAAAGGAAAAACCTAACTTTTGGTCCTTTAATTTTTTATTTTTTTTTTCATTGAGTTTTTATATTTTAATTTTTCTCTATTTCATCTCTATACTTTTATTTTTTCTTCATTGATTTCGTATACTGTAATATCCCGTATTTTTAAATATTTTTATACTGTACTGGAATATGCAGTGTTAATAATTTTTGTATATATTACGATATTTTTACGAGTTGATATGTATTTAAAACCTATTTTAATTATTGTGTTTTATTTACAGTGCTTTACGTAAAATTTTCCCGAGACTTTCATTTTCGAGGAAATTTTCACGTAAATAATTTATTATTAATTATTTTAAATGTATTTTCGGACTTGCATGAACTCATACGTATTTTTAAAATACTAAACACAGAGTATACGTGTAATTATTTATTTAATTAGGGTTTAGTATATTACCCTAATATTTTATTAATTAATTATTTGTTTATGTGTTATTTAATTATTTTTAATTAATATTAAATTTTAAAATATTAAATATTAAGTGTGTGGATGTGATTTTTTCAAATATTTTATTAAATTTTTTTTTTATTTTTTTCTTTTTCTTTTCTTTTCTTTTCTTTTTTTCTTCTCCTTCCTTCTTCCTTCCCCGTGCCCGACCACTTCCTCACCACCAACCACCGTATGTCACGCCGTTTCCCTACCGTCGGTGTGCCTCTCGGCTTGCCACCTTCGTCCTCAGCCGTTCCCCGCCGTCAACAGCCTTCTTCCCCGGCACCGGCTACCCCATTTTCCTTATTTGGCCGAAACTTCCTCTCCTCGCCATCGACCAAGATTCCGGCCACCATTTTTGACACCGCTAGTCTCTTTCTTCTCCTTGAGCTCTGGTGAGTGTGATTCTAGCTTTTGTTTGAGCTTAAATGGTCTTGATTTGCTTAGGTTTCGAATTTTCAATTTCGGCCATATTAGGATTTTTGATTTTTTTTGAGCTTAGAATTGATTGATTCATGAAAACTCCCTTCACAAATGTTGATCCTAGTAGCTTAATATTCATGTATGAATTTTTGTAGAATTTTTGGAGATTATTTGGATTTTTGGGTATTTTTGAATATTTTAATATTATTTTCTAATTTTTGGAAATTAATTATTTAAATTATGAAATTGTGTTTTATGGTTAAATTAGGTGTTGAAATGAATTATAGGAATTTATTTGGAATTTTTATGAATTTCTATGTATTTATTTTGAATTATTGAAGTTTATGTAATTTTGGGAAATTAGGGTTAATTATGTTTTTAATTGAATTTAATTGGTTAATTGAGTTTAATTATTGATATTATTGATAAATATGTTGAGAAAATTAATTTTTGATAATTTTATAATTTTTGGTGAATTTTTGAAGTAATTTTAGTATATTTATATATATAAGGGCATTTTGGTAATTTTACATGAAATTGGCTAAAAATGTAATTTAATTGGTTTTAATAGTTATTTAAGGTATAAAAATGATTTCTACAAATTATTTAGTATTTTTAACTAATTAAAACTATTTTTCGTGAATTATTTTCAATTATATATATAATATACGATTTTTCTAATAAAATGAGTTTTTATCGGTTTTTACTGTGTTTAAAGGTTAATTATGTAATTTCTACGTATAAAATGAATTTCTATGTTATAAGGATATTTTTGGTATTTCTGGAATTGTTCTGTGTTTGTGGACCCCGGTCGGTAGACTGTAGTTTGGAGTCCGACCGAGGGATTGTGGATGAATTGTTCCGTTTATTTTCGAAGTGTGTTTCTTTGTAGGGTCGGCTCTACTCTTTGAGTAGAGAGATGTCCGTTTTACAGGGGAGGTTCTGTCGAATTTTCGGTAGAATTCTCGTAAAACGTGATGTCCGGTCGAACCCTAATCTCAATTCTGTGTTAAATACTCTAGATCGAATTCTAGGATTTTTTGTTAGGTTTATTCTAATGTCGGTTATTTATTGTTTGTTTAGTTGCGCCGAGACCGAGGGCTAGTGGACCAGGCCCGTCGGACCCATCTCGAGGAGCGCACTAGTGTGAGTTACTATACTATATATATATGCTTTAGGATGCATGATTTAGAAATATACGTTTTATTTTGATTAAAATGTATAGATAATGTGATTTGTAATTTTAGTATATTTTTGATTTATTTTTGGTATATGTTAAATTATATGCATGCTTTGTTAATAAATTATATTTAAAATGTTTTTAAATATATTTCTAGCTTAATTTATAATTTAATTGGATTCATTTGACGTATATATACTCGAAATATACGTGGTTTACTTTTGGTATATTTTCGGTATATATATGGTTTATATTATTATTTTATTTAATTTCATGCATCATTTATTTGTGAATGAATGTTTTATATTTATTAATGAAGGATATCGATAGAACGTGCTATCTAGTGGGCAGCACTAGGACCGAGTACGTACCGATGCGCTTATAGCATTTAGGCTATATTACTAACCTATTTGTGGATATTGATTGGTTATGATTAATTGATGTGTGAGATATGGTTTGGGGGTGTGATTGCTGGAGCTCGGTTGACCAAGTGTCTCGGGGCCAATCACACTGGCAGTCAAACTGCTGGAGCTCGGTTGACTTAGTGTCTCAGGGTCAGTCTACTGTCTAAATGGATTAAGTGGATATATTTGGATTAAGTGAGCCTGTGTGGCTAGAGTGTTGTCTAACACTGTTTGAGGTTTCGATATCATAGAGTTCTATTTGATCCTTCATAAACGATGATTTTCAGTAAAATATATATAAAATGATTTTATTGCATCTGTATGTATTTGCCTGTATATATACATATTAGATATATATTTTTGACTGTATGCATTGTCATGTAGTATGCATGTATATATATTAGAGTAATTCACTCGGTGAGGTCTGACTCCCCTCCGTTGACAATTTTTCAGGAGAGTCAACATCTTCAGACCTCAGTAGCAAGCCCATACGCCAAATTTCTTCTGCCCCGGCTTCTTTGTGTAAACTGCTTACTTGAGTCTTATTTTTATAATCTAGACACTGCAGTAGTTGTAAATTAATCGTGGGATTTTATGTATTTTTATTTATGTGAGATATTGTATTATATTGAAACTGGATTTGTATTAAAAGATTTTATATATATGTGATGAGTTGGGATCTGATTTAAATCCAGTGATGAAAATGTTATTATCATATATATGATATTTATGATTTTTATTTCCGCTGCATATAATATTGTTAATATTATTATTGCATGTTTTATTCTATTTTTAGGCTTGCTACGGGTTTCGGATTCGAAAGAATTCTCATTCCCTAGCGCCGGTCATGATCTCTGTTTTGGGTCGTGATTTTTATTTTTATAAATTGAATCTCTCTATCAAAATTTCAATTCCTGTATTTAATATTATATTCAATTTAGTCCTTACAAAATATATAATTGAATCCCTATATTTTTAAATTATACTACTTAAATCATTACAATTTTTATTTTTAGTCAATCAAATCCTAAATATATGTATAATACAAATTTTACAATTTTGATTTTTAAAAATATGTATAATTCAAATTTAATTTAAATATATATAAATGAAAAAAAGTTTTATATTTTTTTATTCAAAAATATTTATCTAGTTATTAGTATTTATATAGAAAATTAATAAATTTGTGATTTCACTAATAAAATTTATAATTAAATATGTAACTAATACAACTTTTGAACACATGGTAAATTTAAATTTTAGATCATCATTAATTAAAATACAATGATTTAATAAATAAAAAATTATATTAACCAAATATTTTATAATTCATGTGGCCTTAAAACTACAATAATTCATAGATATAATTAAGATACAAATTCTTTTATTTACTAAATGTATCTATCAATTAGCAAATATATGAAATATTTATAAAATTACTTAATATATTTATAAGTAAATGATTTATATAGAAATTTTAATTCATCAAGTTAAAAGTTTTAAATATAATTAAATGACTTAAAGGTAAATTAGATAAAAAAATAATTTAAAAAATAATGATTTAGATTCTTAACAGTTTTATTAGATTACTTTAGTGAAAAAAATTAAAGAAATTACAAATTTATTAATTAGGTATATAAATGTTGATGATTAATTAAAATATTTTATATCAAAATAGACAAAAAATTATCATATATATTTAACTTGGATTTCTATTATACATATTTTTAAAATATTTTTTAATATTGTATATATCTTTTATTAATAGAAACTTATTATAAATAAGTAACCTATATTTTAACTATATGAGAAAAAATTAATGAAAAAATATGTATTTTAAGATTTTAATAATTAAGATAGAAAAGTCAAAAATAAGGATTTAATTAGTAAAAATGAAACATTTGAGGATTTATTCAGTACAATATAAAAATATAGGTGATCCATTATATATTTTACAAGGATTTAATTAGATATAATGTAAAAATATAGGAACTGAAAATTTGATGGAGGGATTCAACGTATATAAAAATAAAAATTATAGGGATCAAATGGAGCAAAATTAAAATATAGGGACTCAATAAAAAAACTCAAAAAGTTAAGGGACCAAAAGCTTAATTTTTCCAAAAAAAAAAAAAAAGTTTTACATGTTTTTCACCTTCCCATGCTCCCTTTTTCCCTCCTTTTTCAAAGGAACCTTCTCCCTGATTCCCCTACCAACTCATTCCATTAATCATAAATGTTAACTGCCTCTCCTTCCTAATCAATATCTAGAAATTTCCCACAAGTCAAACGAGAAGCAAAAATCTCAGCCACTTGCTTGCTTGCTTTCTTCTTCTTCTTCTTTTTTTTTTTTTTTTTTTTGAAAAAGCTTCCCTGTTTTGTTTGGCCAGTGAAATTGAAAGGCCATGTCAAACTGTGGCTATGGTAGAAAGTTTTCATTTTTCAAGCATAAATTTCCTTTCTTTTAATGGGTTAATCTTTATTTCTTCTCTTCTTCGAGTTTTCTCTCTTTTTGCCTCATTTTTTGGCAGTTGGGTTCTTTTGTAGTGATGGGGTTGTGCTTTAGCTCAGAATATGATACAAAGAGTGATCCACGTTCTGGTATGTTTGCTATTCTGCACATTTCTTATGCTTATTTGTTGATTTTTAATGGGTTTACTTGCTTTGTTTGGGTTTAGAGATTTTGATTGGTTGAATTAAGGTTGACTCCGTAATTAGGCTATCCTAAGATTTAATTGGGGTTGCGCTACAGTATCAATGAATTTAACTCATGTCCTTATAGTTATAACCCTCTGGGTTGATGGGGTTTTCTTTGTGTTGAGTTGTTGATAGAGAGGTGAGCCTGATGAAATTGAGCATTATTTGCAGCATTAGATCTTTCACCTTTCTGAAAATTTAGATGAAAGTGAGGATATACAATTGCAGCTTATAGCCATATCAATTTGGCATCATTGGCAACACTTGATGGGATGAAGTAACTATGACCAGAAGTTGTTTAAGATTAGAATTTAGCTGAGTTCACTTTACCTGGGGCATTTGATTACAGAAATGGCATTTGCAATTCTAAATTTACACAATTTTTTCTTTTCCTTATCAGTTGGAATATTAAGTATGCTCCAGGGAAATTCCCCTTCTTTTTAATCTTTTAATTCAATTGAATCAGCAATTGAGCTTGAAAGTAGAATGTTTATAATTTTGAAAGAGAGAAATTAAGCTTCATGATATAATATTGAATGGGGACTAAATCAAAAATTGCAAAATAGGATTGTCGTAAAGGTTCATAATTGAACTTATTAACAATTCACTATCATTTAAAAATATATGTTTGTGTGGGTGTATGTATGTGTATTGACATGTAGAAAATTGAACCCAGGTAACGCTAGCAGAAGCACGAGTGACATGAGCAAGTCAAGTCGTAAGGTCTCCTCTGCTACAGAGCCTTCAACATTCCAAACAACTGGTGAAATTCTAGAGTCATCTGATTTGAAAACCTTTTGCTTTAATGAACTAAAAGAAGCTACAAGAGACTTGAGTCCAGATGCTGTAATCGGTAGGGGAAATTTCGGTTTTGTCTTCAAAGGGTGGATAGATATGTATTCATTAAGGGCTTCTCGGCCTGAGACCGGCACATGTATTGCTGTAAAGATGCTTAACCGAAATGGTTGCCAAGGTCAAGAAGAATGGTTGGTAAGTATCGTTTCTCTATCCTTGAGCATACTCCTGTTTCTAAAGCTTCAACTCAGCTTTTCATAGAATCCTTGAATGTTCCCACATAAGAGTTAGGGTACAATTACATATACAATAAATTTCTGATCTTGGTAATTGATTCTTTAAATGATTTTTAAGGGCAGTGACCCAATTACTGTTGCAAAAGTTTATCAGGTCATACCTTTTGAGTACACATCTCTATATATCCTGTGATTTTTTTCCTTAGTTCACAGAAAACAATAGTTAGAAGTAGGATTTATTACTTTTGTATTGCTGTGTTGTCAATAGGCAGAAATCAAATACATGGGGCGATTATGTCATCCAAATCTTGTGAAATTGATTGGTTACTGCTTGGAGGATGACTACAGACTGCTGGTCTATGAGTTTATGCCCAATGGCAGCTTGGAGAATTATCTATTTAACAGTGAGCAATTGATTCTGTCCTCTGTCAACCTTGTAACTCAAGATCCAAGAGTTTCCTATGACCTCAAATATGTGTTTGTAGGAGCAGGGGATTCTCACTTTCAAACACTATCTTGGAATCTTCTCATGAAAGTTGCCCTTGGTGCTGCTAAGTGTCTAGCATTTCTTCATAACCAGGTGGATGTTATATATCGAGATTTTAAGACTTCTAATATCCTGCTTGATGCAGTAAGTGAAAGGATTCAATTACTGAATCTGATTTCTGCATGAGTTACATTGTTATCAATTACTTGACAAATTTGTTTTTAATTTGAAAATGATAGAATTACAATGCCAAGCTGTCTGATTTTGGATTAGCCAGAGATGGGCCAGTAGGCAGTAGAAGCCATGTTTCTACGAGGGTCTTGGGTGCTGAAGGGTATGTAGCACCTGAATATGTCAGAACAGGTATTCTTTTGGTTTAATACATTGCTTTACTTGGTAATTGGCATTTCTATGACTTGTTAAAAGAGAAGAAATATCATATGCTACTTTAACTATGTTTTGCCTTTTATTGTATAAAAGTTAACTTCTACTTGTTTCTCACTTTTTTTCCTTCTCATGTAGGTCATCTTACTAAAAAGGTTGATGTGTACGGTTTCGGGATTGTTCTTCTTGAAATGATCTCTGGAAGACGAGCTGTAGATAGAGATAAGCCATCTGAAGAACAGTACTTAGGCAATTGGGCAAGGAGCTTCAGTGGACGCAGAGTTTCGCAAGTCTTAAATCCTGCCATTTCAGGCCAGTCTATAACAAGCAATGTGATAAAAGTGGCTCAACTTGCACTACAATGCGTGTTATTGGATCCAAAGTCTAGGCCAAACATGGAAGATGTGGTAAAAATTTTGGAAGAAGTTCAGGTTCTGGACCTCAACAACAATGAGGGATGTAGAGGCCGTAATCATACCAAATCAAAAAATGGTACTAAATATGGCAGTAGAAAAAGAAGTTAGATGAATTTTGCAATGGAAAATCTGTCCAATGAACTCATCTGCTTCTCTTGTTTCTGTATAAATTCTTTTGTATGTAAGTTGATATAACATATACGGTTTTCCATTTATATAGGCATCTATTTGAAGTAAATAATGGATCTTGATTGGTTCATTGCTCTACTATGTTGTCAGAATTGTGTTGTCAGTTCAGTTGCATATTTCAAACTCTGGAATTTTGTGAACTTTTCTGAGATGAGAATTGAGAAGTGCAGCAGAAAAGACTCTGATTGTTATTTCCTTATCTGGGTTGGACAATTTTTCATTTAGGCCAAACATGAAAGATGTGGTAAAATTTTTGGAAGAAGTTCAGGTTCTGGACGTCAATGACAATGAGGGATCTAGAGGCTGTAAACATAGCCAATCAAAAAATGGTACTAAATTTGGCAATAGAAAAAGAAGTTAGATGAAGTTTGCAATGGAAAATCTGTCCACTGCTTTAACTCATCTGTTTCTCTTGTTTCTGTATAAATTCTTTTGTATGTAAGTTGATATAACATATACGGTTGTCCATTTAGATAGGCATCTATTAGAAGTAAATAATGGATCTTAATTTTGTTCATTGCTCTACTACGTTGTTAGAATTGTGTTGTCAGTTCAGTCGCATATTTCAAACTCTGGAATTTTGTGAACTTTTCTGAGATGAGAATTGAGAAGTGCAGCAGAAAAGACTGATTCTTATTTCCTTATCTGGGTTGCACAATTTTTCATTTAATTTCTCTTAGTTCTTTGAGCTTCTTCTGTTTTTAATTCAATATACATAAATAAATGATGATCCCTTTATTAGATTTTGTAGAAAAACATGTCTTATTAGTACATGTCTTTTCTGCCAGTTTATTGTTTTATATGGACCTTTGATTCTTGAGCAAGTTGCCAAGAACTTGTGGGGCTGAATTCAACTCTTCTTCACTTACCATTGATGTGCTGTTTCATCTCTATTCTAGTCTTCACTCTTTTTATTATTTTTTTTACAACAGGAAAGAATCTTTACTTGTGTGATCAGTCAAAATATATTGGAAGATCAGGTTCCAGAGTTGACTTCTGTCTGTGCAAAGACTTCTCAGAAAAAAAAAAATTCTCTTTGTTTACAGGGTTAAGCAAAGACTTTGGTTCATCGTTTAGCAGCTGGGGCGAGAATTGAGAAGTGTGAAGAAAAGATTTGAGCTTTCTCTTATGGGTTTATGATTAAGTGGACAAATCAAATAGGAAAGTCCCCTTTCCTTGTGCATATTTTTGCTTTATAAACAACTGCAGTTCTGTTTCCAATCCTCATCCATGTAGTTACCAAATAAGAATTTTGGATCCTAATCCAAATCCATCACCAAATTCCTTGCATTTAAATATAGCATTAATCCAAACTTATCTCTGTGTACGTGTCTATGGTATTGTTTTGTTGACAGGTAAACGGGTAGACCCAAAATGTGTTGGCAAGTCAAGCAGAAAGGTCTCCCCTTTTGCAGTGCCTTCAACTCCTCAGTGAAGCAGCCAGATTCTACAATCACCCAACTTAGAGAGCTTTTGCTATGATGAACTAAAAGAAGCCACAATCTACTCCACTCTAGATTATGATTTTGGTCGGGGTTTCTTTCGACATATCTTCAAGGGGTTGATTGATTATAAGCACTCATCGAAGCCTGTTAGGGATGACACAGGCATGGTTATTACTATATATATTTGCGAAAAGAATTGCTGTAGTCAGCTAGATTGTCTGGTGAGTATCCTTTTCTCAATTTCCCAGTCTTATCTGCATTTTCTGAAGCTTGACAATTAAAGTTCGATCCTTCATTGGCCAAATGCATAATTTTATCCTGTAACTTTACTCAACTTAATTAATTTGTTAAACTCCTTAACTTTTATTACATTTTATTCCAACGTTTAAACTTTTATTTTAAACCTACTCAACTTTTATAATACATAAAAATTAAAGTATTTCAGAAATCAATATTAATATGAACATAAAAGAAATTTATATATAAACTAAAATAATATTTAATGGAAGAGAGAATATCATTAAAAATAAAATTTTTCTAAGTTTTTTAATATCAATTTTTAATTCAATTTATATTATTTTTGAAGCTAGATTTTGCATTTTATGTGTTTAAAATCGTTTGGAGTTAAATTTTATCCATTTTAATATTCATATAAGTTAAATAGAATAAAAAAATACAAATTGAAAGGAGAAAATTATTTAAAATAAAAATTTAAAAGTGGTACAGAAAATAATAAAAGTTGATAAATATCAAAGATTAATTGTAAAAAATTCAAAAGTGAAACTATGGATTCACCCATCCTTCATCTATTAATTTTTAGCTTACGGACAAAAATATTTTCATTTTGTGCTTGATAAATTTGATGGTTTTTGTGGTTGGAAAAAAGGCAGAAATAAATTTTCTGGGGCAGCTATGTCGTCCGAATCTTGCAAAATTGATCGGTTATTGCTTAGATGATGATCATAGGCTTTTGGTATATGAATCTATCCCCAATGGCAACCTGGAGAATTGTCTTTATGGAAGTAAGACAATTGATTTCTTTCCTTTCACTTTTAAAAATTTAACATTCTGAGTAATTAGCTTGGTTGGTATCTGAAAATTTGCCATTTGTTTCAAATTGGGTATCAAACATCAACATTTCTCTTTTATTTTCAATTTTTTTTTTCTGTTAATGACATGACACTGGAATTAGAATATTTGTTAGATATTTGTCAGGTCAAATGTCACGTTATAGTGTACATAACCAAATATTTGGTACTTAATTTGAAATAAAATGTTAAGTTTGGTGCCTGATTTGAAACAAAAAGCAATTGTTATTTTTAATTAATTTTTGTAAGTTTTTTATATAATTTGGACAGGTCATATGTGTTGGGGTTCCGTGATGCAAACGCAGTGAAAAAATTAAAATTTTATCACGTTCTCAAGACAGGATCCATGTAATTCGACTAATTGATTAAATTTAGGGTTTTAATAATCTTATCAAAACGCAGAAGAGGCAAGATTCTCTGGAAGGATGAGAGGAGGTTCACACCGGTGACACCTTACCTCGAGCTTCTTGGCTTGGTTGTTCGGATCAAGACGTCTCCAAAAGGATGCGTCCTCTATAGGTATCCACACGAACAGCCCTTCACAAAACGAATTTGAGTGTGTGTGCTAGCAACCTCTTGACTGTCTCACAAATCAAGAACAAAAGGAAAAACTCTGTCTTTATTTTCTAAGAGGAAAGAAAACGAATTTGGAGGCAAAAACAAGTGTGTGAAACCCTAGAGAATATAACATATTTATAGACTCCAAGTTAGGGTTTCACTTACCAATAACCTTTTGGTAATTTTCCATTTATTATATTCTGATTTTGTTTAAAAATAAATCAAAAATAATATCTTATTTATTTATTTAAAATAACATTTATCTTAAATAAATAAACAAATAAATAAATAAATAAAACACTTTAATTATTTATTTCCACAGAGTTTATTTTGGACTTATTAAACCCATATCCGTTTTGGGCTTGTTCTAAGTGTGTGACCCTGTAGGTTCACATAACATTGGCAGTGGGCCTAAATCTCTATATAGGCCTACAAGCCATAAGTGACCTCTAACAAGACATTATGACTACCCAAGTCATGTGAAGTCAATAATCCGACATAACCTAATTACAATGAATTTTATTGTCCCTTTATCACATGATATCTTAATTAAACATAAGGCATAGAATATCATCCTTATATAATTCAATATTATGACTTGATTCCAAGTAGACTGAAAATGATAACTCTTTATCAATTCATTTCAGCATGGCCATGCATTTTATTCAGTCTATCTCATCAAGGGGCCTTTAGATATCTTTCTCATATTAATGAGGGATAAATTCCTTTTAAATCACTCACATTCCTCACATAACTAATTTTATATCTAACAACATTCTTTTAATCATCCGGTTAAAGACAATGTTAGAATGTGTCAAAACATAAAATAGCTATGTAGAAATCCATGATGATTTCAAGGTCAAAGGACCGAAATAAAATTACTGTGATAAGAAATACTTATGACAATAATCTATGTAGTATTCTCATAGTGGGTTAATCCAGTACATGATCTCTCATCATGTACCTATGAGTTGACTTAATATCTCATATTTATGATTAGTAAAACATAACCATCAGTCAACATCATACTAGCCTTAATACTTTAATATTCATATAATGAATAAATGACTAGGGATAATTAGAATAGAACTCTTATTTTAATCTAAGGATTTTACTATCAAATCACATACTTGATGGCCTTAGTAAGAATTAATCATTCATGTAATTATCATAAAATCAAATGATAATATAATACCTCTTTATTAATAAAATAAGAAAGTCAATACATAATCACAAATGATTGACCTAGTGCATATCACTAACAATATGATTATTTCGAAAATTAAAATATAAATTAAGTTACAATTAACAAATTAAGAAATGGATATAATATTGCAGGTAAACTTCTTTTTCACAAAAAAATTTACAATAGACATAGAGTTTCTAAAAGTGTAACTCTACAATATGTATAGAATTAAAATCAATACTGTTAAATCCTAGCTAATACATTAAGTTATAAGATAAATAGTTAGTCTGTTTGGTACCTATTTTTTTGTCACTAAATTTTATAAGATAAATATATAATGCTAAGTAAATTGGTACTTAGCATTGTATATTTTCAGAAATATATATATATATATATAATTAAGAAAATTTTAAATTTTCTCTTGTCAAGTAAAAACCCATGCAATGCTGAATCCCTGAAACAGAGGTGAAATTCACCTCCGAAGTTTTTTTTTTTAAAAAAAAAGGTTTGAATCCTAGCACCCTTTCCCCTGATTTACCAATGAAAAAGAAAAAAAAAAAAGCTTGTTCGTGTGTTGCTTCACTTTCCATCCCCTATAAAAAAGCGAGGGTTTTTTTTTTTTTTTTTTTTTTTTCATATGAATATGGTTTCTCCTAATTGTAACTCACTCAATTTTTTGTTCTTTTGAAGGTCATGCTACTGCAAAATGTGATGTGTATAGTTTTGGGGTTGTGCTCTAGAAATTTTAATTGGTAACAGGATGACAAAAGAGGCTCTAAGAGCCATACACCTTTAAAGTCTTTAACTTATCCTAAAGATATGAAAGGATAAGAAAAGTATACTATGGCCGAATAACGACGTCCATGAAGGAAAAAGTATAATGAAGAGCATTTTGGTAAATATGAATAAATATTATTATTTATATTTTATGAGGGTGTAGTGGATGGAATATTCTGATGTCTCCTCCTACCAACTTTCAAGATGCTCCTTATGCTTTTTATGGAGTACCTTCGGTGTAAGCTCTCCACCATCCTCTAGGCTTGTGTGCATGTTCGACAACACAGCTTTAAGTGAGCTCCCTAGTGTTAAGCTAGGCGACGGGCATCGAATTTAGGAAAGAGGAATTCGGTGTCTCCATAGGGAAGGAACTCTATGAACACTACGAGGCCAAGGTGCTCGTAGTGCATGGTTCTCTTGGACCCGATGTTGCTGTATGACTTGCGCTATGCGCTAGCATATACGGAATTCCGAGACACTGTAAGATTTGAATATATGCAGGAAATATGAAATCAGTATAGGACCCTTTAGTATGTGAGAGCCATGAGGTTAATGTGGGATTTAGCGATATGTGGGAACAGTGAGGTGAATGCGAGACTTAAGATAAGAATAAGACTTGGATATATATGTGGGATATAATACGAGCATGAACCTCGAACGTATGCGAGAAATATAGAAACAACGATAGTAGTGAACATGTAGGGTTGGTTAAATTCATCAACACTCAACTATAGTTAAAGGACATTCGGTATTAATGCTAAAAGCATATTCATGAGGCTTAGCTAACCTAAACATGGGAAAGTTTAGGCATCACACGGGTCGAATGTTAGGGTTAAGTGGAGGACCCATGACAGCAAGTAGTATGCATAAACAAGCCATTTGAGAATGAAGATTTAGATGAATGTGCAAGAAGCCTGGCCAATGCATGCAAATTTTCCCAACTGTCAAGTAGTGCTATTTTAGACAAGCATTTAACCAACAATGTCCTAAAGGTAGCTCAAATTGCATTCCAGTGCATGCCAACAGATCCAAAGTTGAGGCCAAACATGAAACAAGTGGTACAAGTCTTGGAAGAAACTCAAGACCACAGAAGTTTGCAATAAGAAAATTTCCCCTTTTTCTTACAAAAATTCTAAGAAAAGTTGTCCCCTTATTGAAATGAGGACAAATCATATAAGAACTAAACGTAATTGTTATTATTACCCTGTTTGTCACGTGTACTTCATGCTATGTTTTCTGAATTTAGAAGTGGGAGTTTCACCGCTCTATCATAACTAGAGATTGATTACATAACCTTTTAATGTTATGACGGGTGTTTGCTTAACCTTATTGTAGTTCATAGTATTCATTAACTTCGCAGATTCAGTTGTAAAGCATTTTGTATATGTGTATATGGGAGAGAGAGGATAAACAAACAGATTAAACCCATAACCTTCTGCCTGAATCCACCATTTATATACAAATATATAAAGCTGAGCACAAGTGATATTATAAAACTTTGACATGTGATTGCTAAAATTTCATTACTCATTAAACTCTCAATTTTTTTCTATCTCTATTTGTTTTTCTCTCTCTATTGATGATCGGCAGACAAAAGAGTTGCACAAATTGACCCTTCATTAATGTGTTTTATTTAGTGTGTTCATTTTATACCTTAAATTCATATTTAAAGGTCATATGACACATATTTATATAATTTACCATCAAAATTCAAAAATTTTTTGATATATTTATTTCTTTGAAGTCTTTTCATTGTCTCAAAATTTTTTATTTTGATATTAATATATTTTATTTAGTGTTCATTTATTTGCAAATTTTGTCTCTTTATTTTCAAATTATTTAATTTCACATTAAAGTGTATAGTATAAATATCGGCATGTACTAATTTGTAAAGCTCAAGAACTATTATGCAAAACTCAAGAAGGGGAAGATTAAGAAGACGTTTAAGAACCAACAGTGGATTTGCCAGATAGTTAGATAGCAAAATGTCCATCATTTCTTGGAATGTTCAAGGTCTAGGTAACAACCTCACAATAAAAACCCTGAAGCAGCTCATCATAAAAGAAAATGCATCCATCGTTTTCTTAATGGAAACTAAACAATCATCCACCACACTTGAGAAGCTGACATCTCAACTTGGCCTTAAGAACAGCAAGTACAAAGATCCGGATGGTTTGGCTAGAGGTTTGGCTCTTTGGTGGATTGAGGATTGGGAACTACAAATCCTTAATATCTCAAAAAACTTCATAAATGTTTAGATAAAAAAGGAAGACAAGGAATGGCACCTCACTGGGGTCTATGGGAATCCGAAGAAAGAGAAACGATTAGAGGTGTGGAATGAGCTGAGGAAGATTAATTTGAAGGGATCTATTCTTTGGCTTCTTATAGGTGACTTCAGTGCCTGCTTGAATATTGAAGAAAAGATCGGAGGGAAAGATCTATCTCATGGACAGCTACGAGAGTTCAATGAGTTGGTCTCAGACCTTGATTTAGTTGATCTGAAAATTAAAGGAGGCACATTTACATGGCACAATAAGTAAACGGAGCCAAAGAATGTCCAATCTAGGCTGGGTAGAGCCTTAGCAAATGCGAAATGGATTGCAATCTTTGAGTTTGCTACTGTCTCACATGGCAACTACTTGGGTTCTGATCATTGACCCCTCAACCTCATCTTGAATTCGGTCAGAAAATGAAGGAAAAGAAGTTTTATGGATGAAACCAAGTGGGAACAACAACCGGATCTGAATGATGTAGTCAATAGATGCTAGAATGAGAGTAGCGAAGGAAACCAGGGTATGGAAGGATTGGGGTCGAAACTCAATAAACTAAGTATGGATTTAACCAACTGGAATAGAGCGAGATCTGTCAACTTTACCCAGAATACTATGGCAATACAAAATAGAGCAAAAGAGGCAATGGTGGGTGTCTTTAATGAACAAAAACAACAGCAAATGAAGAATGATCAAACGGACTTGAACGAGTTGTGGAAAACAGAAGAGCTTCATTGGAAACAAAGATCTAGAGTGCTTTGGTTGAAAGAAGGTGATCGAAATACACATTTTTTCCACCTATCTGCAGTTCAATGCCGGAACAGAAACCACATCAAACGAATCAAAACACCTCAAGGACAGTGGATAACGGGGGATAAAGAAATTAGAGAGAGTGTTGTCAACTATTTTGAGCAAATTTACAGCTGGGAATCGGTGGTTTTGGGGAGTGATTTACATAACATTGTTCCAAAATTCGTTATGGATGATACGAACCGGCAACTATTAAGGGGAAGTTACTTTAGAAGAAGTTCAAGCTGCTACCTTTGGGATGGGGAAACTCAAATCCTCTGGTGGTTCGAATGGCTTCCCAGGACTGTTTTACCATACCCATTGGGAACTAATCAAGAATGACATCCTGCATACAGTGAGAGCTTTCTTTTAGACAAGTGCTCTCCCACTAAAACTGAACCATACCACCATTGCTTTAATTCCCAAAAAAAAAAGCACCCAAAGAAGCTTGATGAATTCAGACCTATAAGTTGTTGTAATTATGCCTACAAGATAATATCCAAGGGACTGTTTTACTAAACCCATTGGGAACTAATCCAGGAGAACATTATCATCAACCATGAAATATTGTATGCTCTGAAACACAGATTCAAGGGGAAGAAGAGCTGTTTTGCGTTGAAGTTAGACTTAGCCAAAGCCTATGATGGAGTTAGCTGGGAATTCCTAAAGCACATCCAGAGACTGCTTGGTTTTGATAACAAATAGGTGGACTTGGTAATGGCATGTGTGACCTTCTCTCTATCCAATAATGGCGAATTAACTAGAAGCTTCCATCTAGGGAGAGGGCTCAGACAAGGGGAACCCAATCTCTCCCTACCTGTTCATCATTGCAGCTGACTACTTATCTCGCCTCATTGAAAATGAGCTCCAACAAGGAAATCTTAAAGGTATAAACGTCTGTCTTATTATCACTCATTCTCTTTTTGCAGATGACACTCTCATTTATGGAGAAAATAGCATCAATGAGATAGAAGTTTACAGCAATGTACTAACCAAGTACTCCTTGGCTTCTGGGCAAAAAATCAATTTCCACAAATCCGAGCTCATGCTCAGTACTAATACTTGTGAAGAGTTCAGAGAAAGAGCTACCACAGCTTTTGGTGTCAAAGAATCCTCTTACACAGCCAAATACCTTCGCATCCCCATGGATTGGGGCAGAACAAAGAAGCAAATGCTGAACTTCCTTGTCCAGAGAACTCTGGAGAAAACTCAATCCTGGAAGTGTAAATTCTTGACTCAAGCAGGGCGTGAGATCATGATCAAGGTAGTTCTTCAAGCACTGCCGGCTTTTGTTATGTCAGTTTTTAAAATTCCAATTGGAATTATTCAGGAAATTGAAAATTTTATAATGAAGTTCTGGTGGCACCAAGACATGGAGAAACGACGCCTCCGTTGGGTTAAATGGGAGAACGTAATAGAAATTAAGAAATGGGGTGTTATGGGCTTTCGTGAACTGGAGAAATTTTATTCAGCCATGCTTGGGAAGATGGGTTGGAGGCTAATAAATCACCCTGACACTCTCTGCGCTAGATTATTAAAAGGAATTTACTACCCCTCTTTCTATTTCCTCAATGCTCGATTAGGAAACAATCCCTCTTGGATTTGTAATAGTTTGACCCATGAAAGGAAAGTCATTGAAAGGGGATACAGACGGAACGTATGCTCTTGTGCAAACATCCAAATATGGACGAATCCCTGGATTCCAGGTTTGCCAAATTTCAAAACTCTTTCTCCTACGAAATTTGCAAGTTCTCACCCAGACAAGGAAATCATGGTTGAGTCAGATAAATCCTCAGATGGCCCTATCCCTTGGGAAGTGGAGTCTTTCCTCAAAGAGATTCATTGCTTAAGATCTCAGAATCCTATGTTATCTTTTAGGCATATTTCTAGAAATTGTAATTTAGTTGCTGATTGGCTCACAAAAAATTCCTCTACTCCAGTTTTTGAGAGCAATAGCTTCAATGTTCATCCTTCTCTTCTTAGCCTAATTAGGCAAGATGTTATCCTGTAATCTTCTTTGGCATTAATGATTCTCCCTTTCAAAAAAAAAAAAAAAAAACGAGAAGAAGACACAGATAGGAAAAAGATGGTGAGGATAGTGATTATGAAGATTCCGTAGAAGCAAATGAAAATAAGTTTAACTTTAAAGTGACACAATGAACAAAATGGATGTTCTTCGGTATTAAAATTGCTTTGGAAAGAAATATTTTACCTGAAATTTGTAGGATTGGTAATTAATATTATATAATTTACTAATTTATGCATTACTTGCTGAAATTTTTCTTAGCTTAATTATATTTTGTTCTATAGATAATATTGAAATAAATTTTTAGTATGTTATTTGTTAAATATAAACATTGTTATAAATTTATAATTATTATTTTTAAAAAATTCATTTTTAAAAAATAAATTATTCAGCATAAGTAGCGGGCATTCACCTAGTATAGCATATTAGAGGAACCTCTTTAATTATAGGAAGTTGCATACACAGTACAAACAAATTTTTAAAAACAGTGCATAAATTTAATTTGTAAATTTAAACAACAATTTTGAGTGTAAATTTAATTAGTTTAATGAAAAAACCTTACTAATTCAAGTGAAATTTGTAATATAAAAATAGGCAACTTTTTTAGTTGTCAAGTGTAAAATACTTAAATTTGTTATTACTTTTAAATTATGTGTTATAATTTTCATACTTTAATTTAGAATTTGTTTGTCTTGAGAGAATCTGCTAGGAAAGTTCCTCATTTACGCGTAAAAGTGATGAGATATTTCCAATCTCTTGCTTTATATAAAGGAGCATTTGCTAACTAAGTGGTTCATACAAATAAGCAAAAATTTTGAGTGAGCTAAGAAGAGGAGGGGAAAAGTCTATATATAGTATCTAGTCAAGAAAAGAAATGGAGATTGAAGAAGTGAGCAGCTTTGAATCACTGCCCCTCCTCTCATTGAATCATGTCTCTTTGTTGTGCAGGTCAGTCTGGGCTTCTGTCAGGTTTTATGAAGATGTTCTTGGCTTTGTCATGATCAAGCGCCCCTCTTCCTTTAATTTCAATGGAGCCTGGTTAGTTTCTTCTGAAATGACTTGTGCTCGTTTCGTTGGAGACCATAGTTGGACTTTTTTCAGTGACTTTTTTTATCATGTGCAGGTTATACAATTATGGCATTGGCATACATTTGATCGAGAATCCAGCAATCGATGAGTTGGACACCATTGTTGAACCTCGTCCTATTAATCCCAAGGATAATCACATCTCCTTCCAGGTAACAATCAATCCAAAGCCTATTCTGAAATCGTAGCATAAATTACTTTCCTGGTGTTACAAGACAAACAGTCGACTGAACTACGTACAACAATATAAGTCACAAAAATTGCTCTTTTTTACTACAGTGCACTAATGTTGGACTTGTCAAGAGGAGGCTGCAAGAAAAGGGAATGAGGTATGTAACAGCAGTGGTGGAAGATGATGGGAACAGGATTGATCAGGTTTTCTTCCATGATCCAGATGGGTACATGGTTGAAATATGCAACTGTGAAAACATCCCGATTGTTCCACTTTCGTCGTGCACTTTCAGGCCAAGAATGGGAAGCTTCAAAAGAGCAGCATCCAACAGATGTGGGTTCATGGAGAATGTGATGATGGAAAGCTTGAGCATGGACATGATGAACATTGCATTCTGATTCATCAACTTGAATTAAGATTAAGCAATCAAGCTTTTAATTAATTTCTTTCATCTGGTGAGCAAATTTCAATAGCATATGCAAGTTTTGAGTGGGATGATGAAGAGTTTGTAATTTGGTCTTTTGGGTTGTATTGTGTCTGTTGAGTACCTTAAAACTCAAAGCCGAAGGTGTGGTTTTTGAGTCAAAATGTGAAAATTGTTCGTCATCATACAGCTTATATTCAATGAGAATCCTTGCAATTCGTCTTGTGTTATCCTTTTCAGAAGTATAAATCTTTGTTCCTATACATAAACACAAATACAATGAATGATATGAGAGATGATTATGAATTAATGAAAAACATCCATCAACATTTTATTTAGGTAATTTAATTTAATAAATTTAAATGGCAATAACCAAAATTTATCTACAAAATTATTGGATTTTTTTAGTAATTTTTTGACAAAAAGAATTTCATGCACTGTGGATTTGAGAAAATTGGGTATAAAGTTGCTAAATTTTCTGTTGGTAAACTCGGATGGACACAAATGACTCAATTTAAATTTAACCAGGTTTTTACCATGTCTATGCAAAAATGGTAATTCTAGTTATCATCTTATATGGTAAACACTTGAGTTGACATGCGTTTGATATATTTTCTTACTTCACATCAGTTGATAACACTCTAAGGTAAATTTGCTTGAACAAAAATGGATGTTGCTTACATATATCAACCATTGCTTGATAAAGCAGTAGAGCTTGACCCAGTAATAACATGGTTTTTAATCTTTTTGAACTGAAATTGTTCACTTTTTTTCTTTTGTCCCCATCGTCTTTTCTGCTGAATGTGGTGCCTATTCTTTGAAGGTTGCTACCCACGAAGCAATTTCACAAGTCAAGTCAAGTCAACGACAAAAATCCAATGCACAAAAGTTAAAGAAACAGCATTGTTTGAATCAATCTTTTCAGATTTTTTTTTCTTGTTCTGTTCCTTCTTTGATCTTCTCTTCATTGGTTTGATGTCTTCTTGCAAGAGCCAAGAACAATCCATGGCTGCTGAATTAGTAGGAGGATCATTTCTTTCTGCTTTCCTTAACGTTTTATTTGACAGAGTAGCTTCAAGGGACTTCATCGATTTCATCAAGGGGAAAAAGATAAGTGATGATCTTGTCAAGAAATTGAATGCAACGATGTTAGCTGTTAATGGGGTGCTTGATGATGCAGAAGAGATGCAGATTACGAAGCCAGTTGTTAAAAAATGGCTTGATGAGCTTAAAGATGCTTTCTATGATGCTGATGACTTGGTGGATGAGATTGTTTATAAATCTTTTCGAGCGAAGATCGGATGTGGGTCTCCAATAAATCAGGTAAAGGAATTTCTCTCTGCTCGTAATCCATTTAAAAAGGGGATGGATGAGAAGCTAAGTTTAATAATTGAGAGACTTGATGATTTAGTGAAACAAAAAGATGTTCTTGGTCTTAGGGATAGGGAGGGCTATGGAGAAAGACCATCTTTGCATAAAATTCCCACAACTTCCATTGTAGATGAATCTGATGTGTATGGTAGGGATGTTGATAAGGAAAATATAATTAAATTATTGTTGTCTAGCGATGCTGATCGGAACGAGCTCGATGTGATTCCTATTGTGGGAATGGGTGGGGTTGGTAAGACAACCCTTGCTCAGCTGGTTTACAATGACCAGAGAGTGAAAGAATGGTTTGAGGTCAAAGCATGGGTGTGTGTTTCAGAGGAATTTGATGTTTCTAAGATAACAAAAGATGTCCTTAAAGAGATCACGTCAGATACTTGTGATACCATGACCCTGAACCGGCTTCAGAATGATCTTAAGGAAACATTGAAGGAGAAAAGGTTTTTGCTTCTTCTGGATGATGTTTGGAATTTTAATTATACCAATTGGGAGTTTCTGCGCAGACCCTTTACTTCTGGGGCTCGGGGAAGTAAGATTATAGTTACAACACGTATTGACAGTGTGGCATCGACCATGTGCACTGCCCCAATCTATCGTTTGGAGGGACTAACTAATGATGATTGTTGGTCCTTATTTGCAAAACATGCATTTGATAAAAGAACTTCTAGCTTAGATTTGGAAGAAATTGGTAAAGAAATAGCGAGGAAGTGCAGAGGTTTACCTCTAGCCGCAAAAGCACTTGGGGGTCTGTTACGGTCCAAGAGGGATGTCAAGGAATGGCAGAAGCTACTAAAGAGCAGTTTCTGGGAATTAACAAATGACAGTATTCTTCCAGCCTTAAGATTGAGCTACCATTATCTTCCATCACATCTAAAACGATGCTTTTCGTACTGCGCAATATTTCCCAAGGACTATGAATTCAAAAAGGAGGAGTTGATCCCTTTGTGGATGGCTGAGGGCTTCTTAGTAGATTCCAGTGTAGATAAGGAGATGGAAGAAGTAGGCCATGAGTACTTCAATGATCTTGTGTCAAGGTCCTTTTTTCAACGATCAAGTAGTAGCTGTTCAAGCTTCATTATGCATGATCTAATAAACGACTTGGCTAAATTTGTATCTGGAGAATTTTGCTGCAGGCTGGAGGGTGAGGATTCAAGCAGGATTACAAGAAGGACTCGACATTTGTCATATGTAAGAACAGAAAATGAGAATGGGAGGAAATTTGAAGGTATCTATGAAGCCGAGTTGTTGCGAACATTCATACTTGTTGAGTGGTCATGCATTGATCATGAGGTAATGAAAGATTTATTGTTCAAATTCAGGAAACTAAGAGTGTTATCTCTGTCTCAGTATCGTAGTGTAGCTGAGCTGCCAGAGTCAATTGGCTACTTGAAGCATTTACGATATTTGAATCTCTCCACAGCATCAATAGAAAAGTTGCCTGAAACTGTGAGTATGTTGTATAATTTGCAAACATTGATCCTGCGTGAATGCACATACCTTGTTGAGTTGCCTGACTCAGTTGGAAATTGGAAGCATTTACGCTACTTGGATCTCTCCGGAACATCGATCCAAAGGTTACCAGAATGCATGAGCGCGTTGTGCAATTTGCAAACATTAATCTTGTGTAAGTGCAAAGATCTTGTTGAGCTACCTACAAATTTTTCAAGGTTAATCAACTTGCAGTGTCTTGATGTCAGAGGAACGATGCTGCAAGAGATGCCACAGCAAATTGGCAAGTTAAAAAATCTCCAAATGTTAACTGATTTCATTGTGAGAAGACAGGGTGGATGTAGCATAAAGGAGTTGGGCGAGCTTCAGCATCTACATGAAAAACTATGTATTTGGAATCTTGAAAATGTTGTGAATGTTGAAGATGCTTCAGAAGCCAATTTGAAAGATAAAAAGCACCTTAAGGAGTTGGAGTTGAGATGGAACAGTGATTCTGATGTTTCAGCACATGATATAGGTGTCCTTGAGCAATTACAGCCCCATACAAACGTGGAATGTCTCTCTATCGTTGGCTACAGAAGTGAAGTATTTCCATACTGGCTAGGAGCTGCTTCTTTTTCAAACATAGTGTCCTTGAAGCTCAGTGGATGCACAACCTGTTACACTGTACCTCCACTTGGACAGCTAGCATTTCTAGAAGAACTCACTATCATCGAATTTGGCAGACTCAGGGTTGTCGGTCCTGAGTTCTACGGTAGCTGCAGGGCCTTGCAGAGCCCATTTGGATCCCTCAAAGTCCTGAAGTTTGAAAGAATGCTTCAATGGCATGAATGGATTTCTTTTGGAGATGAAGATAAAAGTAGAGCTTTTCCTCTCCTGCAAGAGCTTTACATTAGAGAATGTCCCAACCTAACAGCAGCATTGCCTAGTCACCTTCCTGCTTTAACAACACTTGAAATTGAGGGTTGCCTTAAGCTTGTGGCTTCACTTCCAAGAGCTCCAGCCATCATTAAAATGAAGGTAAAAGACGACACTCGTGATGTACTATTGAAGAAATTGCCTTCTGGTATGCACAGTCTCATAGTCGACAAGTTCTCTTCTCTAGATTCCGAACTGGATAGAATGGATAGTTTTTTCACTACTCTTGAAGAAATCGAAATCAGAAACCATGATTCACTCAAGTGCTTCCCAATAAATTTGTTCCCGAGGTTAAAAAGTCTCAGGATCACTAGATGTCCGATCCTTGAGTCCCTTTTAGAGGCTGATGCAACTCATGTGGAGTTCACATCTCTCAGTTCTTTGGAGATTAGGGAGTGTCCTAATTTAGCATCATTTCTGACAAAAAGATTGCCAGTTCCAAATTTGGCAAGGCTTCTGTTACTTGGGTTCTCAAATTTGGAATCCTTCCCTAATGAAACACTACTACTGCCTTCCACTCTGACATCTCTTAAAATCTTGGATTTTCAAAACCTGAAGAACCTGAATTACAGTGGACTTCAACATCTCAGCTCTCTGAAAGAACTGGAGATCTTTCACTGTCCTAAGCTCCAGTCCTTGCCCGAAGAAGGGCTGCCTCCGTCGCTTTCTTCTCTGTCTGTTTTCTTATGCCCTTTTCTGGAACAGAGGTGTCAAAGGGACAGAGGAGAAGATTGGCCAAAGATTTCTCATATCCCTCATGTAAAAGTTAATTTTCTCAGGATCAATTGAGCTGAAAACGCTAGAGAGGTCCTTCGTTCTGATCATCCAACTTGCTGAGAGGTGATGTTAATAAAAATAAATTTCTTTTGATTAATCCAACATGTTTGTGCAAGACTTACCATGTTTTTTTTTTTTTCCAATTTGTTGTCATTTGCAGGTACTTGATAATGTTCTTGGATGCCATTGATTTGGATTTGGCTGCAGCACACGCAAGGCACACAGATAAAGAAGTGAGAACTCCACAACCAAACCAAAATTTCTTACTTAACCATTAGCGTTTTCTTATTCAGCAACACCTGCAGCTCTCTTCCTGTGCAAACCTGGCAAACAAGCAATACCAGAGTTTCCACCATAACTGCATTCACCTGCTATTAGCAGGGTAACTATGTAGTTTCTGGACTGAATTCCAATTGAGCTGGACTAAAATTGAATGAGCTTGGATAAACAGCCAAATATGGCAACCAAGATTGGCAATTCAATGTGATTGTTATTTAATGTCTGATTAAGATATTGGGAAATGCAATAATACATCTATCCAGGCATCAGCATGTTTCATGAATCATATGTATCAATTGAAGCAGTTAAATCCCATGGTTTTGTTTTTGGATATATGCTATGTGTGCAGCTTTTGATTGCCCTGACAGATTAAACTGTTCTATCTAAACCATGGCATGTTCCCATTCTGCACTTATTTCTAAAAGCAGTCATTACCCAGATGCTGCTGATCATGACTACTGTGGGCAGATTCACCTCCTATGCCTGCAGAATTGTTAGATAAGCAATTATCAACGTCGAGGATGGTCATGCAGAAGAAGCTTTTATACACTCTGGAAAAAATACATCACACCTAGCTATCAAAATGTCACAACCCAAAACAGGGGCCATGACCGGCGCTAGGGAACGGGAATTCTTTCGAATCCGGAACCCGTAGCAAGTCTAAAAATAAAATAAAACATGCAACAATAGTAGCAATATATAATGCAGCGGAAATAAAAATCATAAATATCACCATAACATTTCAACCAACTAGATTTAAGTTAAATCTCATCTCATATATATAAATCTTTTAATACAAATCCAGTTCAAGTATAATACAATATCTCATATAAATAAAATACATAAAATCTCACGTTTAATTTACAACTACTGCAGTGTCTAGATTATAAAAATAAGACTCAAGTAAGCAGTTTACAAAAAGAAGTCGGGGCGGAAGAAATCCGGCATATAGGCCTGCTACTGAGGTCTGAAGATGTTGACTCTCCTGAAAAATAGTCAACGGAGGGGAGTCAGACCTTACTGAGTGAATTACTATAATATATATACGTGCATACTAAATGACAATGCATACAGTCAATAGTATATATATAAATATATATACAGGCAAATACACACAGATGCAATAAAATCATTTTATATATTTATTGAAAATCACTGTTTATAAAGAATCAAATAGAACCCTATGATATCAAAACCTCAATCAGTGTTAGACAACCCTCTAACCATACAGGCTCACTTAATCCAAATATATACACTTAATCCATTTAGACAGTAGACTGGTCCCGAGACACTAAGTCAACCGAGCTCCAGCAGTCTGACTGCCAGTGTGATTGGCCCCGAAACACTTGGTCAACCGAGCTCCAGCAATCACACCTCCAAACCATATCTCACATATCAAATAATCATAACCAATCAATATCCACAAATGGTTAGTAATATAGCTTAAATGCTATAAGCGCACCGGTACATACTCGGTCCTAATGCTGCCCACTAGGTAGCACGTTCTATCGATATCCTTCATTAATAAATATAAAACATTCATTCACAAATAAATGATGCATGAATTTAAATAAAATAACAATATAAACCACATATATATACTGGAAATATACCAAAAGTAAACCAGGTATATTTTGAGTATATATACGTCAAATAAATCCAATCAAATTATAAATTAAGCTAGAAATATATTTAAAAACATTTAAATATAATCTATTAATAAAACATGCATATAATTTAATATATACCAAAAGTAAACCAAAAATATACTTAAATACAAATCACATTATTTATGCATTTTAATCAAAATAAAACATATATTTCTAAAATCATGCACCCTAAGCATATATATATAAAATAGTAACTCACCCTAATGCACTCCACGAGATGGGTCCGACGGGCCTGGTCCACTAGCCCTCGTTCTCGACGCAACTAAACAAATAATAAATAACCGACCTTAGAATAAACCTAACAGAAAATCCTAGAATTCGATCTAGAGTATTAAACACAGAAACGGAAATTAGGGATCGACCGGATATCACGTTTTACGAGAATTCTACAGAAAATTCGACAGAACCTCCCTAGTAAAACGGACATCTCTCTACTCAAAGAGTAGAGCCGACCCTGCAAAGAAACACACTTCGAAAAACAGGCTCACTACTCAACCACAACCCCTCGGTCGGACTCCAAACTATAGTCTGCCGACCGGGGTCCACAAACACAGAACAATTTTAGAAATACCAAAAATACCCTTATAACATAGAAATTCATTTTATAAGTAGAAATTACATAATTAACCTTTAAACTCATTAAAAACCGATAAAAACTCATTTTATTAGAAAAACCGTATATTATATATATAATTAAAAATAATTCACGAAAAATAGTTTTAATTAGTTAAAAATACCAAATAATTTGTAGAAATCATTTTTATACCTTAAATAACTATTAAAACCAATTAAATTACATTTTTAGCCAATTTTGTGTAAAATTACCAAAATACCCCTATATATATAAATATACTATAATTACTTCAAAAATTCACCAAAAATAGTATAATTATCCAAAATTAATTTTCTCAACATATTTATCAATAATTAAACTCAATTAAATAATTAATTTCAATTAAAAGCACAATTAACCCTAATTTCCCAAAATTACATAAACCTAAATAATTCAAAATAAATACATAGAAATTCATAAAAATTCCAAATAAATTCCTATAATTCATTTCAACACCTAATTTAACCATAAAACACAATTTCATAATTTATATAATTAATTTTCGAAAATTAGAAAATAATATTAAAATATTTAAAAATACCCAAAAATCAAAATAATCTCCAAAAATTCCACAAAAATTCATACATGTAGATTAAGCTACTAGGATCAACATTTGTGAAGGGAGTTTTCATGAATCAAGCAATTCGAAGCTCAAACAAATCAAAAACCCTAATATGGCCGAAATTGAAAATTTGAAACCTAAGCAAATCAAGACCATTTCAGCTCAAACCAAAGCTAGAATCACACTCACCGGAGCTCAAGGAGAAGAAAGAGACCAGCGGTGTCGAAAACGGTGGCCGGAAAGTTGGTGAACGGCAAGGAGAGGAAGTTTCGGCCAAAATGGGGAAAATGGGGCTAGCCGGCGCCGGGGAAGAAGCTTGGGGCGGCGGAGCAGCTGGCTGGGGAAGGCGGAGCTGCTGGCGGCACACCGACGGCAAGGGAACGGCAGTTGCAAACGGTGGTTGGTGATCGGGCATAGGAAGGAAGAAGAAGAAGAAGAAAAGAAAGGAAAAAAAAAAAAAAAGAAAAGAAAAAGAAAAAGAAAAATAAATAATAAAAAAAATAATTTTAAATAAAATATTTGGGAAAAATCACACACCACACATTATTATAATAATATTTAATACAAATAAAATAATTAAATAACAATGAAATTAATAAATAAATAATAAAATACTAGGGTAATATTTTAAACCCAAATTAAATAAATAGTTACACACATAGGCTTTATTTAGAAATTTAAAAATACGTATGAGTTCATGCAAGTCCGAAAATATATTTAAAATAATTAATAATAAATTATTTACGTGAAAATTTCTCCGAAAATACAAGTTCCGGGAAAATTTTACGTAAAGCACTGTAAATAAGACACGATAATTAAAATAGGTTTTAAATACATATCAACTCGTAAAAATATCATAATGTATATACAAAAATTATTAACACTGCATATCCCGATACAGTGTAAAAATATTTAAAAATACGGGATATTACACAAAATGAGGGGTTATTTTATACATGGAAAACAGACATCAGGAATTGCATCAAATGACAGTGCTGATGGTTAATAAACCTGGGGAATTTCATGAGCCCATTCAATGATCCTGACTGGGGTTAAGAACCTGGAGATGTTAGTGAGATTTGGGCTAGATGATTTAGGGACTGGCTTTGCCAGATCTGTACCCAAATGAGAAGTTAAAAACAAAGGCAATACAACTTGTATATTATTTTTTTTTTAGTTGTACAAAACACACACAATACACATAGGGTCAGATACAGGACACTCTTTCACAAAACCATAACAATTTTGTAAAGGCATGCTAACTTGTATATTATTTTAGCAGCAAGTTCATAAAACATTGCACTAGCACTTGGACTTTGTTAGGTTGATATGATAGCACAAAATTGTATAAGAACAAGGTAGAATAGCTCATTACTACAAAGAATAATTATTCCATAAAATTTTGCAGTACAAGTTCCATATATATATTTTAACCTCAAAAAAATCATAGGCAAAGTTGAGATTAGTTATGGAGCAGCTCTTCCATTCATACTTTAAGATTTATGGCATGTTTCGTTAAGTTGAAACTAATAGCTGGTAGCTGTTAGTTTTCTCTTTAGCATTGTTGTTAGTTTCTTGAGGCAAGGATGGGAGGTCAACCGGTTCTGCTGCAAAACAATTACCAGGATTTTGCACTCCTACATTCTCTTCTTGATTGGTAGGTTTCAGTTATAATTTACAGAACTGGTGAAGTTAACCATAATGTCTTCTGGTCGAGGAATAGCTTGCCAACCTGCACATATTTGAATAATGGCCTTCAAGGAATCTGAGGGAGCTTCCATTGTCCATGTTGGATAATATTCACTTGGGTGGAACACGCATTCTTCGCCAACACCTGTTAATAAGTATTGTTGAGCTCCATTAAGGAATGCATCTCCCTCAGATCTTACTAAGCCAGACTTGGCCTCTGCCTTATCTGCTGCCTATAAAACCATTGAGAAGGCAACATTTTAAACAGATTATATAAAGAGTCTGAAAAAGACAAGTTTGTGTTGCATCCCAGAGTGTGGAAACCTATAACAATCTAATGGACATAAAATAAGAAAATGCAGTTGACAATCAAAAAGAGCCAGTAAAAACTGTAGACAACAAACTGATAAGAGGATGCAGTATTGATGGAATTCTAATGAGTAATTCTAGAATTTATGTTCAAAAAATTCTAGAATTTAACCCTCAAATTTGGTTATTGAGTGAAACTGCCACTTAATGAATAATCCTTAGAACTTCACTTCTTTTGTACCCTGAAATTATCAGATGCACAAGATAAAATGTTCAACTCAACTAAGTCCCTATCCTAAAATGATTGAACCTAACTAAATGAGTTCTTCCTTGATCCACCCTTTTCAAGTCCGTATTCTCTAAAATTAAAAAAAAATCAATTCAACATTCACTAAAGTAATCATAACAAATTTAAGTTCATGTCCTAGTTTGAATTAGTTTTTTGCTTAGACATTACATCTGCATTACTCTTCATAAAACCGTTCTACCATTGATAAGCACAGTGCAGTCAAAAAGTTCACAATGCATCTCTGAAGTAAACACAAGAGCAGAATTTTACCTTCTCTGTATAATATTCAAAGGTCTTTTTCTTCTCTCCTGCTTCATATATATTGCATTGAGAATATATCTAGTAAAGTAAAATAATCAAAAGACAGAAATTAGTTAAATCAAAAGCAAATCCATTAGAAACACCAACAATTTTAAATTATGAACTTAAGATGGCTGTGTATGCCGCAGATGTTTTACCTGGGATTCTACACTTGCACAAACAGCATAGATTCCCCAGTTCCTTGTGTAATTATTGTACAGATGAACTTTCCCAAATCTAAGACGAGGTTGCCTTTGCCGGGTTCCATCAAAGAAACAATGGTGAATAGTCACACGGATGCACCTATCACCAATGTGAGAAGGGTCTGCTCCAATAAGCATTGTCTTATCATGTTGTGCAAAGTGACATCTGGTGCAAAAAGCAAAAGAAGAATTTGTGATCAGTCATTATTTACACATAATATTCAGTGTAATGTTGTAACAAGCGGCAACAAGGAAATAGAATACCCACCTAGATATAGTGATGTCAGTGCTTTGTCTTGTAATATCAATAAGTCCATCATCATAATCACGGAGGCTGCATCGATCTATCCAAATGTGCTTAGAATTTGGCTTTATTTGAATGCCATCAACATCATGTCCTCTACCGCCTTCAAACTCAAAATTACATATGATTATATGCTCACATTCTTTCAGTCTTAGACCCTTGCCAGTGAACTTTACCCTTTGGCCTCTACCATCTATTGTCTTATAAGATGATACACTCAAGTATGAGCTCATATGAATGGTACCCGAAACCTCAAAAACAATCCATAATGGTTCTCTTCTCCTGCAACCTTCACGAAGCGATCCAGGGCCATCATCTAAGTACCAAAACATAAGCATGTCAAATCACTAACAGGACCAAAAGAAAGACTCCAAAACCAAAAAGAGCAAGGAAAAACACTCACCAATCTGTAGAAATCACATGCATCATCAATCAATCTTTAAAAAAAAAAAAATGCTAATACCCATCAAATATGCCGTGAATTCCCAATTATACCTATCATTTTAAAACCAAAAACACCTTCATTTGATCATACACATACAGTATTTCAAAAGGTGCAATCACGAAGACAATAATTACACATGAAAACAAATTAAAATTTAAGTCAAAAGATTAAATGAAACAGCCAAAATTAAGCTAAGCACTCTGTAACTTGATCAAACATATTCAAATGCTTGTAATCAAAGAGAATTTTTTAACATCAACCTAAACAGATTTACACAAAATGGAGGGCCAAAACAAATGGGTTATCATCAAAAATTGAAAATATTGAATAAAATGAAAGAGATTTGAAGAAAAGAATATAATTATACCAGCCAAAGTGGTGACAGAATAAACCGGACCATGCAACCCACCGATGGCAAACCGCCCAAATCCCTCCGCTCTCCCTGCCATTGCTCGAAGGTTGAAATCAACATCGGCGTAAGGAAGCAATTCCATGACGATGATCGTTGTATTTGGGTTGAGCGCGGGATCAGAATTCAACAATCTGTTGAAATGAAACCGATGCCTAACTTCACGGGCCAACTTAGCAGTTGGAACGATCCGACCCGACCGTGAAAACCGTTTCATTCGTACAACTACAATTTTTTTCGCTGCTTTTTTTTAATTATTCATGAAGAAAAATTCTTTTGAATTTAATTTTCATACAAATAATATTTAATTAAATTTATAAAAAAAATATAATATAAAATAATTATATAAAATTAATATATTTAAAATATTCTATATATGCTTAAAGTTTAGTAAATTAGTAAATAAATAATTATAATTTAGAAATATGTTCTTATATTTTTCTTCACAAATAACTCAATTGAGATTTTTTTTACCTATTGCAAATCTCTATTTTGTGTAGTTTTTAAAATAAAAGTAAATAATAATTTAATGCAATATTATATTTCACTTCACTAAATGATAATAATAATTTAATATTTTTTTATAAAATGGTGAAAAAAAATCTAAATAGTGCACCAAAATATCCTATAGTAGCACCAAAATAGTACCGATATCACATGAATCTTTCAATTTTATTATTAAATAAAAATAAATGAAATACAGCGTTATAAGAACAACCAACAAGGGCAAAACTAACGAAAGAAAAATGTTAACAAAAGCTAAAATTCTCTCTTCCCGTAACATCATGAACCATAGCCTCATGAATCTCTCTAGGCTATGAGTCCCATCGTTGAATAGATTGAAAACCAATGCCAATAACAGAAAGACGATCTGCAACACAATTCCCTTCTCTAAAAATGTGTCTTATATGAACATTAAGTCTGTCAAAAGAATGTAAACAATCTTCCCAATCCTTACGCAACCGCCAAGGAACTGCTGCACTTCGATGATGAACCAAATGAACCACCATGGCAGAGTCCCATTCCAACCAGAAATTAACGTTAAGGCATAGAAGAGGCCTTCTTCATAGCAATAATTACAGACAAGGTCTCAACTTCAAACGCATATAAAGAGCCCAACGGAGCTGCAAAAGAAGCAATGGCCATCCCACCGTGATCACGGAAAACTCCCCCAGCCCCTGCCATACCCAGTGCGCCATGAGCAGCACCTTCAGTGTTTAATTTAATCCAATTAACCGGAGGTTTTATCTAGGAAATCGAAACCATCACCGGAGACTTTCTCATCAGGCCATAGATATGCAGTCTTCTAAGAATCACTAGCTCATCAACAGAATTGTGCATGTGACCAACTTTAAAAGACTCAATGTCCTTAATATCTTCGCAAACCAAGCGAAGAGCATGGGAGACTGGAACAAATATGTCATGAAAAATGATTTGATTCCTTGCATACCAAAATACATCGAATGACAGCAAGAACACCTGCTCGCATATAAAGCTCCTATCTGAGAAGAAAATTTCAGAAACCAAACAGTCTTGAATAGACTAGAAAAATCATTAGGAGCAGCAAAGCGCACATCAAATAAGCTACCTAAGGCATGCCACAGAGAAACAACATAATGACATTAAGAAAAAATTTGATCCATAGTTTCAGATGCCTCAGCACACAACTGACAACGAGAAGCCAAAGCCATACCACGATTGCATATAATATCATCAATAGGGAAACTAACATGGATTGCACTCAATGCCAGAAAAGATCAGGCAGGAGGCAAGTAATGACGCCATAGATCCCTTCCCCAACCAACCTTAGATCGCTTAGGAAGGTAAAAATGATAAAAAGCTTTGCAAGATATTAACCCATTTTTAGCTAGTCGGAAAACATAAACATCATCACCAAAGTGATGATATCATATCATATCATCTTTTATTCACCGAAAAATAATGAACAATAATTTAATGTTAGTTAGAGGATAGTTAAATAGTCATTCATTTTCAAAGTCATTTTAAGGTATAGAGTTCAAAGGAAGTGTATTCAATTAGAACTTTTTAAGACATTTATAAACTTTTTAAGTCAATAACTTTTGCAGAGTTTATAGACTTTTTAATGATTTTTAGAAACTTTATTTTGAAAATTTTTTACAGAGTTTATGAATTTATTAATAAATTTTATAGACGTTATTTTGAAAAACTTTTTATAATTTTTATTGACATATGACAACTTTTATTGATTTTAATATATACATATTTTGACCTAATAAATTAATTTTTTTCATATAATAAAAATAAAAAATTCAAAATAAGTATTAAAAGTGGATGTTTTTAATTAATTTTTTAAAAAATAATTAAGATATTTATTTTATTTTATTAATTTCAAATAAAAAACATATCAAATAGTTGTTTCAGAATGATGATCTTGATCGTAAAAATCTTAAAGATGATAGCGAACATCTTGAAAAGGAGATGAAAACTGAAGTCGGTTTGGAAATCCATAATCCACCAAAAAAAATATTTACCTAACATATATAAAAAATGATAAACAAAAAATATAAAAAAGTGAAAATAAATTGAAATAGTAATAAGTCGTTCAAAGTTTTGAAGTAAGGTGAAAGAAAATTTTTTAGATTTCCTATTCATATCAGCTTACAAAAGTCATTTAAAATTCTCAAAATTCAATATCTGTAAAAAATTCATGACTTTTTGAATACGAGTTTACTTCTATTAACTATTTAAAAGTTTTAATTAAATACCCTTTAACTTTTATAGACTTTTTTAAGTTTATAAAAATCATTATTAAATACGCCCTAACTTTTTAAGATCTTTAAAAGTTACAATTGAATACCCTATAACTTTTAAAATTTATCAAAGTATTTAAATATCATAATTAAATACACTGTTATTTTTACTTGATTTAAAGAGAACAATTGTTCGCTATTAATTAAAATATCTACATAGACTTTTTACTTTCCTATTAATTAAAAATAATAAAATTTGGACTCTTCCTATGGTACAAATGTTTGTATGTATACATATGAAATTTGAGCCATTAAATTTATTTTTATGTAATTACAATCACTAATTATTTTTGTATATCAGTATCTATAAAATGTATCTATCAATGATTATAATTAAATAACTATTAATCTAACGGCTCCAATTTTATTTATATAAATACACATGTTTATTTAGTAGAAGGACTCAATCTATAAATCCATTAATGTGCTTGATTTCCATGAAAATATATTCAATATTTTATAATTTTAATTTCATCTATCTTTTGATATTTGTGCTATATAATTGATCAAAATTAATTAAATTTTAAGTTGACATAATGGTAATTAAAACCACTTAAAATGTTTTGTTAACCAAAAAAAACCACTTAAAATGTTATATTAGCACTTTTTTGAATTAATTTTGACTAAAGTTCTGGTCATTAAAATTATGGCCACATGTCTAAATTGGACCTTATTTTTTACTCTAATTTCATATTGATCGTTTCTTTTTTTTTTTTTAGCTAAATTGAAACTTCTACTTTGTAAGTTTAGATTATGTTGGACTTTTTGGGAGTACAATCAAGTCCTATAACTTTTTTGAATACAATTAAGCTTTATAAATTAATAAAAATTAATTTTAAAAGTTACTAACAAATAAATTTGATAATTTTTTTTTAAAAATTATACATATAACCTAATTATAAAGTTTTTAAACCTATAAAATATTTTTTTTAATTTTTAATTTTAAAAATTTTACAATAAAATGATATAAATTAAAAAAATACCAAATTTATTCATTAAAATAAATAGAAAATTGATAATTGACCTAAATTTTGATTTTAAAAATTGAATAAAAAAATTTATTCATCAATTATTGTGTAGATTTGAAAATTATTATGTAGGTTTAAAAATTTAAACTAATGAATTGAATTTAAAATTTTTTTATTCAGCCATTAAAATCAGATTTTTGATCAATTATCAATTCACTATTTATATTAACGAATAAAATTATTCAACCATTAAAATCAAATTTTCGGTCAATTATCAATTCACCATTTATATTAACAAATAAAATTGGTCTTTTTTAAAAAACATATATTATTTAATTGTAAAATTTTTAAAATTCAAGAAAAATTAAAAATATATATTTTATAGATTTAAAAACTTTAAAATTTTATAATTAAATTATATTAAAAAATTACCAATTTTATTTGATGTTTAACTGTTAAAATTAATTTTTCATTAATGTATAGGACATAATTGTACTAAAAAAATTTATAGAACTTGATTGTTTTTTTCAAAGATCCATTATGATCTAACTTTAACTTTACAAAGAAGAAGTTTCAATTTAACTCAAAAAATAATAATAATAATAATAAAATTATATTATTATTATTATAATTTCAAAAACAAGGCTCCATTAAAATTATATTTCATAGCTATACAGATTATATCATGGACTAGCCAAAACCGTACTTATAGCATCACACAACCAATTTCCGGCCAGATAGCCTGTCCCCTTTTTATAATTGTATAGTTGTATAGATTATAAAAAGGGGACAGGCTGTCTGGCCGGAAATTGGTTGTGTGATGCTATAAGTACGACTTTGGCTAGTCCATGATATAATCTGTATAGCTATGAAATATAATTTTAATGGAGCTCTGGAAAATTGGTATCAGAGCCTTGTTTTTGCATAAGGTGGAATTGTTATAATTTATATGAAGACTAAAAGAGAAGAAATTCTTAAACATGACAGAACCAGAAAGCTCTTCTGTTCCCTCTTCTACTCCCTCTGTAATATGTGATTATAAGTATGTGTCAACTAAGTCTGTTACTGTTACCCTATCACCCCCCATCAACCAAACCATCCAGAAAAGACCGATTACTTGTATGAATTTACTTACCTTCCTGAAGATCAAAAGATTGAAGAATCAAAGTTTCCCCTGTTGAACCCTTATGATGCCTTTTCAAAATCCAAAATAAACTGGAAATAATCTTTTAAAGCTCTTGTAAACCGACCCACTTCTTTTATAAAAGAATATGTTCAAGCCTCCAGCTTTGATCAACACCATATACCAGCCTCTCAGACAGAACAATTCGTGACCTTAGAAATTCCTCCAGAATTTCTAAGAACTTGGCTTAACCAAGGATACACTCACATCCACTTTGGAGCCATAAGGTTAGGACTCTCCTACCATGGCAAAGCAGGGCAACCTGTTTTCTCTAGGATCGCTCTTTTGGATTCTAGATATAAACAGTATCAACATACTGTAATTGGGACCGTAGAGACATCCTTAAATACTGGCCCGGTATTCTTTACATTTTTCCCAAATTATAATCTGGCCCTTTCTGATCCCCATGCCTTGACAGGTTTAAAAGTCCAACTCCAAATCCTTGGTGCTGAACAAATCTCCACAGCCAAAGTAGCCACCCTTCACTACCAAATTGTCTACCGTCTCCAAAACCATGCTATCAACTTGTCACTACCCTGTGTCCAAAATGATGCTTTGTTCATAAAAGCAGACTCTCATAATACTCCTACGTGCATTCACACACCTAAACAACTTTCTAGGAATGATTTGTTAAAATTATCCCCAGAAAAGTGGATCACCAATTATGAGAAGTTGCATGAGACAGTGGAGCCAATTCAAGGTACAGACCCTGTGTATATCAAAAGATCCGATGGATCAGTTGATACGATCTTTAGGAGAAAACAAGAGACTCCTACAGTTTTTAATACACAGTTCATGATCAATCCTTGGGATCCAGAATCCAAAAGATCGTATGCTTTTAAGACCAGTCTATGCTTTTAAGCGTAATGGTCACTGTTATTTTGATTATTGTGATTGTGATGCAATATGCTGCATCCTACTTTGATGATGATGAGAAGAAAAAGAAAAAGAAGAAATCTCCAGGAAAATATAGTGAAAAGGAATTCAGAAGAAGATATAAAGATGGAGATTCAAGCATCTGCACTCTGGGACAACCTTCAGGAAAATATGATTATCTTGTATCATATTCTCCTCCTGCTTGGTATAAACCACCAGCTACTCAAAATATTCCTCCTGAACCATGCAAACCTCAAATACCTCCTTCCCAGCCGAAACCTAAAGCTCCTCTCCCATGTTACAAAAAAGCTTTGAAATGGGTAAGAAAAGAAAACTCAGCCGAGATTCAAAAGCCAAAGTCTTTACCCCAAATCTGTATGTTCCAACCCACAGACTTTCCTCCTTTAACCAAAGAAACAAAAAATCAAATTACCATGCAACCTTTTATCCTAGAATCAAACATTGTTGATGCAGATGGCAGACCTAGACAAACAACTTCGGCTGAAGCAGTAGTCAACTGGCAGACACAGAATGCTTGTGCTCAAAATCAAAAACTGAAGCTTATTGAAGAAAAGATTGATGGAGTTGCTGAACATATGAATTTGGCAGAAAAAAAGTTCCAGGCCTTTGAAAAATGAATGACAACAGTTCATGTAGAATTACAAAGGCAGATAGAAATGAAGCACCAGGAACTTATACGAATCATCAGCAACAAAGGCACATTGAATAGCATTCAAATGAAAGAAACAGAAATTTTAAACCTGAAAGCCCAGGTTGACCAACTTGAAAAAGATCTTAAAAGAAAGAAAGAAGAGTTGTCCTCACAAACCTCTTCAAAATCTTTCTCTTCACATCCTTTGGGTCTTTTGTACAGCCCTTATTCAATTCCCAGTTCACCATACACAACCTCTTCCACCCAATCTTTATTTCCTGCACCAACAGCTCCCTTGAATATTCCTCCAAATTTTTAAGGATTTAAATCCTCATTAAAAACCCCCTCTCAAACACAGTCCTCTGATGAAACAACAGCAAAAAAAGGAAAAACAGTCCATTTCTCTCAAACTGAGAAACCTAAAACAATACCTTCTGAATCATTACCCAAAAATACCTCACCAACCTCATCACCAAAAGAGCCAGAACACCCTCTAATGATGGTGAATCCTATCTCTTCCTTTTTGAAAAAATGTGCTGAAAATGTCATGCCCAGCTTTTCAATTGGATATGATTCAAAGGAAAGTTCATATTCTGAATCTTCAAAAAGTGACTCTGATTCAGATTATGAAATACCCTACCAATTGATGGCTGATGATGCTACATCTTCTAGAAGACCTCAAGTTGAAGAAGTTGATGATCCAGAAGAAGAATTTGAATAGCCCAGAACACCACAGCCAAATCTACAGATAAATTTCCAAAAAAATACTGGAAATTACTTTACCCTGGATGATGTTCCTCCTTCACAATATAGGAATATATTTGTGGAATTTAGAGCATGGATAGCTGGACAAATGCTTATTCCTGGAGCAGAAATCAGGGTTGTTATTAAAACATTTCTTGCAAAAATGGTGGGAAAGCTAGCAAACTGGTATGCTTCTCTGAATGCTTATGCTAGAACCCAGTTGATGGATGCCACTTCACCAGAAGATTTTCTAGGACTCTTGCATTATGAGTTCTTAGGAAAATGGGATGATAATCTTGAAGTTGCACGAAAGGAGTATTACCAGATGAAATGTTGTTCACTACAAAGAAAAGATCTAGAAAGACATTTCCAAAATATGTCTACTAGATTTTACTTATTAGGAGGCACTGCTAATCCTGATTTAAAACAAGCCTTTTTGGCTTCTATTCCCGAGATCCTTGCCTCTCGAATGTTTTCAATCCTTCAACAATCAAATTACAAAGTTGGAGATGTGCCAATGGGACATTTGTATCAAATCATGATTCAGGCTCATACCCAGTTATGTGATCAAAGGAAGATGATTAAACTGTATCTGGGCAGTAGGAAGAATCCTTTGGGAAAAATTTCATGTGACAGGCCTGATTTGCAGATCAAATGCAAAGATGTTGATGTTTGTGTTTGTCCATCAAAGAAGAAGAAACATTTCTTCAAACTGAAGAAGAAAGGGAAAAGATCCAAGTTTAAGAAGTGGAAGTATTACAAGAAGAAAAAGTTCCGTGGCAAGAAAAAAACTGACAGATGCTACATCTGTGGGAAAAAAGGGTCATTTTGTAAAAAATTGCCCTTCAAAAACAAAGAAGACTAAGTAAATGATTCAACGAATTCAGCAGATCACTAAAGTAGACCAGAATGATGCTGATCTTAAGTCTCTCTTTTCAGAAGAAGAAGAAGCTTCACCAGAATGTGTTTTTGCTATAGACCAAGAGATAGACTCAGAAATTTCCAGCTCTGAAACGGAGTCCTGGAATGACCAGTTCTTAATTGGTGGTGATAATAAGACATGATAGCCATAACTCATGAAAAACATCCAATACCTTTGTTCCTTATCCAAATTTACCCAACCAGTTATTCCAAACCCATAAAACTTGTAGCCTTGATCGACACTGGAGCCAAAACTACCATTCTCAACCCAAAAGCCTTGCTTAAAGAATGTTGGAAACATCATTCTGAGTAGTTTCTCTACAGCTAATAGAGAATTACTTGAAACTGGCCTTAAACCAGACACCCAATAAAGATCCAATTCTTTCCAAATTGTTACACCTGGACACATGTTCTTGGATCTTCTTTACCTGGAAAAGATATTGTCATTGGCTTTGATGTCTATTGGAAGATGAAAGACTTGAGAATTCTTCCCAATGGACTCAAGTTCAAGAAATACTTTCAACCATTCACCAATATTTCATTTATCCTTTTTGTTGACCAAACCGTTTCTCAACCAAACCTTCAAACTATTCATGAGTTCTTATTAAAAGAATGCAATGCACAGTCTCATATAGAGTTTCTTCAGAAATGCTCATCACCATTGTGGAAATAGAGGAGTTCTTCATCTCCTTACCTTTCAAACAAAATGAGATGTCAACCCAACAAAGGCAACTCATCCAAGAATGACTCCCTCTGATCTTAAATTGGCAATTGAAAAATGCAACCAATTGGAAGACCAAGGTCTAGTTGCTCCCACAAAATCAGAATGGGCATGCCAAGCTTTTTATGTAAACAAAAGATCAGAACAAGTTCGTGGAAAGAAAAGATTGGTGATCGACTATCAGCCTTTGAATTTCTTCCTCAGGGATGACAAATTCCCTTTGCCAAAAATTTCCTCATTATTTACATTTTTGGCGAGAGCTAAAATCTTTTCAAAATTTGATTTGAAGGCTGGATTTTGGCAGCTTGGAATCAAAGAGGAAGACAGATACAAAACGGGCTTTTGTATTCCAAACAGACACTATCAATGGAATGTGCTGCCTTTTGAACTCAAAGTAGCCCATCACTATTCCAACGGGCTATGATCAAAATCTTCGAGCCCATCCTCTCCAGCGCTCTTATTTATATTGATGATATTCTTTTATTTTTTGCAGATATAAAAGCCCATGAGAAATTGCTCCAACAGTTTGCTAATCTTGTACGACATTATGGTGTTATACTTTCACCCACCAAAATGTTCATTGGCTAAACAGAAATAGATTTTCTTGGAATGAATTCAAGGAAGGGGAAGTATCTTCCAGTCCTCATGTTTGCAACAGAACTGGATAAATTTCCAAAAGAAAATCTTTCTGTCAAACAAATCAGACAAGTTCTTGGCAGTATCAATTATCTCAGGGATTTTATTCCTCACTTGACGAAAAAGACAGCCCCCTCTCAGAGCTCTTCTAAGAAAGAATCCTCCACCATGGTCCCCAGAACAAACAGAAGCTCTTGAACAACTCAGAATTTACACAAAAATCTTCCTGATCTTCAGATTCCCTCCACAGGAAAAGAATCCTTCAAACAGATGCAAGCGATCAATTTTGGGGAGCTATCTTTTAGAAGAGGATGACAATAAGAAAAATGGATTTGTGCTCATGCTAGTGGAAAGTTCACAGATGGAGAATGCCATTATCACTTAACCATTAAAGAGGTCTTAGCAGTCAAATATGGCATAAAAAAGTTTGAATTCCATCTAATTGGTCATCATTTCAAAGTTGTGATGGACTGCTCATCATTTCCAAAAATGCTTGAATTCAAAGGAAAGACTCTGCCCCATCCTCAACTTCTCAGAATGAAAGAATGGTTCAGTAAATATGACTTTGAAGTAGAACACATCAAAGGAGAGGATAACCTGTTACCAGATCTTTTAAGCAGACCACCTGTCTCTTGTGAAAAACCCTTTCAGCTAAAAGTTCTTCCCATGCTATACATGTACCAAACTATTAATGCCAACTTTCTTGAAAAAGGTATTCCTCCATCCTTACCATCATGCATTTCCATGACCATCCTTAATCAAAAGGCAAGAACCTCAAATTTTTGAACTTCAATCCGGACTAATCAGAAAATATGGGTCAGATTTCTTTCACAAATTAGGCTTTCATCCTATCTGTCCTTTCACCTGTATTTTCAGCTTCCTAACCAAAGTCCTGGAAACCAATTTTATTGGCCTCCTGAATTGTTAATCCTGTTTTGGTATCTTGTCATTTATACTGGATCTCATTTGATCTTCAACCATTAAGCTCGCAAGGTATATCAGCCTGCTTGAGAAGAATGAAGGTCTGAATCCACATTTGTCAACATTTCTCAAATGGTTTCAGAATTTGTCATGATGGAAATCCTATTTGACAAATGAAGCCTATACTCAACAGGTGGCACCTCCTCTCGAATGTCATACTATCATCACCCTCAAAAGAACTTTCTTCAAAGCTAAAGGTGTTTTTACTGATGTACCATGCTTTAATATCTATGGGACTTATAGACACTCAATGATGCACTATATTGCCATGGATACCACAGATCCTTCACCATGGAGAGAGTTTCAAAGACACATGTTCGAGAAAAATTGTATTATTCCAAATGAGATATGGCCAAAGATATCTGATGATGCCCCATGGGAAATATTTCCTTCTGATTATGGGAAACAGTTGCTAGCAGACAAAGAATATTGGGAAAAGACACAAAGGACTACATCAATCCCGTCTCACATGCAAATTGATGATCCTTATCAAGCCAGCTCATCTGATCCCTATCAAGCTAGCTCATCTGATCCTTATCAAGTCAGCTCATCTGATCCTTATCAAGCCAGCTCATCTGATCCTTATCGAGTCAGCTCATCTGATCCTTATCAAGCCAGCTCATCTGCAGAACAGATATGGTTAAACTCTTTTAAATCAAATAATTCAGAGGATCCACGTATGCCAATAGCAGGACACTCACAGGATCCTGATGAAGACTTTTACCATAGTGAAGACAGTGCTGAAGATAAGAATCTATCTCCAAGTCACGAGCCAATTTGTCATAAGTGGTTGTAATTTAAAGTTATTACTTTTATCAGTGGATGTCTATCCACATTTATCTGTTTATCTTTGGTTGTTTGTTTGCTTGTAGGCCTTCTTGTATCTCAACTCCTTCTCTATATAAGGAGCTTTCTGTCTCATTTGAAAGGCAGAACCCCTCTTGTAAAAATTTTCAGAAGCTAAATAAACCATGGCCTTTTAAAAGTCTTTCTTCTTCTCTAGCAGTTAGATTATGAATTATAATTATTCCACCTATCTAAATTAAGGACTATGCTCTGTACTTGCCTCTATGAAGGATCTGGTACATCAGAAACTTAATTAAGAAAATGATCCAGTAACCAACTCTATTAAGATTATAATTTATAGTTGTATAGATTATAAAAAGGAGACAGACTGTCTGGTCGGAAATTGGTTGTGTGATGCTATAAGTACGATTTTGGCTAGTCCATGATATAATCTGTATAGCTATGAAATATAATTTTAATGGAGCTCTGAAAAATTAATAAAGGTAAAACATGATTGTCTCATTTACACTTTTGACCTTAAAATTATTAAAAATTGGTTGTAACATACTATTTACTAAAAAATATAAATATTTGTCAATAAAAAAATAATCAAATTATAATTTATTTTTTAAAAGCATTTTAAAATTTAAGGTTCAAATCTTATTATTATCGATTTAAAAAAAAATACTTCATATTATATAATTTATCAATATTTAAACGATACGATCTAACTATTGAAAAAAATTATATTTAAATTCTTTATAGAATAGACTAAAATAAACTAGTGTAAAAATTTTCTGCGCAACGGACTACAAGATAAACTACAATTATTTAATTTGAGAATGTCAAGTTTTTAAATAAGCGATTAAATACTGAATATAGTCAAAGTTTTTTTTCTGTTTTTGAAAATGAATAGGGTCAAGTTAAATTTGACTATTGTAAATCCTAATATATTCTAATATATCAGCTAAATTTAGGTTTTTTTTTAACCATTACAAATTGTAAATGAGGGGTTTGAATCCAGATCTTCGGATGATCCCACGTGAGTTTAACCACTAAATTAAGTATCACTAACTGCTAAATTCAGGTTTTAAATATAATAATCACAGTATTTTTGTGCACTTTTGAGAATTTGAATTGTCATGATTTTATTTGGATTAAAATTAGTTCAACTATGTCTCAAATATAACTCTAACAAAATTATCTTCTTAAAGTATTTCACAAAATTAAAAATTAAAAATTAAAAATAAATTTTATAAAATTTTATTTAAATTAAATACATTAAACTTAAATTTATGGATAAAGTTTATAAAATAAAATTTGTTTATATAAAATATCCTGTAAATAGAAAACTACTAAAATTTAGATATTTAAAGTCAAATATTTAGGTGTTTTACTGTGAACCCAATGATAATTGATATTATGTCCCCTAAGCCAATGTATCTTTCGTTTGGTTTTGCCTCCAAAGATGCATTTATACATTACAATTCTTTACGCTAAAAAGTTTGATTCAATTTTGTCAATCCTATTAAAGAATAATTATAAAAAAATTTCGATAGTAGAATTTTATTTTTAATATTTCTTAATTATATTTTTATCAAAATGTACTTTTAATTTTTAATAAATCAATAATTTATTTTTTTATTTTAAAAATTTATATTAGAAATTATATTATATTAAAATATATTTTAATTTATAATCCACCCATCATGCGGATTCACAATTAATATATATTAAATGTAGAGGTTAAAAGTCATTGAATTCAAAATTTAATTAATGTCACTTTTTATAATTCAATATTCATTAATAAAAACTTATGTGTTGAATTATTAAAATCCACAATATTTTTCATAACAAATATATAAAAAAAACCCTTTTCTATTTTTCATCAAAAATTTATAAAAATTCTTATTTTAAAATATGTATATTTATATTTACACTCTAATTCTATTACATTTAAAACATTATTCTTTATTTATCATAAAAAATTATATTTTTTTATTCTAATTAAAATATACATCTTTTATTCAACTAAAAAAACCTTCTTATTTCTATTTAACGGAAAAAGTATAAAAAATCTATAACTTCTCAATAATTTTCTATTTTTTCTTTATTTCATCTATTCAATTATTAGTATTATTATTATTATACTCTTAATTAAAAAACAATCAACTAAAATTATTAATAAATTTTAAATTTTTATTTTTAAATTGATTAATTTAAGTTTTTATTTGTTAAAATTATTTATTTTTTTAAACAATATTTATTATATTACAGTTCGCATAAATACAGAGTTAAATATTATTTTTGTACACATTAATTTTTATATGTCTATCAATATTTATTTATAAATATGTCAAATTTTATATTTTTAGGAATTAAAGAAAGTTAAACTAAATATTTAAAAATAAAAATACAAGAATAATTAAAATTGAAAAATATTAAACATCAATCCTATCAAATTTTGAGGTGAAATTATTTAGTGAAGTTAAAAGTTGAATATTCTAATAATATTACTTTTTCTAGTAATAATTTATCGTTCGATTTTTATTTCTATTTTTTCAAGAAGTAATAATTCCGTAATTTTGTTAAAAAAATAATAATTCCGTACTACACTTTTTAAAAAATTACATAGGAAAACTCTTGGCAAGTGCAAAATAAACAGAATTAGAGCATTAAAAAAAGACAAAATTAAGTGAAAGTGAAATGCTCCACTAGGACCTTTCCTGGCTCCTTCCTTCTTCTTGCGTCTTTTTGCTTTTGTCGTTTGTTTTGCTTTTTCACTTTCATATCTTATCAGTTATCATGAGCACGCACCTTTACCTCGCTCTCTCCTTTTGCGTCCTCTTGCTTTCTTCCATTGATGACTTCTTAATTGGGTGTTGTTTATTTTCTTTCTTTAACTACCTGCAACAATTTCAAGAAACTATGGCCTCTGCAGTTGATGAAGGGTACTGCTTTTCTTTATCAAGATTGCAAGTTTTTCTTTTTCTTTATTGGGTTCTTGTTTTTTTTTTTCTTTTAATTGAGGAAGTTATTCATGTAGTGAATCTATGGAGTATCATACTTAGAATTATGAAAGTTGGGTTAGGAAATTTTTTCGTGCTGTTTTCTGTTTGATCAAATCTCTTGTCAGTTTGTTTTGGTTGTTGAATTCTTAATCTGTACGTTTTGAAAGAAACTGTACTGCGAAATTGGGTTGCAGACAGTTTTTGGCTTTTCTTATCTATGAATATAGTAGAGCATCTATCTACGGTTTCTGATTGTTTAGATTCTGAGAAGTTTAAGAGGAAGTCAGATCTTTACATCTCAAAAAGTCCTGTAGGAATAAAGGGCAAAAATGATATCTTTTACTTGAGTTGTGTGTGTGATTTAATAGTGGTTTGATTGATGGATTATGCAGGAGAGAGGGACTTAGAGAAGGGACTAGTGCCTTCACATGTAATCCAAAATCCTCTTGCAGACCCTCTCCAACACCATCACCGTCCTCAACATCATCAGCTCCGGCTTTAGTTTTTATCCAATTCTGGAAAAAGGATTGATCAAGCAGGGAAAAAGAAGTATGTAAAACAAGTGACTGGCCGACATAATGACACTGAGCTGCACTTGGCAGCTCAGCAAGGTGACTTGGCAGCTGTGAAGCAGATTCTTAATGATATTGGTTCACAACTAGAGGGGACTTTGAGTGGGGAGGACTTGGATACTGAGGTTGCAGAAATAAGGGCATCAGTTGTGAATGAGATGAATGAGTTGGGAGAGACAGCACTTTTTACTGCTGCAGATAAAGGGCACCTTGAAGTGGTAAAGGAGTTGTTGAAATATTCAAGTAAGGAGTGCATGACAAGGAAAAATAGATCAGGCTTTGATCCATTGCATATCGCTGCTATGCAAGGGCACATGGTAATGGCCTCGAACTTTTTGTCTTTTGATTTTGAAGTGGCTGATCGTGATTTAGTTGTTAAATTTACATATAACCAAGATGGTACCCAGTTCTGGAAAAACATGTGAGCTAAAACATCAGATGGTTTTATAATAAAATTTCATTAGCAACTGTGACAAGAGTTTTGTATAAGATGATATGGGCTTTTTGTGTGACTGCATATATATTTGGTGAATTGATCAGAAAAAATCTTAGCATTAGGTCTTGTATGAACAAGTCTTACTAGTTCCATCAAATCAATGTATTCAGCAACTGTTAAGGATAGTTGGCAAGTAAAAGTTTTAGGGCTGTGTATTCTGCTCCTGTTCTCTGCTTCATTTCTTGCTGATGTGTAGAGCCTAGTTTTCCATTAATTGTTTCTTGTGCGGCCTAAGAGGATTGCAATCTTCCATTTGATAACCTCATTCCATCTTGCAATGCATTGCAAAGATTAAGAAGGACCAATTAGATTACTGTGCATTATAAATTCTATAGTAAAGTTTGAACACCAAGAAGAATGCTATAATTTTTACATACACCACCTTCCATGAAAGTAACACTCCCTATTATCAACAACGCGATACAAATTAGGAAAACACCTGATGTCATGATAATTCTTGTATTACAGATATTGTCCAAGTACTCCTAGACCATGATCCAAGCCTGAGCCGAACTTAGGTCCATCAAATGCGAACCCCTCTTGTATCTGCAGCTACAAGAGGGCATACTGCAGTAGTTAATGAATTGTTGTCAAAAGATGGTGGCTTGTTGGAGATTTCTAGATCCAATGGAAAAAATGCGTTGCATTTAGCTGCAAGACAGGGCATGTAGATGTTGTAAAAGCATTGCTTAGCAAGGATCCGCAGTTGGCACGAAGGACTGACAAGAAGGGACAGACTGCATTACATATGGCTGTAAAAGGGCAAAGCTGTGAGGTAGTTCAATTGCTTCTTGAGGCAGATGCTGCTATTGTGATGCTTCCCGACAAATTTGGTTATACAGCTTTACATGTTGCAACTAGGAAGAAGCGGTGGAGGTACTTCATTTGCCTTCTTCTAGAACTGATAAATAGCTGCATTCTTGTTGCATTTTAATAGATTAATAGCATCTTTTGAATTTTTTCCCTTTGCAGATAGTGAATGTATTGTTATCACTTCCCGACACAAATGTCAATGCACTGACAAGAGAACATAAAACAGCTCTTGATATCGCTGAAGAGCTTACCCTCTCAGAAGAATCATCAGATATAAAGAGTGCCTCTGTCGCTATGGTGCTGTTAGAGCTAATGAACTCAACCAACCAAGGGATGAGTTGAGGAAAACTGTAACTCAAATTAAGAAAGATGTTCATACACACTCGAACAAACAAGAAAGACTAACAAGAATGTCCATAACATTTCAAAAGAGCTGAGGAAACTGCACCGTGAAGTATCAATAATGCTACCAACTCAGTGACAGTGGTAGCTGTGCTATTTGCCACAGTTGCCTTTGCAGCCATTTTTACTGTACCTGGTGGGGATAATAATGATGGATTGCAGTGGTGGTTGGTCATGCTTCTTTCAAAATATTCTTCATCTTTAATGCTATAGCCCTCTTTACATCATTGGCTGTTGTGGTGGTTCAAATTACACTGGGTTAGAGGTGAGACAAAAGCAGAAAGACGAGTGGTGGTGGTGATTAACAAATGAATGTGGTTGGCTTCTGTGTGTACCTCAGTTGCATTTATAGCCTCATCTTATATAGTGGGGAAGCACGAGTGGGCTGCTGTTTTGGTTACAGTTGTAGGGGGAGTGATAATGGCTGGTGTTCTTGGTACGATGACCTATTACGTGGTGAAGTCCAGGACGATTCGCTCATTGAGGAAGCGGGAGAAGTCTGCACGAAGGAGTGGATCCAATTCATGGCAAACACTCTGAATTCTCCAATTCAGAAGTTGATCGAATCTTTGCCCTTTAGTATGTGAAATGTTGTTACTCTTTGGGATCTCTTAAGATTGTAAAGTAAAACAGTGAATGTTGAAGCAAATGAAGGCCTTTAGCTTCTATAAATTTAGCACTGCCTATAATTTATATCGATGCATGTCGACAGATGATCTTTTTTAGCAGGATAATGAGCTTTTTAAAGCCCTTTGGATTTGACATCACGACAGAGTTTGCAGGAGCATCGCTTGAATGAGCAGTGAAGTAATCCTGCATGTGGGGCATTTTCAAATCCATCTACTAATGGTATCTTGTTAATGTTTCTCTACAGATTGTGTGGTAATGTATGCACAGAAGTAGTTTTGAGATTTGACTAAGCTCACTAGCACAGTGCATGTGTTTTCTTTTTCCGGTATCATGAAATTTTTAAAGGAGACAAGCATTCATAGCTTGAAGTGTGATAATGTGCAATCCTTGTGCATCTAGAGCTTGAATTGGCAGAAGGGAACTGCACAATTCATGTGGTTTCAGGAGCTTTGGAATGTTGTTCACATAAATTGTCAGGTTTCTAGTTACTAGTTTTGTTGTAATGGTAATAGCAAAAGACAACAAGTGTCCCAAAACGAAGATAAGCATATTCACATGTTAAATGAGTCAATAGAGGCGGCCGATATGTACAAGAAAAACAAATGATAAGGAAGGAGAATATATATTCTTCTTGAAGCCAACTCACTGCTGAGAATTTGTGCAAGTTGGTGTAGGATCTTCATTGAATTATTGGTTCAAGCAATACAATACAATAAGGAGGCTGTCTTGTTTTCATTTCTTTTATATATTTTTATCATGTGAAATGTTTTAATTATTGAAAATTTTGATTAAATGGTTAAAATTAAAAAAAAAATTTAAATTTAATTTTTTTCTCATAACATAATTAATTATTTAAATTATTTATTTAATGTAGTTATTTTATTTTATAAATTTATTTAGTATCATTTTTATATATATCTTAAAATTAAATATAATACGGCCTATTTTTGATACTTTATCTCTCACAAAAAAAAAAAATTATTACACCCCCAATTTAACTTATGTAATTCTAATAAATTATTTATTTGCCAAATCTTTTCTTTTGCCATTTTTACTTTTGTTTATATTGAATTCCACTATTAAATTAATTGTAGTCTCAACTTTATGCTAATATGATAAAAAGAAAAATTCGTTCTTTTTTATTTTGTTACCAAATCTTAAATTCTATTGTAATTATGTTAATTTCAATTATAATTTTTTTCTAAAATTCAATCTAATTAGGTGAGAAGAAATAAAATTAAAATTGAACAACAATATAATGATAAATTACCTTCTAATATGATAATTGGAATTTTAGAATAATTTAAAGTGGAATGTAATCTAATACTCCTAAAAAAATAAAGAAGAGAACACCGTCAATTAGCATATTAAAAAAATAAGAAAATTTATTCCAAAGTCTCTTTTCATGGACCGGGCTGTATTCTGTCCATAATCAATACATACCCCGGTCCAAAATTCTAATGGACACCGGGCCAACAAAAATTTTGAGGAAATTTCATTCGTATGGTCAAAGGACCTTCTTTCTTTCGTGGTCCAGCGCTTTTTCTTCTTTCAGTTTTATTTTTATTTTTTTAAAATTTTTGTACTAAAATTAGCTCGGTGTGTCTAATTCATGATTTCAGCCTTTTTTTTTTTTTTTTATAATTTTGTTTACCTATTTATTATTTTTGAAAATATCTTTAATTTTAATTGGTTGTATGTTATTTATTTAATTTGTATATTTTAAATAATTTTATTTTATTTTCTAATAAAATTAAAAATTATATCTATGGTTTTAATTTTATTATTAATGATGAAAAAACTAAAAAAAAAATAACTGTAATTTTTTGTTACTTTTATTGATTTTATTATTTCGGTTGGTACTTTCAATTGTTTATTTTTTTTGCTTTGTTTATATTTGTTGATTTTTTTTAAAATAAAAAAATAAAAATTATGAGATATATCAAAAAATTTATTATTTTTATCATTAATACTAATAAAAGTAAAAATTTTATTTATGGCCTTCATTTTTTTCATTAATAATGAAAAAAATTAGAAAACAATAAAAACAATAACAAGCAACAACTATAAATCAACAACAACCAACCATTGTAAAATTTTGTTAATTTTTGTTGTTTCAATTTATTGTTTCTAGTTTCTTTTTTTTTTCAGTTTGTTGATTTTTTTAATTTTTTTTTTTGCATTTTTTGTTGTTGTTGTTGATGTTACAAAAACATTATAAGGATTGTAAACTTCTTACATATTGATGATCAATAAGTATCAAATAATTTTTTTTTTAAAAGTTGTTAAATATTTAATAAAACAATTAAAATAAAGAAAAATTCTTATTATTTAAGAATATAAAAGGAGAAAATTTTGTTTATTTATTGTGTTACAACATGTAGAAGATATTTATTATTTGGTTTAACAATAATTGCAGATGTTTAGTTCATAATATTCATTTGAAAAAAAAAATGTTAAGAGAAAAAAATAATGAGCAAAAAAAAAATGTTGAGAATAAAATGAAGATAATTCTTAAAAATAAAAAAAATTGAGCAAAAAAAGTTGAGAAAAAAAAGATAAATATGGTACCATAAAAATAAAAAAAATGTGAGAAAAAAATAGATAAAGACAAAAAAAATATTAAAAAAATAGATGAAAACAGTTATAAAGGAAAAAAAAAGCTAAAAAATTAGTAAAAAGGAAAAAATGTTAAAAAAATTTGAAAATAAGGGTGGTAATAAGAGTAGTTTATATTGAAAAAAAAAATTTAGAAAAGTTAGTTTTAAAAATTTTTAATATCAACAACATTTTTTAAACTTGTTTGGTTTTTGGTATATTTATATAACCCAAAAAATTTTCGAAAGGATGTGGAGCTAGTTTCAAAAGCCTCTTATTTGAAACAACAAATGCAATGTCTATTTGCTAATTCTACATATATATTTTTTTAATATAGTGGTTATATAACCAAGTTTTAATGGACTCTATAATAGGAGCAATTTTTCCCCTTTTAAATTTACAAGAGTAGAAATTTTTTTGACACATGATATATGAACACTTTGTTTTTAGGAAAATAATTAACTTTTTTTTTACAAAGGAAAATAATTAACTCTTTTATGATGAAAGAAAATAATTATCTTATAAATTAATATTATTTAAATGGTTTCCAATTGAGTTTAAATTTGAAATCTTATACCTCATGATATAGCAATCTAATGATTATTTTATTCTAAAAGTACAAAGAGATCAGTACATAATTCGAATTCTATGTGTTTAATTTATAAAATTAAGGGATACATACAATTTAAGTCTTTATGGTTTTGCCTTTTGGTTAAAACTAGTCATGTAGTTTTTTTGACATTTAAGTATAATATGTTTCACATTTTTTTACATTTTAGTATCATTCTAATTGATATCATCATTATTTATAAGAAAATATTAATATAATGTTATGTTAGAAAATAATATTAATTTTAATAAATTAATATTATTTTATTTAGGTTGAATGAGAAACTGTATAAAGACATGTCCTTTGGCTCATGTCTTTTCATAAATCATGACTTTTGGTTAATAACTCTTAGAAGAGTCATAATGTTCATAAGTCTTTATTATAAATAAAGATTTCCAGCACCAGATAGATTAGAAGAAAAAACAATTATTTTTATGTATATTCTTCTTCCTTTGTTAAAATCTTCATACCATCTTTGAGAGAGTTAATATTATTTTGAGTTTGATTTTCTTGTAAATTATAGTGCTACTTTTACAAGAAGAAATCATTGTATCTTGAGAGACAATTATTGCAAAATCCTTAGCACCAGTGGGAAACAAATTTGTCTTAAGGAAATAAAGTAAAACTCTAGCCTCAATTTGATATCAGGTTTTTTTTATACACTTTATTCCTTAAATTTGTCATTTATGTTTTATATAATAAAATATTTATTTGTTTTGTTTTGTTTTATTGTGTGTTTTATTTGAAATTTAACAACACCAATAAATAACAATTTTAAGACAAATTTGTATTTCCTTACAATTTTTTCGTATGTTCACCGATAATCAATTTATTGTAAAAAATGTTTTCTTAATATGCCTTAATGGTTTTGAAATTTGTGTGATCGTCATTTTTTTTTAATTATTGTAGAAGTAGTTTATGTATTACAAGTTTGGTTATGTAATGTGACCGTCACATTACATATAATTTTGTTTACAATTGTTATCTTTCCTCATTATTATTATTATTTAAAAAAATTATATATTTCTACTGTTATATTTTTAGTTGTTGTGAGTAGTTTTTTATTAGGCCAATATTTAATATTGTTTTTGGTTGTCTACTATATAATTACTTTGTGTGTGTTTGGGCCAAATTGTTTGATTGTCTACTATCATATATACTATTGTCTTTGGTTTTAAATATTTAAATGTTGCACATGACGTTATGATTATTTTGTGTTATATTTAGTATTATAAAAAAGAATTGCATTTTTTTATTTTAGTTTTTTTAAGTGTTATTATTATTATTATTATTATTATTATTATTATTATTATTATTATTATTATTTATTTGATTACAAAAATCTGACCCTTAATCCTCTAACATCCCGTGACACCAATTGATGAAAAACCCGAGAAGTTCAATGGGGTGGACTTCAAAAGATGCTCTTCTATTTAACAACTTTGAATTTGGCCAAGATGTTAAAAGAAGATGAACCAAAAGCCAAAGAAGGTGATGACATAGAAGTAATTATTGTTATTAATGCTTGGATGCAATCAGATTTTTCATGTAAGAATTATATTCTTAATGGCTTGGAGAACACATTATATAATGTGTATAGTTTCTATTCTAACAGCCAAAGAGCTTTTAGGAATCCTTGGAAAAGAAGTATAAAATCGAGGATGCTGACTTAAAGAAATTTATGGTAGACAGATTTATTAAGTATAAAATGGTTTACTCCAAAACAGTTATGAGTCAAGTCCAAGAATTGCAATTATTCTCCATGAAATACATGCTTAGAAAATGGTTCTAAGTGAATCTTTTAAAGTTATTGTAATTATTGAAAAATTTCCACCATCTTAGAAGGAATTTAAAAATTATCTCAAGCATAAGCGAAAGGAGATGGGACTTGAGGATCTCATTGTAAGGTTTAGAATTGAAGAAGATATAGAAATACCGATAAAAGATTAGGAAAGACACCTATAGAGTCTAAAGCTAATCTTGTGGAGCAACAACCCTAGTAAGAAAAGAAATTTTTATGGAGACAAACAAAAGGAAGGTAATTCTAGAAAATTTAATGGAAAATGTTTTGTTTGTAATAAGCAAGGACATAGAGACAAGGATTGTCAGTCCAAGGACAAGCTAATAAGGGATAATCAAACAAAGGTCAAGTGCATATGACTGAGGAAGATATTATTTCTTTTGGATTTTCTTATCTTATGCTTTCAGCTATGGTATTTGATGCAAACTTAGTGGATAACCCAAAGGTGCGGTACATTGATACTAGGCCCACTTGCCATATTTGTTATGAAAGGAATAGTTTTTCTACTTATATTGAAGTCAATAATGGAAGAGAAGTATACATAGGTAATTCATCCAAGTAAAAAGTAGTAGGCCTTGGAAAAGTGTGCTTGAAGATGACTTTTAGCAAAGGAGCTTGTGCTTAATGATGTACTTCATGTGCTTGACATTCGTAAGAATCTTATATCTGGTTCATTTTGAGTAAGCATGAGTTTAAGTTGGTATTTGAGTCCAACAAATTTTGTACTCACTAAAAATGGCATGTATGTAGGAAAGGGGGTATATGGAAAGTGGCCTCTTTAAGATGAATGTAATGAATGATTTTAGTAATAATAAAACCACATCTTTTGTTTATTTTACTGAGTCTTCTATATTATGGCATGATAGATTAGGATATGTAAATAATAATTTATTAAGAAAACTAATGAATTTAGATTACTACCTAAATGTCATATTGATCATAATATTAAATTTCAAATATGTGTAGAGGCTAAATTGACAAAAGCTCCATTTCATACAATTGAAAGAAGCTCAAAACCTTCGAAAATTCACAGTTATATATGTTATTTTAAGTTCGTCCAAACTAAGGGTATAAAAACCATTTTATTAATTTTATTGATAATTGCCTAAGATTTTGTTATGTATATTTATAAAAGGCAAAGATGAAGCTATTAAAGTGTTTAAGCATTATAAAAATGAGGTTAAAAATCAACTTGGTCAAAGAATAAAGGCAATAAGGAGTGATAAAGGTGGAGAATATAAATCACCTCTTATGGAATTTTATTTCAGAACAGGAATTATTCATCAAATAACTGCTCCTTATTCACCTTAATCTAATGTATTACAGAATGCAAGAATCAAACTTTAAAAAAAAATGATGAATGTCATATTGATTAGTTATGGTTACCTCAAAAATTGTGGGGGGAGGCTATTTTCTCCACTAATCACTTTCTAAATAAGGTACCACATAAAAAAAAAGAGAAAACTCTATATAAATTATGGAAAGGAAGAAAGCCTTCCTATAAATAACTTAGAGTGTGGGGGTGTTTAGCTAAAGTAGCAATCCCAGATCCCAAAAAGGTCAAGATTGGACGTAAAACTGTAGATTATATATTTGTTGATTATGCTACTAATAGTAGTACTTATTGATTCTTAGTACACAAGTCAGACATTTCAAATATACATGATAATACTATTAGTGAATCTAGAAATGCATCATTTTTTGAAGACATCTTTCTATCCAAAGTGTATCTGAGATGAGTTTTAATAAATAAACTCATGATATGGCTATGGATCATCTTTAAAATAAAGTTAGTGAAGATGAACCAAGACATAGTAAAAGGACAAAAGTAACTAAATCTTTTGGTCCATATTTTCTAAAATTTTTGTTAGAAAATGAACCTAAGACATTCAAAGAAGCAATGCCTACTCTAGAAGTTCCATTTTGGAAAAAGGCTATCAATAGTGAGATTGAATCCATTATGCAAAATCATACTTGGAGATAGTGGATTTACCTTCAGGTATTAAATCAGTAAGGTGCAAATGGATTTTTAAGAAAAAATTGAAATCTGATGATTCAATTGATAAATATAAGATTAGTAGCTAAAGGATTCAAGCAAAAGGAAGGTATTGATTTCTTTGATACATATTCACCTGTGACAAGAATAACATCCATAAGATTATTAATTGTTATAGTTGCATTATATGATCTTAAAATACATCAAATGGATGTTAAAACTGCTTTTTTAAATGGTCAATTAGAAGAAGAAAATTTATATCGAACAACCAGAGGGATTTGTTGTCCCTAGAAAAGAAAGGATGGTTTGCAGACTTGTTAAGTTGTTATATGGCTTAAAACAAGCGCCTAAGTAATGGCACATTAAATTTGACTATGTAATGGTGTCAAATGGCTTTAAAATAAATGAATGTGACAAGTGTGTGTATGCTAAGATGACACATAAGGGCTATGTACTAGTATGCTTATACATGGATAATATGTTAATCATTGGAAGTACCATTAAGTTAATAATGACTACTATAAGGATGTTAACTAGTCATTTTGATATAAATGATATGGGGAAGGCAGATGTCATTTTAGGAATTAAAATTTCCAAGACATTTACAGGGCTAATCTTATCTCAATCACATTATATTGAGAGAAATACTCAATAAGTTCTGATAAAGATGAATCCCCTGTGAAAACACCAATAAATGTAAATGTACATCTAAGTAAAAATAATGGTGAACCCATATCTCAATTAGAATATTCAAGCATAATAGGCAATTTGATGTACTTTATGAATTGTACATGCCTAGGACATAGCCTATGTTGTGAATAAATTAAGTAGATTCACTAGCAATCCAAGCAAAGACACTAGAAGGCTCTTGTGAGAGTTCTTAGATATATAAAATATGCTAAAGATTATAGTTTGCACTATATAAAGTACCTTACTGTACTAGAAGGTTATAGTGATGCAATTGGATATCTGTCTTTAAGGACACGAAGTCTACTAGTGGATATGTATTCATAATTGGTGGGTGCAGCAATATCTTAGAAATCCTTAAAACAAACTTGCATAGCTAGATCCACAATGGAATATGAGTTTATAGCTTTAGACAAAACTGAAGAGGAAGCATAATGGTGTAGAAATTTCTTAGATGATATTCTATGCTGGCCAAAACCTATATCTACAATTTGTATACATTGTGATAGTCAATCAATTATTTACAGAGCACAGAGTTAAATTTATAATGGTAAGTCTAGACACATACATCATAGACATAACGCCATTAAGCAATTACTTGAAAGTAGAATTATATCCATTGATTATGTATAATTAAAAGATAACCTAGTGGATCCACTTACTAAAGGTTTGTCTAGAGATCAAGTAGATTGCTCATAAAGGGGAATGGGTTTAAAGCTTATGACTAAAGAGATTTTATAGTGGTAACCCAACCTAATTGACTAGAGATCCTAAAATGTAGGTTCAAAAGGGACAACAAAACTATGGGAACTTAGTAAAACAATTTGGAGCTCACCACTCCTACCCATTTCTATAATGAAAATTGCTTTATGACGTGTGTTCTAGGATAAGCTATGCTTTTAATGGTTCATAAAGGATATATGGGATCACCTATAAGAGTGTAAAATTGGGGTTGATTTTATGAGAATTTTAAAGCTAAATTCTTTAAAGCACTCATGAAACCTAGGAGTTATTCAGGGCCATAATGAACACAACTATGAGAACTAAATGATATTTTAAGATATATTGTATAAATATTATTACCTTGCTTTTACACCAATGGTGAATAGTTCAAGACATCATGTTTACTAGTTAACTAAGTAAATCCAATAATAATTACTAAGCAAGGTTCAAAGCCAAAAGCTACTTTATAATAACTTTCTCAAGTGTCTACATATTATTGAGTACTTATTCTTCAATTTCCATTCATATGGGGGATTGTGTAGAAAATAATATTAATTTTAATAAATTAATATTATTCTATTTAGATTGAAATGAGAAATTGTATTAACACATGTCCTTTGTCTCATGTCTTTTTAGAAGTTACGACTTTTGGTTAATGACTGTTAAGGGAGTCATGATGTTCATAAGTCTTATTATAAATAAAGATTTCCAACACTAGATAGATTAGAGGGAAAAAAAGTAATTATTTTTATGTATCTTCTTCTTCTTTTGTCAAAATCTTCATACCATCTTTGAGAGAGTTAATATTATTTTTAGTTCAATTTTCTTATAAATTGGGAGTGCTACTTTTACAAGAAGAAATTGTTGTATCCTAGGAGACAATTATTGCAAAACCCTTACTACTAGTGGGGAACAAATTTGTCTTAAGGAAATAGAGTAAAACTCTAGCCTCAATTTAATTACAGGTTTTTCTATACACTTTATTTTCTTAAATTTTTTCATTTATGTTTTATATAATAAAATATTTATTAGTTTTGTTTTGTTTTATTGTGTGTATTTTATTTGAAATTTACACTACCCAATAATAACATGTTAGAATTCGATGATAAATGTATTCTATATATGATTATAATTCAATCTAATCAATTGGGTTTTAAATAATGTAAAATTATTTTAAAAATTATTTCTTATTATTCATAATTAAATTAAAAATACATCTAAATCTGATTATTTTTTTAAAATTTATTGTAGTTAGTTAAATGATATAATACTCATTATATGATTTTAGTATTTAAAATGTCTATTATTTTTACATTAAGGCATATATTTTAAACAATATTTGTTAGGATGGTACTAAAGTATGAAAAAAAAATTGAAATACAAGGTACTTACATGCTAAAAAAATCACATGATTGATTCTGCTAAAAAATAATATTTACCACTAAAAATATATTCTCTAAGATTTAAATATTATTATTGTTGATTTCTAAAATTAAATTTCATTTAATTTAAAAGAAAAGAGCTATCACCATCGTGCAATTCACAAATGCTTAGTTCTTATGATGTTTTGAAAAGATTTTAAGATCTTAAATTTTGGAAAATCCCAATAAATTAAATCTTGTTAATTGAAAGTTAGATCTTTGTTCTTTTTCTTTTTCATAAAAATTTTAAGAGTAATGAAAATTAATGAAAGTCAAGTAATGAAATGGAATGCAAGTCAAGTAATGAAATGGAATGCAATGTAATGTAATAAAATAATAATCAATTTACTTCGCTCTTTATAAAAGGATCTATAATTGACTATTTTTTGTTTGTAATTTTTTTTTTTTAAAAAAAGACAAGAAAGAAAGAGAGTGTAAGTTTATTTAAAATCTTTACACTTTATTATCATGTAAGCTTTGAAATATTGAAAGAACAATAAAGTATCTAGATTTATTGATTTATATTCTGTATTTTTTTTATCTTAAAATCAAGCTTTTACTACAGTTTATTTTCATTATAAGTAACAAGGCCTAAACATTGTTGCAAAAATTTCTGAATTGGATATTATTGTTTAGAATTATAAAATTACAATTAGAATTAACTTTTTTTGCTAAATGTTCTAGAAATATAATGCGTTTAAATGAAATAATAATAATAATAATAAGACACACAATAAGAAAAAAAAAACATTAAAAAGTGTTCTGTTCGTCCAATTGGATTAATTGTACGTGGTTCATAAAAAAAAAATTGCAAACGTTCCTAAATAAATTTTTCTTGCACACAATCCGTGCTATAGGGTTAAAAGTTAATTTGAGCCCTCAACTCTACCCGAATTCAATATTAATTTTTTTTGTTTTAATAGGAGCTTTTTCTTTTAAAATTTAATAATAATGAAATTTATTTTAAATTTTTTTTATAATTAAACTCTATTAATCAAATAAAATTTAATTATAATGGTTAATGAATGAAAAATTATTTATATTAATAAAAATAAATAATTTTTTTTAAAAAAATATATAAAACCTAATTATGAAATTTTAAAAATTTTTAAACTTATATAATAATTTATAGAAAAAAAAATGTAAAATTCTTTTGGATTGTTTTGAATTTGAAAAATTAATTTTTTTAGACTTAAAAATTTTACAAACTTTAGAATCAAGTATTATACATATGAAAAAAATCATCAATTTTATTTTAACAGTTCTAATAATAAAAATTTATTCATCAATTTAATTTTAACACTTGACTTACAAAAAATTATTTAAATTAATAATTAAATTTGATGAATTTTTTAAAAAATATATATCATTTAATTGTAAATTTTTTTAAAAAAAAATTAGATTTTATAAAAACTGTTAAATAATTTTTTTTAAAAAATTAAGAAATGTTTAAAAAATTAAAAAAAGTTAAAAATTATGACATAGGCTGAAATAATTTAAAAACTTTTACGTGATATATATTTTTTTAGAAAATATCAATTTATTTACTAGTCTAAATAATATTTTCTGAATTAACCATTAAAATTAAAATAAAATTATTACTATGTTTTTAGAATAATTAAAATTTTGTTAATTTGTAGAATTTAATTGTAAAAATGTTTACAATAAGGTTCTATATAATCTACTTTTAAAAGAAAAATTCTTATTAAGAAGAAAAATATTAAAGTTCAATGTTAAATTTTTTCTTTTTTCTTTTTTTAATATTAAAATTCAATATTAATTTTGGAGTATAATTGGGGGGCTTAATTTAACCCTTTGTCAATAATATAATTAACATTGGACAAATTTTTTAGAAATTCATAAAAGCAATCCTAAAGTAGAGAATATATGAAAACCCCAAAAGTAAAACTCGGAGTGCTAAAAAGTCAATATTATTATTGAGCACTGAATGACGAAAAAGAAAGAAATAAAAAGAAAGCTAATCCCCAGAAGGGATAAAATATCATATTCTAAACAAAGTGACGACTTTACTCCTGCTTTACATTCCAATGATGTATATGAAAATGACTTGTTGAATGAGAAAATTTATATTTAAATCCCTAAAGTTTAGCATATTAACAAAATTAATCCTTATATTTTCCAAAATAATATTTGGAGTCTTAATACTTGAAATGTACACAATATATATGCATGATTATTAGGCTAAGGATTTGCTCGGTGGATGGATACATCTAAAATGAGTCATAGTCACATAAGTTATAATGTTCAAACCTAATTGAATACAATTCAATTTATATATTCACTCAAACTATAAATATATAAATATATTTGTGTTTTTTTTTTATTTAAAAAGTAGCTTGCACACACAGGACATATGCATGCATGCACAAAAAATAACATCAAAATTAGTTTTCTTCAATGACAGTTTTTTTTTAGAAATTTATCCATAATTATGTGTATAATCAAAATCACATAAAAAATAATTAACCATCACAAAAAATTGTTAATTTAGTTTTTAGCATAATAACTCTATGAGCAAATTAAAAAGAAAAAATACTTTAAAATTGGATAAATTAAGTATGTGTAATAAAATAAAAAAAATTAATTGACAACATATATAATTGATGAATGACTGAATGCAATATTAAGTTATTAACCTTGTCAAATTACTTAGTGCATAATAGCTAATGAGCAAATTAAAGAAAAAAATATATAAAGAGAGAAGCGAGGTGTGAGTGGCTTATTCAAGGAACAAATCAAGTTAAAAAGTTAAAATTTAAAATAATGATAAGAAAAAAATAAGTAAAAATTTTATTATTTGGGCTTTCTAATGGGGCAGTGAGGGCAAGTGCCCTCATTCCTCCCCCTCCCCCTAACTATGTTGCATTGATATTTTTATAAAAAGTCGTGTCTCATGTTGGACACGTTTATGACATTGATACATTTTGAAAGTTTATCTGACACGTTTTGGGGTATTTCAAAAAATAAAAAAAAGTGTCGGGACCGTTAAAAAAAAAAAGAACACGCATGTCTTCTATCATTGGATGGAACAAAATTAGAAATGATATTCTTCAATGAAAATGTCAATGAAAACATTAAGAGTGAAAATAATAATTAAGTAAAAAATTCTATAAATTGAAATTGCTAATAAATATTATGAATGAAATCTTGATATATTAATGTTACTTATAATTATTACGATGATATTGTTATTTTTAAATAAAATTAGATGGAAAATTATTTAGTTGTTATTGAAAAATTATGTATATTTAAGGTGTCATTGTTTTGTTTATATTATAAGATAACATGAGTACATGTTTTTTTGTGTGTTTTAGAATTATTTTTAGTGTTAAAAAATATTACTAACCATGAAAAGTATTTTTTTTAATTGAATCTAATTATATTTTATATAAAATGAATTTTATAATTTTTCATATTTATAAATTAATTTCTATATTTTTTATATTTATAAATTAACCCCAATGTTGATATCCTATATTTTCTTAAACTAGTTATTTTACCATATCCATATCCTCATTTCCCGCATCTCCGGTCTCATATGGGTGCTACCCAACTCCTAAGTCTGCCATGAATGCACATGCACAAGCATGCATGTATGCATACATGCACACATCCCGTATACACACGATTATATACGAACATATTCACATGCTTACGCATATATATACATAATAAATATATTAATCGGCCTAGGTACTAGCTGGATCAATTGCTTTTAAAAAAATTAATTCAACAAGTTTAGTTTAAATTCAACTTCAAAAAAAAAAAAAAAAACTTGAATCTAAATTGGGTCTTTTTTTTTTTAGCAATTAGAAGATAATGTGAGTAAATATCAAGCTCAATATGTTTGGTAAAATTAAACTTAAAAAGGATTGCTATCTAGTGGTGTCAAAATGGGTTATGACACATGAACACAATTCACTTAATGTGTAAAATTAGTAAATTAGGGGTTGAGGTTAAATGAATTTGTATCATAAACAGATCTCATTTATAACACTGTATAATCAAATCGTATCGCAAATTGACACGTGAATTTGTTTATAACCTATTTAATTATAAATGCCATGTTAAATTGTGTCAACTTAAAATATGACACGACCTATTAAAAATTCATATAATTTATTATGATTTTAATTAATAAATTAGTAATTTATTGTAATTATTTTATAAATAATATTTTTATAATTATATTATACAAATTGCTTAATTATAGAAATTATTTTATTTTTTTTGAAAATAATATTTTTCTATATTACAAATACTATACAGATTAAATGGATCATGTTGAATTTTATAATTCATATAATCTATTTAAATAAATGGATTACACATATCGTATTCGTATAACTCATTTAATTTTTATGTCATATTAGAGTTAAAATATTTGACATAATTATTAAATATATTGTATTTGTATTAACCCAAATCAAGTTAATAAAGTAAGTCAATCCATATCAATACCAACCATTATCCTGTTTGACACCCAGACTAGTATAAATCTTGAAACTCAAAGTGTAAGTTAGTCTTGAAAGATCAAAGTAAATGTTAGACGTACAACTACTCTAAAAATAGAAATATAAGAAATTATATACATTGTCCATTAAGGATCAAAGATCACATTTTTAAAAAAATATAGGGACAAAAATAAATATTGTTCTAAGTATTAGGGATTTGGTTGCAATTGCTCCTATGTTATAATTGTACTCACATGCTTACAAACACAACTGTCCATAAACAATTCAATAAAATGGCATCATGCAATTAAATAAAAGATTTAACGTCCTCTTTCTTTTTTTTTTTTTAAACAAAAAAATCTAACATCTGGAAATTTTCTTTTTTTTTTTTTAAAAGTCTTTCTTGAAAAGAATAATCCATTTTTTTGGCTGTAATTAAGAAGCTTTTGATTGAACTGGGTAGTGTTAGCAGCCAAGCCAAGCCAAGTAAACTCAAAGCGTGTTGATTGGTTTATTCTTCACTTGTGCTTGTCTTCTTTCTTTCTTTTTTTTGTTCTTTTTATTTTCTTTTCCAAGAAACAGAGCAAGTTGGTCTCTGGGTTGCAGGCAACATTCTTCTTCTTTTGCAGGTACTGTTTTGTTTCAATCTTTTAATGTATGAGATTTTTATAGTGTATTTTGAATTGGGTTTCCTTAAAAAAATCAAAAGCAGTGAAATTTATGTTTTTGGTTGTGGTTTTGTTATCTTTTGGTTCAAGATGAAGTTGGTGTAGTTTCTTTCTTTGTTTGCATTATGACTTTTGTCGGTGTGATGAGGAATTTGATGTATAGGCATTTAGCTTGTTGCAATTTCTTGGAAAATCTTGTTTTTGTTGAAAGAAACTTGAAGCTGAGCTTCTTGTTGTATTTTATTTTGAACATCTTATTGAATCTGGAAATCGGAGTTGGGTTCTTTATAGGATCTGTAACTATTCTAGCTCTCATTTGGGTTGTCACAATTCATAGTCAATTCCATGCTATATGAATTACTCATGGTTCTACCTCTCAAATATATGAAATAGAGTACACCACATTGATTTCTTTCACTTGTCTTTCAATTTAATCTTATTCAGTTCATGCCTCTCAATTTTTTTTTTGTTTTTTTTAAATTTCAGTAAGGGAAAAGAGCTAATGTTGGATTTTCTTTTGACCTTTCTTGTTTTCTCTTTTCTTTCTGCTTTAAAAGACACATCTTTTTGCAGAAGCGAAATACATGTTACTAAAGAATCTGATGGAAAACAAGCAATTGGATTTTAATCAGCCACTTTTATCTGTGAGGAGGTTTTCATCAGTAGTGCCAACTACAGAAGGGTGATAACAAAAGGAAAACTGAAAATGCTTTCTCCCAATGTGCCCCCTCTTCCTAAGTATAAATCAGAACTGAAAATCAGGTCCAATCAGGAACCCAGGAACTGTTCTCTTTGTATGGGAGCGATCTCCAGGAAGATCCAAGTATGAAAGCAGACCTCAATCTGTGGCCCTTGAACAGCCTCCTGTTGTTCCAAAGCTTCCACTGGGGAGGATGTTGAATGTTGAAAAGCAAGCTTTAAATAAAGGCACTGAACGCACAGCTGTTGTCCACCCGAATCAAGAAATGCTTTTTTGGGTTCTCACGATGTTCCAATTTGGATAAAAATGTAACTAAAGAAGAGAGGTCCAGACCTGAAATGGAGGAGACGAGCATGTCAGGTTCAGAGGATGATAATGAGACCTATTTAGATGCACCCTGATTACTCTTTCCCGGAGTGAATCTTTCTTCTTGAACTGCAGTATAAGTGGAGGTGAGTGGATTGACGGTCCAGATATGAAACCATCTGGGACTTTCTCAACAGATCCACAGACTCGAGATTTCATGATGGGTAGGTTCCTGCCTGCAGCAAAGGCAATGGCTTCAGAAACTCCTCAGCATTCTACTAGGAAGCAACCCGTTGCACAACAACACCGAGACAGATAAAAAAAGATGATAAATGTGGAAAGACTCCATCAATTCAATGAATGCAGAAGAAGTAATATGCCACATTGTTCTCAGTGTAATGGAGTGGAAGAAACTGAAGAAGAAGAAGATGATGATTATGACAGAGCAGATAATTCATCCTTTAAAGTTTGTGGGTTGTTCCCTCGATTGTGCTTACAAAATTCCTTTTGTCTTTTGAATCCTATGCCAGGGATGAGAAAACAGGTCCAGGTGCCTAATTATCCATCACATATGACAAAAGTTAAATCTTCATATGCTGCTAGTGGCAATGAAACTGTGAATGAGGTATAAAATTTTTCTAGTGCTTTTCCAATTGTGGCGTTTTATGAAAACTATTACTGATATCAATCCTGTTTTTGCTGTAGCATAATAAAGATGCTGTGAACAAGCACAAATCAATTGAGGCACTCCAAGCAAAGGGGATGCCTGAAGATAATAAGAATGAACTAGCAAGTAAATCAAATATGATTGCTTATAGAAATGATTATCAGAAATCAGATAGATCATCTCTGTACAAGCGTTTACAGGGTAATGGGATATTGCCCCACTGTGACAAATTTTCTCAGTCTGTTGCTTATGAAGAAAAACGATTTCTAGGTATTCCTGAAAAATCTAGGAATTCTGTGGCTATTGGCTTAAATAAAAATGCAAAAGGTGGCAAGTATTTTCGAGAATTGTTGGCCAATGAGAGGAAAGAATGGGAACTAGCTTCAGCTAGTTCCATGGTTGAGAAAACTCTGTATGTAGATTCTATACAAGTCATAAAACCTAAAATTTCAGATTCAGGTTCTTCAGATGCAAAAGGCTTAATTGATTGCGGAAGAGATGGTGCCTCAACAAATAAGAGAATTGAAGAAACTGTTGTTGTTGATTCTTCACTTCGAGATATTAAGCAATATCATGCTGCGAGTGAAAAGGTGAATGTGCAGCCTGAAAGTCTGGATCCTATTGATTCTAGCAGTCTTCTATCATCTGACAGATCCATGTGTGATGCACAAGTGATTTTTATTGATGGTTCAAGAAAGGATCAAGACCTTATGGCCATTACTGTTACATCAGCAAGCCCAAAAGCAGGTGGAAATGAGAAGGTTGATTTAGAAAGCCAACTGGGTAAGATATCAAGTAACTTAGAGGGTTCTGATGGCCTTATCCAGTACCCTATCAAGACAACAAGAGAAAAAGTGCCTGACAATGGAAAGATCGAGTTAAAAAGCCAAATTTGTACAGAAAGTGATCAAGAAACTCCTATGGGCTACTACTCACTGCATCCCCTTCCTCCACCTTTACCAAAATCTCCATCAGAGTCTTGGCTAAAGCGTGCTTTACCTGCTGTTTCTTTAAAGCATACCTCCCTGGGGTCTTCTCCTGGTAGGCATGTATATCCTATAGTTCAGACTTACAAAGTGCAGTCCCCTGATTCGAAGTGGGAAACAATAGTCAAAACTTCTAATGTGCAACATGGGCATTTGAGATTTTCTGAGGTCAGTTCTACAAGTCCCTCAACCTACGTCATTTTCTCTCCATTAGTTGTAGACTGATTTATGCTTACAATATATACATTCATCTCCAATTATCAGGAATTACTTGCACCAATACCTGAAGTATAAATCCGAAGATTCCCATGTTCTTTCTAGTGGCTCAAGCATTGGACTTGGCAAGAGCGACCTCCTTCACTGGATTTCAAGGTTCTGATAAATGTTCGCCATCGTCTTAACATTTTCAGTCTCCAAGGTACTGCTTCATTTTCTTCTGAATTGGTATATACATACACATTACAATTGTAAATCAAAAATAGCCAAATAATGCTCTTCCTCTATAAGAAATTATAACCAGTTGTTACACCCTGTAAATCCTGTCATTTCTTAATTCAAGTTCATGTATGTGATTGTTGTGTAAATCAAACTTAAAGGGAATTAAAAGCTGAAATATCTTTGTAATAAAAGAAGAAGAGAAAGGTGCTTTAGGTCATGTTGTTGACCTGTTTTTGTATTGAATTCAAATAAAAAATAAAATAAAACATCCTTTGAACCAAAAAGATGATTTGGATGATACTAATAATTATGATAAGGAAATGACTTGTAGCTTGTACTATAGATTTTATTTATTGTGATTTGCCACTTGGACCTGTTGTGTTGTAAAGTGAATTAAGCTTAAAGAAGGATGCATTATTAAAGTTTGATTGAGGACAACTTTGTTTTCTTTTATCTTCCAAGCTCATTGTCTTGTTCACATTTAAAGAATTGGTTAAATTATGATTACAATTCTTATAAGATAATTATATCCCTGAGATTTATCGTAAAATAAACTTCGGTCCTTACTGTCTCAAAATTAGCTGTTTTGGTCCTTCAATTTTGTAAGCAGCCATATAAAAGTATAAAATTTGGGATAAAAAATCATGAAAGCTCTAAAAACAAATTAAAACAACATCATATTCATTACAATCCACATTTATATATTCTAGTACAGTTTGGATTAAATGTGTATTGCATTAATTTGGATTGCTTTATTAATACAATAATTGTGCTCAATTATTAAAGTCTACATCATAATCGTAGAATCGACATCTTTTTTTCTTGTCTTTTTTAATTTATTTTTCTTTGTGGGGTTGAAGTATCAGTGTCCTTTAGAGGTGCAGCATTTATTATATAGAGGTACAGCAAATTGGTGGATGAAATGTTGGTTGATCCAACCAAGAACTTGCAGAAGATTTGCTTTCTTCAAGTATTTTCACACCCCCCTGTCCATGTGAACAAATTGTTATTTTAGATAGGAACCACACATTAAAATCCTTTTCCTTATGCCAGTGAAAAAATTGGAATAAAGTATTGGTGGGTCTAGGAAAAGAATTTGAATTAATTTTTTAAAGAACAGAAATGGAACAGTTCTTTCTTTTCAAGGCAAAAAAGGAGTAAATAATACAAATTCAAATTTAAAAGCACACAAATCCAGCTCCATTTTATCACTAACATAGGAAAAAAGAATTTTAGTGGACCTACTAGGGAAAAGAACATACATAAGGTACATTTATAATGGTGGTATTATCCATTATGATTTTTTTTTTTCACTTTGTTGTGTGATTAGAGGCTTCATAAAGGTTAAGATTGATAGCTGTTGGTAGAAGAGAGAGATATGTGTATATTTTATTATAAATACACCACATTTTTTTTTCTAATTTTTTTATGGTACTATTTCAATTTAGTCTCCAAAGAATTAAATCTTTTGGGATGTGGAGGGAGATCTCAAAATTGAGGACCTTCTTCTTCATGGGACAAGATACCCCACCACTTCAGCTGCACACTAGAGTTTATGTTTAGTGATATGGACCTATAGAACATATACAAGGATAAATGCATATCTAGAAACCAAAAAACGAACCTGTGATTTCATTAAGAGATCCATTTTGATGCAGAATGCTCAAGTAAATTGGTTCATTTGGTAATGCATTATCAACACCTACAAGAGTATTATGCAAATGTTATTCAAATAGAAAAGACATGGCAGTACAACATAACTAATACACATATATCTGAAGGTACTCATACAGTCAAACTGTGGAAGACCCCATAGCTCAGGCTGAAATTCCAGAAGTGAATGAAGCTGGCTATCAGCCAACAAATAACAGTCAGCCTCGCCTTGAGATGGAATAGCAACTACCTTCATATTAGCAGCCTTAGCAGCTTTTACACCAACCCTGTTGAAATTTACTAACATTACAGGCCAAAAAATTCATATAGCAATGAACCCATGTTGCCTCTAACACCAGTTACAAGGGTCATCTAATCAGTAAAAGTAATGAATGTAGCAATCTGTTAATGAATTGTTGATGAGTCAGATAACTTTACTGCATACAAACCACTGTATGGCTAACTTACAAAGAGTCTTCAATCACCAGGCATTTTGCAGCATCAACACCCATTCTCCTTGCAGCTTCTATGAATCTACAAATTAAATGATTCAATGTATTGTACACATTAAGAGTTCACGAACATAGACTATATTCAATACATAGAATTTTCTATTTAACAAAGCACTGAAAGTAAGTGCACCAATTCAGCATCTGTGGGAAGACCATGTTAAAGGATCATAGTAAGTGCACCATTTTAATGCATTTGCTCCATTGTAAGAGATGGACTTGTTCTATGATGTGCTGTGTCATGAGATTAGGCTGCTGGACGGTCCCATTATGCAAATCCTTTGACAGTTTGTGTCTAAGATAGCTTGGCATAAAAAATAAATAAATAAAGAAAAAAAAACTCACATATCTGGTGAGGGCTTCCCTGACTGGACTTGGTCACTTCCAATAATTACTGAGAAGTATTTGTTCCAACCTACAAAACAATTTAAACAAATAGAAGAATCAATAAGGAAACAAAGCTTCTTTTTTAAAATTAAAAAAAAAAATTCACAAGGTGTCCTACACCGTAACCGGCACTTCGAATAAAAAGATTTTTTCTTGTTTTGTTCCTCATCTTTTTAGTCATAAAGCAGCATGAAGTGGTTATGGTGGGTAACATCGAAACAAGTAAAAAAGTGAAAAGGGCAGGAACCTTCATGGTGAGAGATTTTTGCATGAATGTACTCAGTTAAGGAGTTTGAAGCAAGAGCAAATGGCACTCCATTTTTATACAAATGATTGATAAGACGATTGGCACCAGGTAGAGCTCTGGCATTAGACCACCTAAAACAGATATTTAAACAATATATAAAAGCATTACTCAAACACCTACAAAAGCTATATGCACACATTGCATATTAAATATTTAGTTTTTTATATTAAATAACGGTTTTGCGAACTATATTGATATTAAATTTAGTGTAATAGTATTATATTTAAGGACGATAATAGATGTAACGGATCACGATATGATAAATTTATTTTTAAAATTTCATTTTTACCTTTATATTTAAGGAGTTTTATCAATTAAAAAATTATATTTTTTTATCATTTCGTAGAATTGCGACAGCACTGTTACTATCACGACTCTGGATATTAATCATTTTTTTATATTTAATTAGACTATATATTATATTGAACTGACACAATTACGTAAATTTATGAGAATAATTCTTAATTTAAAAGCATATTAATTGGTTAAAGATTTTCTAAATGAGATAAAAAAATTATTTAATATCATGGTTCAGCTTCAAATTATGACATGTAAATTAAGTTTATATTGGCAAGCATTAATGCACACACTAAAATCAAAGCTTACTTTTCACGATACACGGGCATGATTTCTTCAATAAATTCATCAGTTGTTAATGGAAGGTCATAATCTTTTACAATGGCAGCTGCCGTTACTTGCAGAGTCATCCCCAATCTCTTCATGCTTTCTCTTTCCTTGTTCAATTCTTTCCCATATTTTGCCAGAAATTCTTTAAGAACATCATTTGTAGCATTTTCTGCACAAAATTGAACAATAAACACACATCAATCACAAGTTTTAGAAGCAACTTAATTAATTATAAGAAAAGCAGAACTGAACAACCCATCAACTGGACTGGACTAAGAAGACCTGTGTCCAAAAGGGTCCCATCCAAATCCAGTATAACAGCAAGAATTTTGGTCTGTGCAATGCAGCAAGAGCTCATAGCTAAACGACGTAGAAGATGAGTGACAAAGCCAAAGACGGGAATTGAGAGATTTTGAGTGTAATGCGTGCAAACATGTTCCTCTTATTAACAAGAATCAATACTCATATGCAAGTGAAAGGAAGATCCAAATAGCATAGTTCTTGGTGCTTAGTAGCGTGAAAATTCTTTTTCTTTTTCTTTTTTGGGTGAGGGTCGTGAAATTTTTTGATTCATTTAGCTATAATGATATTGAAACTTTTGGGATAAGGGAGTGCTGCATTTGCAAGAGGAAACAACTTAGCTTCATTGGCCAGCCAAAAAAAAAAAGGTTGAATTCCACGGATATTCCCATGAAAATAGTGTGACCATGTATTCATATAAAAATATTAATAATTAAATTACTGATGGACAATTAAATAGTCAGTCTCTCGTTCTCCCTTTGTTTGATCCCTCATTTCCCATTAATTTCTTAATTGTTCGAAAAAATAATTGTCACTTTCTATAAATATTTTAAGATATAAAGTTTAAATTTTAACATCAATTTATATGATTTATTTTCATTGAAAAAAAGACTATTCTCATATTATACAGTTAATTAATATTTACTATAATTTTTCTATTAATCAAATTAAAAAAATACTAATAAATAACCTAGTAATAATATTTCTATAAATAATTTCTATAAGGAAACAAAAGTTATAGGCATATTCATTTACTTTATCATCGCCCAAATTAATATATAATTTATTTGATTAATTTATATATATATATATATATATATATATATATATATATATATTATTAGGATTTTTTTTCCATATAAAGCACTCATCGTAAAAGTAATAAATTCCATCAAATATTATTTCCTATGTGGCAAATAAAAGATATGATTATTTAAATATAGAAAGTAAAATTTGAACTTCCACTTTTTGTGCTTTTCCCCTGTAGTGAAAAATTAAACCATTTGAAACCAACAATGTGAAGAAACCCAAAACCCAACTAGGTCTTATTAGCATTTTAAACATATTAATTAAGTAATTTTAATAAAATAAAAATTATAAATTAATTAAGTTTACATTTGAATGTAAATATTTGATTTAAAATTTAAAAATTATATTAAATTTTAAAAAAATAAATAATATAGAATTAGAGCTTATAAATCATTAATACAAATTAAAATAATTGCCACCTGAGTGATCTCTTGCATTCAAACATGCCGCTATCTTAAAAATAAGAAATCACTCGTTTCTAGTTTTAGCTCTATTTTTTTTTTTAAAATAAGGATGTCAAATTGATAGTATAAATCTAATTTAATAGTTTAAAATTTTATATATATAGGTATATAGATACGTGCAGGAGGATGTAATATAGCCAGTGTAGCACCATTTCTTTTTTAACTTTATTTTATGCTCTTTTAGTTCTAGGAATTAGGGGATGATTCGAGTGACTCAAAGTGGCCATGATGCATCAAATTGATGAATGTAATCCCTTATCAACCAAGCCAGCCACTGAGCAGCTGTGATGCAATTCTACAGAATTATGATGCAAAGTGCTTCTTTTCAGCATATCTTCCGCATTCTTATATTCTGCCGTGACACAGGATCAACTTGTAAAAAAAAAAAATAGTGATGCATTGAGTAAAACTGATGGTACTTCCCTTTATGAGGCTTATATAGGTGCAATAGATGTTGGTCAACAATTTTGTTCAAGTGATTATGTAATCGGGATATGCAGTGTTAATAATTTTTATATATATTTATGATATTTTATGAGTTTATTATTTGTTTAAAGTTAATTTTAATTGTTTTACATTATTTTAAATACTTTACGTAAAATTTTTTCGAAAATTATATTTTTGAAAAAATTGACACCTAAATAATTTAATATTAATTATTTTAACTAGTTTTACGAATTTGCATAATCTCATACATAATTTTTAAGTGCTAAATAAAATGTATATATGTGTATTTATTTAAATTAAATTAGGATTTAATTAATTACCTTAATTTTTATTATTTAATTTTAATATTAATTAATTAATTATACGTGTATATATTATTAAAATATATTAAAATATTTATGTGTGGGATTATATATATTATTATAATATAAAGTGTGGATATATATTATATACATTATTTTATAACAAAAATCAAAAGTTTACATTATTTATCATTTTATCCCCTTTCTTCCTTATTTTCCCGATCATCCTTCCTCTCCAAATCCGGCCGCTGCAACTCCTTCCCCTTACCATCGGTGTGCCTCCCGGCATGCCACCATCATCCACAGCCATCCCCACCGCCAGCAGCACCCATTTTCGGCGTGTTTTGGCCGGAAAAAGCTAGAGAAGCTGAAACTCCTCCTCTCCATCGATCAAGCACTTTTCGGCCACCGTTTTCGACACCGCCGGTCTCTATCTTCTCCTTGAGCTCCGATGAGTGTGATTTCAAGTTTTGTTTCACTTAAAATGGTCTAGATTTTTCTAGGTTTCAATTTCTTCATTTCGGCCATTTAGGGTTTCAAATTTTTTTGAGCTTCAAGTTGATTGATTCAAGAAAAATCCCTTCACAAACTTTGATCCTTGTAGCTTAATCTACATGCTTTAATTTTTGTAGAATTTTTGGAATTTATTTTTATTTTTTGGTATTTTTGATTATTTTATTAATATTTTTTAATTTTCGAAAATAAATTAATTAAATTATGAAATTGTGTTTTATGGTAATTATAGGTGTTAAAATGAATTTTGTAAATTTATTTGTAATTTTTGTGAATTTTATGTATTTATTTTGGAATTTATTAAGTTTATGTAATTTTGAAAAATAGGGTTAATTATGTGTTTAATTGAAATTAATTGGTTAATTGAGTATATTTATTGATATTATTGAATTATATGTTGAGAAAATTAATTTTGTGCAATTATATTATTTTTGGTGAATTTTTGGATTTATTTTAGTAAATTTATATATATAGGGGTATTTTGGTAATTTTATACTAAATTGGCTAAAAATATAATTAAATTGGTTTTAATAGTTATTTAAGGTATAAAAATTATTTCTACAAATTATTTAGTATTTTTAACTAACTAAAACTATTTTTCATAAATTATTTTCAAATTATATATATAATATACGATTTTTCTAAATAAATGAATTTTTATCGGTTTTTTAACGTGTTTTAGGGTTAATTATATAATTTGGACTTATAAAATGTACTTTTATTATTAAAGGGTATTTTTGGTATTTTGTGAACATTCTGTGAATTGTGGACCTTGGTCAATAAATTGTAGTTTGGAGTTCGACCGAGGAGTTTTGGTTGTGAATTCTGTGTTTATTCTTGAAGTGTATTTCTTTGCAGGACCGGCTCTATTTTTTGAGTAGAGAGATGTCCGTTTTACAGAGGAGGTTCTGTCAGATTTTTGGTAGAATTCTCGTAAAACGTGATATCTGGTTGAATTCCTATTTTAATTATGTGTCTAGTATTTTAGATCGAGTCTTTGGAATTTTGATAGATTTATTATGATATTCTATGGTCGTTTATTTGTTTAGTTGTGACGAGACCGAGGCCTAATGGATCAGACTCGTTAGATCCGTCTCGAGGAGCGCAATAAATAGTGAATTGTTATTTTATATATATATGTATTTTAGGGTGCATGTTTTAGAAACGTATGGTTTATTTTGATAAATATGCATAAATGATTTAATTAGTATTTAAGTTTATTTTTAGTTTATTTTAAACTATTTGCATGTTTTATTAATGAATTATGCTTAAAATGTTTTTGAATATATTTCTAGTTTATTTTGTAATTTAATTGGATTTATTTGAAGTATATATACTCAAAATATACCTGGTTTACTTTTGGTATATTTCTAATATATATATGGTTTATGTTGCTGTTTATTTCAAATTCATGCATCATTTATTTTTATGAATGTATGTTTTATATTTAAAATGAAGGATATCAATAGAACGTGCTATCTAGTGGGTAGCACTAGGACCAAGTACGTACCAGTACGCTGATAGTATTTAGACTATATCACTAAACTATTGGTGGATATTGATTGGATTTGATTATTTGATGTGTGAGAAATGATTTGGGAGTGTGATTGTTGGAGCTCGGTTGACCAAGTGTCTCGGGGCCAATCACATTGACAGTCAGATTGCTGGAGCTCGGTTGACTTAGTTTCTCGGGGCCAGTCTACTGTCCAAATGGAATAAGTGAATATATTTGGAATAAGTGAGCCTGTATGACTAGAGTGTTGTTCAACACTGTTTAATGTTGCAAATATTCTAAGGTTCTATTTGATTCTTCATAAATAGTGATTTTCAATAAAAATATATAAAATGATTTTATTGCATCTGTGTGTATTTGATTGTATACATATGTATTATATATACTTTTGACTGTATGCATTGTCATATAGTATGCATGTATATATATTATAACAATTCACTCAGTGAGGTCTGACTCCCCTCTGTTGACTATTTTTCAAGAGAGTAATCGTTTTCAGACCTCAGTAGCAGACTCATACGCCGGATTTCTTCTGCCCCGACTTCTTTATGTAAACTGCTTATCTGAGTTTTATTTTATAATCTAGACACTACAGTAGTTGTAAATAGTTATGGAGTTTATGTATTATATTTGTGTGAGTTATGTATTTCAAATATTTAAATCGAATTTGTATTAAGAGATTATTAATATATGAGATAAGGATGTTCGATTTAATATCATTGGTAGATTATTATTTTGTTTTATTTATAATTTTATTTCCGCTGCACAATATATTAATTATGTTATTATTATTGCATGTTTTATTTTATTTTAAGACTTGTTACGATTTCAGATTCGAAAGAATTTTCGTTTTCTAGCACTGATAATGATCCTTGTTTTGGGTCGTGACAGCTTGATTCAGGAAAACAACAAAATTGCTTTATTATACGTTTTAGTGCCTTTTACGTACTTCAAGTGTTTGATGGATTCATGAAGCAGCATCATTATCCTGGATGTTAAGAGTGTGGAAACTAAAGAGGCTGCAAGCAGCATAAGTATACCATTATCCAGGATGGGATGGTTTTTTCAATATGCTCATTTTATGGAGATGCCCTTAACCAATTTTTGTTGGTTGAAACTTAAATTTCATTAAGGTCGGAGTTCAAGCTTGTATCTGGAAAAATAGGCAGCGGATAGCAAAAGTAATTATACCCTAAAATGTCCGACATACAGATTCCTTCCAGTGGTCAGTAGTGGGGATGAGATCAGTACGTAAATGAAGAACTGTGCAAGATTTGTGTCTAGTAAAATGCATTGTTACTACTGAATTTATTTTTAAAACTCATGATTTTTTTTTTCTAAGCTACTGCTCCTAGTATCCCGGAGTTACATGGATCTTAATTATTTTTAAGTTGAGTTAGGTTGATACCATAAATGGGCAAAACTCTCCTGACCTCTCTTACTCGGTAATATAAGATTAGAACTCAAGACTTTACTTAGGTAATTCAAACTTTTTTGATAGTTAGACCAGCAAAATCAGGAATTTTTTTAAGCAGGGTATACGAATAAATGAATCATGCTCTGATTTTATTCGCCAGCTGGTTACATGCAAGCATAGTTACTTGGAATCTTTTTCTGTTTTATCTTATTGAATCTGTAAAATCTTCTGCAATGGACAATGAGAACTGGCCAACTGGATCAACTGACAAACTACATGTTTTCAGTGAAGTGATTATGAGTGTGAGAATTGTGTATGCATCAGACTAACTCAATTTTGTTGGAATCTTAGTACAAGCTTTTTTCTATATCTGATTTTAATCTTTCAATTATTGCCATTACCAACTCAACTTGTTAGCTACTAATTCAAATGGGATTAGGCACGATGGGCAAATAAATCCATGTAATACAAAATTTTCTCAAACAGTTTTTGCAGTTTTCTATCCATTTTTTGTAGATACAGATTATCAGGAAAGCACTTATTGTTGGGAATTAAGCTACTGCCACCTGAAAAGTGAGATACCCAGTTATGAGATTGATTGATTGAACAAGTGCTTAGTTTATGAAGTTATGAGCTGCAACATCTTCGCTTATTATATGTCACTATTCCTGGAAAATATTGTGGAATGGTATAATTTCTGTGTTCCAGCAGTAGGCCTAAGGCCTAACCTTTTCTTTTCTCGGGAGCTATCTATGGAAGTTGATTAGGTACCCTTTAGTGCTCAACAACATTTAACAATTATTAGCCTTTTTTAAACTTCTTGCTTTGGCTCTTTAATCCTGTCAAAACTCTAGCTAACATGCTCACTTAGTTTAAGACTTAGTACACCCGCCACCCATTAACAAAAATCAAAAGAAAGTTATATGAACCACTTGAAAAAAGGCTGTTGTTTCACTTGAAGATTTTCCTTTTTTCCTTTAACATTTATATATTGATGTAGGAATCACTTTTCCTTGTTTATGTATTTAATGCAGGCAGATGTCCCTTGGCAACTTCTGAGAGGCAGACAAGTGTGTTGTGTTTTCCATCAAATCATGATTTCATATGTTCTCCTATCATTGGTTTGAGCATACTGATGTTTTTTTTTTCTTTTTCTTTTTGGACAATGAACAGACTGATGTTTATCTTTGCTAATTGCTTTATATATATATATATATATATATATATATATATAAATATCTTAGAAAGAAATGTCGACTTTACAGAATTCTTGACAATTAAGAATTTTTTAGCATTACTCTAATTAAATTCATATCAGATCTATGACTTTCATATCGTTATTTTAATTTATATAAAATATTTTTTAGTTAAAATATTATGAATAATGATAGATATTACTACATATAACGTAAATGATACATTACTAGTACTATATAGCTAAAATTATCGGATTGCCTCAGACTTTTTAAAAACTTTTAATAATATGAGTAGAATTTTAGTAATGTAAATAGTGTACATTATATGTAACAACACTAAGAATTATTCAAAAATTAAATTATATATTTTTATTGTATTTACTTTACAATTGTATATCTATATAACTCTTTATGTGATTAATGAAATTTTCATCATAAAAAAAAGGTACATTCACACTTGGCATGGGAGCATAATGCCAAATTATTTGATGAAGTTATAATGATTATGAGAAGATAAATTTTTTATTAAAAGTGAAATTATTAGTCCTCTTATGGGTAATTAGAGAACTAATAACTCAATAATCATTTATTGATATGCCATATGATTAAACTTTTTTTTGGTTCCATCTTCATGTGCTGAATGGAATTAATTTGTCAGCTTGTTGAAGATCCATGTGAATGATTTCTCTATACCTCTTTTCAATGCGTTGAAAAATTTATATGAATGATTTCTCTTTACTGAATAGTTAAAAAGAGGCCATTTTCATGGTTCAAATAGTTAAATTCTGACCCACAATCTGTAGGTTATAATTTCTCTCTGAAGGGCCTATACTCAGTACCTATTACAGTAGAAATAATGGCAGAAGATGCTATTTGTTATCAGATTCTGCAGTGGAATAGTACACCTGAAAATTTGTTACTGATTGCAAAATATTTTCACAAATAGTTGGCATTTATTTTGGTTAAAAAAAAAAATAGTTGGCATTTATAGAAGAAATATAAGCCCTAAGCAGAAATTCTATCTTCTCCCAAAAAATCATTTTTAGAAATTTTTTTTTAAAAGAAAAACGTAATTTCTACTCCTTGAAACTTTGCCAAAAAATCATAGAGTACCTCAAAACTTTACTTACCCTTTTCTCTGTTTTATAGCCACTGTTCATCATTCTTGTAGCCACGGCCACTGTTCTTCCATATATTGTTGGTAGAATTTAGGTGGTTTTTTTTGTTAATCTTTAACAAAAAAAAAAAAAAAATCCAAATTCATTGATATTCTTAGTTTTTTTTTGTCATATTTAGTGTTAATAAATAAATTTTGATGTGTTTTATGTTTATTATATGTGATTTTAAACCATATAACAATGATAGTTTTTTGAATAATTTTTTAGATAGCTTTTTGGATAGCTATTTACAGATGTATCATCAATTTATTGCAGAAAAATTACAAACAAAAGCTCATATTTCTTGCCCTAAAACTCAAATTTCATCTATACCTTATGTGCTTTCTAAATAAAAAGGGCACTTTCAAAACCGTTTGTTGAGATGATGAGTTCTTGGTAACGCCATCTAAAACTTTTCTTTTACCTGTTGCAACTATGGAAACTACTACTATTTGGTCTCATGATTGCGCTGCTTCACTGTGTCAAAAACCCTAACATAATAAAAATGAAGTATGTTAGATTTTTCTCATTTAATGGACTAATGTCTTGTTTATGTTTTAATTTTTGTTGTAATCTTCCTATTATATGTTGTATCGTTGTAATCACTTTTATTATATAATGATATAGTTTAATTTTGTTGTTTGAAAAAAAAAAAAGAAACAGTGCCAAACAGTTCCTAAATGCACCCATCATTTTTTTGGACATGAAAAATAGTTGATGAAATGACAAGACAAATTTAACCAAGTGACAATTTAAACGCAACTTCATTAAGTAGCATCGTTATTAGTTCTGTTTTTATAAATTAGTGGTTAGATATTTGAAGGTTTATATTATGAGTTCGATTCTCTCCCCTGACTTTTCTGCTGTTCGAAAAAAATTAGAGTTTAGCACTCTTTTAGTTAAAGACAAGAAAAAGTAAAAATAAAGTATAGGGCGACCTTCAGCCTTCAGGATAGTCTGATCTAACAGTTCTAGTTCATACCCTAAGCAAAAGGGTGCACAAAATTGAATTATTGATGCTAGAAGAAGAGAAAAGAAACACATTCAGGAATTATTCTAAATCTTAACTATATATGCTCCTTTTTTCTTCTTTTCTTTTATGTTCTTTTCAAATTTTTCAGCAATTCAGCCTCTGCAAAGTTCAGGTCTTTCTTGATCTTCTAGTTTGGAGGCTGAAAGTGAGTAAAACCCAATTTCAGTTGCATTCTTTCTTGTGCAGAAAAGCTGCTGAGATTGCTTGCAATGTGCTATTGCTCCTTGAATTGGATTCTCAACTTCTGAATTTACACTGTTGCTTCTTTTTAGAAATGGCAGCCCATGAAAGCCATTTGCTGCATTAGTTGAACAAGATGAAGAAGACCCACGTGATGAAAATGATGATGACGACGACGACGACGATTTGGTTGTTGAATGGCGTTTGATAGCCATTGAAAATGATCTTCTGTGAAGGCGACCACTGCCATCCTCATTGAGCTTCTGTTTGTTAACACTACGCATAGAAGTAGTTGATATTTGGTTTCTTTCCTTCTGAATTTGTCCGAAAGGTACTTTCTTTGTTGCCTTGTCGCTCTTGTTGAAAGAGTAATCTTTAGCTCTTGAAACCATTCCTTCGTCTGCAACTTTTGTTGCTGCTGTACAAGAATCATCCGAGCAGCCTGACTTGCCAAATAATGACTTGAGATAAGCCCTGGAAGCCTTCAGCCTCGAACCGAATGACGACTGCTTGATTAGCTTAAGCTTTTTAGTCCAGGCCATCTTCTTCGAATTTTCACCAGTATAACTATTTACTTCATTCGAGTACTGAAAAAAGAACTCTTCAGGATTTAGCTCCCTGCTAACCTGACAGGACTCAGAAGGAGAGATATTGCAGGATTCAAATGGGGTACTAGTTGTGGTTGGTGTAGTTGCAGTTGTCATTAAAGGGGTGCTATAGAATTCTTCAAAAGGATCATATTTGCTAGTACCATACACAGAATTAGAGTGTGCCAGGAGCTTTTCAACCATTTGTAAACGAGGAGGGAGGTGAAGTGGAAGAAGCTTGCCTTTGTAAAAAAGCTCATCAGCTGGAGAAGTCGTGGAGTCTTTTTCAAGCGAAATTGAAGACATTTGGAACTCAAATTCTCTTGGCTGTGGAGGAGAGGTTTTGCCATGGCAAAGGAAGTTAGAGTATGAGCTAACTTCCATGTCAATGTAGTCATCATCTGCATGGTCATATGATAACAGGTTCACTGCCATTTTCTGCTACCAACTCAATGATTCTTTGTGTGTGAGTGTTGGACGGCTAGTATTTGGGTGGTACTGAGCTTGGTTAGGAGGGCAAATGAAGGGAAAGGCACCATTTAAAAGTGTGAGGGATGAAGCTACATCTTGGAAAGTGGTGAATTAAAAGCCTAAAACAGTGCTATAAAATTTAAAAAAAAAAGGATGAACTGTAAGAATTTTTGGAATTTTCTGAATGCTTCTTTTCCAAATATTAAAAATTATGGAAGTTGCACTAGTAGTATTGTGGTCCAGCAGCACTGACCCATTTTTTGTGTTTCTTTTTCCATGAACTTATATCAATTGTGACTCATTTCTAATTGCTTTTGTTTTTCTTTTTTCCCCACCTCATATGCTATAATTAATAAGGTTTATGAAGTGCTACATTTTTTTTTATAAAAAACATATATATCTTATAAAATTATATTTTTATATATATAAAGGTAAATTAAAAAAAATTATTATCGCGGATAGCGATATATTATTTTCCCAAGTAAATAAGTCGTGAAAGCATGACTTGAAGAGGTTAAATTCAGAGGGGAAGCTTAGGTTGTTACCTTAGTGAACTAAGCTTTTTCAAATGGTGCGTGTCACTAAGCAAAAACAAATTTAAAGTTTTTTTTTTTTTTTTAAGAATAAAAACAAATACTAAAGTTGATAGGTAAGTAAATAAAATATTTGACATGCATGGGATAGTGGCCCTTTGTCTTGATAGTATTTTCTATATAGTTGATGAATTGTTTACTTGTGAAAAGATAAAGGGGATGCTCATGAAAGAAATATATATATATATTAGATAGTTCAGCTTATCTTCTGCTACACTCACCTAGCTAGCTACCTCTTATTAACCTAATTCAAAAGCAACCCATGTCTTTATTTGCATTCATATCATTATATAATATAATTCTTTTGGTTCTTTTCCCTCTACCCATCACTAATTAATTAAACAAACTTCGAAAAAAAAAACACAAAGTTTTCTTTGCTAAGTAATTAATTATATACAAAAGAATCCCTTTACCTGGTTTTACTACTTTTACTGGATTCCTGGGTCTGTTTTTTTCACATTGAAAAATTCCCCTAATGACTTTTTCATGGTATCTTCTTCTACAATTAATTTTTTTTTTCTTAACCATCTTTTACAATTTATAGATATGTGTGAATATTTTTTTATTTATTTTTTAAGAGAATAATTTTTTTTTTTGAAATTTTTTTTCCAACATTTGGATGTATGATTAAAAAATTTTATGATTCTTTTAATAAAAATATTCAATTTTTTCGAAAATTTGTTTTCCAACATTTCAAATGTATAATTGAAAATTTTTATTATTCTTTTAATAAAAATAAACTTTGAATATTTAACTCATTTAAATATTATATTTTAATTTATTTATTAATACAAAATAAAATTACATAAAGTTATAAATTTTTAAAAAAATTGATTACTAGTTGATGAAATGCGCCAACCAATGAGTGATGATTAACAGTAATAAAAAAATTTTGAAGTTGATTATTCAATTATATTAATTTATAATGTTTAATAAAATCTTACTTTTTCATATATAAGTTTGCATATTTCTAAAAAATGATTTTCAGTTTTGAAAAGAAAATTTTTATTTTCTTGAAAAGTTGTTTTCTTGGATATTTCTAAAAACAAAAGAAGCCTAAATTGTACAAGAATTACTTGTAGAACCTCACTAGAAAAGTATATATTTATTCTTATCAATGGAACTAAATCCTATTTTAATCTCAAATTAATAGGAAAAGACAGACTAATTTCTTACCAACTAGACTATTAATTCTTATGGTTGTCAATCAATATTCTTTATGTTTTCTTGAGTTATGTCACTTGCATTCAAAGTGACACAATGAATAATAGAAGATTTTTAAGAGAGGAATGAGTTGTTGACCTCACTTAAATACACAAAAGAAAGAAAAAAAAGACCAACTCAGCTCATGATCCGACATTTGTTGGTGGAGAGGAAGGAAATTGTGGATGAAATGCCTGCAAAGCTCGAGACTTTTGTTTTTGTCTTGCCTTTTAGCACACTTCCTACATTTCAGACCCCCTCTCTTTCTCTTGGTGTCTTTGCATGATAATGATAATTTTTTTTAAGTTCTAACTAATTTTTTATTTATTTATAAGGAGATCAAATAATTCAAATATTAATGAATTTTTTTAATTTAGGGTTAGATGGAATTATTTCAAAAATTAATGATGGAATTTAAATCTCTCCATTAAAAAATTCATTTCATTCCAAATAAATTCCAAATTCATTTAAACCAAATATACTTTATTAATAAAAATTGATTTTGTTTTAAATAATTCCACAAAATAAAAAAATTGAAATTTAAAATAAATTTTAAAAGGTTTTCATTTAAACTAAATGCATTTATTTGAATTTGCAAATAAATTCCATAAAATTTTATGAAATTTATTTGAATCAAATAAATCTTTAGGGTAAATTATGATTACTTTCTAAAATTTGACCAAACTCATTAATCGGTCTTTGTATTTTTAAAAATCAACTAATAATCTCTTTAGATTTGATTTTATTGATTATTTCTCCTTTTTCACTAACTAAATACCTCCCTCAAATTTAGCAAAAGAAAGAAATAGTTAATAAAATTAAATATAAGAGAGTATTTAGTTGACTTTTAAGAATAAACTAATAAATTAAAACAAATCTCAGGAGATGTTAGTAAATTACCTAAATTTTATACCTCACATAATACCGATTACAATAAAATGACCATTAGTCCACTTTCTCGCTGGGTTCAAAGCTCTAACTAGTAAGAAAACAAAAGGGCACCAATATTTTTCTTCGGCTAATCCAAAAACAGTTTTGTTATAGCTGTTGATCAGTCTTGAAAACTAGAATCTAATGGCAGCATTATTTCTTTAGTTTTGGTTGCAGGTCTTTTTTTTTGCCATATTCAAGGCATTATCATGTGTATTGTTATGGGGCAAAGTTGATATAGCCTGTAAGCATTTAAATAATGTACGCATTTAATGATGCTGACCTACAAAACTAAATGGGAAAATGATCATTTTGTTCATTTGACAAATTAGATAAACATTCCTCAACCATTTCAATTTGCATCAGTTGTAGACAAAATATAGCATGGTTGGTATTATGGATAATTTCTTTTCTCTCTGAAAAGGCATTAATAATCTTCTTTTAGAAAAATTTAAACTAAAAAGCATTATTTCTTGTTAGTATTAATAAAAAAAATTTCTAATTTAAATTTATGGAATACCACAAATGTAAATTTCAGCCAAAAATTTGTATTGTCATGAATAGAACTTGATGTTAAACCTAAACAAAATTGGTATAAACCTCATCGGCAATGAATTGAAGCAATAATTTTCTTGCAGAAAAATTTATGTTTACTAGCGAAATCCCAGTACAAGACCATAAAAAAAGAGAATAATGGTAGTCTTGAGAAGACAATAATAAGAACAATAATAGTCCTGAGATTGTGTTGCCTTATGGAACTAGCAAAAATGACAAATATTCCTGTTAGTTTAGAATCTGCAATAAAATGGAATACTCAGCAGAAAGGCCAGAGAATTTTTTTTTTTCTTTTCTTGTTCAGATAGAATTTGTTGTGCAGGGTTGAGCAATGGTAAGTGTCATTATGACTTAACAAATTTGTGGAGCAATCAATATCACAAAATATCTTGTGGAAGAGTATCATAATGCTATTGAGTAAAGTTGATATGTCAGTTTCACTTTATTTTTCTCTTTTATAGTATCCAATTGATCCTAAACTCATTATTTTATATCTCTATAAATAATTTCGTACATACCTCTAATTTATATTTCAATCACTTTTTTTAAAATAAATTTTCATTTCAATAAATTTGTTGCAATAATTTAAGTCAACCTCCAGTTAATATCACATTTTAAAATCATTAGAGAAGAAAAATCAATTTTAAATCGAGTTCTATTTGCAGTTGCATCCCTCTAATTCATACTTCAATCACTTTTTTTACTCTTTTTTTGTGTTTATTAAAATTTTAAGATGAGGGTAGAAGAGGGGTTCGACCAGATGTAAAGGCTTTAATCATTAGGCCAAAGCAGTGGAAACTACTTTTTTCTTTAACTCTAATATGTTACAAATCTCATTGATGAAATATGACAAAAATTTTCCATCACATATGGTCCCTCTTACCTTAGATATCGAACAATAGATTTTGCAGGGACACAAAATAGAAGTACAAGCTAAGGATAGCCATAAATGTGCCTATCCAAATGACCCACCACCCCCAAAACAAGGATGCTATGTTTTCTTTCATAGTTTGATAATAGACAATTAGAACAACTCTTTCAATTGAAATGGGCTCCGTTTGCCGGGTATCCCACCAGCACCGTCCAAAGTAGAAAATTGCAGCAGCTAAACAGTTTACAGCAAACATTTTTGGTAGTCATTTTTAGTGACTGCCTTTCTAACAGATCTTGGGAAGGGTGGGCTAACAATCCACTATCTTCTGTATTCTTGCAATGAAAGCATAACTGGCCCTATACAATGATGATGCAGCGCAAAAGATTAGACAAATTCCAACTTCCCAATAAGGAAACTTTATGATGATACACCTAACAATCTTTTTCGTCTCTTCCATGAAAACTACATAAACAAAAACAGCAAAATCCCAGCTTTTCCTGTCTTGCTTCCCACATCCCTTCTGTAAGGAAGCACTTGGCAGTCCTCTCGTGCATCGCTTGTCCCATGACCAGGCTCTTTACCAGGAATCAGCGAAAGAGAAAAGGCACATTTGGTGAGCACTCTCAATAAAATTAGGTCTCAGGGTAAGGGCATGATTCCAAAGCAAAGCCTATAAAACATTTCACCAAATGATACATGCCTATGCAATTGTCACATAATATTGCAGTTCAACATTTACAGTGAGTGACTTTCATTCCTTTGTTTCATCAAATTCCGCCTTACAACACATACAACTTGGACAATTTACAGATGAATGAATAAATTTAAAATTTGTAATTCCATTCAGTGTTGCAAATAAGTTACACCGAAAAGCTCATGATATAAAATTCAGCTTTTGGGAACTTGTACTCATACATAGGCTTGCTTTTGCTTGTTTGGTCGATTTTCATTCGTGTGGTTTTGTTGCTGAATCACCAGATCTCAGCTCCCTCTCAAGCTCATCAAATTCCCAATCATTAATCTCTTCTGCCGAGTAATCTTTAGCATGCTTCCCGAATTCCGACTCTAGCTTTGCTAGTTCAGCTGCAGGATCAAGCATCTGCTGTTCCTCAACTGCGCGTCCTTTGGGTTGCCCATCTGTCTCAGATTTTGGTGTACTGGCATCTGGAATCGATTTGTGGGTTGGACTTCCAAGTGGCTTCTCAGATGCAATTTCTGCCTTGGGGGTTGGTGGAGTCTCCACTTCTAGAATTGGCCTCTCGATAGATTCAAATTCCTTTCTCAATTTTTCAATATCATCAAATAGCTCTTTAATTCTTGTGTCATCTTTCCTGGATCATTAAAAAAAGGCCAAACAAAAATATTCAGGATTTGAGGATATGTAGAGAAACAGTATAAAATAAGCATCGCATTTGAATTGAGACTTTTAAAATCCAAGGTTTGAATTCAAATTTTAGTTCGAAATTAAAAAAAAAGAAAGATTATAAGACTAGGGAGAAAAAAATCCAATCAAATTTAACTGGAAACATTTGCATTTTATGCATCTATACCACGTATTTCATATCCACAATGAAACACTCAAACATCATATATAAATATACCATCAACAGAACATTTAAAAAATTTTAAAATATTTCATTTCAAATTCTCAACCATCCAGCAACAAAAAATAGACAAAAAAAAATACCAGAAGCAAAAAAAGAATTAGACAACAATTAAAGACTCAAGACATAATCCCCACCTATAAATGGCCCCTTTGTGAGAATACAGCTGCTCCATGCTATCCACAACACTGAAAGTAGTTATAATCTGAAACAAGACAGCAACATTACATCAATCTATGTTTATGATTCTTTTACACAGCATGTGAACACTAGAACATATAAATAAAAGGGAAAAACCCAAGTTCAAAGAGGACACAAAAATTGCATGACGAAATTTTTGACATATCTATAATATTGAAGTATATACAAGCAAAGGTCAGAGCAGGTTTTCAGCAAGTGCAACCTAGAGCAAAATCTGTGCCACAAAAATTATTATTGTTAACTTGACTCTTCCTAGTATATGCATGAACTAAAAAAGGGAGGGGGTTCACACATTATAATATGTTTGGTAGTTCAAAATTAGAAGATAACCTATAACCACAAACTCTAATGGACTTGCAAATAGTATTAGGCATAAATCAATACAAACTATCTACTTAACCAGTCTCATTTCTTGTGAAACTTTGCACAAAATTTGGTAAAAGTTCATTTCAAAGTTCAAAACAGTTATGTTAGAATAAACCCAAATCCAAGGAATCATTCAGCAGAAGGAGATCTAACAAGGAACATTTTCTCCTGAAGATTTGTAAATTGCAATAAAGAGCATGAAGAAACCACAGTTTGTACCTTGGCTTCATAATCTAAATATTCCTCCTCAAGATTTTTTCTTGGATGTAATGCTTTTGAATTGTCATGATCCACACTAGCTGCCGTTTCTGACCTGTGTTGTTTAAGTAAAAAGAAAAACAATCAGAAAAATTGATCAAATCAAAGCATTTCAATATTTCAAAAATCAACATGCAAAAATCCATCACCCTTCACTCAATTTCTTTAAATTTTCCACAAATTTCCCAATGCGGCTAACAGCAGGCCCCAACTCTTTCTGCGCAAGAAACACAGATAGTATCAAGCATGAAATGTGTGCACAGGCACAGGAAAGGACAGGAGAAGGAGGGGAAACACAGTAATACGCTAGATACCTTTGCAGCTAATAGTAATACTCTTCAAAGATAATAGTCATCATACCTTGTAATCAGAAAGGAGATGGATTGCCAAGTTCATGAAATAGCCCTCATGTCTCTCCAGTTCGTCACTTGAAAATGCAAATAAGTAACAAGTACCAACAAAAAAATCCAGGTAGTTTCAGTCTGATGTACATGGCATGGCAGAAAATAGGGAACATGCTAGATAGATATCACATAACAAAATATTGCAAAGTCAAATTTAAAAAGGCACACTAAATATCAAAAAGACTGAAGTACATACTTGACCTGCTTCTCCTTCATTTCCATATATGAGTGCTGGAGAACCCAAGTATCTTCCAGAAAATTAATCCAGGTACTAAGGACATTTGCTTCTCCTCTGCATGCAGCAATAGATTTTGACAGCTCATCTTCCTATTACCATATTGAAAGGTATATCGGATATCTGAATAAGGAAGATGTCCATAGACTCCATAGAATAAATAACTTTCAAAAAAAATTGGAGACAAGGTGAAATTTTGCACCTTTGCTTTCAAGTGCTCGACAATCTGATTGTTAGCTTCATCAAATTGGTCTCTCTCTTCCCTAGCATTGCGGAGGCGTGCATTTGCAGCAGCCAAAGAGATATTAACCTATAACATATTGATCAACCTTTAATAGTTTGCAATCAATACAAGATAAGTGCACAGGAAACTACAAAAGACCATCAACTCGCTGAAGAGCTGTCCGATGCGATGCATGGTTAAGATAATTTGACAAGAGATCTTTCTAGTTTGGCTCGATGTTCGGCTCAATAAAAGCTCGTTCAAGCTCATATATTGAAGCTTACTTAATAAATAAGTCAAACTCAAACTATACAAAAGCCGGCTCGTAAAGCTCACGAACAAGCTTGAATAGAAACTTGCGAGCTAACTTGTAATTTTAATGTTTAATAATTTAATTTTAGATATATAATATATAAATTACTATTGTAAAAAATATTTAAAAATATATTATTAGAATAAAATTATAATTTTTATTAAATATATTATAATTTATTTTCAATTTTTTAATGTATAATTTTAATTTATAGTTTGCCTTTTTTAAAATTTTTTTAGGCTGTTAAGTCTCATTTCAGCTAGTGACCACCAAGTGGCATAGTGAGCTGAGCTCGAGCTCGGATCAATTATAAATGAACCAAACTGGAGCTAGTCAAAGCTCAGCTCAGCTAGGATTGGCTCGGTTATACCCCTAGTAGTAACAAAGTAAATTTAGAAGACTGAAAAACAGGAAAAATGAAACAACAATTATCTCTAAAACCACTAAAAGAAAAGACAAAAGAAAAGAACTGGGAAGATGGGAAAGAATGAGAAAGGAAAAACCTTTTTAAGTTGAGCTTCAAGTTCATCTCTTTCTTTTTCAAGTAAAGCAACTTCAGCTGATATTTCCTGGAAACAACAGAAAAATAAAATTCCACTTTAATCGAAGTGAGGTAAACACTAGCTGATTGTAGATTAGCATGCACATGTTTCCTAATTTAAGACAAGTAACAGGTCTTAGATCATGAATCACATGGAAACAACTTCCTGATGCATAACCATTATTGTATATGCTGAAACTAACAATCTATTGATAAGCCAATTGAATAAAACTGTCTATCAGTAATAATAAAATGAAATACTACGCAATTGGGAGAATGACTCCCTTGAACGCATCACAAGGCAAGCTCCACAATTGTGGAATTCATAGCAGACCACTAAACAACTGACCCAGAGTTATTCCGTCTTCCAAAGGTAGTTTATTCAAGCACATTACCTTCTCTTTTTCGTTGGCTTCATCAGCTTTGGAAACACGAACTTTCAGAGCTTCTTCTTTTTGAATTCTGCCAATTAAAAAGCAGGGTAGAAAACCAATCATCAGTTCCAAATGTAATGGCAAGTTTAATATCATATATTCTGGGATGCTGCATTCAAAGGTGGTGTAAGGTGCTTTAGGTCTTGTTTCTTCATCTCAAAATGGGCACACTTGGATACTACAGTGTGACAATCTCCTTTAATTATTTCCAGAGGACCTCCCAATGAAAGAATTATCTGTGAAGAAATCAGACCCAACCAGGGGATGAGCTTTGTTATGTCACCCAAAATATTTGTTAAGATAACATAATTACCCTTCAGTTGCTTGTGGAAAAGAAATTGAAGTCCAGCCATTGCAAACAGCCTTTTCTTAATGCAAGTAGAACCCTTTGAATCATTCAAGGAGGTGCAATTAAAGAACAAGAATCAACAAATGCCCAAAAAAGCTTAATAGAAAATCTAGAAGGAATAAAATTTGGGTTAAGGTGAAAGATCTTGAAAGCATAATCCACTATTCTTATGAGGGAAAGGACTGCAACCAAATACATATAGTTCTTCAATTTGATTATACACCTTTGATCTATGATGCGCTTTTCAGCTTTTGATACAGAGCTAGAAAGGGATTCTGATAAGACCTTCAACTTGTCAACCTGCTAATACAAGCAAAACAATATCAGCACAGCTGTTAAGGGAGCTCAATAGCCTCCAACTAATAACAGCAATATTGAAAATTGCACTGAATCCAAGACCACTGATGTCAAACAAAATTCAAAATTATAGACATCAAACTCAAAAATATCCAATAATTCATCATCAGCCAACACTTAATTATACACAGCAGTGAGCATACACATAGCAAGAGGACTAAATTGACAAAAATAATAACCTATAATTTGACATAAATAATCCAGTACACTGGAATGCAAGCTCTTATATGAAACTTCAACACAGGCCAAGAAGAATGCATAGGGCAGCAATTAAAATACCAAAATATCAGCACCTTTATAAGTTTCTGCAGAGAATTCACCTTATGCAACACCAATAGAGATTACTAATTTAAATGTGGCGCTCATTACAAGACAGGCTGATAATGATTTTGTCAGAGACTTCATACTGATATCTAGCATGTAAAACACTTCTTCACACAACAACTAAGTCATTAACCTCATTAACCATTTGGCGAGGATGTACCATCAAAAACTGCATGCAAAGGTACAGAATCTCTTCACTAAAGTAGTATTGGCTGTTGATAAAAGCTACAAGTTCCACCAGCGCATATCTACACTGATATAATCACTAATATCTATCTACACAATACATAAAACAAACATGGAATAGCAAAAACCAAGAAGGAATAGATCCAGTAAAGGAAAGATGATAAAAGCTAAAGAGCTGCACATAAAGCAAAGATTTCAGAAAAGTAATCAAGAACACAGTAATGGAATGGCATACCTTCTGAGCATGAATCTCCGGAGAATCTCCAAAGTTCAAATTTTTCTTTCTCAATAAAAGCCCTTCCAATCTGGAACAGATGCGAATTTGTGCAAGGGCATCCTTCAGAGCCTGCAAATGCAGAGATTAAATCTGCTTATCCTAGCTTTGTACTCCAAGAACGGTCCAGTTGTCATGTAGTTTTAGAGCCAAGTAACAGAACCAAAAAAATCTAGCAATATTTTGAGATAATGTTGGCCTCAAATTAATAACAGAATCTGGATTTAATTTATCGCACAACAGAGAAACTTTTTAATTATTTTTATACAAAATTAAAATTGAATAATTGCAACTATACTTTTTCTGCACAAATAATGGCCGACCATGAGATCTATGCGTTCTTTTCCTCATTCTTATTGAATGCAATACATACAAGCCATTAAAATTAACAACATTTTCTATTTCATTGCATACTTTAGCCAGAACTATAATAGCTGATGAGAATCAGACTAGTCATATAACACTTCTTGTCCCCAATAAAAATCATACACAAACCAAACCAATAGTATAAGAACAATGTTTACAATAAGAGAACAAAAGAAAACGTGCAAACACAAGGTAATCACAGTACTCAAGCCCACCTCTATATTTGTGTCAGTCATTCCATCAGATGTTTTGTCCTGGCCTTCGCTTGACGGCTTCCCAGAACTATTCATTCCTTCAAGTTTACTCTTAAGATTTGAAGCTTCAGCATCTATTCTGCAACCATCAGATTTACAAAAAGGTAGACTTAGAAACAACACTTGTAGCCCACTCATTGGGTTTTTCCAACTCATCATCAACAGATACATATGTAACAAGCACCCTATGCATAAAATTATTGAAATATAAAGTAATTGGTAGGAGGCAGTATGAGAACCCAAGCCAATAGAGGATTTTATACTTCTGACATGGTCTCATCAAGGCTCAAATCCAATTTGTCACTATCAAGTTGGAGCTTGTGGATTGATAGTGCAGGATAGGTTTACCCAAGCAAACAAAATACATCTATGAATATGCATGAAATGGGATGGGAGACACCTCTAACTGGATTCACCCTAAAAAAGAATTTTGGTTACAATTATGAGATCATCTACTAACTCAGAAAATTACTTTGAGCAGCAATGATGGTAGGGTGGGCTAGCAATATAAAACAATTATACTAGGTAAAGCATGTTCTCTGACAAAAGGTATGTGAAATGAGCAAACCCAAAGATATAAACATTATTGCATACTTTCTAATATTCAGAAAGTATCTAGCAATCAGGAACCTTGGATCTATGTCCAAAAAACTAATCATTATAATCATGTTTGTTAAGATGATGAGACAAAACATATAAAAGAAGCCTATGATTAAAAAGGTTTAAAGTGATGAGAATTCTTTTTCAAATACACATTCCATCATCATCCACAAACATGCACCTACAAGCTCAATCAAACACTTTAGAAACAAGTGCATAAACCACAGAAATAGCTTCTTTTTCTTCTGGAAAAAGAGGGTCGTTGTTCTTTAATCACCTTCCAAGATCAGCACTAATTTTCAATCCTGTCACGGCACTTTGTGCAAATTGAAGCAACTCTTCCCGCTTCACCTAAACATTTTCCAAAAAAGAAAGAAAAGGTCAAGCTGAAACAAGGAAAAAAAATTCTAAGCAACTCCTCTTGGTTACCAAAACTTAGCTAATGAAGTACCTGTATACAAAGTTAAATTGTTTCCTATTAGATTTTTTTTTTTCTTCAAATAACAATTATTACTAATTTTTCCCTTCCAAAGGTAATCCCCCTTTACTTCTTCACTCAGCTTCTATTAAATATGCTTCACATCGAGGGGAAAAAACAATAAAGTAAAAGACAAAAACAAGTGAAGGTTTTCTAAAATTCATCAAAAAACAATTAAATAATCATTGCTCAATAATATATGATCACATCCATTTTTATATGCAAAAAATATGATTCCATATTATGCCATTAAACATCAGCAGGTTTCTAATACTTTCTAAAATAGTTTGTATTATGTGAATAAGTCAGTATTCTTCATGACTTTACCAAAACTTCATCTTGGTAGCTAGCAAAAGCTGTACTCAGATCCTGTATGCTGCTCACTATGGCATTATGAACTTCTTTTCCTCCAGTTAGGCAGATCCTGAGGCAGCCAAATTTTTGTAGAGGCTTCAGAAAAAATTCAAGCTCAATCCAAATATTTTATAATTGCACTATACATGTTAATGGACTAAATTTCTAAGAAGCAAAAAGAACTCAGACAAATTGGAGATATTTTCTACTAATCTCAGAAAATACCAAACCAATAATTCTGTGGGGCTAAGAGCATTATGCGGGGGGGATTTCAAGCTGACTCACCCAAATATTACCAGAAGCAAAGAAATTTCCTCATCATTTGGCGCTTCAAGAATCTGAGTCATTAAAAAGAATTAACCTGCTGTTAACCTCAACAATCATCACCATATACAAAGTCATTGTTAGCACATTCAAAATTACAAAATATATTCATGTTTTTCATTTGCAAAGAAACTATTAAATTTATAAAGCCCTACACAATGGCACCTTAGACCTATGCCTTCCTTTGACTAAATAAACCTTCAACTAACATATGCACAGCTGGAAGAATTTACTACAGTTTTTCATCTGGCCTGTACAGTGAAAAAAATATTTTTTAAGAAAATGAAATTATTTTGTATTCCTAGTTTGAAAAGCAACTAGAAATTATTTTATGGCATTAGAAAGAACTTTTGGATTTATTAACAACTTCCATATCCCTTAACTTGGTTTGAGTTTGATAAAGAATAAGAGTAAGTTGTAAAAAGAAGGGTGAGCTAGTTTTAATTAGTGGCATTGAGGAGTAAATTATATCAAGCTTGCCATATGAGGAAATGCATTTGAAACAAACAGAGTCTAAGAACCACGTCTAAAAAGCAGGTGCATTGGCATTTATTATCATACAACTGTGGCATTTTCATAAAAACAAGTGCAAGTGATAAACTCAAAAGTCACTAAACTGATGTTGATATAATAATTCATCTTCTACAGATTGTCAGAATAAAAAACAATATCTAATAATCTAATAGATGACCGAAATAACATGAACATACCATGGACAACGTTATGCCCTCCAAAGCCTGACTTTGAAGAAAAACATCACGGAAATTCATTGGCTCACCTCCAATGTCAGAATCATAATACAGTACCTATTTCATCATAGCCAAAAATCAGACTACAAATTTAAACAAAGTCAATTTAGATTATGAACCATTTGATACAAGAATCTCAAATTCCAACATGCATCTACTTAATTTAGTTACAACCAGAGATTGAATTATAAGAACTCATTTATAGAACTTAATGAAAAGTAATAAAATGACTTTACTAAAAACAATTATTAGCATAATACTTTCCAATAAAATAAATTATTTAACAATAGCCAAATCTAGTGGACAGCATATCCAAAAATAGCATACATAAAAAAAAAAAGAGAGAGAGAGATATTCACTAACCATAGGCTGTTTTCTTGGACTTTCCTTTCCATCATCTGGATAAAGGTGTTGCTCAAGGGTTTTTTGTTTATCTTCAGATAAAGCAGCTGCTGCTGATAACTTCTCAACTTCATTAAGCACAAGCAACCATCTTTTCAACAACAAAACCCTCTCAGGTCCTCTACAAGTCACAGCAGCCTCCTCAAGTCTCTTAATAGTTTGCTTAACACTTTTATAATTTCGATTCCCCTAAATGATACACATCCAACATACAAAATCATAAAAAAAATTATGCTAATCATAAGACACAATGCTAACAAATAAAGCTATATAAAGTAACATTCCAGTAATTAACAGTTAAGAGTTCACAATCAAGAAAAAAAATATCACAAAATGAAACAACTATAATTTCAGTTACTTCTAGTTCAATATACAAATTCCTACAAATTAAAAGGCCCTAATTTTGACCAAAGATAATTTCTACAAATAGAGCATACAGAAAGCAAAAATGGAATGAATTAAAAAGAGCATACAGAAAACAAAATGGCAATGAATTAAAAGCTGAAAAAAAAGGGAACTAACATCACTGAAATGCAAATTAACATTCAACTCAAAAACTTTCAAAACAAATTCCACTACTCAAAAAACACAATTACTGATAAATTCTACACAAAGTAAAATTCCGGTGCACGACAAAAATGAAATTAATTACCTGTTACTAGCACAGAATGGCTTAGTTAAATTTAATTAATCAACTGTACGAGCTGACAATGCAACAAACGAACGAAAAGCTCAATCGCCGCATCAAACTAACTGTAATTTAAGTAATTTCTAGTTAAATGTACTAGTTTCTATAAATTAAGAATCCCTAATTTTTCACCGGAGATAATTTTCTATAAAATGGAGCAAAAATGAAGCAAAAACAGCAATCAATTGACCTAAAAGATGATTAATATCGACGCAGACAGAAGAAATAAGGAAATTAAAGAAAAATTGCGGAAATTATTAATAAGTAACACATTACAATTCGATCCTGCAAGATTTTAGCTCCTTCAGCGACGGCTTGACCGGCTTGATGAACGACGGAGTCAGCGTAGTTCCTGACGGCGCGTGTGAGATTGTTCTTGTTTCCGACCTCCACTGCCTTGTTCACGGCGGATCTCAGCCACGACATTTTCTCTTCTCTTTCTGGAAAACAAAAAAAAAAAATTCTGGTTTCGTTTTGGACGTTGAAGAACGAGGAAATTTAGAAATGGTTCTGAGCGATTTTATTGGATGATGACGGCGTACCGTGTCTGCTGTGGACTAACCAATTATATTGATGAGGTGACAATATTATAAATTTTTTTTACGATTTTTTTCTACTTTAGATTTTTTTTTTAAATGTTTTAATAAATTTTTTCATTTCAAAAAAATTATTGAAAATTTTTCTTTTTTATTAAATAAAATTTATAAAAAGAATCTAATTCTATTTTTAGTGAGATAAAACTTAAAAAGGATACATAGTTAAGACTGAAATTTTGTTATGTAATTAAATTTTTTACTTTAAATAAAATGATATTATTTTAAAAATAATATTTCATTTTAACTTTTAATATTTAAAAAGTAATAATAAATTAATATTTATTTTCAATACAAATAATAAATTAATATTTTTATTTAATAATAAAATAAAATTATTTTAGAGGTAAAAACTAAAATTAAGTTTCATCAATATTGAAATTTTTTTTTACTTGGTATGATCAAATAGGAGAAAAGCAAAAGCATTCAGAAAAAAAAAAAAACCTTTATCTAGATTATATTTTGTTATTTAGTGCAACTCTAGATTATAATAATTCAAACAAATCGTTAAATAAAATTATTTAACAAATTTTTTATATTATCAATGTTTTCAAGTTTTTAATAATAGTATATTCAATGATAATAATAGTAGTAATGAATTTCATAAAATAAAAAAATTAACTTATCTTTAATTCAGTTTCACTTAATAACTCATTTTATTTTCAAATGACTTTTAAATAAAATCTATTGTTAAGTGAATTCTTATAAATATTTTATGAAATAAATTTATTTAAAATTTCAATAATTTATTAAGAATTTTATTTAATAATAAATAATTTTATAAAATTAAAAAATTAAAACTAAAAATAAATTTTATAAAATTTTTATTTAGATTAAATACTATCAATTGTGAATAAAATTTTATAAAATTTATTTATATTAAATATATATTAATATTAATATATTACATTACATTGAAGACTTTAAAAAAGCCGAACCTATTTTAATGAATTGGAAAAATACAACCTGAAGTTTTTAGATTGGAGCATGTAGGCAAGGTAAAGTGTCGCTCTATAGCGGGTTGAGCGTACGAATGCGGTAGGAGGTTGAATGCATAGAATAATTTCTCGCGAGTGATAATAATATTTCTGTTTTTTTCAGACGACGCAGGAAAAGAGAGAAGCGGGACAGCGCGGATTGCGATGTGTGAACGTGTCAAAATTGAAGGTAAAATCGACGTCGTTTCATACACACAACACAATCCTACCGGTCCATGAAATGTATCAATTCATGAAAATTAGTTTCCATTTTCCAATAACATTATTTTATTTCATAGTAATTATATTACCTATATATATATATATATATATATATATATATATATATATATATATATATATATATATATATATATATATATATATATATATATATTCTCCATTTATAATCTAGTGATTTATATAATGGATATTATAAAGTAAAATTATAAGTTCAATTTACTCCCAATAAATTTTCAATTGTTAAGAAAAAATTATATATCATATATATAATACTAGTAAATAATCATGTATTTTATACATAAATAAAAAATTTATTAAACTCATAATACATTATTATTATTATTTTTATTAAATAAATTTTAAAATAATAACAATGTTATTTATTTAGATAGCAATTTAATATTTACTTAATATAGTTATAATTTATTACAACTTTTATAAATCTTTTATTTAAATAATTATATAATATTCTTTTAATATTTTTTATAAATAATTTTTCTTAACTTTAGAACTAATTTGATATAGAAAGAAATATTATGGTCATAATTAATCGTAAAATTTTTTAATATTATGATAATAAAAAAGTTATTAGTTATTTTTTAATAAAAATTTAAAAGTAGTAAAAGTTATATTTTTTTATATAACAATTTTTTATTTGATCTATAATATTTTATTTTTTTTACTATTTTTAATATTAATAATTTTATTAAATCAAAAATTAATTTAATGTAATTTTTTTTATGTTCAACTAATAATTAAATGATAAATATTAATATTTATTTATTTTTAATTTTTTTATTAAATTTTATAAAAATATCTAAAAATGATAATCATACTATTTTTATTACAAAAAAATATACTTTCAAACAAATTATATGCTCCATTTTTTATTTATTAATTTTATTTTATAAAAATATTTACTTTTAAAATAAATTATATATTTTTCTTATTTTCATAAAATTTATTATTTTGATTTTAATTATTTAATTATTAAATTAAATATAATAAAACTTATAAAATTATATTATCTAATTTGATTTATATTAGATAAAATATAAGTAAATCTAATTAAAATAGAAAAAATATATTTTTAACAAAATTACTTTAATAGGTTAACTTATATTTTATTTCTAATAAAATTTAAATTAACTAAAATATAATTTTAATTTAATTGAAAGTATTTTTTATTTTTCTTTAGATTAACTTTTATTTTATCTCTAACAAAAATTCTAATTTAATTAAAGTATATTTTCTATTTTAATTAAGTTAACTTATATTTTATCTCAAATAAAAATTAATTTAATTAAAATATAGTTCTAATATAATTGAAATTATGTTTCCAATATATTAACTTCTATTTTATTTTTAACCAAATCAATTAAACTAAATTAAATTGAATGTAATTCTAATTTAATTAAAAGTATATTTCCTATTTTAATTAGGTTAATTTTTATTTTATCTCTAATAAAAATAAAATTCATTAATATATAATTCTAATTTAATTGAAAGTATGTTTTCTATTTTAATTATATTAATTTCTATTTTATCTCTAACAAAATTAAATTAATTAAAATTTTAGTGATAATTTTATTAAAAAAATATTTTTCTATATTTAAATCTACTTATATTTTATCTAATATAAATAAAATTAGATAACATGATTTTTTTAAGTCGTATTATATTAAATTTAATAAATTAATCAATAATTAAAATAAAAATTAATAAATTTTATGAAAATAGGAAAAGTATATAATTTGTTTTAAAAGTAGATGTGTGTGTGTGTGTATTAAAAATATTTTTATTTGATTATTTACTTAAAAAGTTAATGTGTCAAATTATTAAAAATTCTAATTTTTTATTAAAAATAAAATATTTTTAATAGTTATTTAGTATTATTGTTTAACTAAAATACTATTATATATATTTCAATACTACTCAAATTTTAAAATTATTTATATATTACGTATTATCTTACATTAAATCACTCAAAATATTTTTTCTAAATCATTAAAAAAATTACAAGAATTACTTAATATTATTTTTTAACTAAAACATTATTATACATACTTTAATACTAATATAATGATTTTAAAAGCAAATGTTATTATGAATAAAAATTTACGGCAACAAAAATTTTTAAAAAAATTAATGTGATTTATTTTATTTTTAATTTATTTAGTTATTATTCAATTCAAATTATTTATATAATTATTTTATTTCACAGCCAGCACATTACACGGAATCACGATTAGTTTTTATAAATTAAAAATTAATAAATAAAAAATAGAGTATATAATTTGTTGGAAAGTATATTTTTTTTATAAGAAAAGTAGTATAATTATCATTTTTTAGATATTTTTGTAAAATTTAACCCAAAAAAGAGTTAAAATTAAATTAATTAATATTTATAATTTAATTATTAGTTGAACTTAAAAAATTATATCAAATTAATTTTTGTGTAAATAAAAATGTTAATATTAAAAATATTGAAGAAATAAACTATCATAGCTCAAATAAAAATTTACTAAAATTGTAATAAATTATAAGTTCAATAGAGTTGTAATATTTAAATTGTTATATAAAGAAAATATAACTTTTATTATTTTTAATTTTTTTATTAACAAAAAACTAATGATTTTTTATTATATTATGATTATTTATGATCATAATATTTTTTTTTATATAAAATCAGTTATAGAGTTGAGAAAAATTAATTATAAAAAATGTTCAAGTAATATTGTATAATTATTTAAATAAAATACTTATATATATGTATGTGTGTGTGTGTGATGTATGAATTCTCTCATCCCTTGTGGAAGGGTTCAAGTCATTTTCATGAAAACTCCGATGAACTAATGCCAATGAGACAAGCTTTTTCGTATTGGGATTCATTGTTGGGTAGTAACAACGATGATAATATCAACTACTTGAAGGACATTGCTGTTCAAGAAAACGATGTTAGCATTGGAAGAGATGTCTCAGGACCAACAGTCAAACTATTAGACCATCTTTGGGAGGAGATTGTGAAGCCTTGGGGAAACTCTATCGTTGTCAAGCTGTTTAGGAGGCAAATTGAATACAAAGTTTTATGTGATAGAATCAGGTCCTTATGGCAACCAATAGGCTCTTTCAAAGTCACTGATATGGAGAAAAAATTCTACTTGATAAAGCTGAGTAGAAAAGAAGATATAGAAAAGGCAATAAAGGATGGTCCTTGGATTTTCCTTAGACATTACTTGACAGTCTAGAGATGGACTCCATCTGTGACACCTATTAAGAATGTCAGACATTGTAATATCTCAAGATTTTAAATAATTTTAAAATTGTGGCAACTAGGTGATCTTTTTATTTTTCTTCTTCTTCTTTTTCCTCATTTTTGTTGTTGTGTATTTCCCTTCTTCATTATGGCCCTAAGGGAAGAAGTTAGTTCTGACCTTTTTATCTTAAATGTAGATAGCAAGTTATTAGGGTAGTATCGAAGGCGGTTCTGTATCCCTACCGATTACACCCTCCACATTGTAAATAGGAGGTTTAGGGCCCATACCCCCTTGTTAGGGCTAAGTAAATTAGTAGTGTATTTTGACCAGCTAGAGGGGGGTTTGAAATTTCCTCTAGATCCCTTTGTAAAGGAATTTCTGAATAGAAATGATATAGCGCTCGGTCAGCTTCACCTGAATAGTTATAGGATACTAACCGGGTTCATCTAACTAATGTATGAAGAGGGGAAAGAACCCAATTTAGATATTTTCTGATACCTGTACAGGTTGATTAGAAAGAAGGGAGAGGTGATGTTCTCCCTGTCGGCTGTACCTAACCATACCCTTTTCGTAAAGCTTTCGGATCTCCACAAGAAGTGGAGACACCATTTTTTTATTGTAGAGCATTAGTCGAACTTCTTGGATGTCTGGAGGATGTGGACTAACGAGTGTCATAAGGTGACCCGGCCTGCGAAACTTTCCGACCATGATACGGAGATGGTTTTACGGCTACATCTCGATGGGCTTGCCGAAGCTTGATCGGCGGAGGATGTGTCAAGGAGGTACTTATGGAGAGTCTATCCGAGTCGCATTTACTCCCCTGGTACACTTGTTTTACTTTGAGCTATATTTCTAACTTGATATATTTTTTGCGACTGTAGATGACTGACTTTTTTTATGTTGCGGGTGAGATTTCATTAGGTGATGAGCTGGCTGCTCTAGAGGAGGCTCGGGCCTCTCCTTCCCCGGAACTTAAAGTTATTGCAGCACCTGAAGTGGTTCCTACTGACCCCAAGGGCAAAGCAGCATTGGAAATTGCACAGCCAGAACGAGTGGACCGAAGAAAGAGGCAGTTGATTGATCCGTAGTCGGATGCGGAGGGGCTAGATGAGGAGATTTACGTTCAGTGCCCACGATTATCTGGGTGTCCAGATATGAGGGGCTGGATATTGAAGCAGATGAAGCCCTCGAGTATCTCTAACAGCCAAATGCGAGATCAGTACGCTGAATCGCTAAGGCTACCCGGTGATATGCAACATTGGTCCGATGAGGGCCCAGAGGGGTTGGTTGACTCCATGATTAGCTAGTCATTAGAGGTAAGCTAGCTTCTACCATTGATTTTATTATCGTATATGTTTCTTATTGAAGCTAACTTTTTATTTTTGACAGATGACTCAGGCCTTGCTGCTGGCGAAGGATCAGTACTTTTACTTGAAGAGCTAGTACAACCTAAAGGAAACCGAGGTGGGAACCATAGCCATCGATTTTGAGAAGAAGCTGGATGGCGCAAAGAAAGCCCTGGAGCACTACTAGACAAAATATGCTAAGGCCAAGTCCGATGCTGAGGCGAATCAGAAGAAAGTTTCTGAGTTGGAACATAGCCAAGCCCAACTGACGAGGATGATCGAAGAGCAGGACCTTCAAATCGCTAAGCTTCAAGGAAGGCTGGTGAAGCTTGAGAAATCCCGAGCGAATGATAAGAAGTCATACTAAGGCATGGTAAGAGGGTTTCTCAAAGCTTATCGGGCTTAGTGTAAGAGGATCCTGCTCGCTCAAGACTCGAGACTGGATTTGGGGGCGTTGGATCAAATAATGCCAGTAGACCTTGCCAAACTTGTTACGAAGGAGGATACCCATCAAAAGGCCAGTTCTGCTCCTGCGAGGGAGACTGTAGAAGCTGTTATTGCTACTAGGTCTGTAGTGCATCCAGAGACTGTTGATGAGGTTTCCCCCTCTGTTTCGGGGCCTGGGGGTTCGGGTGTACATATAGTAGAGTAGATACGTAAATGTTTCTTTTTTTTTATAACTGATTACATGTAAGGGCATTTTATTAATAAAGAGAGACTTTATTGAATCATGTATTGAATACAATCTTATTGATAGTATTTTCTGAGGAGTTTGAGTTCCAAAATTGTGGTAGTTCTTTGCCTCCTCTTTCTCTTAGTTTGTATGCTCCCTTGGTTGTGCTTGCCGAGATTTGGTATAAACCTTCCTAGTTTGGACCTAACTTGCTAGTTCCTGAGCTACCTTTGTCGATATCTGCTCTTCTGAGTACCCAGTCTCCCAACTTGAATTGTTTTGGATGATGTCATTGACGATGGTACCATGTCACCTTTTGCCGATAGGCTTCAGCTTTGACTGCAGCTTATTCTCTCCGTTCCTCTAGTAAGTCTAGGCATATATGGGCATCAACATTATTGATGGTATGATTGAGATTCTGGCTTATTCGGTAACTTGGTGAACCAATTTCCATTAGTATTACTGCGTCCATGCCATAAGTCAGCTTGAATGGTGTCTCACCGGTGGATGATTAAGGTGTATCAGTCGCATCCATTCAGAGACTACTTGTGTCTCCAAAACTTTAGGGTCTTCTATATTGGGACTGATTAGTGACTTAGTGAAATTCATATCCTAGAATGCTTGACTGTTTTCAGCTTCGGATTTGGCAAGGTAGTTGGCTTCACTGTTTTCTTCTATGGGAATCTGGATGATCTCCCATTGGCCTCCGTCTCGTTTGATGTATTGCAAGAGCTGCCTGGCCTTGTCTATGTATTTGGTAATGTAAGTGTCTTTGACTTGAAACGCTCCACTGACTTGGTTGACTACCAGTTGAGAGTTCGAGTATATGATGAGGTGTTCAACCCTGACTTCAGTGGCCAACTTCAAACCTGTAATGAGTGCTTTGTACTCGACTGCATTATTGGTGGCATTGTACTCGATACGGACTGCATATCGAATGTGAACCTTATGCGGTCCTCTAAGGATTATTCCAGCACCGGAACCTTAAACTGAGGATGCTTCATCAACATAGAGCTTCCATTTCGGTGCTTTGGTCAAGGCTATGTCTTCCAGAGCCATTTTTTACACAAAATCTGCTAATGCCTAGGCTTTGATCTGCTACCTGGGCTCATAGTCAATATTGAATTCACCGAGTAATACTGACATTGTACTAACTTACCCGAGGTCTTCGATCTTTGTAAGATTTTCCACAGCGGGAAATGGAATTAAACAACGACATGGTGAGCCTAGAAGTAATGTCAAAGATTTCGAGAGGCGTGGACCACAGCCATGGCTAACTTGTCCAACATGGGATACCAAATTTTAGGTTTTAGAGCATCTTACTGACGTAATAAACAAGGCTTTGCTTGCTTCCTTCTTCTCTTACCAGTACTGAAGCGATGCATTCTCGGCCAATAGAAAAGTATAAATACAAGATCTCATCTGGGATTGGCCGGCTGAGTAGGGGCGGTAAGGATAAGAATCTTTTAATGTGTTCGAATGCCGCCTGGCAGTCAGCGGACCACTGAAACTTTCTGAAATTTTTGAGAGCTCGGAACAATGGTAGGCACCGCCTAGCCGAGTAAGAAATGAAATGCCCTAATGTGGTGATTCTGCCATTTAACTTTTGTACCTCATGGATGTTCTTCAGTGCTTCCATGTTGAGTATGGATTCTATCTTTTCTGGATTGGCGTCAATGCCTCGATGAAATATCATGAATCTCAGGAATTTGCTTGCTTGGACTCCGAAGATGCATTTTTCAGGATTTAACTTGATTCTGCATTTGCTCAGTAGCTAGAGAACCCGATCTATGTTTGCTGGGTGTTGTTCTGGATGTTTGCTTTTGATGATGATGTCGTCCATGTATACCTCTACACTTGTTCCAAGTTGGTCTTGGAGGACTTGGTTCATCATTCTTTGATACATAGCCTAAGCATTTTTCAATCCAAAGGGCATTACCTTGTAACAGTACAATCTTTTATGTGTGATGAAGGACATTTTCTCTTGATCCTCTTCCTTCATCAAAATCTTATGATAACCTTGTGCCGCATCAACGAAGCTGTATAATCCGTGACCAGTAGTGGAGTTGATGAGCTGGTCAATCATAGGCAATGGGTAGCCGTCCTTAGGGCATGCTCGGTTGAGGTTATTGTAGTCTACATACATTCTGTACTTCCCATTTGCTTTTCTGATAAGTACCACGTTGGCTACCTATTCCAGGTGAGTAACTTCTTTAATAAACCCAACTGTTAACAGCTTCGTTGTTTTTTCAACAATTATTCTCTGCCTTTCATAGGCAAAGGTTCTTTTTTTCTATGCTACTGGCTTGGCTCCCGATTTAATGTTTAGGCAGTGACATGCAACTTGTGGGTCCACGCTGACGATCTTGGATGCTTGTGAAGCAAAATCCTCTGAGTGTCTGGTAAGGACTTCCCTTATTTCTTCTTTAATATTCTGGTTGAGTGCATTGTTAATTTTCATGGTCTTTCTTTCCATGATTTGTAAAGTCTCTGTGTCTTCTACTGGTTGTGGATCGACGCCTTACTTCTCAACTTCCCATGCCTCTAAAGGAAAACCCTCCATATAAGGCTTCATGGCCATCTAGTAACACTGGCTAGCCATATGCTGATCTCCTCGAATAGTAAGGGTTCCATTCTTGACTGGAACTTTCATGGTTAAGCGTCGGATGCTGGTAACTGCATCTGCCTCATAAAGTGTTGGCCGTCCCATAATCTCATTATAGGCCAGTGGTATATCCACCACATTGGATACAACCTGGACGACTTTTGTCTCTTCATCATCTTAGTTTCCAAATTCTAGGTTTAGTTCGACAATCCCTATTGGTTGCACGGTTCCACCATAAAACTCGTGATGGGGTTCTAGATGGCTTTCAGGTTGGTGACGGAGCCGCCCGTTGCTTTGTACGCATTCCAAGATAATATGTTAATAGCACTTCCATTATCCATTAGTAGCCTTTTTACTCGACACTTATTTATGCACGCAATTATTACCAGAGCATCACAATGGGGGTGGTGTACATGCGAATCATCTTCTGAATTAAATACAATATCGCTTCTCCCGGGTACTGATTTTTCTCCTCTACTACGCTTTAATCTCTTCTCAATGTTTTCTCCCCCTATGATCATGTTGATCATTCCAATCGACTCCCTCCAGGTTTTCTTTATTTCCGGGCTGTCCTGCTCCTAGTTTTCAGAGATTTCACTTCTCCTCGATGCATCTGTGAAATTGTTGAGCTTTGCCCTTTGCACCAGTCTTTCTATGGCATTCTTCAGCTCTCTGCAGCCCTCCGTGTTATGCCCGTATTTTCGATGGTACTCACAGTACTATCCTCTGTCCTGGGTAAATCTTCGGCTTTGGCTAATTCTCTTGGCTGGGGTGATCCCAACTCTATTTTGCCTGACCCATATGAGGATTTTGGGTTAAGAAGTGTTCAAAAGTGTATATCTATTCGCTTCCCTATCAAATCTCTCTGCCAGATTTCTGAAATTCATTTTTAGGAAGCTTGCTCGTCTATATTTTGATCATTCATCCTTGATCGATGGCCTATCTTCCTCCTATCCCATCCTTCTGCCTTCGTCCATTTTTATCACCCGGACCGCCATCGCCATTGCTTCTGCAAAGGTACTCGGTTCTTTAGTCATTATTTTGTCTTTAAGCTTATCAAGTCTAATGCCATTTTTCAAAGCTTCTATGGCAACTTCATCAATAAGATGCTCAATTTGCATGACTATTTTATTGAAACGGTCAAGGTAACTTCGTAAAGATTAGTCAACTTCTTGTCGGCACATCCGAAGATCGTTGATATTTTTGGCTGGGGGAATATTGGTGATGAATCTGATATGAAACTGTTCTATCAAATCCTCAAAAGAAGTGACGAAATTCTCTGGGAGTCGGTGAAACCACTTTTAAGCATTCTTTATGAGTGTGTTTGGAAAGACTCTGCACATGATTCCATCATTTACATTATGGAGCAGCATTTTTGTTCTGAATGCTAATATATGATTGATAGGGTCTCCCATCCCATCATACTGATCAAGCGGCAGGATTCTAAACTTAGTCTCCGTCTGAATTATTCTGCTAATAAATGGAATTCTGTTGTCCAGAACACATTCTTCTTCCTTTCTAGGTTTGGTTTGGGCTTTGCATATTACTTCTTCAACCTTCTGAGCTATTTTTGAATCATCAAAAGCCGAAATAGTTGAACTGTACTCCCTTTCCGGTTCTTCACCCTTCCCCATGCTCGTTCCCAGGGCCTGCTGAGGTGTTGTGTTATCATCGTTTTGAGTCGGCTCAGGGTGCCCACTCTGTATTATAGCATGTAGTTGTTGTTGCATCAAAACTATCTGCACCTGAATATTTTTTATCATGGCTTCCCTGCTAGTTTGATTGAGGCTGAGTGTTTGGTTTACAATGTTTAAGTTTAGAGTGGTTATTGCTGGTGTTTCTGGTAGGCTCGGAAAAGGTATAGAAGGTATTGATCAATGGTGTTGTAACGGAGTGTAATATGGGAGGTTTATGCCTAAGGACAGGTATCTCGGAGTGTTGTCAGGGAGTGAAGGTATATGTCCAGATAAGGCTCTAAAATGTTGTAAGGTGGGCAGAAGCACTATTGCTGAGAGAGGGTCTAAGAGGTCGGTCAAAAGGATAGGTGCGGAAGGGTTGGTACCAGTTTCAGGAGTCAGGGCTGGTGGTGGGCTAGAAGTTATAGTGAAGATGTCTTTAGCTTAGTAAGTAATTGAATGGCTTTTCCTAAGGAGTTCCCACAGACGACGCCACTTGATAATTGGTTTCTGGAATTCCTGGGCTTGGTATCTTGCAATTCATAAACAGAAGGCAAGGTGAGAGGTGGGGAGAGTCCCCACGAACACTCCGATGCCTAAGTTAAAGAACAGAAGTAGGAAGAATAAAAGATAGCTAGAATATACGAGAATGAGATGCCCCTTTATGAGGGGTATAGGGTTCTATATATAGCAATACTCAAACCTGGGAGGAGTCAGATTTCGTGTGGGATAGTGAATCATAATCTTGGTAGGAGAGTGTTCCTTTTATGCTTAGGACTTCACTTTGGGGTAGTCCCCATTCCAGACAGATCTGCCTTTTTGCTAATCCAAGTGTCCCTATTTAGGGGATAAGGAGCCCCTAACTAGGCAGGAACATACTAGACGGTGTCAATAATGATTTATTTTAAATGTTATTTTCACAAAGAACATTAAGTTATTTACTTATCTTTATTGTTTCTTTCCATTTTCTCGTATTTACTTGTATAATAGCCTCATTTCCATTTGGTTTAGTTGAAATAGATTATAATTAACTTGGTTTTAAATATAAAAAAATTATACAACCTCATGTAGCATGATAACATCACTAAACTACCTAAACTTACGAGGCTGCCAACTATAACAACTTTAATAGGGTGAATTTAAAAATTTACCAATAATTCTATACAATATTATCACGACCTAAACTAGGAGTAATGACCGACGTTAGGGAACGAGAATTCTTTCGAATCCGGAACTTATAGCAAGCCTTAGAAAATGAAATCATGTAAAAAATAATTAAAAGTACGACATATTTAAAAAATTTTGAATCAATATATAAAATAAACACTCTAAATCCTTTCATAAATGAATACATATTCGTACAGTGTTCAAATACAATTTCTCAGATTATTTAATATCAAAACAAAATAATACTCTTCCGATACAATAACACTACTACTGCAGTTTCTAGAATACAAATCAGAGTTCAAAATATACATTTGCATAAAATAGCTAGGACTAAAGAACACTGGCTAGAAACTCTACAACTAAGGTCTGATGATATGGGATCTCCTGAAAACAATAATTGACGGGGGTTAGACCTCACTGAGTGAATTATTATACTATATATACATGCAATCTAAACCATAACAATTAAACATTCTTATATATATATGTATATACACACATTTCACACGAATGCCAAACTCTGCCTTTATAAATATACTAAATGTAGAAAACATTTAGTTTAATTCATGAAGGATCCATAGAACCCTAATAATAGCAACCTTAAACAACCCCATCATCACTTTAGCCATATAGGCTCACTTAATTCCAAATAGAACACTTATTCCAATCTGGACAGCAGACTGGCCCCGAGACACTAAGTCGATTGAGCTCCAGCAGTCTGGCCCCGAGACACTTAGTTAACCGATCTCCAGCAATCACACTATCTATCACCTCATATTTCTATCAACCCAATAGATCATTCATTCCACTATGGACAGTAGACTGGCCCCGAGATACTAAGTCAACTGAGCTCCAACAGTCTGACTGTCAGTGTGATTGGCCCCGAGACCCCTGGTTAACTGAGCTCCAGCAATCACACCATCTAACATACCATTAATCTTAGTCAAATCAATTAAATCAATTATAATCACCAAAATTAATTCTCACTCAACCCTTATCTATTGCACTGGTACGTACACGGTTCTAGTGCTGCCCACTAGGAAGCACGTTCTATTGATATCCTTCACTTAAAATAAATCATTCATTCAAAAAATAATTAATATAGAATTATATTCATAATAGTAAAATCAACCATATATATATATATATAAGTCAAATAAAGTATGAAATATACTAAAGGTAAACCATTAATATAGTTAAAAATAATTAAGTGTATTTTAATAATACAACATACATTTGCTTAAAATGTACCTAAATATACAAAGAATATACCTAAATGCATAAATCACTTAATAAAACAATTATGTATAAATATTCATTTAAATATGTGTTTAGGTTTAACATATATTCACAATATACCTAAATGACCTAATTTTCTAACATGCATATATCACAATTAAACCCTAAGTATACCACTAATGTGTTAGGTTTGAATTAATAATAAAACATGCATTTATTTGGAAATATATCAAAAATATACCAAAAATAAACTTAAAAACCATTTAAGTGTAGATTTATAATATAGCATGCAATTATTTAAGAATACACCTAAAAATATACAAAAACTATACCTAAAGTATACTAATCATTTAATAAAATAATTGTGACTAAATGTACATTTAAAACATGTATATATTACTAAAATGTATTAAACATGACCTTAATCGTTTAATGTGCTTATATCAAAATAATATGCATATATACAAAAATACAACCCTAGATATACCAAAAATATTATAATTTAAATCATTTTAAAAACATATAATGAAAATAAGAAACCCTAAGTGATGCATCCTATATGCAATACATATATATACAGTATAATAACTCACATGTTAGCGCTCCACGAGACAAACTCAGTGGGCCTGATCCGTTAGGTCTCGATCTCAGGGCAGCTAGAAAAATAAAATAATAATAACCATCAGAATAAACTTCTAACTTTATACTTCTAAGATTATTATAGACATATTCAATCAAGAATTCAGAATTAGACTCGGACCGATTGTCACATTTTACGAGAAATCTACCAAAATTTTGGCAGAGTCTCCTCTGTAAAATGGACATCTCTCTACTCAAAGAGTAGAGTCGGTCCTGTAAAGAAACACACTTCAGAAATACACAACCACAACCCCTCGGTTGAACTCCCAAACTACAATTCTCCCAATCGAGGCTCATAATTTACGAGATGTACACAGAACACATTTAAATGCCAGAAATACCAAAAATACCCTTGAATAATCCAAATATAGCAAATCAGATATTTAAAACACTGAAAATAATTATTTCACTGAAATACAATAAAACCCTAATTTTATTAAAATATTATCAAAATCGATAATTCTTTATAAATTAATAAATATTGACTATAATACATTTTAAAACTCCAAATTACACAATTAACCCTAAAACATATTAAAAACTGATAAAAACTCATTTATTTAAAAAAATAGTATATTATATATAATTTGAAAATAATTTACGAAAAATAGTTTTAATTAGTTAAAAATACTAAATAATTTGTAGAAATCATTTTTATACCTCAAATAACTATTAACACCAATTTAATTATATTTTTAGCCAATTTAGTGCCAAATTACCAAAATATCCCTAGTTATATAAATTCACTATGGGCATGGCTCCATGCTCAACGCAAGCAACAGAAGCAACCCATAGGTAAACAAAAGAAGCTTTATGAACAAGCTACAATTATAGAAAGTCCATTGTTTAGATTTGGTTTGTGATTTGATGCACTAATAGAGGAGAATAATAATTGTGTAGCTGAGGCAAGAGAAGGTGGGACTTTTTATGGGGCTATGGAAGACAGAATTCAAAAGGAGGGTGGGTCTAGTAGCAATAAAAAAAATCAAATAAAACCATGTGAGCCTTACGAAAAAGATAAAGCACTGGTAAATTTCAAAAATGGTATAGTTCTGATGAAGAATAATTCTAAAAAGCATGTGGGTGAGGCCCTTAGTGACATCACAAATTAGGTGGGCTGGATCAATATACCAACATTATCTTCCAACAATTAGCAAATAAGCCTCTTGTGTTGTTCCAAGCCGAAAAAGCTCCTAATGTCAACAAAAAACATTTTTGTCTCCAGACTAATTCCCAACGAAATAAAGGTGGTGCTATTGATGCTACCCCTTATAAGAGATAGCCTTGTTTGATATGAATCCTTCTTCAGAGACAACTATTTTGAGCAATGAGGTAGTTGAGGTCAAAGTGTTGCAAGCAAGCAACTAGAGATGGTTTCAACTTGCCTTATTCATCGATTCTATTTTACTTTTCTCATAATGTTAGTTCTTTCATGAAATTGTCAAGGGGCAGGTAGTAATAAATTTTGAAATGTCTTCAAGGATTTAGTGAGAGTACATCGACCTACAATTTATGTCATTTTTTAGTTTAAAATAAGTGGCTTGCAAGCTGACTCTGCCATTAAGGAATTAGGCTTCAAAACCTAATTCCGAGAATATGCTAGAGGCTTTGTAGGTGGAATATGGATCTTGTGGGATAATGTTGTAGCTTCCATAAGCATTCTCCAAATGCATTCTCAATTTGTTCATTTCAGTAGAAAATTCCAAGGAATATCAACTTGCTGCATTACGGTTTATAGAAGCCCAATAGCCATTACTAGAGAAAACTTATGGTGAGACATCAGGAAGATGTATACTTCTTTGCATTCCCCATGGATGCTCATTGGAGATTTCAATAAGTATCTAGGGAAAGAAGAAAAAATGGGTAGTGACTATGTTCCTTTTTTTAGTTATCATCAATTTAGAGACTTCATTAACTCTTGTCAACTTATTGATGTAAGTTTCTCGATACGAAGTTCACTTAGGAAAGGAATGGTGTCTAAGAATGCTTAAACAGATCCCTAGTCTCTTCTTCTAGCATATGGTATATCTGGAAGTTATTTTGCAACACCTCCCCATAATTAAGTTCGATCATCACCCGATTTTACTTTATTACTTTGGTATGCCTCATACTCTAGCATGCACAAAACCCTTCCGATTTCAAACGGCTTGGTTAATGCATAGTGGGTTCAAATAATGTGTTAAAGAGAATTGGAAATGGAATGGTAACTTTATGGATACATATTCTGAGTTTGTAAATTGAGTTAAAGTGTGGAATAAAAAAGTCTTTGAAAATGTTTTCTGTCGGAAGAAGAATATCTTATCTTAGATGGCTACTATTGATAATATTCCGGATCATTGCACTTCAGATCATCTTAGACTTATCAAAGATAATTTGGCTTCTGAATATGAAGAAATTCTTCTGCAGGAGGAAATTGTGTGGTTTCAAAAATCTCACCAATGGTAGTTAAAATTCAGTGATAAAAATTCATCCTACTTCCATACCTATACAATTATTAAACACACGTATAACAAAATTAAATTATTAAAAATTGATGGGCAATGGGTATCAGATGTGGTGATGATTAAACAATCAACACAATATTTCTACTGTAATATCTACTTAAATAATAATATGTGTGTTTTATATCCATTTTGGCCGAACTCTTTTCCTAATTTGAATGAAGTAGATGTTAAAAATATGGGAAAGGATATCTCTAGAGAAGAGGTTAGAAAAGCAATCTTTGACATGAATCCTTACAAGGCTCCGGGACCAGATGGCCTCCATTTAGTATTTTGTCAAAGTCAATAGGATGTGGTTAGTGATAGTGTCTTTTGCATGGTAAAATTTCTTTTGTGACTAGTAATCTGGATCCTAGACTTAATGAGACTCTCATTGTTCCCATTCCTAAAATGTCAAATCCTTCAACCATATTGTAGCTTAGGCCTATAAGCTTATGTAATGTGGTTATAAGGTCATTACTAAAATTATAGTTAGTAGGATTAAGCCCTTCATGGAGAAGCTTGTAAGCCAAACACAATGTAGCTTTGTTCCTGGTTATCAAATCACGGATAATGTTATTGTGTTTTAGGAAGTTGTGAACTTAATAAGAAATTATACTTGCAAGAAAGGTGTCATGGCAATTAAGGTTGACTTGGAAAAACATATAACAGGCTTAAATAGGATTTCATTGAAGATTCTCTTAAAACCAATGGGATCCATGCAACTTAGACAAACAAAATTATGAAGTGTATTAGAACTCCTAGCATGCAAGTTGTTTGGAATGGAGAACTCACAGAAAATTTTTTTCCAACACATGGCATCAAACATGGGGATTCAATTTTGCTTTATTTATTTGTTCTCTGTATGGAATGTCTGTCCATCTCATAAACTCTATGATCAAATCTAGAACTTGGAAGCCTATTCAACTAAGTAAGAACGATCCTTTCCTTTCCCACCTTTTTTTTATGATCTCTTATTATTTTTTGAAGTTTTTAATGATCAAGCTGTCGTTATTTAAAAATGCCTCAATGAGTTTTATAATTCCTCAGGGTAGTGGGTACATAAGAATAAGACTTGTATCTATTTTTCAAAAAAAGTTCACAATTTACTTATCTTAGATATTTACGGTAAGTTGGGTTTCGCTAAATTAGAGAACCTTGGTAAATACTTAGATACTAATGTCATCTAAGGCCGAGTTAATAAAATGACTTTCAAGAGTATAGTTGATAAAATTAAGTTTAAGGTTTCCGGATGGAAGGCTAAGAACCTCTCTCTAGTGGGTCGAATTACATTGGCAAATTTAATGCTTCAAGCCATGCCCATTTATCCTATGCTTTTGAAATTTCCAATTTTAACTTGTAAAGAGATTGATAAAGTAATGAGAGATTTTGTCTGAGGCTGGATGGAAGGTGTAACACTTATACCTTGACTATAGGAATATTTACATTTATTATGCATATTAATTTAATTTAAGTATAAGCTAGTATATATAGTTGAGTTAATGCTTTGGGTTGAGCCATGGTTTGTACTGTATCAAAGAGTGAGAATTTTTGAATTTTTATGACACTTAAAGTGAGTAAAATTATAAGAATAAAAGGAATTAAGAGTAAAAATGAAGTAATGAGTAAGGAATAAAAATATTGAGGAATGATAAGGACTAAGTGAAAGGAATTAATGGGTTAAAGTGACCAATTAAAAGCTAGAGGACTAGTAGGTGATAAAACCATTTCATTAAGGGTCAAAATTGACATTTTATCTTAAATCTATCTTGAAAGACTTTAGATTTTTCTTTAAATTCATGGCTTAGTGGCAGGCATAGGTGATAAGGAAAGAAAAAAGAAAAAAATAAAAGAAAGAAAGTAGAATAAGAGAAGAAAAAAATAAGAGACAATTATGAAGAGCTGCTCATTCTTCAAAGGGAACTAATTTTTACAAGATGAATTTGGAGGTTTAAAACCATTTCAGGCCATTGATCATCATCCTTGAAGGTTTTAGTAATTCATTTGGTAAGTATTTTAAGGTTTTTGATTGATTTAAGTTAAGGTTTATAAGATGCAATTTTCGGGTTCATTTTTTCTAGATTTTTATAATTTGATCATATCTTGAGTTATGGAATTTCAAATTAAGTGTGATTTAATTCTATAGAAACTTAGAAACATTTTCGGTAACTTTCTAGTTTTAATGAAGCTACACTTTCTTATGCTCAATTTATCAGGGTTGTTAACCTGGTTGTGTTCAGTCATCAATAACTCTTTTTATAGTTGTCCAATTGATGTGATGTTTTTACAACATATTCTAGACATATAAATATAAGTCTGGTTAAAATTTTAGCTAAAAAATTCTTGTTGTATAAGTCTCATTGATTTTTCAAAGTTAGCCCTGAAAGCAACCATTTTGATTTTGTGAACCAGATATACAAAGTTCGTGTGTTAAAATTAGTCTCGATATTTTTTTGTAGATCTTGAGCTAGAAAGCTTCAAATTGATTATCCTTTATTTTTATAAAAACTTGGAAGAATCTTATTATACTTTGTCTCTTTAAGCTTAATATGATTCAGTCTTTATATTAGTATAATCAAAGTAAACATTTTATTGCTCAACCTGCTATAGTAGTTGAGCTAATTATAATTCGACCTCTATAGCTTTCCTCGTGGTTATCCAATTGAAATGAAATTTTTATGGCATGTACTAAACACTTAAATATAGGTCATTAAGGTCAAAATTTCTTTTCTACAAGTTGCAACAATTTTTTCTAATCTAGGCCTAAAACAACCCTTTTAAACTTAATGAACCTGATTTATAGAATTGAGTTTATTTGCATGTTATGCATATCATTTGGGGGCTGCATGAAGAGGGCAGTATATAAGAATATTATATTGATGATTTATAAAGAAAATTGCATATGTTAAGTGTTGGAAAAAGGAAAGGAAAATGTGGGTGCAAACTATATAATTTGGTGAACTGATTGTGTATAAATAAAGCTATTTTGATGAGTAGATACCTTATGAAATTACTTATGAGTAACTAAGACTACTTTTGCTAACTTAATTAAGAATGAGGTTGTCACACAAGTAAATGCAAGCAAAAGCAACGAAGTAATGAAGGTAAGTGAATAACTTAATATTCAATATGAATATAACACTTAAACTAAACGAATTATGAATGTCTTTGTTAAGCTGATAAGCTAATGGGAATATGTGTGTTTTAATTGATAGATGTTGATTTTTTTATTATTGTGATGATGGTTGATTGTTATTGAGATAAGATTGTACATATGAACAATGATTGTTGAATTCGGGTACCCTGTTCAATGGAGAATAACATACTAGAGTTTTATAACTCCAAATGAAGTTTTGTTTAATCCTATAAAAACTTGCAAAATTGATAGAAATAAAGAAAACTTAATTTTACTTTGATAGCCAATTTGGATTATACTTTTTATTGCTTAGTTTTATTAACAGTTTGACCTTTGTGGATTGTTTTTTTTATGTTTCTCCATTAATACATATCCAATTGATGCAAAATTAGTTGCAAATTAATTTAGACTTATAATGCTACTAATATGGAGAATATGGATTTAAAATTCATAATGTGGAATTTTTTATGTATTTTTATATTTGCACTATCGATCCTGTCATGTTGAAAAATGATATTTTTGGTATATTGTTGGTATATTATTGTTTTTTTGTATTATAAAGATGTTAATTTACTTAACAAATTGGTATGTGATGTATTTAGTTGATGATGAGTTAAATAAATTGCTGTAAAAGTGTGGTGCACTCTTAATGTATATGAAAATATAAAAAATATGGTTGGATAAATAAAAGGATGCAATACTACTTGTAAATAAGATAATGTTGTGTGCGAAATGTAATCCCCTTTATATATTGTAAAAACTACAAAAAAAAATAGTTGATACAAGATTATGGCGGGCTATGCATGTATGGGGATCCATGAATAATTGAAAAGAAGTTTTGATTTACATGTAACTTATAAGTTCATTGATGTCCAAAAGAAAATTCTATACTACAATGACTATATACATACTATAAATTCATAGTTAAATGTTAAATGGATTGATAATTGATAATACTACATGCTTGAATGTGTTATTTTTCATATTATGTTATGTTATTCATTTGTTGTGTTATAGGCTTACTCTTTTGCAATATTTTTTAGGATTAGAAGAACTGTAATCTGTCTTAAAGAAACATTTGTATTAGTTACACTAGCATCATGTTAGGTTGGTCAGTAGGGGATCATCCTTAGGTTTTTTAGCATAACGCGCTTAATAAATTTTTTAATGTTGTATTAAGACTAGTGTATTCTATGTGTCTAACATGAGGAAAGATGTGAGCTACTTGATGTTGTAAGCTCGTTTTGTGTGTAATATGTATTACTTATATATAAAAAGGTAATGTATATATTAACATGTGAACTAAAATTAAAACATTGATAGAGATATTACATATTAGTCATATGCACATAATGTATGGTTAGCATCCTTAACAGGGTCACAGAAGGCAATTGAAAAATGCACTTGGTTAGTTGGGATGAGGTGTGCAAGCCCAAATGTAAAGGTGGTTTAGGCCTCAAAAAGCTGAGAATATGAACAAAATTTTTCTCATGAAGCTTAGGTGGCGGCTTATGTCTACTCTGGATGCTCTATGGGTTAGAATTTTGCTTAGCAAATATATCAAAACTAGTTTACTTAATAGCACTTTAAAGGCTAAACCCGGGTGCTCAAACATCTAAAAAGGAGAGGGTTGTGTTCAATTTGGGAGTTAGTCATCAAAGGAACTTCTTGGAATGTCGACAATGGAAAATCCATTAACTTCTAGAAAGATAATTTGTTGGAAGGAGTTAATCCCCTTGACTTTATAGCCTTGAGAGATGTCCTCTAAGCTGATATAAATTGATCAATTGCTTCTTATGTTACTTGAGAAGGCAGATGGAAGTGGAATGATCTTCACAACCTACTTCCTTAATAAGTTTATCTTAAGTTGGCCAATACAGTTCCTCCGTCTGCGATAAATGATCCAGATAGTATTTTTTGGAACTTTTCTCCTTCCAAAAAATTCTCTACCAAATCTGCTTCTAAGATTCTTGACACTTATGACCCATTTATTCTAAATCCCTTGTGGAAAAAAATTTGGAAGTGGAAAGGTCTCAAAGGATTAAATCCTTCTTATGGTTGGTTGTCAGATATTGTTTTCCTACAAGCCTTTTATGCTACAAGAGGAAGGCTATCCCATCGCCAACTTGCCCTTTATGCAATCAGGAAGACGAATATATGATTACATTATTAAAGACTACCCAATAGCTGCAAGAATCTAGCTTTCAATTTCCTCCTCTCAATGAAATGCGAATTTCTTTTCCTTGAATACTTGGGATTGGATTCTCTATAATATTAATAACTGTCATGCTTCTTCAAACGATGTGGAATGGAGCCTCATGTTCAGAGTTACTACGTGGCTACTGTGGTAATGGAGGAACTAGTTTATGTTTGGTAACCAAATCATTCCTTTGGAAACTGTGAACAAAAATATTCTCCTTTGTTGCAAAGAAATTCATAATCTTGAGGCTTCTTACTTTAGCTTTGCCTTTACATTTTCTTCAGTGATAACTAGTTTCTGGAACTTTTGAGTTTGGTATCCTAAAATCCACAAACAGAAGGCAAGGTAAGAGGTGGGGAGAGTCCCTATAAACATTCTAATGCCTAAGTTAGAGAACAGAAGCAGGGGAATATGGAATAACTAGAATATGTGAGAATGAGATGCCCTTCTATGAGGGATATGGGGTCTTATTTATAGTAATACTTTAACCTGAGAGGAGTTGGATTCCTTATGAGATGGGAGTCCTAATCTTGGTAGGAGAGTGTTCCCTCTTTGCTTAGGATTCCTCTTTGGGGTAGAGTCCTTTTCCTGGACAAATTCTGCTACCTTCATAGTCCAAGTGTCCCTATTTAGGAAATAAAGACCCTTTAATTAGGCAGGAATATATATAGGCAGTGTCAAGAGTCCCCCCTAGGTATACTCAGATATTTATGTCCGTTATGCCTGAGTAAAGTAAGGCGCTGATGTTTTCATATAAGAGTACTGTACAGTGATATAGAAGGGTGAGCTGAGGTGGCCAGCCTCAATCATAGTAAGAGAGTAGAGCTTGATGTCGAATCTAGGAACCCTCGTGTTACTGAAATGGAATCAGTGAAGCTTTAATGTCTGTCAAGTCTGTCATATCGAAAGTAATAAATTAACCCATTCATGTAGGATTGAGGTGACGGAACCAGTCGTCACTGGATTTTTGATGCTCGGTGCAAGGACGCGAGGCTTACAAGCTCCAAACCTCAGTACTATAGAAGTGACATGAGGGTGCCAGCTTCAGTCACTAGACTTAAATGCTTAAGGCTTAGATGCTTGGTATAGGGACGCGAGACATACATGCTCGGAACCTCAGTACTACAAAAGCGACCTGAGGGTGCCAGTTTCAATTACTAGACTTAGATACTCGGTGCAAGGACTCAAGGCTTACATGCTCGGAACCTCAATACTACATAAGCGACCTGAGGGTGCCAGCTTCAGTCAGTGGACTTAAATGCTCAAGAGTTAGATCCTCGAATACTTGGAATGGGCTAGAAGCATAGTTTGGATGCTTTCCGAGTAACTGATGAAAGAGCCCAGTCGAGATCTGGGCAGGCCAACATGTGGCAGTGTTGCTTCAATTCCTAGGGATTCAAAATTTGAATCGCGTAAGCTGCTCATCATTTCATGTGTCAGTAAATGGAGCGTTTCTGCTGCTGTTATAGTGACCCCTTGTTTGATGGGCTTATTTTCCCCAAAAGGCCCTTAATGACCTAGGGAGAAGCGAAGTAATGATGAGGGCAGTTAATGGCGTGTTTCCAGGTCCTTCTATAACTCTATAAGTATTGTGCTGCTTGTCAATTGGTGCATTTTGCTTTTTTATTTTTGCCTTTGTCGCAGTTATGTTGCCACTATTGTGTTTTTTTCTGTTTGCCGTGATTCTTGCCTCTTGTAACCAGGTGATCTTTTATCTTTTCTTCTTTTTCCTACTTCTGTTGTCTGTTGTGCATTTTCCTTCTTAGAAATCAATATGGCACTGAGGGAACAGGTTAATTTTGACCTTTTTGTTTCAAATATAGATGATGATTTATTGGGGTGGTACTGGAGGCAGTTCTGTATTCCTGCCGATTACACCCTTCACACCGTAGATAGGAAGTTTAGGGCTCACACCCCTATATTAGGGCTTTGTAAATTAGTGGTGTATTTTGACCAGCTAGAAGGGAGTTTAAAATTTCCTCTAGGTCCCTTCATGAAGAGATTTTTGAATTGGCATAACATAGCGCCTGGTCAACTTCATCCGAATAGTTATAGGATTCTAACCGGGTTTATCCAATTAATGCATGAAGAGGGGAAGGAACCTGATTTAAATGTTTTTCGATACTTTTATAGTCTGTCTAGGAAGAAGGGAGAGTTGATGTTTTCCCTGTTAGCTATGTCTAACCACACCCTCTTCGTAAAGCTTTCGGATCTTCATAAAAAGTGGAGACACTATTTTTTTGTCATCGAGCATCCGTCGAATTTTATGGATATCCGGCGGATGTGGTTCGACGAATGCCATAGGGTAAAGCGTCTTATGAGACTTCCCAACCATGATGCGGAGATGGTTTTACGGCTGTATCTCGTTGAGCTTGTCGAAGCTTGATTGGCAAAGGATGTGTCCAGGAGATACCTATAGAGAGTCTGTCCGAATCGTGTTCATTCCCCTGGTATGTTTGTGATATCTAAAGTTATATTTCTGACTTGATATATTTTTCCAACTGCAGATGGCTGACTTTTTTGATTTTACAGGTGGGATTTCCTTAGTTGACGAGCCGACTGCTCAGGAGGAGGTGCAGATATCTCCCTCTCCAGAACCTGAAGCCCCCATGGCTCTCAAAAAGGTAATTATCGATCCCAAAGGCAAAATGTTAGTCGAGTCATTCTGATCTGAAAGGGTGGGCCAAAGGAAAAGGCGGTTGATCGAGCAACATTCAGACACGAAGGGGCTTAACGAGGAGATATATGTCCAACGCCCAAGGCTATCCAGGTGTCCAGATATGAGGAGCTGGATACTGATCAAGATGAAGCCTCCAAGTGTCTCCAATAAGCATGTGAGGGATCAATATGCCAAATCGTTGAGGCTACCTGTGGATATGTAGCGTTGGTCCGATGAAAGCCCGGAGGGGTTGCTCGACTCAATGATTAGCCAATCATTAGAAGTAAGTTCTTTTTGTTACAGATGTTATTACTATCATACATGCTTATTGTTGACTTTAACCTTTCTTGTTGACAGATGACTCAGGCTCTATTGTTGGCAAAGGACCAGTACTTTTACCTGAAGGGCTAGTATAGCTTGAAGGAGACAGAGGTGGGAACTATAGCCATTGATTTTGAAAAGAAGCTGGATGACGCGAAGGTAGCATTGGAGCTTTGCTAGAAAAAGTATACAGAGGTGAAGTCTGAGGCTGAGGCAGGTCAGAAGAAAATTGCTGATCTGGAATATAGCCAAGGCCAACTGATAAGGAGGATCGAAGAATGAGATCTTTAAATTATCGAGCAGGAGAAGAAGCTGTCTGAGGTCGAGAAATCCCGAGAGAGTGACAAGAGGTCATACCAGAACATGGTGGGGGGGATTTCTTAAGGCCTACAGGGCTAAGTGTAGGAGGACCCTGCTCTCTCAGGACTTAGAATTGGACTTGGGGGTACTAGATCAAATAACCCTAACAGACCTTGCCAAAATTGTTATTGAAGAGGATGCACGTTGAAAAGCTAGTGCTTCTTGCATGAGGGAAAATGTGGAGTCTGCTACTGCTGTTGAGCCTATGGCGCATTCGGATGCTACTAATACGGTGTTCCTCTCTATTTTTGGGCCTAGGGGTCCGAAGGGAGGTATAATAGAATAGGTGTACCCCCCTTTTTTTTGTAATGGATCTCATGTAAAGACATTGTTATTAAAGAAGGGATACTTTATTGAATTTTATTTTGAATACAACTTATTAATAATATTTTTTGAGAGAATCTGAGTTCCAAAACCATGGTAGTTCTTTGCCTCCTCTTTCTCTTAGCTTGTATGCTCCTTTGGTTGTGTGTGCCGAGATTTGGTATGGACCTTCCCAGTTTGGACCTAGCTTGCCGGTTCCTGAGTTGCCTTTGCCAATATTTTCCCTTCTGAGTACCCAGTCCCCTAATTTAAACTGTCTCGGATGATGCCGCTGATGATGATACCGTGTTACCTTTTATCGATGAGCTTTAGCTATGGCGTCTGCTTGCTCTCTCCTTTCCTCTAGTAGGTCCAAACATATCCGAGCATCAATATTGTTGGTGGTGTGATCGAGGCTCTGGCTTACTCTGTAACTTAGTGAACTAATTTCCACTGTTATTACTGCATCCATGCCATAGGTTAGCCTGAACGGTGTCTTTTTGGTGGGTGATTTAGGCATGGTTCTGTAGGCCCAAATTATGTTATTGAGCTCTTCGACCCAATTTCCCTTTTCTCGTTGAGTCTTTTCTTTAATCCTTGCATGAGAATTCTATTGGTGACTTTCGTTTGCCCGTTTGTATGCGGGTGGGCTACCGAGGTAAAGTGAAGCTTTATTCCAAGGTCTGAGCAAAAATCTCTAAATTTTTTATTATTGAACTATTTGTCGTTGTCTGTAATTAAAGTGTGGGGGATGCCGAACCTGTAAATGATCTCTTTCTAGAAGAAGTGTTGTATCCGAGCTTCTATGATGGTTGGGACTGCCTTTACTTCTACCCACTTAATGAAATAGTCGATAGCCACAATCAGGAGCCTTTTTTTCAAAGTGGAAGGTGGGAAGGGACCTACGATGTCCATTCCCCACATGGCAAATGGCCATGGGCTGTCGATTGGATGTAAGGGGCGGGAAGGCCTGTGGTTGAGTCGAACATAGTGTTGGCACTTGTGGCATGCTTGAGTTAACTAGTTGGGCATTGTTAGACATGGTAGGCCAATAATATCCATGGAGTAGTACTTTTTGAGTTAGTGCATAATGGGATTTATGCACTCCATAAATTCCTTCATGGATCTCTCAGAGTATATAATTTTCTTCCTTTGGGGAGACGCACTTAGACCATGGGTATGAAAGGAATTTTCTATAAAGCTTCCCTTAATGGATGGAATAGTGGGCTGCTTTAGTTTTTAACTTCTGAGCCTGCAGCTTCTCTGCAGGGAGAGTTCCGTGTTCCAAGTATTGGATTATTGAGCGCATCCATTCTGAGACTACTTGTATCTCCAAGACTTCGAGATCGTCCGTGTTAGGATTGGTCAATGCTTTGGTGAAAGCCATATCCCAAAATGCTTGATTGTCTTCAACTGCCGACTTGGCCAAGAGGTCAGCCTCAGAGTTTTCCTCCCTAGGAATCTGGATGATCTCCTACCAGCCCCCTTCTTGTTTAATCTTTTTCAAGAGCTGCTTGACTTTGTCCATATACTTGGCAATCTAGTGTCCTTGACTTGGAGTGTTCCGTTGACCTGGTTAATAACCAACTAGGAGTCTAAATGTATGATGAGGTGTTCAGCTCTTACATCGGTAACTATTTTTAGGTTTGTGATGAGTGCTTCATACTCAGCGGCATTGTTGGTTGCGTTATACTCGATTCAGACTACATACCGAATGTAAACCTTATATGGTCCCCTAAGAATTATTCCAGCGTCAAATCCTTGAGCGAAGGATGCTCTATCAATATAGAGTTTCCATTCCGGTGCTTTGGATAAGGTAAGGTCTTTCGGAGCCATTTCTTGTACAAAATTTGCTAATGTCTAGGCTTTCATTTATTGGCAGGGTTCATAATCAATGTCGAATTCACCAATTAACACCTACCACTGTACTAGCCTGCCCGAGGTCTCCGATCTTTGTAAGATTTTCCACAGCGGGAATCAAGATCGGACGACGATATGGTAGGCTTGGAAGTAATGTTAAAGCTTTTGAGACGCGTGGACCATGGCCATAGCTAGTTTGTCCAACATGGGATACCGGACTTCAGATCCTTAGAGCATTTTACTGATGTAATAAACTGGGCTTTGCTAGCTCCCTTCTTCTCTTACCAGTACGGAGGCGATGCATTCTTGGCCTACAGAGAGGTATAAGTACAGTGTTTCATCTAGGATAGGGCGGCTGAGTGGGGGTCCCTTAATGTCTTCGAATGCCGCTTGGCAATCTGCAGACCACTTAAACTTTTTGGAATTTTTAAGAGCTTGAAATAATGGTAGACACCGTCTGGCCGAGCATGAAATGAAATGCCCTAATACAGTGATTCTGCCGTTTAACTTTTGTACTTCGTGGATATTTTTTGGTGCTTCCATATTGAGTATGGCTTCCATCTTTTCTGGATTGTCTTCAATGCCCCTGTGGGATATCAGGAATCCCAAGAATTTGCCTGCTCTAACTCCGAAGATGCATTTTTCTGGATTCAGCTTAATCTTGGATTTTCTTAATAGTCGGAGAACCTAGTTTATATCTGCTGGGTGCTATTCCGGATGCTTGCTCTTGATGATGATGTCATCTACATATACTTTTACGTTCGTGCCAATCTCGTCTTAGAGGACCTGGTTCATCATTCTTTGATATGTGGCTCCAGCGTTCTTAAGTTCGAAGGGCATCACCTTATAGCAATACAAACCTTTATGGGTAATGAAGGATGTCTCCTCCTGATCCTCTTCCTTCATCAGAATCTAGTGGTAACCTTGTGTCGTATCGATGAAATTATATAATCCATGGCCAGCGATGGAGTCAACGAGCTGGTCGATCATGGGCAATGGGTAGTTGTCTTTGGGACATGCTAGATTGAGGTCAGTGTAGTCTACACACATCCTGTATTTCCCATTTGCTTTTTTGACAAGTACCACGTTGGCTACCCACTCCGGGTGAGTAACATCTTTGATGAACCCGACTGCTAACAGCTTCATTGTTTCTTCAGAAATTTTTCTCTATCTTTTGTTGGCTAAGGTTCTTTTTTTCTAGGCCACTAGCTTAGCACCTGGTCTGATGTTTAGACAATGATAAGCAACTTGCAAACCCACACCAATGATTTTGGAGGCTTGTGAAGCAAAATCTTCTGAGTGTCTGGCAAGGACTTCCCTGATTCCTTCTCTGATGCTCAGGCTGAGTTCATTGCTGTTCTTTACGGTCTTTTCATCCATGATTTGTAAGGTCTCTGTGTCTTCTACTGGTTGTGGATCGACACCTTGCTTCTTAAGTTCCCATGCTTCTAAAGGAAAAACCTCCGCCTGAGGCTTCATGGCCATCTGGTAACACTGCCTAGCCATATGATGATCTCCCTAAATGGTAAGGGTTCCATTCTTAACTGGAACTTTCATAGTTAAGCGCCAGATACTGGTGACTACATCTGCTTCATAGAGCGCCGACCATCCTATAATCTCATTATACGCCAGTGGTATATCCACTACGTTGAATACTGCTTCGATAACTTTTGTTTCTTCATCGTTTTGATTTCCAAATTCTAGGCTTAATTCAACAACTCCTATTAGTTGTACGGTTCCTCCATAGAAACTCGTGATGGGGTTCTGGATGGCCTTCAGGTTGGTGACAGAGCCTCCCATTGCCTTGTACCATTTCAGGATAATGCATTGATAACGCTTCTGTTGTCCGCCAATAAAATTTTTACCAAATATTTATCTATGCAAGCAGTTATTACCAGGGCATCACAATAGGGGTGGCGAACATACGAATCATCTTTCGAATTGAACACAATATCGCTTCTCTTGGATAGTGACTTTCTCCCCTACTCCGTTTTAATCTCTTCTCAGTGTTCTCTCCCTCGATGATCATGTTGATAGTGCTAATCAGCTCCCTCTGAGTTTTCTTTACTTCTGGTATGTCATGCTCCTGATTTTTGGAGTTTCCGCTTCTTCTCGATGCATCTGTGAAATTATTGAGTTTTCCCCTTTGCACCAGTCTCTCTATGGCATTCTTCAGCTCTCTGTAACCCTCCGTGTCGTGCCCGTATTTCCGATGATATCGGTAGTATTGTCCCCTGTCTTGGGTGAATCTTTGACTTGGGCTTTTTCTCTTAGCTAGGGTGATTCCAACACCATTCTGCCTGATCCACATAAGGATTTTGGATTGAGAGGTGTTTAGGGGTGTGTATCTGTTCGCTTCCCTATCAAATTTTTTTACTGGATTTCTAAAATTTATTTTTGGGAAGCCTGCTCGTCTGTGTTTAGGTCGCTCATCCTTGATCGGTGGCTTTTCTTCCTCCCGTCGCATCCTTCTATCTTCGTCTATTTTTATCATCCTGATTGTCATCACCATTGCCTCTGCAAAGGTGCCCGGTTCTATGGTCATTATCTTGTCTTTAAGCTTGCCGAGTCTAATATCATTTTTCAAAGCTTTTATGACAACTTCATTTATGAGATGCTCAATTTGCATGACTGTTTTATTGAAACGATCAAGATAACTTAGTAAAGACTCATTAACTTCTTGCCGACACATCCGAAGATCATTGATGTTTTTAGCTGAGGGAATATTGGTGATGAATTTGGTACAAAAGTGTTCCTCTAGATCCTTGAAAGAAGTGATGAAATTCTTTGGGAGTCAATGAAACCACTTTTAAGCGTTCTTTGTGATTGTGCTCAGAAAAACTCTACACATGATTCTATCATTTACATTCTGGAGCAACATCTTTGTTCAGAATGCCAATATGTGGCTGATGGGATCTCCTATCCCGTCATATTGATCAAGTGGTGGGATTCTAAACTTAGTAGGGATCTCCGTCTGAATTATTCTTCTAATAAATGGAGTTCTGCTGTCCATAATGCATTCTTCTTCCTTTCTTGGTTTTGTTTGGGCTTTATATATTGCCTCTTCATCCTTCTAAGTTATCTTTGAATCATCAAGGGCTAGAATTGTTGAACTACACTCCCTTTCCAGCGCTTTACCCTTTTTCATACTCGTCCCCGGGGCCTGTCGAGGTGTTGTGTTATTATCATTTTGAGCTGGTTCAGAATGCCTACTCTACATTATAGCGTTTAGTTGTTGCTGCATTAAAGCTATGTACGCCTGAATATTTTTTATCATGACTTCCTTGCCAGTTTAGTCGAGGTTGAGTGTTTGGTTTACGGTGTTTAAATTTGGTGTGGTTATTGTTGGTGTGTCTGTTAAGCTTAGAAAAGGTATGGAAGGTATTGAACGATGGTATTATAGAGGAGCATAATATGGGAGGTATACACCCAAGGCTGGGTATTTCATGGTATTATCAGGGAGTGGATGTGTGTGTCCGGATGAAGCTCCAGTATGCGAAAAAGTGGCTGAAAGCACTATTGCTGGGAGAGGTTTGAGAGGTCGGTCGAAGGGATAGGTACGGAAGGGTTGGTGCCAGTTTTAGGAATCAACACCGGTGGTGGGCTGGAAGTCATGATGAGGATGTCTTTAGCTTAACAGGTAAATGAATGGCTTTTCCCAAGAGTTCCCACAGACGGCACCACTTGATAACTGGTTTCTGGAACTCTTGAGCTTAGTATCCTGTAATCCACGAACAAAAGAAAAGATAAGCAGTGGGGAGAGTCCCCACAAACATTTTGATGCCTAAGTTAGAGAACGGAAGCAAGAGAATATAGAACAACTAGAATATGTGAGAATGAGATGCCCCTCTGTGAGGGATATGAGGTCCTATTTATAGTAATACTTTAACCTGAAAGGAGTCGGATTCCTTATGAGATGAGATTCCTAATTCTGTTAGGAGAGTGTTCCCTCTTTGCTTAGGATTTCTCTTTAGGGTAGAGTCCTTTTCTTGGACGAATTATGCTACCTTCATAATCCGAGTGTCCTTGTTTAGGAAATAAAGACCCTTTAATTAGGCAAGAATATATATAGGCAATATCATTCAGGTTCTCAACCTGTTGATTGGTGCCCTCCGGATGTCAGGTTTGTGAAACTTAACATCGACGGTAGCTACATGCCGCATTCTATGAATGCAGGTACTGATAATTTATTCATGATCACACTGGAAAATGGATTACTAGCTTCACTAAGAAATGTGGAGTTTGTACCACACTTGAAGATGAGCTTTAGGGAATCCTTATCAGTTTACAGATTGCTTAGGAACATGGATTTACTAAGTTGGTCATTGAGTTAAATTCCCTTATTATGGTTAAAGTCATCAACAATTCGATTAAAGTCTTCAGAAATAGCAAAAAACTCATAAGCTCTATTACTTTCAAAATAATGGGAGCTTGTGATGTGATCCTAGCTCCAAAGAGGAAGATTTCAAGATTTGTTCATGCTAATAAGGCAACGTTCATTCAAGAAAAGAGCAATTAGCATAAATTCGTATTTTGTGTAGCATACTTTAGTATTTTAGCCATAAATCACTCTACAAAACTCTAATTAAGATGATTCAAAAAGCTTTTGAAAGCTAAGAAAGAGATCTACAACTTTGGTGAAGATATCCAGAGTTAATTCGGCCTTATACCTGAGCTAAAATTATGAAATATTATCAGATTGTGAATAAAACTGGGCAGACTGAATATACATCAGTAAATGGGATTATCTCACTCAATATAGATCCAAATGAAGTGATTCAAGATGCTGATGAAAAATAACAACAAGGGCTACAACTTTTATGTTTTGGGCTTAAGTTAATTCGACCATTATCATATTGAAAAGTATGCTACACAAAATACGAATTTATGCTAATTGCTCTTTTCTTGAATGAACGTTACCTTATTAGCATGAACAAATCTTGAAATCTTCCTCTTTGGAGCTAGGATCACATCAAGTGATACGAACCCACTAGATGACCTGCTCTAAGAACCCGTTCAACATGAACCCAAACCCATGCTCTCAAGGAAAGTTCAAATCAAGTTCCAATTCAGACATAGAGAACCTTCACCTCATGTTTAGTTAGTCCAAACAACCAAAGCTATATCAAAACTTTAACCTTTTGAAAAATAACAAACAAGCAACAAAGGTTATTAAAAAGATGTCATAATCTACTGTCTGAAAGATAGATTAATAAGTCACAAAAGTTGTCACATGGTTAACCACCAAGTAACCAAAGAGAATCCTCTCTAAATTTTATTAATAATCCATGATTGCATACCCTCTAGGTTACATAAAATAAGGCCTTTATATAGGCTTAAAAAAACCCTAAATAAAACATAATTAATATCCTAACTAAACAAGAAAACAAAGTCCTTCTTAAATAAGAAAATATAATTCTACTTAAATAAGAAAATATAATCCTAGTTAAATTCGGATTTACTTATGCAGCACACTTTTCAATATGATGATGGTCGAATTAACTTAAGCCCAAAACATAAAAGTTGTAGCCCTTGTTGTTATCTTTCATCAGCATCTTGAATCATTTCATTTGGATCTATATTGAGTGAGATACAGCCCATTTACTGATGTATATTCAGTCTGTCCAGTTTTATTCACAATCTGATAATATTTTATAATTTTAACTCAGGTATAAAGCCGAATTAACTCTGGATATCTTCACCAAAGTTGTAGATATCTTTCTTAGCTTTCAACAGCTTCTTGAATCATCTCAATCAGAATTTTATAGAGTGATTTATGGCTAAAATACTGAAGTATGCTACACAAAATATGAATTTATACTAATTGCTCTTTTCTTGAATGAATGTTGTCTTATTAGCATGAACAAATCTTGAAATCTTCTTTTTTGGAGCTAGGATCACATCAACTTGGAAGGTTCATTGTATGTTCAAAGGTAGAGAAGCCAATTCCTGTGCAGCTACACCGATTGGCTTGCGAGAGAAGGAGCTATGGTAAGTAGTGATGATCTGTCTTTACTTTTTTCCCGTTTGATAACCTAAAGACTCTTCTCCATGCTGATTGGAATGTAGTAGTTAGATAGTAGTTTTTCTTTGTTTTTTTTCTTTTTTGCTTTATGTATTAAAAAAAATAGGTATTAAAAAAAATAGTAAGTCCAAATGAAATATATATATATATAAGTGAAAGATAATATATAAAAAAAATGAAAGATAAAATTAAATGTGAAAGTTAAAAGAGTCAAATCATCCTTCTGTTTACAGTTTCTGTTCTTCTCGACGGCCATCGTAGTATCAGCTAACAAGTTTCTTTGAGCAACACTAGCGCAGGGAATCAAGCTCTGTTTTAACATATATACATACACATCAATTAATCTCTTTAGCTCATTTAATTTTGGAATTGGAAGAGTCAAAAAAAGCACAATTTTTCTTTTTTCTTTTTTGGATTTACCTTAAGAATATCAGAAGCATCACCAAATGATGCATTGCTAATTGATTCACTAAAACCACCACTCCCACCAACTGCCTAGAAGACCAAAGAGACGACTTCGTTCGATTAGTTCCCAGTAGCCGGCCATTGTCGTTTCTAACTTTAGTGCTCTTTTGACCAAATCACCCTCCACTCCGCAGATCCTAACCAAAGAGTTAATCATTACTCATCTACCAGCACTCTGTATGTTGTTGTTGTTGCTGAAGTTCTTGCGGAGGCTGCAACAGAAGGAGCCAAGGTGTATCGTAGGCGAACGCATGCAAGTTTTTTTAGCAGGCTTTCTGACCACCTGATGAGGACATGAGATGGAGGAGATTGAGCAGTTAGGGGAGATCAGACGATCAAGGGAGATTTGAGAGAGGGACATTCAAACAGAGGAAACAGAGTGGGTGAGAAGTAGTGGTACTGCTACCACAACAGTCAACATGAGGCCATGAAACGGACCTCTGATGGTGGTCTTTGATTTGAAAAACTTTATGAATTGGCTCTGGAGACTTTAAAATGGTGGGGACAATCAGAGACTATATGTACGTGGTTAAAAAAAATATTTGATATTTTGATGGTTGTCATTGTTGAGAGCTATAATAAACTGTAAAAATAGTAATTTTTATAAATATTAAAAATATAAAATTTATATTATATAAAAATATTTTAAAAAATTATTCATTTAAATAAATACTACAATAAATTATGATAGTTCATTTGGAGAGTTAAAATTTAATTTTGAATTGTAAAATGGGTAATTATAGTATCGCGAGTAGTAGTGTAAATAGTACATTATTATATTATGAGATATTGTTCCTGCATCTCTAACTCACTTAAACCGTAACTTTCATAAATTAAAAAACTCTTTCAAAGGATAAATATTATCACTTCAGTATCTATTTACTTATTAGTGTATATGTCATACATAACAAATATTATAACTAAATATAAAAGTTGTATATATTTAATAGTAAACTACAATATATTTGAAAAAGATTAAATTATTTATACCAAAAATAAGAACTTGAGACTAATTTGCCCAAATAAAAAATTTTATTATTTTTCTATAGGTATGTAATTGATATGATCGTTCAAGTATTAATAGCGTGATCTAAAATATCAAGTCAACACTTAATTTCGACCAAAATTAATTGTGGTTATAATTGTCACACATTTGTTAAATTAGAACATTTGTTATGCCGAAATTCTAAAATTATGCAAAATTGAAAACAACTAAAAAAGACTTGCCTTTTTTTTTTTAGACTGTTAGACCTACAAAATTATGAGTACTGCAAAAAAAAAAAAAAAAACTCTTAATACTAAAATGTTTAAACTATAGAATATTCGATGACTCTACAGTACAAACATTATAGATATATAAAGAATTATAGCTTATTAACAGAATAAAAATATTCTCATTTTTTTCTCTAAACTTTCATTTTTTTAGCCGTCTATCTTCTTTAAATAAAAGAGGTGATTTTTAGTTATTTTTAGTCTAAAATCACTAATTTACACATTTTTTTATTGATTTATGTTTAAATAAATGATTATTTTATATAAATTTAGATTTTATTTTTTTATTTCGTCGTCTTATTGCGGCGTTTGGTTTTTATCGTCTTATTGCGACGTTTGGTTTTTATCGTCTTATTACGACGTTTTATTTTCCGTTTTATTGCTGCTTTTTTTATGTGGATGATTTAGATAAACAAAATATATTCGATCAAACAAAAATAACGAATCAAATTATAATTATCAGTATGTTGTAGAACTGCAGTCATAAGTATTTTATTTATTATAATATTATTAAATTTATAAATTTTAAGCTGATTTATTATTACTATTAATTTAGGTGTTGTTTCATCCTATATAGTTTTTAGCAAACTCGTATTTATATTTCTATTGCTATATTGCTAGTTTAAATTAATATAATTATTTTTCTTTTTAGAAAAACAGACAATAAAAAAGATACTGTGATTTTTTTTATTTTCAAATTAATAAAAATATAGCAGATGCTAAAATTTGGTTATTTATCCGTTGAGAAAAAAAAAAAAAAACAACCGACACTACCTCATTTTCAATGGTTGAGCTTCACCACAACCTCTTTACAATAACACTCTTTATCACCTCCACCCCATTATAATCAAGCATTATTGTCCCACCGCCACATATATCATCACGATCACCCTTGTTTTCTACTTAAACATTCTGATAAAGATTTTAAAATGTGGGATGAAGTCTGGCTAATTGAACTATTCATTGTCTTGGATTGGATACATTAAAACCTGATTTTCCCAAGTAAAAGGGGAAATTTTGCTTGAAAAATTTGTACTTTTCTTTTTTTTTTTTTAAATTATTTCTAGTGGTAAGATATCAATATTTTTAACTAATCAAACTATTTTTTCAAAAATAAATATATATCAACTTAAAAGCGATCTCTTAATAACAAATTTCTTCTTATTTATGTATATATAATATATAATAAAAAGTCAGTAAAAAAGTGACTTAATGGTTATTTTATTTAAAAGCATTATGAGTCGCAGAACTTAAATTCTGCAGAAAAAATTATTTTTAACTGAATTAAAAAGAAAGAACCACTAACAATTTGTTGGCATTTAAGATTACTTGACCTCTCTATAAATAAATTTTAAAAACAATGTAAGATGACTTTCTAAGCAAATTGTTTAATGCGACTATTTTCACTGTCTAATAACTAACACTTTTTTCTTTTGAATATTGTACAAAAAAAGTTGAAAAAGGAGAAGTGGAAATTCGATATTTAATTATTTATAATATCTATAAGAAGTTTGACCAATATATAAAACCTTGCTGGAATGTGTAAGTAACAATATTACTGCCACATTATGAGTTAAAATCCTCTAGTGTTGCAATCCACATCTTAGTAGCTAATTGTTAATAAAATTTTTAAGTGCCATTTATACATATGAAAAAAAAAAAAACGGTAGTGTTTGAACGTTTTGGGTGAAGAACAGGTCTAAAATCTCAAACTGAAATAGACCGTCCAGTGCATTATGGCTGGATTATCATCTAACCTTTTGTGACCCAAACCTATCTGGGACTCCCATCTGAGCTAAAAACTGGCACACTATTGACCATTCTATATGAGAATTCCAGGGCTTGGAAATTACACATCTCAAGCCAATAAGAGGCATTTGCTATTTTTCCACCCATAAAAACTTTATAAGAAAAAAAGATAAAATTGTTTAAAATTTTTAATTGAGAAGAGTACGGTTACAGGTTCGATGTTGTGTTCTTATCCTCATCAGAGAAAAAAAAATCCACATAAAAGAAGCAATTTTATCAAAATTAACTTAAAATATGCGTTAACGTGTTATTGTTTAAATTAATTTTAGATATTAGAATTATAAATGGATATATAATTTAGTAAAATAGTAGGTTGATGATTTTTATGTGCAATAGGAATGCTAAATTTTGATTGAAAATCATACATTCAAGAATTAATTGTTAATTCCATTAAGTTACAGGAAGTAATGGGTATCAGGCTCGATTTTAATACTGTTTTTCATCCTCAAACGGATGATCAATATGAAAGACGATCCAAACACTTGAATATATATTGAAAATATGTGTAATGGATCTTGGAGGCAATTGGAATGATCATTTGTCATTGGTAGAGTTTGTTTATAATAACAACTACTATAAAAGTATTAAGATGACATTGTATGAAGCTCTGTATAAAAAGAAATATAGATCCCTTAATGTTGGAACGAAATTAGAGAAAGAAAGCTAACTGGACTAGAAATTATTCAGGATGTGTCTGAGAAAGTTACTTTGATAAGAAAGAGATTGGAAATGATAGCTAGTAGGCAAAAGAGTTATGTAGACTCGAAGTGCAAAGATATGGAATTTCAAATTGGGGATTATGTATTTTTTAAGGTGTCACCAATGAAAGATATTATGAGATTTGGCAAGAAGGGAAAATTGGCACCGAAGTACATAAGGCCTTTTGAGATTTTAGAGAGAGTTGACATGGTTGCATATCGGTTGGCTTTGCCTCCGAATTTGTCTCAAGTGCATCAAGTGTTCCATGTTTCAATATTCAATAAGTATATTTTAAATCCTTCGCATGTTTTGCAGCCCCAGAGTGTGGAAGTGAATGAAGATTTGACGTATGAGGAAGAACCAGTTGCTCGTTGACTATCAAGTTCGTCAGTTGTGTTTTAAACAGATTCCAATGGTCAAATTCTTATGGAGGAACAACAGTGTGGAAGAGCACATGTGGGAGACTAAGGCCTAGATGCAGGTGGCATATCCATATCTTTTTCCTCGATGAAACTTTGTTCTTCTTTCTATTTGTTAAAATTCGAAGATGAATTTTTGTGAGGGGAAAGATTGTAATGACCGTTATTTTTAATTATTAAATTAAATATAGATTTTAAAGTGTTAAATATTATTTTTATGAAATTATTGTTAAATGAGTATTTTAGTTAATTTAGTGATTATTAAGAGTATATTTTATATATATGTATACTTATGTGTATAAATATTTGGGAAAAGTTATTATTATTATTATTATATATGTAAAAAAAAAAAAAGAATCAAAATGTGGTTTTTTTTTCTTCTTCTTTCTTCCTTTCTCCCTTTCTTTATTTCCTTCCCCCGAAACACACCACCAACCACAACCACCGCCATCGCCATCCTCACTGTCAGCACCATCAGCCGTCGTCGGACTGCCCTCGTCCCTTCCTCTTTGCTCCTCTTTCCTCTTCCTTTTCCTGTTTTTCTCTTCTTCACCGGATTGAGAAGGAATTCGCTGGCGTCCACTCCGGCCACCCTTGGACATGTTGCATGTGTCATTTGAATCCTCTCCTCCTGGGTTTTATTTCCCCTAAGTCAATTTGACTGGGTAATACCGGGAATAACTTCAATTTCAGGTAATTTGATTTTAAGGTTTTATATTTAATTTGTTGAATTGAGTTTGAATTTGGTTAAACTAGACTATGTTGTAGTTATATGAAATGACATTGAGGTTGAAATCTTGCTAAATATGATTTTTATTTATTTTTCTGAATTTTTGAAATTTTCCGAGCGTTTGGTTACTGTTTATGTTACTGTTCTGAGCTCAAAATTTTTTTATATTTTTAATAAATTCTATTAATTATGTAGAGTAAACTTTGTGAAGGAAGTTTTGTAAATTTTTTTATAGAATTTAAGTTATGAATTTTTAAAGGTAATGTTTAAATATGTATTTTTGAAAAAATTATTAGAAATTAGTAAATTAATTAATTTTAATTAAATTATTGTTATTTATTCTGTTTTAGATTATTTTAAAGTATGAAAAATAGTTTTTATAATTAATTTTCAATTATTAGTTAATTACTAGTAATTTTGGGAAAAATAAATGAATAATAAATTTATTTATTATTTTCAAGCTTAAATAAGTCTTTTATTATTTTTATGATATAATTGAGTGATTTTAATAGTTATTTATAATTAATGTTAATTTGGTTGTGAAAATAAAAATTTGATTTCTATTAGCGATATTTTATTTATAAGCAAGAATTTTTATTATTTATTTGGAAATAAATTCTTTTATATTTTTATTGTATAAATAAATTAAATTTGGTAGTAAACTAAATTTTCATGATATATCAAGATTTTGAGAAAAAATTATATTATTTTTATATGTGTTATTGTGTTAATTCTCAGTTAGGCATAATGTGTAGTTCGGGGGCTTAACCTGAGATGTGAAGTTGTGGATAGTATTGAAGTGCAATTTTGTGTAGGAATGACTTACTTTTAGTAGAGAGATGTGTGTTTTATAGAGGAGACTATATCGAATTTTGGGTTAATTTATCGTAAAATGTGACATCGGATTTGTGTTAAGTTTTGAGTTTTATTAGAGTCATGTCTTAGATCGAGTTTTTACTTAGAAATCTAAAATTTTTAAGGTTAGAATTTTTAATCCTAATTATTTTTATTATTTTCCTATAGCTGCACCGAGAGCAGGGCCTTCAGGTTGGGGTTAATCGAGTCATTATCGAGGAGTGCATTCTACCTATAAGTTATTATTATATGTATGCATTGCATGTAGAAAATATTATTGTCATCCATATTTTGAATAAATATGAATTTTATTATGCTATATTGTATTAAATGTTAATTGTTATTGTTATTATATATATGTTTCATATATATAAAGGTGAATATTAATTGTGTAATTTGGATGCTGCTTATATTTTAATATGATTATATTATTTATTTTGATATGATATTTTGGAGGATAACAGTAGAATATCCTATCTAGTGGGTAACACTATGCTAGTTGCTAAGTTATGATATGTTGATTAATATGAGATTATATGGTATGAGATACAGATGAATAATTATTGAGATTTATGGATAGAGAGTGATGTGGCTGCGGGAACTCGGTTGAATTATAGTGTCTTAGGGCTAGTCATGTTGACAGGGGGATTGCGGTAGCTCAGTTGACCTTTTTGTGTCTCGGGGCCAGTCCACTGCCAAATTGAAAAAGGGAAATATTTTTAGATTTAAGAAAGTATATTTAGTAGTGAGGTATGGTAATTGATGTTACAGAATTTTTAGGGTTCTGCTCCGATCCTCTACTTATTTTTCACTTTTTACATTGATATGAAAAATTATTTTTGAGTGAAAATGTATGTATAAATTAAATAAATATAAATATAAATATATAAACATTATATTGGTGCTTGGTTGCTTGTATGCTTAGGTTGCATGCGTATATACAATAATAATTTACTCAGTAAGGTCTGATTCCTCTCAATTATATTTTCCAAGATTCCTTTTTACATACCTCCTCCAGTTATCCTCTACGCTAGACTCTTTCTTCACTGGCTGATTTATTTAAATTTTAAACTATCACTTCCTTTGTATTTATTAGACGCTGCAGTAATAGTATGTATGTATTGTAGTATGTTATGTTAAGTTGACAGTGACTATGTACTTGAATATTTGTAAAATATTTTATTATGATATGATATGAAAAGATATTTTTATGCTTTAAAAAGTTTTAATTCTTTGGTATATTTATGATTGTGTTTGGTGTGAACTAGTGTTTTAGGCTTACTATGAGTTTCGGATTCGAGTGAATTCCTGTTCCCTAACGTTGGTCATGACTCATGGGTTTGGGTCATGACATAATTAGGTCAACTTCTATTTTATCTATAATAAAAAATTAAATTAACTAAAATGTAATTATAATTAAATTGAAAGTATGTATTCTATTTTTGTAATAACCCTAGGTTTTAAATTATTTTAATATTAAATGAGATATGCAATGTTAATAAAATTTAAAAGTCAAATTTAATTATTTTACTATTTTGTGATTAATTACTATTATTTTATGTTTAATTAAATTTTCTACGTAAATATATTATTTTGAAACTCATTATTTTGAACATTTAAATTTCGTTATTTATATTTACTATTTTTCGAATAGTATTATTTTACTAACATTAATTTAGTGTATGGTTATTTTAATATTATTATTTCTATTATTATTATTATTTTTATTAATGTACATTAATTGTATTATTATTAAATTATTTAATGAGTATTGTTTATATTTCATTAGTATTATTTGTATTGTTATTATTTAGTGTTAATTTATTTTATGTATATACATATATTAATATATGTTTATGTATTTGTGCATGTGTGAGTTTATATATATATATTATTTGTGTGGTGAGAAATGAGTTAATATAGAATAATATTATAATATATAGTTTTAATATAAAGTATAATATTATATGTATATACATTTACAAGAAGAAAACGAAGAACAACAAACAAACACTACATAAACACATCTCCTCCCCACACTGTACCATTTGGTAGCCGTCGGTGTGCCTCCCTGACATTTGGCCGACCACCCACCTTCCAATCGACCTTCTACTGCCCTCCTCTTCCTTCCTCGGTGCTGGCAGCACGTGGAACCTGAGAGAGGCCGAAACCTCCATTTTTTCTGCCATCCTTGATTCCGGCCACCATTTCTTGCTTTTTCTGTGTCTAATGACTCCTCTAGCTCCGATGGGTTTGAATCTAACTTCGGTTTAAGCTTTAATCCATCCGTTTTTTAGTTTTCTTTAATTTTTGATTTTGAACATTAGGGTTTTCCAATTTTTTTTAAGTTTAATCTTGATGAATCTTGCAATCTACCTTTACAAAAGTTGTTCCTAGTAGCTTAATCTACATGAATAAATTTTTTGTTTGAATTTTGGAATTTATTTTTATTTTTGTGAATTTTTGAATATTTTATTATTATTTATTGAATTTTCGTAAATTAATTTATTAAATTATAAATTTGGTATATTTGGTGTTATTATAAATTTTTATTAATTTTAGTGTTAAGATAATAATTTTTGTGATTTTTATGTAATTTTTATATTATGTCAGTATTAGAAAATTAAGTTAAAGTTTAGTTTTTGTTGAAATTATTGTTTAATAATGTGTTTTAGTTGATATTAGTAATATATATGTTGAGAAAATAATTTTTATGCATTTATATAATTTTTATATAATTTTTAAGTAATATTAATATTATTATGCATATTTTGAATTATTAGGGTAATTTTGTATTAATTATAGTTAAAAAATATGTTTTAAATGGTTTTATAATTATTTAAGGCATTAAAATGATTTTTACAAATTATTTACTATTTTTAACTAATTAATACTAATTTTTTAAAATTGTTTTCAATAATATATTATATATTATTTTGGTAATAAAATGGGTTTTTATAAATTTTTGTTATATATTTGGGATAATTAAGTTATTTGATTTATAAAATGAATTATTATTATTTTATGTGTAATTATTGGAAAATTTGATTTTAATAATATTATATTATTATTTCGGAATTTTTATGTAATTATTGTGAAATTAAGTATATTTAGTGTTTTAGTGTTAAGTATGTAATATTTTGCTATTTTGAGGATATTTATGGAATTTATTTATTTTTAATATATTTATTATATTATTTGGATTTTTGGTGAATTGTAGACCTCGGTTGGGAGAATTATGCAGTTCGAGATCCTAACCGAGGGTTGTATGAATTCCGTGATTTGAAGTGTATTTTCTTACATAACTGACTTTACTTTTTAGTAAAGAGATGTCCGTTTTACAGATGAGATTCTGTCAAATTTTTGATAGAATTCTTGTAAAACGTGACATTGGGTCAATTCTAAATTCTATGTCTGTCTGAGTTTTCAATCCTTCATTAGAGTCTTCTTTTAGAAATTCTTAGAACATCCGGTTAGCTTTATTATGATTGTCGTTATTATTTTATTGTTTAATTGCGTCGAGATCGAGACCTAATGGACCGGGCCCGTCGAACCAGTCTCGTGGAGCGTAAACTTGTGAGTTGTTATTTTATATATACATCGCACTTAGGTTGCATGTTTTAGAATATACATGTTTTGAATTGCATTTATTCATAAATTGTTTTATTAAAATGTTTAGTATACTTTAGGTATATTTTTAGTATATTTTTTATTTATTTCTAAATAATAACATGTGTAATCTTCAATATATACCTAGCATGTTTTTAGTATATTATTGGTTTATTTTTGGCATATTTCATGATTGATTTGGATTTATTTGACATATATATACTTGAAATATACTTAGTTTATTTTGGGTATATTTCTGGTATATATATGGTTTATTTTGCTATTATGAATGTCATTCTACATTATTTATTTTTCCGTATGTATGTTTTATTTTCAATAAAGAATATCAATAGAACGTGCTATCTAGTGGGCAGCACTAGGACCGTATACGTACTGGTGCGATAGATTTAGGGTTGAGTAAGAATTACTTGTGGTAACGTGATGTCCAGTCGAACCCTAATTCCGATTCTGTGTTTAATACTCTAGATCGAATTCTAGGATTTCTGTTAGGTTTATTCTAATGTCGGTTATTTATTACTTGTTTAGTTGTGCCGAGACCGAGGGCTAGTGGTCCAGGCCCGTCGGACCCGTCTCGTGGAGCGCACTAATTTGTGAGTTACTATACTATATATATATGCTTAGGATGCATGATTTAGAAATATATAATTTATTTCGATTAAAATGCATAAATAATATGATTTGTTTTTAAGTATATTTTTGGTATTTATTAAATTATATGCATGTTTTGTAAATAAAATATATTTAAAATGTTTTTAAATATATTTCTAGCTTAAGTTATAATTTGATTGAATTCATTTGACATATATATACTCGAAATATACTTGGTTTACTTTTGGTATATTTCCGGTATATATATGGTTTATATTGTTATTTCAATTAAATTCATGCATCATTTATTTTGTGAATGTATGTTTTATTATTTATTAATGAAGGATATCAATAGAACGTGCTACCTAGTGGGCAGCACTAGGACCGAGTACGTACCGGTACGCCTATAGTATTAGGCTATACTACTAATTATTTGTGGATATTGATTGATAATGATTATTGATATATGAGATATGGTTTGGAGGTGTGATTGCTGGAGCTCGGTTGACCAAGTGTCTCGGGGCCAATCACACTGGCAGTCAGACTGCTGGAGCTCGGTTGACTTAGTGTCTCGGGGCCAGTCTATTGTCCAAATGGATTAAGTGGATATATTTGGATTAAGTGAGCTTGTGTGGCTAGAGTGTTGTCTAACACTGTTTTCGAGGTTGCGATATTCTAGGGTTCTATGTGATCCTTCATAAACTGTGATTTTCAATAAAATATATAAAAATGATTTTACTGCATCTGTGTGAATTTGCCTGTATATATACATATTAGATATTTATTATTGACTGCATGCATTGTCATTTAGTATGCATGTATATATATTATAGTAATTCACTCAGTGAGGTCTGACTCCCCTTCGTTGACTATTTTTCAGGAGAGTCAACATCTTCAGACCTCAGTAGCAGGTCGATACGCCGGATTTCTTCCGCCCCGGCTTCTTTGTGTAAATTATTTACTTGAGTCTTATTTTTATAATCTAGACACTGCAGTAGTTGTGAATTAAATTATGGGATTTCATGTATTTATCTATATGAGATATTGTATTATATTGAAACTGGATTTGTACTGAAAGATTTTATATATACGATGAGATGAGATTTGATTTAAATCCAGTGATGGAATGTTATTATTATATTTATGATTTTTATTTCCGCTGCATTTAATATTGTTATTATTATTATTGCATGTTTATTTTATTTTTAGGCTTGCTACGGGTTCCGGATTCGAAAGAATTCCCGTTCCCTAGCGCCGGTCATGGCCCCTATTTTGGGTCGTGACATATTGTATTAAAATTAAAATTTTTTTTATCTGTTCATACTGAGAGGGAGGAGCAATAACTAAATAGAAAATTTCAGTTATTTTTCAAGTTGTAAGATAAGGTATGATTTCTTTTCTAATTGCATCTATCAATTTATTTTTTAGTATTTTTAAACCACCCCCGTATTGCATAGGTTTATATATAGTTTACCAAATGAACATAAAGCTTTGTTAGAAAGTAAACAATAAAAAGTATTTATCATATAATAATATTTTTTAACTAAAAAGAAGAGATAAAAATGGTACTTTTAATGTATAAATGTCTAAATAAAAATTATATCACTAAATTGTTCAACCTTCAATACTATATAATAATGTTTATTTTTTAAATTTATGTAATCTTGATAAACAATACTCATTAAAAAAATTTAAATTGATATTACAAAGATTTTGGAAGGTAAATTTATGACTTATAATTAATATAAAATTTAAAAAATATAATTTGTAATATATATAAAACTATCACATGATATAGAAAAATATTTGTACCAACTAAAATATTCTTACAATTGTACAAGACTATCATACTTTATCCTTGAAAGTATTTAGATCCCTTTTATAATCTGTAATATCCCGAGTTTTTAAATATTTTAATACTGTATCGGGATATGTAGTGTTAATAATTTTATATATAATTATGATATTTTTACGAGTTGATATGTATTTAAAACTTATTTTAATTATTGTATATTATTTTAAGTACTTTACGTAAAATTTTCCCGAGAATTCTATTTTCGGGGAAATTTTCACACAAATAATTTACTATTAATTATTTTAAGTAGATTTACGCATTGGCATGAGCTCATATATATTTTTAAAGTACTAAATAAAGTGTATATATGTGTGTATTTATTTAAGTTAAACTAGGGTTTAATTAATTACCCTAATATTTTTTTTATTATTTATTATTAGTTTTAATATTAGTTAATTAATTATTTTTAGTGTATAAATTATTAAAATATTAAATTATTTGTGTGTGGTGAATATTTATTGTCTATATCATATTATATATTAAAATAATATAAAGTACATATATATATACATACCTATACATATTATATTTATCAAAAATCAAGATTTGTCAAATTATCAATTTGCCCCTCCCTCCTTCTTCTTCTCTCCCGACGCCCTACCCTCACTGCTTCTCCCGTTCCACCACGCCGGACCGCCCTTCGCCACCATCAGCTACCGCCAACCTCCTCCCCCTTCCTTCCTCTTCCTCTCTGACTTGACCAGGCCGCCGGAAGCCCACTGGAACGCCCGGAATTCGCGGTGGCAGCAAGTGAAGCTCTTCGCCGTCGACCACGATTCCGACCACCATTTCGTGCACCGCTGGTCTTCATCGATTCCTTGAGCTTCGTTGGTCCCTATTCTAAGCTTCTTTTAGCCGGAAAACCAGTGGTTGATGAGGTTTGAGCTAAATCTTCAATTCGGCCATTTTAGCTTCTTTAATTTTTTGAACTTAGAATTGATTGATTCATGAAAAGTCCCTTAACAAATGTTGATCCTAGTAGCTTAATCTACATGTGTGAATTTTTGTAGAATTTTTGGGAATTATTTTGATTTTTGGGTATTTTTGAATATTTTATTATTATTTTCTAATTTTCGGAAATTAATTAATTAAATTATGAAATTGTGTTTTATGATAAGTATAGGTGTTGAAATGAATTATAGGAATTTATTTGGAATTTTTATGAATTTCTATGTATTTATTTTGAATTTAATTAGTTTATGTAATTTTTGAAAAACTAGGGATAATTGTGTTTTTAATTGAAATTAATTAGTTAATTGAGTTTATTTATTGATATTATTGATAAATATGTTGAGAAAATTAATTTTGTGCAATTATATTATTTTTGGTGAATTTCTGGAGTAATTTTAGTATATTTATATATATATAGGGGTATTTTGATAATTTTACCCTAAATTGGCTAAAAATGTAATTAAATTGGTTTTAATAGTTATTTAGGGTATAAAAATAATTTCTATAAATGTAATATCCCGTGTTTTTAAATATTTTTACACTGTACCGGGATATGCAGTGTTAATAATTTCTGTATATTATATGATATTTTTACGAGTTGATATGTATTTAAAACCTATTTTAATTACTGTGTATTATTTACAGTGTTTTACGTAAAATTTTCCCGAGACTTGCATTTTCGGGGAAATTTTCACATAAACAATGTATTATTAATTATTTTAAAATGTATTTTCGGACTTGCATGAACTCATACGTATTTTTAAATTACTAAATAAAGACTATGTGTGTGAATATTTATTTAATTAGGGTTTAATATATATTACCCTAATATTTTATTATTTATTTATTTATTGTTATTTAATTATTTTATTTATTATTAAATTATTAAATTTTTTTATTATTATTATTTAATTATTTTATTTTATTTTTATTTTTTTTCTTTTTCTTTTTCTTTTCTTTCTTTCTTTTTCTTTTTTCTTCTTCTTCTTTCCTTCTCTCCCGCGCCCGACCACCACCCACCTCACCCCTCACCGTCTGCAACTCCGGTCACCTACCATCGGTGTGCCTCCTGGCTTGCCACCCGCCGTTCCCAGCCGTCCTCCGCCACCTCCAGCTCCCTTCCCCGGCGCCGGCAGCTCCATTTTCCATTTTTGGCCGAAATTTATCCCTTCGCCGTTTCTCCCTCCTCCGGCCACCATTTTTGACACCGCCGGTCTTCATCGACTCCTTGAGGTCTGGTGAGTGTGATTCTAGCTTTGGTTTGAGCTAAAATGGTCTAGAATTGGTTAGGTTTCGAATTTTCAATTTTGGCCTATTAGGGTTTTTGATTTTTTTGAGATTCGAATTGATTGATTCATGAAAACTCCCTTCACAAATGTTGATCCTAGTAGCTTAATCTACATGTATGAATTTTTTTGGAATTTTTGGAGATTTTTTGGATTTTTGGGTATTTTTGAATATTTTAATATTATTTTCTAATTTTCTGAAATTAATTATTTAAATTATGAAATTGAAGTTTATGGTTAAATTAGGTGTTGAAATGAATTATAGGAATTTATTTGGAATTTTTATGAATTTCTAAGTATTTATTTTGAATTATTAAAGTTTATGTGAATTTGGGAAAATTAGGTTAAATGTGTTTTTAATTGAAATTAATTGGATAAGTGGGTTTAATTATTGATATTATTGATAAATATGTTGAGAAAATTAATTTTGGATAATTGTATAATTTTTGGTGAATTTTTGAAGTAATTTTAGTATATTTATATATATAGGGGTATTTTGGTAATTTTACCCTAAATTGGCTAAAAATGTAATTTAATTGGTTTTAATAGTTATTTAAGGTATAAAAATGATTTCTACAAATTATTTGGTATTTTTAACTAATTAAAACTATTTTTCGTGAATTATTTTCAATTATATATATAATATACGGTTTTTCTAATAAAATGAGTTTTTATCGGTTTTTATAGTATTTCAAGGTTAATTATGTAATTTCTACCTATAAAATGTATTTCTGTGTTATAAGGATATTTTTGATATTTCTGAAATTGTTCTGTGTTTGTGGACCCCGGTCGGTGGACTGTAGTTTGGAGTCCGACCGAGGGGTTGTGAATGAGATGTGGTGTTTATTTTCGAAGTGTATTTATTTGCAGGGTCGGCTCTACTCTTTTGAGTAGAGAGATGTCCGTTTTACAGGGGAGGTTCTGTCGAATTTTCGGTAGAATTCTCGTAAAACGTGATGTCCAGTCGAACCCTAATTCTGTTTCCGTATTTAAATACTCTAGATCGAATTCTAGGATTTCTGTTAGGATTATTCTGATGTCAGTTATTTATTGCTTATTTAGTTGCGCCGAGACCGAGGGCTAGTGGTCCAGGCTCGTCGGATCTGTCTCGTGGAGCGCACTAGGTGAGTTACTATACTATATATATATGCTTAGGATGCATGATTTAGAAATATATATTTTATTTCGATTAAAATGCATAAATAATATGATTTGTATTTAAGTATATTTTTGGTATTTATTAAACTATATGCATGTTTTGTAAATAAAATATATTTAAAATGTTTTTAAATATATTTCTAGCTTAAATTATAATTTGATTGAATTCATTTGACATATATATATACTCGAAATATACCTGGTTTACGTTTGGTATATTTTCGGTATATATATATGGTTTATATTGTTATTTCATTTAAATTCATGCATCATTTATTTTTGTGAATGAATGTTTTATATTATTAATGATGAAGGATATCGATAGAACGTGCTACCTAGTGGGCAGCACTAGGACCGAGTACGTACCGGTACGCCTATAGTATTTAGGCTATAATACTAACTTATTTGTGGATATTGATTTGATGTGATTATTGATATGTGTGAGATATGGTTTGGAGGTGTGATTGCTGGAGCTCGGTTGACCAAGTGTCTCGGGGCCAATCACACTGGCAGTCAGACTGCTGGAGCTCGGTTGACTTAGTGTCTCGGGGCCAGTCTACTGTCCAAATGGAATAAGAGGATATATCTGGAATAAGTGAGCCTGTATGGCTAGAGTGTTGTCTAACACTATTTCCGAGGTTGCAATATTCTAGGGTTCTATGTGATCCTTCATAAAAGATGATTTTCAGATAAAATATATAAAATGATTTTTATTGCATCTGTGTGTAATTGCCTGTATATATATATATATATTAGATATATACTGTTGACTGTATGCATTATCATTTAGTGTGTATGTATATATATTATAGTAATTCACTCAGTGAGGTCTGACTCCCCTCCGTTGACTATTTTTCAGGAGAGTCAACATCTTCAGACCTCAGTAGCAGGTCGATACGCCGGATTTCTTCCGCCCCGGCTTCTTTGTGTAAATTATTTACTTGAGTCTTATTTATTTTATCTAGACACTGCAGTAGTTGTGAATTAAAGTATTGGATTTCATGTATTTTATTTTAAAGAGATGTATTATATTGAAACTGGATTTGTATTAAAAGATTATATATATATGAAATGAGGTTTGTTTCAAATCCAGTGATGAAACTGTTATTATTATATTTATGATGATTTTTATTTTCGCTGCATATTATATGATTATTATTATTATTGCATGATTTATTTATTTTTAGGCTTGTTATGGGTTCCGGATTCGAAAGAATTCCCGTTCCCTAGCGCCGGTCATGGCCCCTGTTTTGGGTCGTGACAATAAATAATTTAGTATTTTTAATTAATTAAAACTATTTTTCGTGAATTATTTTCAATTATATATATAATATACGATTTTTCTAATAAAATGAGTTTTTATCGGTTTTTACTGTGTTTTAGGGTTAATTAAGTAATTTCTACTTATAAAATATATTTCTGTGATATAAGGGCATTTTTGATATTTCTATATTGTTCTGTGAATTGTGGATCCCGATCGGTAAACTGTAGTTTGGAGTCCGACCGAGGGGCTGTGGATGTGTTTCTGTGTTTGTTTTTTGAAGTGCGTTTCTTTGCAGGGCCGGCTATACTCTTTGAGTAAAGAGATATCCGTTTTACAGGGGAGGTTCTGTCGAATTTTCGATAGAATTCTCATAAAACGTGATGTCCGGTCGAACCCTAATTCTGATTCTATGTCTAATATTCTAGATCGAATTTCTAGGATTTTCTGTTAGGTTTATTTTGATGTCTATTATTTTTGTTTGTTTAGTTGCGCCGAGATCGAGGCCTACTGGACCAGGCCCATCGGATCCATCTCGAGGAGCGTACTAAGTGTGAGTTACTATTATATATATATATGCTCTAGGGTGCATGATTTTAGAAATATATATTTTATTTTGATTAAATATGCATAATGATTTAATTAATACTTAAGTTTATTTTTAGTTTATTTTTGGTATATTTTCAAATTGTATGCATGTTTTATTAATAATTATTCTTAAAATGTTTTTATCTATATCCTTGGTATATTCTTAGTTTATTTTGTAATTATATTGGATTTATTTGACGTATATATACTCGAAATATATCCGGTTTACTTTTGGTATATTTCTAGTATATATATATATATAGTTTATGTGGTTATTTTATTCAATTCATGCATCATTTACTTTTATGAATGTATGCTTTATATTTTAATGAAGGATATCGATAAGAATGTGCTACCTAGTGGGCAGCACTAGGACCGAATACGTACCGGTACGCTTATAGCATTTAGGCTATATTACTAACCATTTGTGGATATTGATTGGTTATGATTATTTGATGTGTGATATGATTTGGGAGTGTGATTGCTGGAGCTCGGTTGACCAAGTGTCTCGGGGCTAATCACACTGACAGTCAGACTGTTGGAGCTCGGTTGACTTAGTGTCTCGGGGCCAGTCTACTGTCCAAATGGAACAAGTGAATATATTGGAATAAGTGAGCCTGTATGGCTAGAGTGTTGTCTAACACTGTTTGAGGTTGCGATATTCTAGGGTTCTATTTGATCCTTCATGAACTGTAATTTTCAATAAAAATATAAAATGATTTTATTGCACCTATGTGTATTTGCTTGTATATATATGTTTATTATATATATACTATTGACTGTGTGCATTGACATTTAGTATGCATGTATATATATTATAGTAATTCACTCAGTGAGGTCTGACTCCCCTCCGTTGACTATTTTTCAGGAGAGTCATTTTCTTCAGACCTCAGTAGCAGGCCTGTACGCCGGATTTCTTCCGCCCCGGCTTCTTTATTTAAACTGCTAACTTGAGTTTTATTTTTATAATCTAGACATTGCAGTAGTTGTAAATAAATTATGGGTTTTATGTATTATATTTGTGTGAATTATGTATTTTAAGAATTTGAACTGAAACTTGTATTAAAGGATTTATCTATATATGAGATAAGAATTCGATTTAATTTCGTTGACGGAAATATTATTTTGACATTTATGATTTTATTCCGTTGCATAATATTTTATTAAATTGTGTTGTTATTATTACTATTGCATGTTTTATTTTATTTTAAGCTTGCTACGGGTTCCGGATTCGAAAGAATTTCTGTTCTCTAGCGCCAGTCATGGCCCCTGTTTTGGATCGTGACATAATCTTACAAAAAAAAGTAACTAATAGCTAAGTTCATATTCAAATAAAAAAATTTGACTAAAATTATATAAAAATAAAAAATTTAACCATTATAATTAGCAAAACAATAAATAAAATTGATTTTTCAAATTATATACAATTAGTGAAAATTTTCACTTAACTAAAATAATATAACAAGAGTAAAAACAAAAATATAATAATTACAATTAAAAATAAAAGAATGTTTGATTTTTTTTTAAAAAAAATGCAATGAGTAAAAAAGATATTTTAATTTTCTATTAAAATCTAAAATATATGTATATTTAGAGTAAAAAATAAAAAAAAAATGAAACATAATAGGAAAAGTGGGTACTTAAATTAATTTACTATTTAAAATTTGATATATAAGCATTTTAACATCTAAAATCTGTAATAATTTTTCCCAAAAATTTAGAGGAAAAAATTTCTATTTATGATTTTTTTTTTGAAATTAGTGATTTAAATGTTAATTTTTATTAAAATTTTATTTATAAAAGGATTTTGATATTAAAAGCTACTATTATTTACTTTTTGTTTTTTTAGTAATGTAATCCTCATTAAATAAATTTGAAGCCTATGCAAGTTAATATTTATAAAAAAAATTAATAACTTTGATTATATATATTGATAATGTTTAAAATTCAAGAATTATTTTGAGAGATATATATTGATGTGACTAGATATTATGTATATGTTGACATATGAGTAAAGGTTTAAGCAAAATGAGTGTGAATAGTAGAAAGACGAATATCTTTCTCCTTAATGGTCAGTGACGAAAAGAAAGTCTTACGATGACATTACTAAGATGACGCCTTAATACACGGGTTATTTCCCATTTTATAAAATGATTAAGAAAATTATTTTTTTAATTTATGGTAGTTTTGAAAGTTATCCCCGTTTTGTGGAGTTTTTTTGATTAAAAAAAAATTAAAAATGCCATTAGTAATGGCGTTACTCCAAAAGGACAAAATTAACTCAGTTAAAATCGCTGCTCAGAGTAGCGGAACTAATTTAAAATTTTTTCTCCTCCCACTGAAGAGACAGGTGACTGTAGAAAGGTGGCATTACGTTACTGGGAGTAGCGTAATGCCTCGTGTCATTGTCCAATCCAGCATGCAAGGAGACTGGACAAGACGGCTGCAACAGCTTTAACTCCTTTCGCTACTGGCAAAAGCGCAATGCTCCCGATCCTCATGCCTTCCCAACGCCAATAAGGCGTGCTTTGTTGTGTCCCATCGTCAGAGAGATTCACCTATTATGCTAGTCGCAATAGCGGAATGGGTAAGAATCCTTGCCCTTAAATATTTTCCCTTCTGCAGCAAAAACTCACATTCACTTTCAGTCATTTGCATTAAACTCCTGCCTGCCTCCCTTTCTTTCTTTAGTTCGACTGCTTTCTCTCCATTTCTTTTAGCCAATATATTTTTTAAGCTTGTTCATTTCTTCTTTAGTTAAAGTTCATCAGTTCCTATTTTTAAGAAAAAGGTGATTTGTAATGTATGTATTGTATTGTTATTATGTTTTTGATTGTTTTTATTAAGTGATATATATATATATATATATATATATATATATATATATATATTACATTACTTTTAGAAAGTTAGTTAAAAAAAAATGTAATTAGTTGGTGTTGCAAATTTATAGATATTACTATATTTTGTTTATATAGTTAGTCAATATTTTATATTTATTATCTGATGATTATTACCTGATATATTTTTATTTTTTGTTTTCTTTTTATTTTTTTAAAGGTGATATTGAGGTAGCGAAAATTTAAAGTTAAAAAGGTATATTTTGTTAATAATTCAATTATTCAATATGTTGATGAGTGGAAAAAATTGTTATATTTTTTTAGGTATAATTGTTATTTATTCATTTATTGATATTTTGTGATATATAATTGTTTTTTAAATATTTGTGTTGAATTTTTATTTATTATTTTTTGGTTAATTAATTAGATAGTAAGAATAATTTATATCATTTTTTATTTATATAATTTTTGTTATGTAGTAAATGAAATTTATATTTTTATAACATGTAGTTAATAATTTGGATATTGTTTAATTATTTCATTAGATAGAAAGAATAATCAAAATTGTTTAGTTATTTTTTTATATATTGTCTTATATAATTTGGATTTAGGACCATAATTATTTTTATAATTATTTTGTTGTGAATCATATTTATTTATGTTGATAATGAAAAATGTCTAGGTAGTTAAGAATAAAAATATGTAACTAGTTATTTAAAAAAATGAAATTTAGTAAAAATATATAATTAGTTATTCATAAAAATTAGTTACAAAAATATGTATTTAGGTAGTTTGTAATAATATGTATTTGTTTAATTAATTAGATAATAATAAAAATTGATATCATCTCTTATTTATACAAGTTTTGTTATGTAGTTAATAAAATTTATATTTTTATAGCATGTAGTTTAAAAAAATTATATTAAAAAAATATTTTAGTGAAAATATTTGTAGTTATTATTTTTAAATAATGTGTTATATATATTTTTTGCTATTTATATATGATTCTAATATGTTGAATATTTATAGCATGTCTTTATATATATATATATATATATATATATATATATATATATATATATATATATATATATATATATATATATATATATATATATATATATATATATATATATAATAAGTTAAAAAATTATTTTTATAATTATTTTGTTCTAAAACATTTTAGTAACAATATGTAATTAGTTAATCGTAAAAAGAATTGTTTAGTACAAATATATAATTAGTTATTCATAAAAATATTTCCCTCTTATAAAAAAATATTGGAGTAAGGTAGTTAATAAAAATATGTAATTTTTCCTGAAATTAATTATTATATTTTACATAAAAATTAGGAATAGCAATAATTATTTAGTTTATGAGAAAAATTATAACTTTATTTACGATTTAGTATAAATTTGTTTATTTAGTTAAAAATAATGTTTAATTAATTTAATTATCAAATTAAACGTTGTTTCTTTAGTTAGGTATAAAAAATGATTATATACTTAGCTTAAAAAATTAATGTAATTAGTTAGGGTTTCAACTTTTTATTTATTAATTGCAAAATTCAATTTTTATACAGTTAGTGATTATTATAGTAGTGTCTTATAGTTAGTGTTCGCTTTAGTCGAAAAAGAGAATAAAGAAAATTGTACTTCATGAAGATGTTGCGATATTATTACTGTGAAGGAAGAGATGATTTTTGTATAATTTATAATCATTATGTTGGAATAAAGCATGCAACGAAGCAAGAACTGTGGTGTGCTAATCCACATCGGTACTGTTTGTGTCATGTGCTCAACAATTATAACACAAAGTTTAAAAATGGTGCCATAAAGAATCTGTTGACCATTTACATGATCAAACTTTTAATTTTGGACTTTGATAAACAATTTAGATTCTAATGATTTTCTTTAAGTGTGTAGGAAGTTGATTGATTATTAAGAATAATTGTTTAATAATTGCAAACAATGAAATACTTCTTAAAAGAGGATAAATATGCATTTCGATAAAGTATTTTAATCTATGCAAATCTGCAATCTTTAAGAAACAGTTATATACCAAAAATATACAAATTTGGACTTACAGTGGTTTGCTCACGAGCCCTTCATGAGCTAACTTTATATAGTGCCTTAGGAGCTCATTTTTAATGAAATGGTCAGTGCCCCTCATGAGCTGCCTTCACAATCATGAGGAGTAGAGCTCAGCTTATAAGGGCAGTCCTGATAGTATTTAATGGATATTTTTGAATGCAATGGTCCTCAAATTGACACTCATGAGCCAGAGTTTGCTCCTCACAACCATGAGCGGCGTTCTGACAACAATAAGTCTAAGATGATTCAAAAATCAATAAGATATATTAAAGACATAATCAATACATCTAATAACTATAATCTTAGTTCTTTATCTATATAAACAACTCCTAGAGTTCAATTGAAGGTTTAAAAAACTTGTTTACTCATTATACTCTCTTAAGCATTCAATTAATCTCTCCAAACTCTCTACAATTTCATTTTATATTTGTATAACTCTTGTGAGAGTTGGTGAGTGTTAGAATATATATTCTTATTCTTCTATTTTCTAGGATTAAGAAAATGGGAAGTGAGATTCTATTTGAAAGGAATTGGTTTATGTGTTTAGCCATTAAAACACTTGGGAATTGGTTTAAGAGTAAGCCTAGAAACTCTTGATTGTAAGGTTGAAGAGTGAGCCTCAAACTTTTGTGTAATCTCAGTCTTATGAATAAGATTATGGGGATTAGAAATTCTAACTTAGGGATAAGTTAGTGGAGACATAAAATTGTTGAGAATCTGAACTCTTTAAATTCTTATGTTTATAATTCTCCTTTCTCAACATTCTTTTAATTCTTGCAAAGAATTCTTTTAATTTTTTTTATTATTGTTCATTTTCCTTATTCACCCCCCCTCTAAGGCATTTTCATTTGGTATCAGAGCTTGAATTCTATGAACTTCATTGCTAGAATACAAAATCATGGAGAGTGAATCATAAAACATTTATTCACTTAGACCATTCTTTGATGGTAGTGATTATCCTTATTAGAAGTTCAAAATGAAGCTATACCTTAATTATGATTCCATCAAACTTTGGGATATCATCCTAAAAGGTTGGGAATCACCTATAACTACGATTGATGGTGTGGTAACTACTATTACAAGAAGCCAATGGAATAATGAACAAAAGGAGGAAAATTATAAAAATAAAAAGGCTATGATCACTCTAATATCTTCCATGACAAGAGAAGGAGGCAAGCTTCAACATTGCATGTTGGCCAATGAAATGTGTGAGACCTTAGAAAATCATTAAAAAGGCAATGTGTAAGTTAAAAGCAAGAAGGTTTAACTTCACATGTATGAATATGATGAAGCCTCAATAGTCAATCACAGAAATGACAAATTGACTTAATGCTCTTCTTACAACCATCAAGAAACTTAGTAAACATTTTACTAAGGAAGAGATAAATATCAAGATTCTAAGAATCCTACTTAAGAAGGATTGAGAATCTTGGGTTACTTTAATTGAGGAAGCTCAAGACCTTTTTACTCTTTCCACTGATGTGCTTATTGGAAAGCTCCTAACATATGAGCTTACAATTAAGCAAAGAGGAGAAAAATAAAAAGAAAAGGAGAAAAAGAATTTATAAAATGAAAGTGAAGATGAAAGTCTTGAAGACTTTAGTGATGAAGATGATGATGTTGCCATGTTTATTAGAAGTTTTAAAAAATTATTAAGAAAGAAAAATTTCTTTAAGTATTAAAGATTCCAATAAGAAGCATGAAAAAGAAAGTAAAAAAACCAAAGAAGTCACTTACTATGAATGCAAGAAATCAGCACACATTAAAAGTGAGTGCCCTAAACTTAAATTTAAGAATAAAGGAGTAAAAGATAAAAAGAAGGCCTTCAAAACTACTAAGGATGATGACTCCTTAGAATCTAAAAAGGAAGAGGAATAATAAGAAGTGACCAATCTTTGCTTTATGGCTCTTGAAGATGAAAAAGAGGTACCATATACTTCTAACTCTTCTTGTGATGAATATTATACTTATAATGAATATGATGGTGATGATGATATTGAGAGTTTTATTATGTGCAAACTCTTGCTTAAATGCAAAAGTCTACTTTTTGAAACATTATAAGCATGAGTTAACTAACTTAACTAAAGAATTTAAAAATTTAAAGATTGATTTTTCTAAGCTTGTTAAGTCAAATGAGAAACTTATTTATGATTTAAAATCTTCAAATTCCTTGGAAGAGTAACTCAAGAAAGCAAGTGATGAAAATCATAAACTTTCTAATGAGGTAGTTGAGCTGAGCTAAAAAATTCCATATCAAAATTCCAAAGAGGAATATAGAGTTTAAATAATTTACTTGACTTTCAAAAATTTTATGGAAATACTCATGGAATTGGATATGCTAATGGAATGGTCTCATCTTCATCATAATCACATATTAAATTTATTAAAGCATCATGCAATTCCATTCATTCTACCACTAAATCGATTGAGACTTAAGCTTTTTAAAGCTAATAAGCCTCATGTGTCAAATATTAAAGGAAAGTCTTATGAGACTCAATCCTATATGACATAAAGAGGTAAGTTTTAAGCTAGAAAAGTACAACCCAAACATGCTTATATGTACACTAAACACAACACTCATAAGCATGTTGCACAACACAAAGCACCTAAATATGTTACACAAACCTATCAAAATACACATTGTCATTATTAATGCATATCTCACACTATTACTCAAAATAATAGGAGACACACCACCATAACATCAAAAGCATATTTTATTTACTAAGCAATCATATGCTCCTAGAAGAAATAAATTTGCAAATATTGTCTGTTCATATTGCATGATCAAAGGACACACCAACAATGTGTTCTTTTATAGAAGACTACATATGAATTTGATTCCTTTGGATTATCTTGAAACTAACCAACCAAGAATAAGAGAGGTTTGAGTTCAAAAGAACACTTAAATTATCTTGTGTAGGTGTGCTTAAAATCCATAAGAGTAAAAAGTAAGTGGTATCTTGATAGTGGATGTTCAAGGCACATGACAGGAGACAATGAGCAATTAAACAAGCTTAATGCTAAGGATGAGGGACATGTCACATTTGGAGACAATGCGAAAGGGAAAATTATTGGCATGAGAGAAATTGATAATCTTCAATCCTTATCCATGCATCATATATTGCTTGTTGATGGTCTTAAACATAATTTGCTAAGTATAACTAAATTATGTGATATGGGAAATAAGGTGACTTTTTATCCTAGAAATTGCTTTATTAGTAGTCTTGATGAAGATAAAGTAATTTTTAGTGGTGAAAGAGTAGACAGTGTTTATGTTATTGATTTGAACAAGATTTATAACAAAGACATCAAATGTTTAATGTCTATTTCCCATGACATATAGACATGACATAAAAGGTTAGGACATGCAAATTTTGAGTTTTTGAATGATCTTCGTAAACATGAACTTGTGATTGGTTTACCTGAGCTTGAATTCACTAAGGATAAACCTTATGATGCTTGTCAAAAGGGAAAACAATCCAAGTTCTCATTTAAGCTAAAAAATGTAGTGTCCACTTTTAGACCACTTGAACTTATACATATGGATTTATTTAGACCAACTAGAGTTGCTAGTCTCAGTGGAATGCACTATGCATATGTATTGGTTGGTGATTACTATAGATTCACTTGGGTATGTTTTCTTGCTCATAAGAATAATGTATTTAAAGTTTTTGAAAATTTTACAAAAAGAGTGTAAAAAGAAAAAGGTTTTTGTATTTATTCTATTAAAAGTGATCACAAAACTGAATTTGAAAATGAATTTTTCAAAACCTATTAAAATGAAAATGGTATTTCACATAGGTTTTCTTCTCTTAAAACTCCTTAACAAAATGGGGTAGTTGAAAGGAAAAGTAGAACTCTTGTGGAAATGACTAGAACAATGCTTCATGAGTCTTTAATAAAAGAACTTTAGTAGTTGAAGAGTCAATGCATGTTATATTTGATGAATCAAACTCACTTAATCCTAGAAAGGATGTTTGTAGTGTTGATGATTTTGTAGATAAGCATATAGATGTGATCACTCAAGAAGAAAATGCTAGTAAGCCTTTGGAACTTGAATGTCCAAGTAAGAAGAACAATGAGGAGATATTTCAACCTACCTTGAAAGATGAACTTCTAAAGGATTGTTAATTTAAGAAAGCTTATCCTTAAGATTTCATCATAGGTGACACTATAAAAGGGGTAACTACTAGATCTAAACTTAAATCTATTATAAATTTAGCCTTTATTTCTCAAATTAAACTAAAAAATGTTGATGATGCATTGAGTGATGAATTTTAGGTCTTTGCTATATAAGAAAGGTTAAATCAATTTGAGAGAAACAAAGTTTAAACCTTAGTTCCTAGACTTAAACATCATCCTATTATAGGCACCAAATGGGTGTTTAGAAATAAGATGAATAAATAAGGTGTCATAACTAGGAATAAAGTTAGACTAGTAGCTAAATGTTATAATTAAGAGGAAGACATTGATTATGATGAAACTTTCACACTTCAACCCCATTGCAAAGTTAGAAGCTATTAGAATGCTACTTGCATTTTCATCATTCATGGATTTCAAGCATTATCAAATGGATGTTAAAAGTGCATTTTCAAATGGTTTCATTGAAGAGGAGGTGTATGTTGAACAACCTCTAGGTTTTGATAGTTTTGATTTTCCTAATCATATGTTTAAACTTTTAAAAGCATTATATGGATTAAAATAAGCTCCAAGAGCTTGATATAAAAGATTAAGTAGCTTTCTTTTAGAAAAAGTTTTTCTAAAGGAAAAATTGACATAACTCTTTTTATAAAGAAATCCAACCATGATTTATTAATTGTTCAAATTTATGTTGATGACATTATTTTTTATGCTACTGACCATTGTTTGTGTAAGGAATTCTTTAAGTTAATGCAAGGAGAATTCAAGATGAGTATGATGGGAAAACTTAAATTCTTCATTGGCTTCATATCAAGCAATGCAAAGATGAGACTTTCATCAATCAAACTAAATACATTAGGGACATTTTCAAGAAATTTGGCATGGATGGAGTTAAATCAAGCAAGGCACCTATGAGATCACCACCAAACTCAACAAAGATAAGAATGGTAAACTTATTGATGAAAAACAATTTAGAGGTATGATCAGATCCTTCTTTATTTAACTACTAGTAGACCATATATCATGTTTGCTACATGTTTGTGTGCTAGATTTCAATCTAGTCTTAAAGATTCTTATTTGAATGTTATCAAAAGAATTTTCAAATATTTTTATGGAATAATGCATTTAGGACTTTGGTATTCTAGGAATTAATCCTTTGATTTAATTAGTTATTCCCAGTAGTTTACTAGATGGAAAAAGTACTTTTGGAACTTGTCAAAGTTTAGGAAATTGCTCAGTTTCTTGGTTTAACAAGAAACAAGTTTTGGTTGCCTTGTCCACTACTGAGGTAGAATATGTTGCAGCGAGTTATTGTTTCTCATAAGTCATATGGTAAAAGCAACAACTTAAAGACTATGGCATTAAACTTGATCACATTCCTATTAAACGTGATAATACAAGTGCTATAAATTTTAGCAAGAATCCCATTTAGCATTCTAGAACTAAGCATATTAATATTAGACATCATTTCTTGCGTGATCATGTGCAAAATGGTAATATTTTTCTTGAATTTGTTGATACTAATAATCAATTAGTTGACATCTTTACTAAGCCTCTTTGCAAGGAAAAAATAAATTTTATTAAGCATGTGCTTGAGATGATTGATGGTTCAAGTTTGTCTTGATAACCTGCATATTTATTTTTTTGATGATTAGATTCATGCATTTTCTTGTATGTACTTATATGTGTTTTTCTATTTATTTTTTGTATATGATTCTTATTCAAAAATATATATTTTCTCATTTTTTTGGTTTATTTTTGGTAGTAGATATGTTATCATATTTATCCATAAAAAAACTATTATTTTATAAATTTTGTCTTGTAATTTTTTAATTTTTGCTATTTAAATTAGCAAATTTTATTTATTCAATTTATTTTATTCAAATATTTAATTTATTGATTTTCCATTATATATATATAATTATTTCAAAAATATTATTTGAAAATAAATTTTATTTTATTTTTGCTTGACTTTATTACTTTTAATTGGTTTTATGATTATAATTATAAAATCATTTAATTTGGTTGCAATTTGATATAATTTAGGATTGATTTCATGCATTTGGACCTATTTGTAACATTTTAAAGATGATTTTGCAAGAAATTTAAATGTTTAGGGACCTTATGGTAAATATCCTCACGAGTCGTTATAGTCTGACTCGTATATCCTGTCTGTCAAAGGGTAGTGCTCCTCATGAGTGCTGCTTACGATTGTGAGTAGTTTGTGAGGAGCATACTGTAGATGGCGGGGTTTAGCGCATGCCCAAAATTTTAGTCACTGCGACACTGTTTAGGCTTAGGGTTCTAAGGAACACACTACCATGCCACAAACTCATAGCGTGGAGAAGAGGAGTCGCCACTTAGGGTAATATTTGGGACAATTCAATTGGTGGTACTTAATTCTCTCAAAGAAAGTTAGCACCACAACCAGGAGATTTTGGGAGCGGAATACTAACTTCTCTTAATCTCGTGTTTATTTAGAATTACTTTATAAATTATTACTTCATTCTCTAATTACATGCAATTTTATTAAACCCTATTTGAACATCCATTTAACCCTAAGACATCTAGTCAATAAAATCGCACATAAAAATGCATTCAAGCGTATCATCCCGAAGTCTAAACTAGGTTAATTTTATTGAAAGTTAGCTAGATTTACAATTTTTATTTATAAATGAAAATGGATTAAAGGTGGGCCTACATTGTTATTAGTTAGTGAGCTTAAATCTATTGATTTCAATTATCTACAAATAGGCCTAAATCTACAAATTTTTAAAGAAATTAGATTTTATAAGTGAGCCTAAATCTATTTGTTTTAAAATGGGAAGTGAGCCAAAGTCTATTTATTTTTTAAAAAGAAATGAAATTAGATGGGCCGAGTTAAGTCTAAATTAATTTTAGTTAATCTAAAAATGGGCCTAAGTCTAAATTAACTTAATGGGCCTAAATTAATTTTAATTAATTAACATAAACTATTTTAAACCTATTTTATTTAGTGGGTTTGAACCTATTGTGGGCTTGAGGCCCAAAAAACTAAAAGATCTAAAACAAAACCCAAACAAAAATCATAGCAAAATCAGATCAAACACAAGATTTATGTGTAATTAATCTACACCCATCATTGATTTTAATTGATTTTTACCCGATTGAACCTAAATTACTAATTCATTTTAAAAGCAAAAAAATAAAATTTTACTATTCCTACTACTGGGGTAATTATAATATTCTACGTACTGAAAATTAAAATTAATTACAAACCTAAATTAATTAACACAGATAATGCAGAAAAAAATAATAAACGCAGAAACATCAAACCCTAAAATCTAATAATAGTTTAGAATCCATGGCATTCCATGGATCTTTTATTTGATTTATAGATATCTGGCAGTGACCTCATCAATCCTCAATTGGATTACAAAAGGAAAACCAAAAAAGAAAGAAAAATCACAGAAATCACATTAGCTAAATGAGTAAAATAACAAAATAGCAATTAAAGGAAATTAAATTAAAAAGAAAATCAAATAACAATTAAAGGAAATTAAATTAAAAAGAAAATCACAAGACAGGAGAAAAATGGAAATAAGATGCTGTGCATATGCTCTTAGATGACCCCTCAGATTATGATTGTCACCGTTTTTAAACTTGTTGTTTGATTATGGACAAGGACTGATAACATTTAAAGACACAAATTGTTCATTTCAAAGTCGTTGAAGAATAGTATCAAGAAACTAAGGTTTTGAGAAACAAAAGAAATCAAGATTTTGAGTGTTGTGCAAGTTTTCTTCTTAGTAGCGTCTTTGGTTTTTCACAATTTTAGGGTTTTCATGCAGTGGAATTTTTTTCTTTTATGCCATCCCCCTCTCTCACTCATGCAGTCTCTACCTTTTAAAAGGAGAGACTTGCGAGTTAACCTTCCTAAATTTTAGGAAACAGACTCTGTCTGTTTAATTTTTAAAATTTTTTACGTGTTTTGACCATGTTATCTGCTAACAAAAACTAAATAAAATAAAATATTATCCAATCAAAAAAGAGAAAAATTGAAAAATAGGATTTTTCACGCATCAACATTGTGCAATGCCAGTCAGCATTACACAATGCCGATCGGCATTAATGATGCTGATTTTCAAAAATTATTATTATTATTATTTTTAACTTTTAATTACTAAAAGACCTATAAAAACTTAGTCTTTTTGCAATCAAATCCTAAAAACATTGCGATTTAATACCTAAAGTCTAGAAAACCAACAACTGAGTTTAATTTTTGAATAAATTTCATCATAGGGGCTTACGTTGCAATTGTGCACAATTGCATCCTAAAATTGGATGCTAACACATACTATCCCTCAATATTCCTTATTTTAAAAGGATTTCAATTTTGCATGTTTCTACCCTATTTCAAAATGGTAACTTGGTATTTTTAGGTATTTTTATATTTAAAATTAATTATTTTAAACCCTAATTCTCTTTTATATAAGCCTCTTTACACCCTACTTCATGCTCACATCATTATTTTACAACCAAATCTCTTTTCCTAAGAAATTCTCTCATTTATCATCCAAACTTTAATTGCATTCTCCATGGCTCCAAAGAAGAAAACTCAGGATGTTCTTTCATTATCAAGGAGAGAAATAAAAGACCAACCTAAGAAGACTCCTCCTACCTTCTACTCTTCTTCTCAAATTAGGCAAAGACTTGCTCAATTTAGAGAATAAAAAAACATCTCTAAATTTATGTCTCAAGCTACTCTAGAGAAGATGGGGTGCTATAATGAAGTTAGGATCATGCTTGAGAATATGGTATGTACAACCTTGGTTTACTCCTTATCCTACCCATCCCTCTTTAGTTCATGAATTTCTCTCTACTTTTTGCTTGAGGGCTCACCATTTAAATGTGCAAAATCCTCTTAATAGTATGAGGTTTATATTGGGAGGGAAAGATAGATTTTTAACATCTCAAGAATTTAATAATATCTTTGGGTTTAAGTAAGGGGGTCGAGCTTCTCCAACTAATATTTGGCTTCCTACTCCTTTTTGGACTTAACATGCTAAACCTAGTGCAAAACCTTTTAAAGAGGGTCACACTAAAGCATCTCTCTTTGTTTTAGAATTTCTTTGGTATGTGCATAGGTTTATCACTTACTTGATTTATGTTAGGGGACTAAGTAATAAAGCTATCTCTTTTTGATGACTTATTTTTTATAAGATGTCTTATTAAGGGTGTGGATGTTAAGCTAGGTAGATGGCTTCAATGAAGGTTTTGGTTAGCTAGTGATAGTGTTAATGGTGCGTTATGCGTGAGAGAGTTTATCACTACATTTGCTCATCACCTTAAGATCAATATGAACAACACTCCTTCCATTCCTCCTTCTTTCTTTGATGATAACCTCTTGAAAAACTCTAGACAATTCAAGATTAGTAGAAATACTTGGATTTGGAAAGATGAAGTAAAAGATGAAGATGTTAATGAGGAGCTAGAATAAGATTTAGAAGATATTCAGCACATAGGTACTCTTGAACTTGAAGGTGTCCAAATTGAAGAAGAAATCCCTCAAGAGCATGCTCCTCCTCAATCTCAAAGAAAAAGAGCAAAAGGACCTTCAACTTCTCAAAGTGTTGATGATGAGCCTGCTTGGGTTGGTGGACTTTTTTATCGTCTTTCCATTGTTGAAACGAACTTCAACCATAGATTTAATTAACTGGACACTAGACTTGATCGGTTTGAGCATAGGATGGATTATATGGAGCATGATATTCATCAATTATATGCTCATCACCATACACAATACACTTAGAATCCTCCTCCTCCTCCTCCTCCACAAGACTAGATTTTCTTTATTTTTAAGCAGTTTATGTTTGGTTTATTTACTGTTTATTTTCAATTGTTTTTAAGCCTTAAGATACTAGTTTATGTCTTGTGTTTTGTTGTTTGTATTTTTCATTTACAATTGATATTCTAATATTATTGTAATTCTATCTTTTTAATGCAATTAATATTTTGCTAAAATTTTCTTTTGCACTTTGAGAAATAATTGAGTTTGCATGTGTATTTAATTAATTTCTTTTCAAGAAAAAAATTATTTTTAAAGATATATTTGTGTTAGTTTGAATTCGGGGGAGAAAATTGTTTGAATATATTTATATAATTTTGTTTATGCATGCATAGTAACATTGTAAGTGTGGCTAATTTTGTCATAAATTAATAATCATGCTTTCATTATTTTTTTTGTGATAAAAGACCTTATTTTGCTTACTTTGTTTATGCATAACATACATTTTATAAAGATTTGGTGTATTTTTGTTTTTATTGTTTTTATTTTTGATCTTTTATTCCCTCTAGAATTTTTGTTCATTTTCCTTTATATTTTTCTCTTTTCTTTTTGTCTTTAACAAAGGGGGAGAAGAAGCTATGTGATAATTGTGTTTGTGATATGCTAAGTGCAACATGATTATGTATGTTAGTTAGCTAAGCTTTATATGATCATGTGATAGTTAGGTTTGTTAAGTTTCAAATAAGTGCTATATGTACTATTTTTATGATGAATTTTAGTAGCACTATATGAATATATGTTTGAAATTATTTCCTTCATATTGCCTAACATTTTTTAAATGATGATGTTATCATGTTTTTATGTTTTTAACACATTTGTTATATTAGGCCATGTTTCTTTTTGTTCCTCATATTGAATTTTATATTGTTTTTATTTTTTAACAAAAGGGGAATAATATATTAAATTTATATTTCTTATCATATTTATAAAAGAGGAGTAATAAAGAAATATATTTATAAAAAGAAGAAATTTGTTATCCCTTATATATGCCATGTTAATTCGATTTCTTTTATACTCTGATACATGATGTATTTTATTGAATTTATGCATATATTAAGAGAGAGGTAAATATTCTTCATATTGCATATATTTTATATGAAACAGGGAGCTATTTTGCATTATGTTATTTATTATTGACACACACACACCTTATTTATTATCTAATCAAATTGATTGTCAAAGCCAAAAAGGGGGAGATTGTTAACCATTTGCATGATCAAACTTCTAATTTTGGACTTTGACAAACAATTTAGATTCTAATGATTTCGTTTAAGTGTGTAGGAAGTTGATTGATTATCAAGAATAATTGTTTAATGATTAGAGATAATGAAATACTCCTCGAAAGAGTACAAATATGCATTTCGATGAAGTATCTCAATTTATGCAAGTCCCCAATCTTTGAGAAATAATTATATACCAAAAATATACAAATGTGGACTTACAGTGGTATGCTCATAAGCACCTCATGGGTCGTTCACGAGCCGACCTTGTATAGTGCCTAAAGAGCTCATTTTTGACAAAATGGTCAGTGCTCCTCATGAGCTTCCCTCACGATCATGAGGAGTAGAGCTTAGCTTGTGAGGGCAGTTATGATAGCATTCAATGGTTATTTTTGAATGTAATGGTCCTCAAACTGATGCTCATGAGCTAGGGTTTGCTCCTTATAACCGTGAGCGGTGTTCTAATAGAAATAAGTCCAAAATGATTAAAAAATCAATAAGAGATGTTGGAGACATAATCAATGCAGCATCCAGTAGCCATAATCTAAGTTGTTTATCTATATAAATAACTCTTAAAGTTCAATTAAAGGTTTAAGAAACTTGTTTACTCATTATACTTTTTTAAGCATTCAATTAAGCTCTCAAAACTCTTTACAATTCCATTTCATATTTGTATAACTCTTATGAGAGTTGGTGAGTGCTAGAATAGATATTCTTATCCTTCTTTTTTCTAGGATTAAGAAAATGAGAAGTGAGATTCTATTTGAAAGGAATTGGTTTAAGTGTTTAACCATTAAAACATTTGGGATTTGGTTTAAGAGTGAGCCTAGAAACTCTTGATTATAAGGTTGAAGAGTGAGCCTCAAATCTTGTGCAATCTGAATCTTGTGAATAAGATTGTGGGGATTGAAAATCCTAACTTAGGGATAAGTTAGATAGAGACGTAGGATTGTTGAGAATCCGAACTCCTTAAATTCTTGTGTTAATCATTTTTCCTTCTTCATTCTTTCACTTATTGCAAAGAATTCTTTTAATTTTTGATTATTATTCATTTGCCTTATTCACCCCCCTCCAAGGCATTTTCAAAATATACTTGATAAAGCAGGCCGAGAGTTCCGGAAAAGAAAGTTCATGAGATGGATGACCAAAGTATAACTTCGACATCTAGAGTCTAAACAATGGACTGATAAAATTCTGAAGGAGAAATGGGCTTTATCATATAATGTTGGTCATTACCATGGTGTTATGACTACAAATTATGCTGAATTGGTAAATGCCATGTTCATGAGTATTAGGTCAATGCCGATGACTACAATGATGCAATAAATATTTCTAAAGTTAGTTGATATATTTGATCAACATCGAACTGAATATTCAAAATTGTTGAATGAAGGCTTTTTATGGACACCAACATGTTTAGAAATACTCAAGCATCAGATTAATAAGGCAAATGGCCATATTGTGCAAAGATATAATAAAAAGAATATGATCTGCCAAATAATGACTGCTTTTAACCATGCATGAAAAAAAGGTGGTCACAAACAAGTTTTTAATCTAAAACAAAGAAGCTGCACATGCGAGAAGTTCCAATAAAGCAAGATTCTGTGTTCTCATGCCATTGTTGGTTGTATGACATATGGACTTGATTACAGAGAATTATTGCTTCATTTTGCTCTGTCTGTGAAAACTTAAAATGTTGGTCAACTTGTTTTTTTTTCCATTAAGTGATCTAGTTTATTGGCCGAAGACAAGTGATTTGCCATTCATACCAAATCTAGCATGGAAACAGAAAAAAGGAAGACCAAGATCTACACACATCAGAAATGAAATGGACGAAAGAAGTTCTAATATTGGAACAAACTTTTGCATGAAATGTGGTTTGACAGGGCATTATGCTAGGACATGTGGATGAAAGTAATAATAATTATTTATGTCATTTTTTATTAATAGGTCGAGCTGTTGTTGAAACTTTTCCAATGACAAAATATTCTAAAATTTTTATATCTTATTATTTTATTTCATTGCATTTCATTACATACAATCAAATTTTAATGGTCATCATCATACTTATATTTTTATTTTTATGTATGTCATAAATTTGATGTTTATTAGGAATGAATAAAAAGGAAAATAACAAAGTTGGATAGTCAAATTCTTTAAAGTGTGCACATGATAAACAAAAATTGAAAATTATTGATAAATATGAAGACCCCAATGCTATAATTTGGTATGAAGCTAAAAGGCCATTCAAAAATCGTCCAACTTATTCATCTCTTGAACTAGGATGGGAAAATCATATATTTGTTGGGTATTATACAACAAATTTAGATGATTTTGGATAGTGTTCTAACATTATTGTTAGAGCAGATCTAAAATGTGGTCATTTATGGGAAATAAAATGTGAATTGGAAGTGTATTGCGGGTACCATGAGTTACCAATATCAAAAGCAATTTTAACAACTCTATTAAGACATAGTAATGAAGAGGTCGATATTGTAGTAAACCAATTATAAAAGGAGATTGATGTGATGAATAATCGCCTCCATAAATATCATATGTATAATGACACTTTCAACCAATAGTCCTCGGTAGAAGTAAAAGGTAGTTTGATTGATATAGATACCAAGGGCATAAAAGATTATAGTGATAATGATACTAATTTTGTAAAATACCTTCCTTCATGTTTACTAGAATGTATTATTTATGAATTCAATAACGTCAAAATTAAATTATTTGAATCATTAGACATGAATATATTTTGTGGGTACAATGTCTAGAGTTTATTTTCCAGGAGATATTTTTAAGACCACAGGACGTCATTGGGTGCTAGACGATGATTTTTCATATCCAATGGATCTAGGCCAACATAATAGTCATGATGTTTTGGTAAAAATGATTGAAGAATAGTAATATCGTCTCCGACAATATGAAGTACTATAAGAAGAAGCTATAGAACTTAATATACATGTACTTAAAGCATGGGAAATTTGAATGAGTCAATGTAATATGGATGACATACGAAATGCTTTATATCATATTAGAGAGGAGAACAATCATATTGCAATATGTTTGAATTGAGAATTCTTTAAATGATGTACACAAGAGTTATTAGAAGATGGAGATGTTAGAGAAGCTAGACTGTATAATTCAATACTACGCTCAAATGAATGTGAATATGATATTGCAATATCAGAAGAGGAAATATAACATAATAACTTGTAATAATTTATTCTTCATTAGGCATTTCATTGTTAGAAATGTAATTTTTTACCTTTGTCTGGGAAACTGTCTTGCCCATTTTATTTGCTTGATTGTTAGCAAACTTTAACGTATAATATCTTTCTCTTTGTATAAACATTCGATTATTCTCCTCTCGAATTCTTTTAATAACAATTTCATATTTTGATCAATTTCTTCGTTGCAATGCTAATGATAAATGCATAACAATATGTTCTCCCAATTCATGTAGTTGGTTAACTACAATCTTAAATTCATTTACTCAAAATGCCCATTCCCATCATAGTCTTGCATAGTATTCATTTGGATCTAACACTCTAAACTGTCGATACCCATCATCATATTTTAGTAGTAGCCATATTCTGCGTTTACCACCATGTGAAGAACCACCTACCATCTATAGAGAAGAAATTTGTTCTGTGTAAGTGTATGTGAATATGGTTTGATGATGAAACATAATTGAATATGTATTTATAGTACTACACTATATAGACAAGCTTTAAAATAAAGATGCTCAATAAGTGAAATGGGTCACATTTTTGAGCACATGTGATTTATTGCAGACAGGATACTTATGTTGTCAAATCAATATAAACTTTTATGTCCTTACATGACATATGATTCCTATAATTAAATTTATCAATTTGTATCACATGTGATTAGGTTGTTGTTCTATTTTGAATTGTGAAATAAATTACTAGTTATTGTCACTCGTATTTTCAAATCAATATAAATTATGTCCTTCAATTGACATGTGATTCCCCTAATTGAACCTATCACTGGTAGGGGGGGTGTGCATTGGGTTGGTTCAAATGAATTGGGCATGAAATCTATCAGTTTTGGTAGGTGAAATTCTAGGGCCGAACCGAGCTAAATTGGAAGAAAAACTTGAAATATCGATAACCAAAAATTTTCAGGTTTAGTCGGGTCAGACTTCAGTTTGGGCTCAGATTGGATTGGGCTTAACAATAAATGGACCTCATAAAAAATAAACATAAAAAGATAAATATTTTTCATTAATTATTTTAGGCCAAGCCCTTATATTTATAGGGTTTAAAATAATTACAACAATTTTAAGCTTGCTATTAAAGCCCTAATTAATTACAACCATTGTAAGCTTTTGTTAAAGCCCTAATTTTATATATAAAAAATTAAGTCACTTAATACAAAAAAATTTGCTACAGACTGCCTCCTAAAAATTAAGCAACACTGCAGGCTCAGGTTCAGCTATCCACCTCTATTAACCCAAAATTATACAAAAAAAAAAAAGAAGTGAATCAAAGTTGATAAACTCAGAAGCCTATATGCATAAGACTGTAGAATATCCAAAAAAAAAAAAAACTGCAGATCCATCTATTCATTTGTGATTCACCTGCATATTGAATCAAGATGATAACAAAGATTTTTAGTTAGAACAAATTAAGTACAAGTTAAACTACAAAAAAAGGAATCAGTAGGCATATAAAAGGGCTCAAGATGCTTTATTTGTCATGCATAATTAGAATTTAACCCTATTTCTCTGGCAGCAAAGCAAACGGCAAAAAAAAATACTGAAGAGCCATATAGTGAAATTAAGCAATAATTCTAATACAAGTCAGTTAGCATTTAAGGTGGAAGCATCATCATTGCTAAAAAACTAAACAAATGAGGCTCAGTTTGAAATAGTTTCAAGCACAGCTAGAATGTAGCCACATTTCTGATAGCTAATCTAAAATGAAAGCCACTAAAGAAACTTAAGCATGCATTCCTTTTACTTTTCAACTAGGGTAGAAGCATCATTATTGCCTCATTCTTGTTGCAACATCAACACAGGCACCTCAAATAAGATAACTGAGGCACTATAGGTTGGTCACAAGCCAATAAAGGACACTATAAGATATGCTAAGCATTTAAACACTAAATGCAAGAAGAATAATAGAGAACTCAATTAATCGTGGCAAAGAAGGGCCACTGCCCACTAGTTCAAGATCTATGACGGAAGAAACAAATGTAAACATTAGATTGTGTTTAAGCAATGTTGAATAAATAAAAAGGAAAATTAAACAAACTAAAAATAGAAAATAAACATAACCTTTCTTAAAGGAATTTAAATCCTCCAATGTTTCTTCAACAAAAATTTTTTGATTTGGCCTTTTAAGTCAGTCCTGAGCACATATTAAAGCCTCCATAATTTTTGGAGTTAAGGAACTCCTAAACGCATCAAGAACACGACCATTAGTACTGAATGCACTTTTAGAAGCCACAGTACTAATAGGAATAGCCAACACATCTCTAGCCATACATGAGAGAATAGGGAACCTCTCAGAGTTTAACTTCCACCATCTTAGGATATCAAAAGTAGTTTCACCCTTAATAATAGACTTATTTAAATAAATTTCTAAACCATATTGTTTATAACCATCGAATCCAGATTCTATTTTATGCTTTTTGAATCTATCTTTCAATAAAGAGATAGAATTCCTAGGAGTTAGCATAGGATTAGGTTGCTCTATTTGTATACTCTAGCTTGTCTGACTACTAAAGCCATACTCAAAAACAGTAGAAAAAGGCCTATAAATAGAAACATAATCATCAAACAAGAGATTCATATCAGCTTTAATGTTATCAAACAATATGCTTCCACCAAGTTCATTCCATATTTTCTTAACAGAGAATTGAATGAACTCAAGTTTATAACAATGATCTAAAATATTAGCAATGAAAATCAAAGAGTTCATTTTTTATGGATCATCCTAGTACTTGTCAAACTTTTGTTTTATATTATTGCCCATGTTCATAACAGAAAGCTCATAAGAAGACTATAACTTAGTTAGCATGTAACTCAAATCAGATATTTCAGCAAAAAATGCATTTGAAGTGACATACAATGAACTAGCAATTCTAAGTGAAATGTCATAGAAAATCTTTAACATTTAAACCATTTGATTACATCTTTTCCAATCGATGAAATCAGGAATTTCATTACCCAAGTCAGCTTTAAATGAAGATTTAGTGTCCTCATATTACACAAATGCTTTCTCATAAAAATAGGTTGTTCTTAGTATAAGGTAGGTGGAATTACACCTAGTTGGGATGTCAAGAGACAATGAAGATTTATAATTAATGCCAACAAGGTATGAAATTTTCATAAACTTCCTCAACCTAGCAGGAGAGTTACAAATGTATCTAATTGCCTCCCTAACCTTTTTAATAGAAGAATTGACTTATTGTAACCCATCTGTGACAATTAGATTGAGGATGTGAGCAATACATCTCATATGTAGAAACTTAATTCTGACAGAAGAGGAACCCCAACTAAGTAATTTATGTTTTAAAATAGCTTATAGCAGTGTCATTTAAGGAGGCATTATCAACAATTACTGTAAAAACATTTGTAATGCCCTACTCAACCAAACAATGTTGTAAAACCTTAGCAATTTATTCCTCCTCGTGAGATGTCACAGGAATAAAAAAAATTATCTTCTTATGTAAATTCCAAGCATCATCAATGCAATGGGTAGTCACACATATATAGTTAATACGTTGGTTAGATGTCCAAGAATTAGTTATTACACTAATTCTTTGATAGTGTGACTTCATAAAGATTTTGAACTTTCCCCTCTCAGATAAAAAATATTGTAACAGTCTCTACTAATTGTCCACCTAGAGGGTATTTTAAAATGAGGACAAGCTGCTGACATAAATTTAGCAAACACACCACCCTCAACAAATTTAAATGGTAACTCATCATGAATCATCATTTGAGCAAGTGCATGTCTAATAGCATCTTGCTCAAACTTCCAAGTTCCAAACACACTAGACTGTGTACTAATATCAGGTGCTTCCAACCCAGAAGGTTTCAAATTCAAAAGAGACTGCCTACTATCTTTACTATGTGGAAACTCAGTACATGTCAATACATGGTTTTTCAAAGAAGATGTGCCATGTTTTTTTGAATGAGCGTTAAATGTGGCAGCTCAATAGATGCATTTACCTTTAATGACGACACCAAATTCATCTTTTTTTTCTCAAAATATTGCTAGACAACAGATTTCAGTTTAATCTCCTTTCATTTTTTGGGAACAACCTATTGAGGCTGCTATTTCTTAGCATTAGGGACAGTAGGGGCTCCATCTATAGAAGAAAAAAGGAGGAATTTAATCAACCAACCATTCCAGATAATAATATCAATAAAAAAAATTAATAAATTAATAGACATTTAATATTATGTACATTTGTATTAGGTTGCTTAATAAATTTCAACTCGCAATGATAGAGACACCAAGCAAATCAGCTTCAAAGCTTATGCTTTGAAAGCTTCCACCCTTTTTGAACTTATAAATTTATAAATTTAAGCTTCCACCCTTTTTAGAAAGTTTAATTTTATAACTTTGAGCTTCCACCCTTTTTTGAAAGTTTTAATTTTATAACTTTAAGCTTCCACCCTTTTTTGAAAGTTTAATTTTATAACTTTAAGCTTCCACCGTTTTTTGAAAGTTTAATTTTATAACTTTAAGCTTCCACCAACAATAGTGTCTATACTCTATCTATAGATTAATAGATGTACATAGGAAACAAAACACAAACATGATTATATAACACATTTTAAAAAAAGTCACAAGCATAAAAAAATTCATGTGACATGTAACATTTATCATTTATGTAACACAAATGAACGCAGGGTTAAAATATAAACACAAATCAAAGAACTAAACAGATGAGGAGGAAAAAAAAATATAATAATTTGATAAGGCCAAATAATTTTAAAAATATAGTATTTATATAAACAAAATTACAGATATAAAAAAAATATTTCATTGGTATAGATCTAAAAATTTTTTTACACAAAATATTTATAAGTCTCAGAAAAATTTAGATCTATTAACAACTTTATATTTAAACTTAGTACACAATGAGATCAAACATAAATACACAATAATCATTTCAGAACAAAAAAAATAATTGTAGATCTATTAACAAACTTTTCATAATCACTTAATTTAAAAGAGATCACGCACAAAAATCTTTCCTTATAAAAAAATTTCTTAAAACATATTTTCTAACATAGATCATATAGATCTTTCATCTTTACACGCAAAGCATTTATCAAATAAACCAAAATTTTGAAAAACATATTTTCTAACACAGATTTATAAATAGATCATATAGATCTTTACATGTAGACCATTTACCAAATAAAAAAAATATCTCAGACACATTAAATTTCAATAATAAACCAAAAACAACATAGACTATTTTTGAAAAAATTATACACTCTATATTTAAAAAAAATTAACATTGTGTTAAAAAAAACTCGCAAAGTATTTTCTTATTGCAAAATTCATTAACAATCAAATATATATTATTATTGTTATTACCATTGAATAACAAATCGTCTATCGGTATGGCAATTTGCTTAATATCACAATGAATCAAGAAAAAAAAAGAGAGACTAAAACCAATTTTGAGAGAATGAAAGATTATTTGATGATGATTAAAGGTTAAGAGGGTAGGTTTAGATTGGATTAAAGAACTAATGGTCGAGAGAGTTTAGAAAATGATTGAGAGTTAGGGTTAAGGTTAGGGTTAGGTGAGATTGAGGGAGGAGAAGAGAGATGACAAAACATCTTAGGGTTAGAGAGAGTAGAGGCGGCTTGTAGGTTTACACGTGAAATGAAAATTAGGGTTTTATCAATATATATAACCATATTAATACTAAATAACGTCAGCTTAGAATCTCAGGTTCGGTAGGATATTGCTCACCCCTACCTATGAGTTTGTATCATATGTCATTGGGTTTTGGTTGTATTTGTCATTATGAAATAAATTGGTTGAGTTGTGACTGTGATATAAGATGTGAATGTATTATCATTTTGATACATGTCTTTACATTAAGTAATTAGGAATATTTATTTACATGATATTATTTCTTATTTATTTTTATAGATATAGGGCAAAATTACGTGTTCGGTGATTATATCCAGGCTGGGCCTTACAATGCATCATTACTATACCTACAAAATGGGCATAGATCATAGGCTATATGGCATGACCATGTAATTAGAAATATTTATTTATGAATATTTATTAGCAATATTTACTATATTTATTAGGAATATTTACTATATCTACGAAATTTAGGAATATTAATTTTAAAAAAATGAAAGGGATTGGATTATTAGTGAAATAAAGTGTCATTCTTAATTATATACATAACATTTTTAGTTGGAAGATCCCGTCATAACATGTCGACGCACATTTTAGACAAAGAACATATATGCAAACATGACTCCTTAAATGGAAAATTTATTAAGAGACATTGGCTTTCTCTGAGTTGAATGAATTTGCCAGCGTCATTATGATTAGCACCTAATTTCTACCCTAATGGAGCATTGGAGACTAGAGACATATACTTTCCATCTTCCAAATGGAGAGTGTGCTATCACGCTCTAGGATTTTGTTGTTTTGATAAGGTTACCGATTAATGGTCATCCTATTACTGGTTGAGTTCATCATGATTACCTAGATTTATGCCAATCACTTCTAAGGTTTCACCTAAATAAAATGACATTCATTATGCATTGGTTCATAGTTCATGGTTTAAGGGGCACTTCACAGAATTGCCTCAAGAAGTTAATTAGACAATATTGCATATGCAGACACGTGCCTACATATTGTAGCTTTGTTCGTTGGTACTATTCCTAATGACATAAGCTACTGGTAGAGTTAGCCTGTAGTTCCTATAATTCTTAGATAACTTGACTTAATAGGCCATTACCGTTAGGGCTTTGCATGTTTGCCTTCTTATATAGGGAGCTTTATTGTGCATTGAGGCTTTCGGTAATGGCACAAATGGGCAGCCCACTCTTTCTCCTTCAACTATGTGCTTAAGAGCGATTTCCTTTTCTCGCTCTTACACTGCGTGACCAGTCAATTATGTTAAATGCACCTTTGGGTCAAAGGTATATTAATTATATTTTTAAATTTTAGTGATAATATTATTTGATTAACACGAGACATACAATTATTTTAAATGGAGCCGACCACGTGGGATTAAATCTATTCCCATACATCTCATTGTAGACATTTATCTAAGACTAGATAATGTGCGTTAAGATGAGGTAAAACTTTGACTACAATATTACGTAATTAATTTTTAAATTATGTAATTTTTACAATTTTTTATAGCAAATTTAATTCTCTATAGATATTATAAAGAAAATTTTGCAAATTATTAATAATAATCATCATTGGATATATATTATAATTCAATATTTAGAATAAATTAATTAGTAAAAATAATTTTCTTATTTTTTAATACACTTTTTTCCCATAAAATTCTACACTGTTGTTATTATTGCAAAAAATTTAATATTAACTTTATATAATTTATATATATAAACCTATGTAATTATTATTATTATTGTTGTTGTTGTTGTTAATAATAATAATAATAATAATAATAATAATAATAATAATAATAATAATAATAAAATTAGTATCATCATCATCATCATTAATTACCTATATTATATAAAACATTTAAATGAAATAACATATTATTATATTCAAATAATCAAAAATTAATTATTTTTACAAATTATCTAGGAGCCAGCCATACGTCGAGGATGTAATTCAGCAGCTACCCGCTTATTACTTATAAGGGCGCAACATATGGCGATCGATAGTACCCCTCATATTTATTCATATTATTGAATGGCATTACCCTAATAATTACTACGATAATTTGGATGTGTACAACCCATTCCTTATCCTCCTTTCCATTTTGATGAGTTGCATCATAATAATTTACGAGATCATGACATAGATTGGGTGAAAAAACATGCTCAATGGATCAAGCTTTAGGGTGATTGAGCTCATCATATTGTGGTTGGAAAAGCATCACATGGATCTATACATTACCATTCATAATATTTGGAGTGGTACCGTTCAGTGACACGTCGATGAATCTCACCCATTAGTGCTTGCTTGGGAGTAGCTGTACGTATATAATTTTATTTTGTCATTTTATATCTTGCTACATTATTTGTTAAATTTTTTATAAATTTATTTCTTTATAGTGTGTAGGCTGATGCATTTAAGCATATCACGTTGACTAGAGATTTATTTCAAGCTAATCAAATCGCTGACAACTCACAAATTGCACTTAATGAGATTAGACGACGAGTAACCAATGATATGCTATGCCCAAACCCTGCACGAGAACTTGCCCCACTTCCACAATAATTGATTAATGTTGGGCCTGTTGATGAGGAGACACTGCGACATCATCAACGTCGTTCACGTTGACGCTCTACCACTCCAAGACCCCCACTTACAAGTCATGGATGTATTCCCGTTCCTCAACCACACTATGTTCATACTAAGTTCCTTGTAGCTCCTTCCACCTAGGGCATCAACATCTCATCGACTTTAGTGTTAAAAGCTAGTCCATCAGGCACTGCATTCATTCCTCCTCCTTATTTTTCCTTTACTTATCCATCCAGCCCATTCTTTCATGCTTCAGATCTCACTCCTCTTACCCAATTACCTTTTTCTTCTCCATCCTTTCCCTCTTCATCACACCATACTCCCTATCCCTCTATCACCTCATAATTCACAGACTTCCATCTCAGTCAACTTCCATTTACTTCTATTATGAATTTATCGAAAATGGTTCTATCTCTATAAACTCCTAATTTTCCATCAATTCCTTCTTCCACCCAAAATTTTCTATTTGCATTTCCCACCCTTTAGCCTCATGAAATGCCTACTCCATCACATTGCACACCTCCACCTGATTTAAATATTTATGTGCCTTTTGATACTACTGTTGATGCTAGTGATGATGATGATGACAATGAACTTAATGATCGCAATGATGATGATTCTCATAGTGGTGGATCTCAGTTCATTGATATGAGCTCTGCACGGGTTGCTCATGCTCTAAAGTCCGCATGTATAAAACTTGTGACGCCTAACTTTTTTTTCTTTTTTTTTCTTTGCAACTTTATTTGTATTTGTTGTTATACTACTATTACTTATCAATCACTAATATTTTGTTTTCACCTTTTACCCTCTCATTTACTACTACTACTACTACTTCTACTACTACTACTAATAATAATAATATATTGGATAATGAACAAACATATAACTAATTCAAATAATTTTAAACATAAAAAATGCTCGACATTAGCTTAAAACAACCATAAAAGGGAATTTTTTTTTCAAAACTACCACAAAATTTGAAAATGTTTTACATTTTTCCATAAAATGGAAAATAATCCTAAAAATTATATTAATAATGATTCTTATTTATATGTTAATTAATTATTTTTAATATATTAATTACTAATAATAATTTTTTATTTAGTGATTTTCACATTGTATCTACTCTTGTTATTATTCATTCAAAAATAACTTTTATATAATTTTAGTATTTAAATCTATGCAAGTGTTATTATTATTATTATTATTATTATTATTATTATTATTATTATTATTATTATTATTATTATTATTATTATTATTATTATTATTATTATTATAAATTACCTCAATTATATAAAACATTTCAATAAAAGAACCATAACTATTTACTATTATTGTTGTTATTAATATTATTATTAAATTAACAATCATTATACAATGATGAGTGACTAAATATTATTAAAATCAATATAATCATAACTCAATAATTAGTTACCAATTATAATATTAAAAAGTTAACATAATCATTAAATAATTTTTGAGCTATAGTCAAATCAATGTCATAAGGAGAGAGAAAATGTGTATTGGGTCTCATTCTACTACTGCTAGTAGCGGAATGGGACAATAATTAAAAAAAGTCATAATGCTATTAGGAGTCACGGAATGTCCTTTCCACTACTCCCAATAACATTATGACCTTTTTCTTTCATCTGAGGTGCCACCTCAGCTAAAAATACCATAAAATGGAAAATTCTTTCCCATTTCACCACAAAATTGACAATTATTTTCTAATTCACCACAAATTAGGAAATAAAATTTTTTTTACCATAAAATGGTAAATAACCCTTAATACACTATGACAAATCTCTTATCACTAAAACAATGCACCTTAACACTAAAGCGGTGCACTTTAACACTAAAGCGGTGCACTTTAACCCTAAGACAATGCCTTAGTAATGCAAAGCTTTCTTTTAAATAATGGATGAATGGACCATATTGCATAGATTTTTTGTCCAATGTCACAAAACATTAGGGGAGACAGTTAACAAAAGAAGAATATAGAGAATAAGGTAGGAGAGGCAGGAGTACTTTTTAGAATTGAAAAAGGTTAAAAAGGGGGATTCTGAAGAGTGAAAGGGAGAGGGAACGCAAAAAAAAAAGACTTTTGGAAAAAGTAATGTTAAAAAAGAGAAGGCCAAATAGGAAAAAGTAGAGAGGAAAAGAGAGCTAAAAATCACAAAGAGAATTGAGAAAGATAAAAAAAAAAAAGCAAATGTATAGAGAAAAAGAAGAGCTAGAGAATGGAAAATTAGTAGGCAAAGGCAACGAGTAGTAGAGGTTATGGTTTGACAGTGGAAGGAAGACTCTGACTTTACACTATTTAGGACTCATTATTGTAGTCATTCTGAAACCACTTTTGAGGATACATGTAATATTCCATGTTTTTTTAAATATTTTAATACTGCATCGGGATATGCAGTGTTAATAATTTTTGTATATATTTATGATATTTTATGAGTTGTTATTTAATTAAAATTTATTTTTATTTATTTTATGTTATTTTAAGCACTTTACGTAAAATTTTCCCGGGACTTGCATTTCCGGGGAAATTGACCCGTAAATTATTTATTATTAATTATTTTAAATAGATTTCCACATTTGCATGAGCTCATATATATTTTAAAAGTACTAAATAAAATATATATGTGTATTTATTTAATTAGGGTTTAATTAATTACCCTAGTATTTTTATTATTTATTAATTAGTTTTAATATTATTTAATTAATATTATTTAATTATTTTTAGTGCATAAATTACTTAATATATTAAATTATGAGTGTGGTGAATATTTATTGTCCATACTATATTTTATATTAAAATAATATAAAGTATATATATATATATACATACCTATACATATATTATATTTATCAAATATAAAGTTTAAGTTATTTACGAATTTGCCATTCTTCCCTCTCATTCTTCCCGATCGTCCTCCTCGCCGTTCCACCTTCTATCACGCCATTCCCTTTCCGTTGGTGTGCCACCCGGCATGCCACCTCCTTCCTCCAGCTGTTCCGCGGCCAGTAGAGTCCATTTCCGGCATCGGAGGAGCTCGATATCGTCGGAAAGCCAAAATTCATTCTCACCGTCATTCACAGCGTTTCCGGCCACCGTTTTCGACACCGCTGGTCTCTTTCTTCTCCTTGAGCTCCGGTGAGTGTGATTCCAAGCTTTGTTTCACTTAAAATGGTCTAGATTTGCTTAGGTTTCGATTTTGGTAATTCGACCATTTTAGGGTTCTTGATTTTTTTGAACTTCGAATTGATTGATTCATGAAAAATTAATTCACAAATGTTGTTCCCCTTAGCTTAATCTACATGTGTGAATTTTTGTAGAATTTTTGGAAATTATTTTGATTTTTGGGTATTTTTGAATATTTTATTATTATTTTCTAATTTTTGAAAATTAATTAAATAAATTATGAAATTGTGTTTTATGATAATTATAGGTGTTGAAATGAATTATAGAAATTTATTTGGAATTTTTGTGAACTTTTATGTATTTATTTTGAATTTAATTAGTTTATGTAATTTTTGAAAAATAGGGTTAATTCTGTTTTTAATTGAAATTAATTATTTAATTGAGTTTAATTATTGATATTATTGATAAATATGTTGAGAAAATTAATTTTTTGCAATTATATTATTTTTGGTGAATTTTTGGAGTAATTTTAGTATATTTATATATATAGGGGCATTTTGGTAATTTTACCCTAAATTGACTAAAAATGTAATTAAATTGGTTTCAATAGTTATTTAAGGTATAAAAATGATTTCTACAAATTATTTAGTATTTTTAATTAATTAAAACTATTTTTCGTGAATTATTTTCAAATTATATATATAATATACGATTTTTCTAAATAAATGTGTTTTTATCGGTTTTTAATGTGTTTTAAGGTTAATTACGTAATTTCTACTTATTAAATGTATTTTTGTGATATAAGGGTATTTTCGATATTTCTGTATTATTTTATGAATTGTGGACCCCGGTCGGTAAACTATAGTTTGGAGTCCGACCGAGGGGTTGTGGATGTGTTTCTGTGTCTATTTTTTGAAGTATGTTTGTTTGCAGGGCCGGCTCTACTCTTTGAGTAGAGAGATGTCCATTTTACAGGGGAGGTTCTGCTGGATTTTTGGTAGAATTCTCGTAAAACGTGATGTCCGGTCGAACCCTAATTCTGATTCTGTGTTTAATATTCTAGATCGAGTTTCTAGGATTTTTTGTTAGGTTTATTCTGATGTCTATTATTTTGTTTGTTTAGTTGCACCGAGACCGAGGCCTAGTGGACCAGGCCCGTCGGACCCATCTCGAGGAGCGCACTAAGTGTGAGTTACTATTCTATATATATATGCTTTAGGGTGCATGATTTAGAAATGTATGTTTTATTTTGATTAAATATGCATAAATAACTCAATTAGTATTTAAGTTTATTTTTAGTTTATTCTTGGTATATCTTAAATTATATGCATTCTTTATTAAACATTTATATTTAAAATGTTTTAAATATATATTTAGTTTATTTTACAATTATATTGGATTTATTTGACATATATATACTCGAAATATACCTGGTTTACTTTTGGTATATTTCTAGTATATATATGGTTTATGTTGCTATTTTATTTAAGTTCATGCATCATTTATTTTAATGAATGTATATTTTATGTTTTAATGAACGATATCAATAGAACGTGCTACCTAGTGGGCAGCACTAGGACCGAGTACATATTGGTACGCTTATAGCATTTAAGCTAATTACTAACTTGTTTGAGGATATTGATTGGATATGATTATTTGATGTGTGAGATATGGTTTGGAGGTGTGATTGCTGGAGCTCGGTTGACCTAGTGTCTCGAGGCAATCACACTGACAGTCAGACTGATGGAGCTCGGTTGACTTAGTGTCTCGGGGCCAGTCTATTGTCTAAATGGAATAAGTGAATATATTGGAATAAGTGAGCCTCTATGGCTAGAGTGTTGTCTAACACTGTTTGAGGTTACGATATTCTAGGGTTCTATTTGATCCTTCATAAACAATGATTTTCAATAAATATATAAAATGATTTTATTACATCTGTGTGTAATTACTTGTATACATATATATTATATATATATTGTTGACTGTATGCATTGTCATTTAGTATGCATGTATATATATTATAGTAATTCACTCAATGAGGTCTGACTCCCCTCCGTTAACTATTTTTCAGGAGAGTCATCTTCCTCAGACCTTAGTAGTAGGCCTGTATGCCGGATTTCTTCCGCCCCGGCTTCTTTATGTAAACTGCTCACTTGAGTTTTATTTTTATAATCTAGACACTGCAGTAGTTGTAGATAAATTATGGGTTTTATGTATTATATTTGTGTGATTTATGTATTTTAAGAATTTGAATTGAAACTTGTATTAAAGGATTTATTTATATATGATATGAGAATTCGATTTAATTTCGTTTGACGGAATTATTATTTTGACATTTATGATTTTATTCCGCTGCATAATATTTTATTTAATTGTGTTATTATTATTACTATTGCATGTTTTATTTTATTTTAGGCTTGCTACGGGTTCCAGATTCGAAAGAATTCTCGTTCCCTAGCGCCGGTCATGACCCTTGTTTTGGGTCGTGACAGTATAAAGCACTAAGCTTGTGTAAAAATAATAAAGTATTCTAAATTCTTTTTTTTATTTTTCAATAATTTTTATTTGCAATTAAGGCATGTGTGATGTGCTTTTGTGTGATTTCATTGGTGTAATTTCATTTAAATTTGGGAGTTTTGTTTGCCTATAGTCATTTTTTAAGAATCATTTGAAAAAAAAATTCCCTTTTCTACACTTAGAATTTGAAAACATTAGGCAACACCTTTTCAATAAGGTATCGCCTTAGTGTGCTATGAGAGGTATGTTCATCTTAGTATTAGTAAGGCAACGCCTTATTGTTAAGGTGTCACCTGTATATGGTCAAGATAATTCTAGATACAGTATTTAGGTTTTCACATGTTTTCCAAATTTTCAATTTAATTTATTTTTGCATTTTTGGATATGTCTGTAATTGCCATCACAAAAGGTATCATTTCTTCATGTGTAAATTAATTGCATGAAAATGAACTAATTAAAATTTTGGACTTAATTGTAGAAATTGAAAATTGTTTGGAGATTACTGCAATTTACATGTAAATAAAAAAACAATTCAATAATTAAAAACAATAAAATACGAGACACAAATGGAGGTCGATTGCGAGGTTGGATGGGCATACAAAAAGTTCATACCTAGTTTCAAACCTAATCTTTGAGGATGGCTAATGAACCCCTCCATGGGATCCAGTTGCTATAAAGTGTCCCACATTTCACTCGAGTGGCGACTCCATCATTGATTTAGACCTATAGCCCACAATCATACTCTATATAGTAGGCTTTAAAGTCACAGAATATTGTGATTGTCAAATACTTACACGCACACTAAACTTGCCACATACAATATAATTGTTATTATTTTAATCATTTTTATTTCTCTGAATAACTGGCTCTGAATATTCAAAGAAAATTATAGAAAATTGTGTTCGTGTTTGGAAATCTAATAAAGTTTACATTGAAGCAGAAGCTAAAGCCATTGCTAAATTTTTAAAGATCTTTAAACCAACATCCATTCCTCCTAAGGGCCATTTGGTTTGTACTTTGGAATCAAAATTGGAATAGAAATGAGAATGGGAAGGAATGAGAAAGAGAATGAAAATTTATAAAAGGTGTTTGGTTGTACTAGAGAATGGTAATGAGAATGAGAATAAAATATCATTTAACAACTAAAATTTCTTTTATGAAAAAATATTTTTGTAATTATTTTTAATATAAAAATTAACATTATAATTACTTTATATATTAAAAATTAATATTATAATTATGTACTATAAAATATTTATTTATAAAAATATTATTATAATTTTTTTAAAAAAAGGTATAAAAATTATTTATTTTTATAAATATTTTTTTATTCAAACATTTAATGCATGTTTTAAGTAATTTATATGTTTCAGTTATATATTTTAAAAATAAATATTAATATTTAAATATTTGAACAACTTATAATTAATTTGACTTGATTTCTATGGGACTAAAAAATTATTCCCTAAGAACAAGAGGGGAATGGTGATTCCCTTTGATGGGGGAATCACATTCCCATTCCCACATCAATTTTAGCCAATCAAACATTAAGAACTGAAATCATTCATTTTCATTCTAATTTTCACCCCTTTTTACCAAACAAATGCTCCCTAGTGCTTCTATCCTTTTCACATGATTACCTTGAGGAGCAGTAGGAAGGAGTGAAATTTAATACTATTTTTAAATTTCTTTTGATACTATTGAAATGCTTTTGGTAAATTGTGCCTAAATAAAATTTGAATATAAAATCTCACATCCATTTATATATATATATATATATATATATATATATATATATATATTAAATGCTAAACTTTAAAGTTTTTAAATCTAAAATTTGATAAATATTTTTTTTCATAATTTAAAATTCACCCTTACAAGTTATGTGTTGAGTCATTAAAATTTTAATAAACAATATTTTTTGACAATAAATATAATTAAAATTTACAACATCTTTCTATAATAAATATAAAAATGCATTGAGTTATTATTATTCACGATATTTTTCTATAAAAAATATAAAAAAAATCTTATTTTAATATACATATGTTATATTATATGTAAGATACATTAATTGTATTACATTTAAAAACATTCTTTCCATAAAAAATTATGTTTTCTATTTTAACTAAAATATCTTTTTTTACTATTTTCTTTTATTTTTATTTATTCAATTATTATTATTTTACATATTAAAAATATATATATCTACTCTTAATAAAAAATAATAAAATAAAATTATTGCAATAACTTTTAAGTTCTCATTTTTATATTTAATTAAATTATAGTTTCAATTTATTAAAATTATTTAATTAGTCGTTTTAAAATATGTATAGTATTTACCATTTGTACAAAGCATAGATTAATGACTAGTTTTAAAGATAATTTTAGTACCATTGAACTACATACAACAATATATTAGTACTTTAGTACACGAGCTATATATTGCACACAAATTGTTTTTGTTTTTGTTTATTTTATTTTATTTGTGCCACAATGTCTATCATCTCAGTTGAGGTCCATAAAAAATTATCCTTATCGCAAATTTGTAGCCATATATGAGTCTGATTATTAGAAATTTGAGTTGAGCGAACTTTATAAAGAAGGCAAAACTCGATCATTATTTTTTTCTCGATAAAAAAAATTTGAGTTAAGCGAGTTTTATAAAGAAGGCAAAACTCTATCATTATTTTTTTCTCTATAAAAAAAATATGTTATGGTCAATTTCCAATTCAACACATAATGATATACTATATGGATGCCATTATTTGTAACTGTTGATTTTTCAAATGTAGTACCATTTTATTATTTATTAATCGACTGTGTTGCACTCAGTAAATATAGGTTTGAAGTCTAAGAAAATTAAGCTAAATTGAATTTTGATAGTTACATATTACCTTTATGAAAAATGGATCCATACATATAGTTGCTAATGCAATAATAGAGATTAAATTACTTGTAAATGTAATACTAGAGTCGATTATTGGCAAGAAAGGTGTTTGTCCCATGTTGAGAATATTTTATTGATATAGATTGATATGGTCAATCAATATTCTAGTTACCTTATATATATTATAGGATTCCTTAATTTTCTTTTTGTATATTTTTTTCCTTTTTTTTCTTGCATCTCAGCTGTATATATTCATATCATTTTGGAATACAAATTATTGGAAGTTTTACTCAATAGCAAATTTTCTCATGGTATCAGAGCCTTACCTTATAAAAACACAAATAAAAAATCACTACCAACCTCGAATAAGAATATGTTAAAGGAGACAACAAGCAAGAATGAAATAGATGATTCCCCATATCTCTTATATCCCTTAGATCATCCAGGTCTGATTTTTGTACCCTCACACTATAGTGGTGAAAATTTTGCCGCATGGAAAAACTCTATGGAAATGACTTTGTATGCAAAAGGGAAGGGAGGTTTCATTGATGGGAGCTTGCCCCAACCAAATAGTAATTAAGCAAATTTTCAAAGATGGAAAAAAATGATGTTATGGTGAAGGCATGGATAAGAAATTCAAGAGAGTGTGCTATATGTAAAAACTGCTCGGGATATATGGAATGAACTTTGTGAAAGGTATGGGCATAACAATGCTCCTCATTTCTACAAAATTCAAAAGGAATTTTTGAATTTGGCTCAAAGAGATGAAGAATCACTAACTCAATATTTCACCAAATTTCAAACCTTATGGGAAGAATTATAGATGTGTGATCCTATGCCAACTTGCACCTGTAATGTTGTAAAGGATCATCTATGATGTAGAGAGATAGAAAAAGCACATTAGTTTTTGTTGGGATTGAATGGTAACTTTGATCATCTTTGATAAAATATTCTGTCCATGGAGACAACACCAATGTTGAGTAGAATTTTTTTGCTTGCATTATAAGAAGAGCAAATGACTACACAAAGGCAACGACCTTCACCCACATTCGAAGATGCAGCAAAGAATGATCGCTCTGGTGGATAAACCAAACAAATTAGGAGTAATAGTGATAAGGTATGTGATCATTATGGAAAGAATGGACATCTTAAAAGGGAATGCTTTGAAATTATAGGCTATCCACCAAATTGGAGGACAAATCTATCAAAGGGGAAATAATATAGACATGGCACAGGTCCAAACAACTAACGTGCAGGGGTTGGTCAAAACTCATAGCAAAAACATAGGCACAATAACAATATGGCTGCTGCAACTAGACAACAAATGACCATCTAGTAAGGGTACAATCTCACATAATTGGGATTGATAGTGGAGCAAATGACAAAACTGATTGAAATGCTAGATTACCAATAATCTAATGGTAATGAGACCTTAATGAAATTTATAGGTAAAAGCACTTTTACCTCTAATCCTTGGATAACTGATAGTGGAGCCTCAAGGAACATGGTTGGTGATGATAAAATCCTAATTTGCACTAAGCGTGTTTCCTCTTATCCCTATATTAAAATATCTAGTGGTGCAACCTTAAATGTATTAAAAATTGGACAAGCTTAAGTCATACCCAATATTAAATTAAAAGATATGATGGACATACTTGGCTTTACTTACAACCTTTTATCTGTAGCTAAAATCACCAAAGATCAAAATTGCTCGGTAACCTTTTTCCCAACTTATATTTTTATAGGACCTACAATTGACAAGGCCAATTGGTCAGGGTACGCTTCAGGATGAAGTGTATCAACTAGAGAAAGGGAACTAAATTACAAGTTAGAGCACTCTTAAGTCTAATCCAATCTTATGGCATTAACGCCTTGGCCATCTACCCAACAACAAGTTACATTTTTTGCCAAATTTTTCTTTCTCAAATAAGATTGATAACATATGTGATGCCCATATGAATAAGAACAAAAGGTTTATTACTATGTGCATGACTTAGTGAACAGAAAAATGTTTGTGTCACAAGATGTTATCTTTTATGAAAGTCATTTTCCATTTCAACCAAACCCTCCACAAATAGTCCAGCATTAATAGAAAATATTGAGCATTTCTTTATACAAAATCTAATAGAAGCACAATTGCAAGAAGTTCCTTCCTAAATAATCACACAATTAAATCATGAAATCACACAGTATCCATTGGACACCAACCAAACACACCCACACCATAAAATATAGCCAATATTAAACCCTCTCATAATCGACAAGTGTCTACAAAATTGTCAGGCTATGACTATAAATTGCTTCATTCTCTGGCTCTATCTTATGAAGTGCCTTCACCAACAGCCAATTTAAGTAATATCTATCTTCTTTCATATACCATAACTTACTCTCATTTTTCACACTCATATAAAGCTTTTTTAGATTCTATTTCTTCCTTCGATGAACCCAGGGATTTACTAAGCTGTTTAGATCCTATGAAGACACGACATGCAATAAGAATTGATGCACTTGAGCATGGTGCCTTAAAGAGTTACCACCAGGGAAGAGAGCCATTGACTTAAAATGGGTTTACAAAATCAAATACAAATATGATCATATAGTGGAATGATTTAAGGCACAATTAGTCAACAAAGGTTATGCCCAAGTTGAGGGGATTGATTACCATGATACTTTTGCACCTGTAGCTAAGATTATAACCTTGTAAGTCCTTTTGGCCCTAACTATAATAAAAAATTGGGAACTGCACCAATTAGATGTGAATAATGCCTCTCTACATGGGGACCTAGACGAAGAAGTATACATGAAGGTTCCTTAAGGCTTTGCCAAACCTGGAGACAATCGGGTGTGCAAATTGCAAAAATCCCTTTAAGGACTAAAATAAGCATCTAGAAATTAGTTTTAAAAGTTTTGTATAGCTCTTCAGGGACTTGGTTTCTAACAATCCAAAACAAATACATCCCTTTTTACCTTTATAAGAGGTACTTTCTTCATTGCTATTCTGGTTTATATAGATGATGTGGTTCTTACAGGAAATGATCCAGCTACCATACAAAAGGTCAAAGAGCATCTCAATAATGCCTTCAACATCAAAGACTTAAGAACCTTGAAATATTTTCTTGGTATAGAAGTAGCTAGAAGTAAGGAAGGGATTGTGATAAGCCAATGCAAATATACTTTAGACCTGTTTGAAGAAGTGGGACTACTGGATGCCAAGCCTATTGACTTCCCTATGGAATCTAAGCCCCATTTGACTAAAGATGTAGGAGATCCTATTGAAAATGTGGGGCAATATGGACATCTTATGGGGAGGTTATTATACCTTACCATCATAAGACCATACATAACCTATCCAGTATAAGTACTCAGCCAATTCATGCATGATCCATGGACACCACACTTATAAGTTGCATATCGTATCTTAAGGTACTTAAAATGAGCACCAGGTCAAGGAATTTTTTTATCTTCATCCAGTCCTCTCCAATTGATTGCCTACAGTGATTCAGACTGGACAAGTTACCTAAAAACTCATCGATCCACTACAGGTTATGCAATTTTTCTTAGTCATAGTCTCATATCTTGGAAATCCAAAAAGCAACCTATAGTATCTCGCTCATCCATAAAGGTAAAATACCAAGCCATGGCTAATGCCACCAGTGAACTATTATGGCTTCAGTCTTTATTTAAAAATTTACCGGTTTGTTTTTTGAGTCTAATGTCTTTAATTTATGATAATCAAGCTTCCCTTCACATTACTAAAAACCTAGTTTTCCATGAACGTGCCAAGCACATTGAAATTGACTATCATTTTATTCATGATCGATTGCTAACCAAGGAGATATGCACTGCTCATGTTTCTTCTTCATATCAAGTGGCTGACCTCTTTACTAAAGCTTTAAGGAAAGCTCCTTTCCTCTATCTTCTTAGCAAGTTAGGCATTTGAGATCTTCTTGCTCCAACTTGAGGGGGGAGTGTTGAGAATATTTGATTAATACAGATTGATATGGTCAATCATTTAAATATTCTAATTACCTTGTATATATTATAGGATTCCTTAATTTTCTTCCTGTATATTTTCTCCTTTTTTTGCTTGCATCTCAACTGTATATATTCATATCATATTGGAATACAAATTATTGGAAGTTTTACCCAATGGCAAATTTTCTCATCTTGTAGGTAGACTAAGCATGGCTTATAAGTTAATTAGCAAAACTGTTTAACACAAGTAATTAGAAGTATTGCAAGGAGAGATGGAAATATATGACATAGAAAGGGCAAGTTGTAAGATATAAGAGACGTAAAAAATGTTAAATTTTAATGCAATTTCATAATAATTTTTTTAACTTTGTATGGTTTAAATTTTGACTAATACGAAATAAATTTTTTTGGATGTCGAAAGACATTGTGACTTGCAATGTCTCGAGTCCACCAAAAGATAAAAAATTTTGAGAATAATTTAAATATTGTCTCTAATGATAATTAATATTTATTTTTTTTAGTTTTTTTAAAAGTCAATTTTTTAAAATATTTTTTTTTAAATTTAAACCTAAGGGCACCGGGGTGAACTAATCATGTAAGGATTTAAATACCTATAATTTGTAATTATATATATATATATATGTGTGTGTGTTGGGGGGGGGGGGGCGGGGGGGTGAGTTGCGACACATATCATTTTTTTTACTGGAATGGCAATGATATTCTAGATTTAAGTGGCAATAAATTATTCTATTTTTAGGACATTTGTGGCTGATTTTTTTTATATAAACTACTTTTATTCAAAGTTAATCCAGTTCAATCTTCACAAGAATATAAAAGTAGGCTCAAAATTAAACTAATTTAATTCGAACTGGACAAAATTCTAAGACGCAACTATAAAGGAGTCAAAATTTTCTAGCAACTAATTTCATACAACTGTATATACCATAATTAAGGTCATCTAAACAAAAAAGGCCCTACCAACTGATCCTAATTGTTGTTGCTGATTTTGTTTTTTTTTAAATGGTATTGAGCATATAGCCTCAAATCGGCCTAATGTACATAGAGCATTTTTATTTTTTCTTAGGTTTTAATTAGAATAAAAAAATATAATGATTATGCTCTGGTACAAATACAAGTTTAATTAGTACCTGATGCACGTTTCCAACCTTTGTGTTTAAAGTTACATAAAATGTTACCTGAAATTCAGCTCAATTCTTAACATTCATCAATGAGGTACTGATAAGATATTAGCTAATAAGGACATGGTAGTAGCTAGTCGAGGTGGGTTAGCTTCATGTTGCTTATAATTATAAGCTAAGAAGCAATAGTCAGTGATTAGTTCCATAGGCAGTAAGCCCTTGATAAGGTTAAGAACTATAAAAATGGAAGGTCTTGTGTTATAAGGTAGCAGGCAATGTATAGTAATCTCCAAAATTTTGACAGGCTCATCCTTATCTACTAGTTCGTGATAAACCAAATCATATAGTTGACCCTCTTCCACTTTTCTCTTCACTATGTCGATGAGCAATTCTTCTTAGTCTGATAAGCCCCATAAATTCTTACTTCTAGAAACTATCTCTAAGATCACAATTCCAAAGCTAAACACATCAACCTTGGTAGTCATTATTGTCAGTCCATAACTTAGGAGCCATATAATCTTTAGTTCCCTTACATCTTGTCTGAACTTGACTTTTGTCACTTTGCAGGAATTTTGCTAATCCAAAATTAGTAATCTTTTCTTTGAATATTTTGACCCAAAAGAATATTTTAAGATTTGATACCAAAATGAATATTGTTCAGATTGCAAGACTCATACAGATACAATAGTTCAATTTGGCTATATTTGTAATAATATTCTTCTTGATTTCCCATGAAGGAGCCTGTCCATGCCCTTTAAATATCTAATTATCCAATGATCCATTAGACATGTACTCATAAACTATAAGTCTCTTCAATATTGTGATGCAATACCCAATTATCTTGACAAGTTTAACATGGTGAGTTCGACCTAAAGTGTGTACTTCATCTTTAAAATATCTTCTTCCCACTAATACTAGTATGTAAGCATTTCACTGTAACTCTGTTACCATGCATGACACCTTAAAAAAACTCACCATATCCCCTATGACCAAGCTTTGATCAAAGATCAAAGTTTTTTATAGTAAAATGGATATCCTTATAGGAGAATTTTATAAGTTCATTTTGTACCTGAGATGTAACTTCCTCTCCTATGGACTCTCTTCTTCTTTCCATATTAGCTAATTTCCTTTTTCTCTAAATAAAAAAAAATAAAATAAAAATTAGGATTAGTATGGAAGTTGAAACTAAAAAAGAGGTTTTAAGTCTTTTAAGTAATGATGAAGATGAACCTATTTTCTTCATCGATTCTTGCCCTATAATCCCATTATCACTGAAAAGATTAGAGACAAAAATGTTATTGTACCCACTAACCAGTTGATACACACATAATTTCCCATATGGCTTCAGCCTTATATACTGGAAGTCTCTTCCATATGGTTCATATCTCACATAATTCTTCAATTGGTTCAAGTATCCAATACTGAATAAGGTTACAGAGTCACCATTATATGGGAACAGAGTACGAAATAGTTTTGATTCATTGAAAACATAAATTCCATTCTCAATGATGATAGGCTGCTGAGAGACCGCCAATCAAGCTTGGTCCTACAAGGAAAGAGAGAAAGCATGAAGTGGTGACTGGTAGGGCCACTCTAATGCTCAAGTTAATGAGAGTTTGACTCTATAAAGAATGAAGTTATAGAATATGTAGTGGTAGAGTATTCATGATCCCTTTACCTCTCCTAACCTGTTCCTTTTTATATAGTAGCTTAGCTTGCTCACCAAATTCTATCTAGGAGACCATTCCTCAAGTGGAACACCTGAAAGGTCAATGCCTATAACTTTTGTAAGATGTCAGCTAATGCATACCTTCTGGGCCATTTACTATAGGTGAGGTCATTCTTGAGGATTGTGTCTGGCTTTCCCACTTAATAGGAGATTGGGTTATCGCAGTCGATCGGGTGAAGACTGAGTTGGTCTTGAATCTTGGATTTATCCTTAGTCTTTTGGTCATAGTGTTGACTGACCAGTATGGTTTGCTGGTCATTGGGCTCTTCCTTACTATCATAGTTCCCTTTAAAAAAGTTTGGACATTTATGTCCAAAATAAGTGTATCTCAAGGTTTTGTTATCATGCATATCTAAGGATAGGTGGCTTTTTAAAATTTAAATAGTATCTCATGGAGATTGCATTAGGCAATAGTAATGAGACAAGTACACTTGTTTTACTTTTATGGTGTTAATTATTGGTTAGTCCTTAGTCTATAAGCTTTATGGTTTAGGGCCCCTTACTCTTTATTTCAATATTGTTGCTGACTTACTTTGTCATCATTCACTCTCTTTCAAAGTTGAGGGAGATTAGAGACCTAGTTGGTCTTTGTCACCTTGTGTCCCATACATTTGAGTAATTTTATTATATATATTAGAGACTAAGGTTGAATAAGTAGGTTAGGATCAAAGAGTTGGAGACAAAGATTGTTGACCTAAAGGAGGCTTATCACATGGAGCAGGAAGATTAAAATCCATAATCCCTTGGGGTCTATGATGGCGTAAAGGTCCTAATGACCAACGCATTGTAGGCTCTGTACTTAAACCTTGATATTTCCTTTATAGAGCGGGTGCAATCTGTCATAGATCTAGACATTATTATTGGTTACCTTAGTATGTTTATTTCCCCACTATAGAAAGAAGATGCTCCTCCTCATATGACTGATGATGGGATCGTTGATGTGTTAGCATGGTTTTTCTCTGAGGGATGCCATAAAGGATTTCTAGGTGTCTTTGAATGTGAAGCATGGTTTAGTAGGATTGGTCTTCATCTATTCAATGGCTATGTGTATTAGTCTAGATCACATTTGTGCACTCCCTGATGATTATGACATGAGGGGTGAGGTTAAGGATTATGATAGCTTGGTCGCTTGCACTTGGTCTACCACTTTATAGGTTTATTTTATCTTATGTTGGTCTGTTATTGTGTATCACTATTGTTTCTTTATTTTTTACATTGACCACCTTATTTTCTATAGTCGGTGCATCTAGTTTCTCTATTTGAGGAGCACAATGCCAATATTAAGAGGGAATCCACACTCTAAAACTTTAGAGGCAAAGAAGAGGGTGACTAAATGATGATCAAGAGCATAAGTCTACTCCTCTGGTGATGGTTGATGGTGCGACTAAGGGGACCTAGGCACTTCCTGTCGATGACTCGACCAAAGGTACTGACCCTTGAATTCTCTATTTTGTGTTTTATTATAGGAGTGATTATTTCCTCTTTATTATGAACAATTTAGCTTTTCTTGATGCCCCATGGGTGTTGGGGTTATTTGGATGATTTGGTTTCTCTTTGCCCTTAGATACTGGGGTTATTGTTGAACATCTTAACTTTTTCTTTGTCCCTTATATGTTGGGGGTGTTATTGATTAATGATCTTTGTTTTAAATTCTAACATAGTTGATGGCTATTTTATTGTCTTTTGGTCATTTAGTTTTCTCTTTTCCACTTGAATGGAGTTGTGAGGTCACGATTTTTAGGGGAATAACTTCACGATCGACCCAAGTGGTTATTGCCCATCGAGATAGCCAGGACATATCTCGCTAGGTCATTGCTCTTGAGTTACGTTAGTCTTTCATTCTTGTTTGATACTATGCTAACCCATATATGTTCATGGGGTCTTATAGGGTTAGAACTGTACAAATTTTGAGAGACCACCCCATTGGTCTTTAGGGCTACCCAGTTGATTGTTGAAATTGACTTCATTTGCTAGCTAGTGCAATTTATGCACTTGTAAAATATTTTCAATTCATTTCATGGTGATCAAATGGATCTTCATCACGTACTATAACTTATACACTTGTAAAAAAGTTTTGATTCATTTTATGGTGATCAAGTGGGTCTTCATCATGTCGTGTGGCTTATACACTTATAAAATATTTTTGATTCATTTCATGGTGGTTAAGTGGGTCTTTATCACATAGTGTGGCTCATACACTTGCAAAATATTTTTGATTCATTTTATGTCAATCAATTGGGTCTTCAACGCTTAATATGACTCATACACTTGTAAACTTTTTCCATTTAATTCATGTAGACCCTAATGGGTCTTCTTCGTTCTGTGACTCGTCCACTTGAATGGTGACCAAGTGGGTCTTGATCATCTTGTGACTCATCCACTTGAAATTTTTTTGTTATTCATCTATATTAAAGACCAAGTAGGTCTTCGTCATCATGCGACTCATGTACTTGGATTTAATATTTTTTCATAATTTGTAACTAAATGGGTCTTTGTCGTCCTGCAACTCATCCACTCTTGTTTTCAAGATCCAATTAGTCATATTTATGACTTGTGTATCTGTGGCTTTACATTTAATTATTTTACTACTGGGAGATCAAGCGTTACCCTTGCCATCATTGTAGCTCCAACACATATTTTTTGGAGATTAACCATCTTTTTCTATATGGCATGTAACTTAGCTTCGTGATTGTATAGGGACCAAGTTCCATCTTTGTTACTCTCATGATTTCACATATATATCCTTTAAACACTAGTTGTTTAGCCTTGATTTTGCAATTATTTAGAGAATGAGTATGTCCTAGGTATTCTTATAATATCAACATTCAAAATCAGATGCCAACTATTTTTACCATTTATGGCTCTAGCTTTAACCTTTTCTCTTACCAAAAAATTATTTAGAGACCTAGTGTTGTTTGTGCCATCTTTATGGCTTTTATATTCACATTTCCTTATCGGCCATAAATAAGGCATTTATGTGTCATTGGAGATATAGATTCAACTAAACTAAACTACTTCTTAATCATTTTGTTTGCTTGCCTAGTCATTTTTCTATTTAGTAGTTTGGTCTCCTATATCTCAACATGGTCATCATTCTTAAGAATTTATCATAAGTGGTTATTCCATATGTAATAAATATTCTAGCAACAAAGAAAGAGAATAACATTCATGTTCATGAAATCTTCACATAATTGAAGCCATTTTTAAGAGAAGCTAACAAATTGATATACCGCATTTATCTAATTCTTTCTTTAGCTAAGAAAAAGTGATCAAACATGTGGGTTTAAATGATAGTCTAGTAATTGAATTTTTCACTTTACCTTAGCCAGATTCTCAGTCTCCATAGCTAGACCTTTAATCTCTCTCCGATCATTAGTCCCTCCGCTCATCTTTATGTGGGTGTTGGTATACTAATGCTTCTTCAGAGTCTCTCCATCTACAATATATATTTCCTCTAAGCTAATATGGTGATGGGCCTTCATTATTAACTCAATGAAATTCTTATGTAGGACTAGATTGAGATTATTTTATAAAGCTTAGAGGTGGTCCTAGATGTGAAGGCCTTAACAGTGACCATGTGATTTAGGTCTTCAATCTATATAGTCTCTCAGTTGAAACATTATACATAGTCTTAAAGTCCCTCTTGATTGGAATGCTAGTAAGGAAATGAGTTTTGAAAAGCTCAGCCACTTTTACGAATGAGCTAATCAGGTTCGACATCAAGCCTTGGTACCATTCTTAGGCAACCATTGATGATAAGTTGTTAGAGACCATCCAGGTGAGCTTGGTCCTATAAGGCCTTCCTTACTTTTTCTCCTCTATTTATACAAATATAGTGACTTATCCTCCAAGCCTTTCTTGGGAGATAGTTCCTCAGGTGTGCTGCTCAATAGATTGGCACTAGTAACTTTTATATTATTCATGGCATTATCCATAACATAGCTTCTGAATCATTTAATAATGCCGAGGGCATTCTTAATGGCTGTGTTTGGCTTTCCCCCTTAATGGGGGATTAGATTATTACAATTAGCTAGGTGAAGATCGAATTAGTTTTAATCTTAGATTTATTATCAGTCTTTTGATCAAGGTGCTGACCAATCATTATGGTCTAATAGTTGTTGTAGTCTTTCAATTTTATTCTAATTTTCCTAATTCTTCCTTGCCTTTCCTAATATATGCCCTGATAAGCACCCTGTCACCTGTATGGGGTGACTTGGGTTTAATTCCTTTATTAAAGGATTTCATCACTTTTTTTTATATGTTTCTATCTTGATTTCGGCTTCTTTCCTAATTTCGATGATTAGGCCTAAGTTGGCTCGTAATTCTTCTTCACTAGCTTTCTTTTCATAATTATTTGTTTAACAACTTTGAGAATGATTTCAACTAGAATTAGGGCCTCTATTTTGTATACTAACTTGGATGATGTTTCTCCGATACCTATCCTTGGGGTTGTCTTGTAGGACTATAAAACGTGTAGCAACTCTTCTACTCATCTTCCTTTTACCTGGTTTAGTCACCTCTTGAGTCCCTAAACTATAGTTTGATTGGTCACCTCAGTCATCCTGTTAGTCTGTGGGTGAGTGAAAGAGGTGAACTTGAGTTCTATATGGAATTCTCTATAAAATTCCCTAAATAGTTAACAGTCAAACTATTTCCTATTGTCAGTTATGAGTATTCTAAGGACACTAAATCTGCAAATCACATCCCTTTTAAAAAACTTTATAACTCCAATTTAAGTGATTATGGCAATCGACTATGCCTCTACTCACTTGGTGAAGTGGTTTACTGTAACAATTAAGAACTTTGCCTATCCAGCGGGTGGAGAAAAAGCACCTTTAATGTCCATTTTCCATTGCACGAATCGTCATGCTACTCTAATCAGTAGTGATGGGGGGTGAGGGTGATGGTTGTAGCTTCCATAAAATTGACATTTTAGGCAAGTGCAGATAATCTTTTTTGCATCTTTCATCATCGAGTGCAAGTAGTATCCTTGTAATAGAGCCTTATGGACCACTGTGATCGTGGCCTCATGTGCCCCTCCTAGGCCTTCATGGATTTCTCTTATTACATGGTCTCCATCTTCATACGTCACACATCACATCTAGGGGTGTGTCATCCTTATCATTTGACCACTCTCTTGGATTCATCCTCATCATATGGTACGCTGTCCTCTTCCAACCATTTTATAGTGGGGTCAATCCATCCTGCACTGCTTATGGGGGGTACATATTCTTCTATAGTGCTTAGTTGGACTAGCGTGGTTGCTTGGATTCATCTGGGCTGGTTAGTCTCTTCTAGCGCTATCTTAAATAGATCATTTGCTTCTTGGTTGTCTGCTAACGAGATTTGCTCCAGTCTTAGGAGGTCCTAAATTGATATTCTGCACTTATTAAATTCTTTCTTTAGCTAGGCAAAAGTGATCAAACATGTGGGTTTAAATGATAGTCTAGTAATTGAATTTGCACTTTACCTTAACTAGATTCTTCGTCTCCATAGCTAGACCTTCATTCTCTCTCTGATTATTAGTCCCTTCACTCATCTCTATGTGGGTGTTGGTTTACGATGCTTCTCTAGAGTCTCTTTTTGTGCAATCTATATTTTCTTTAAGCTAATATGGTGATGGGCCTTCATTATTAACTCAATGAAATTCTTATGTGGGTCTAGATTGAGATTATTATACAAAAGCTTGGAGGTGGTCCCAGATGTGAAGGCCTTAACGACAACTATGTGATTTAGATCTTCAATTTGCACATGCACAGTCTCATGGTTGAAACATTCTATATAGTCTTAATGTCCTTGATTGGAATGCTAATGATAAAATGTGTTTTGAAAAGCTCAGCCACTTATACAAATAAGCTTATTAGGTTCGGTAGCAAGCCTTAGTACCATTCTTAGGTGACCCCCTAATGATAAGTCTTTAGAGACCGTCTAGGTGAGCTTAGTCTTGCAAGGCCTTCTTTACTTTTTCTCCTCTATTTATGCAAATACAGTGGCTTATCCTCTAAGCCTTTCTTGGGAGACAGTTCCTCAGGTGTGCTACTCAACATATTAGCACTAACAACTTTTCTATTATTCATGGCATCATCCATAACACATCTTCTGAATCATTTAATATTACTGAAGGCACTCTCGATGGCTGTATTTGGCTTTCCCACCTAATGGGAGATCAGGTTATTACAGTCAACTAGGTGAAGATCAAATTGGTTTCAATCTTAGATTTATTATTAGTCTTCCGATCAAGGTGCTGACCAATCATTATGGTATATTGGTTGTTGTAGTCTTCCAATTTTCTTTTAATTTTCCTACTTCTACATTGCCTTTTTTAATATCTTGATAAGCACATTGTCGCTTGTATGGGGTGACTTAGGTTTCACCGCTTTATTGAAGGATTTTATCGCTTTTTATTTATATGTTCCATCTTGATTTCGGCTTCTTTCCTAATTTTGGTAATCAGGCCCAAGTTGGCTCGTAATTCTTCTTCATTAGCTTCCTTTTTATAATTAGTTGTTAGATAGGTAGGGAGATTTATTTCAACAAAAATCAATGCCTCTATTCCGCATACTAATTTAGAGAGTGTTTCTCGGATCACTGTCCTTGGGCTTGTCTTGTAGGACCATAAAACTTGTAGCAACTCTTATGGTCAACTTCTTTTTACCTAGTTTAGTCACCTCTTAAGTCCCTAAACTATAGTTTGATTGGTCACCTCGGTCATCCTATTAGTCTGTGAGTGAGTGAAAGAGGTGAACCTAAGTTCTATATGGGGTTCTCTACAAAATTCTTTGAATAGTTGATAGTCAAACTATTTCCCACTATTAGTTTGAGTATTCTAAGGACACTAAATTTGTAGATCACATCCCTTTTGAAGAACTTTATAACTCCGATTTAGGTGATTATGGCAATCGACTATGCCTCTACTCATTTGGTGAAGTGATATATTCCAACAATTAAGAAGTTTGCCTATCTAGTGATTGGAGAAAAAGCACCTTTAATGTCCATTTTCCATTACAGGAATGGTCATGCTACTCTAATCGGTCACGATGGGGGGTGAGGGCGATGGTTGTGGCTTCTATAAAACAAGTATATATAATCTTTTTTGCATCTTTCATCATCGAGGGCAAGTAGTGTCCTTGTAGTAGAGCCTTGCAGACCATTGTGGTTATGGCCTCATATGCCCCTCCTATGCCTTTATGGATTTCTCTTATTACATGGTCTCTGTCTTCCTACATCACATATCATAACTAGGGGTGTGTCATCCTTATCATCTAACCACTCTCTTAGATTCATCCTCATCATCTGGTAGGTTGCCCTCCTTCAACCATTTTATGGTGGGGTCCATCCATCCTGCACTGCTTATGGGGGGTACATGTTCTTTTGTTATGCTTAGTTGGACTAGTGTGGTCGCTTAGACTCATATGGGTATGTTAGTCTCTTTTAGGGCTATTTTGGATAAAGTGTTTGCTTCTTGGTTGTCTGCTCTCAGGATTTGCTTCAGTTCTATAAAGTCCTAAATTCTTCCATTTCTTGGCCATTCGCTTTTAAGTGTTCAAAGATCTAGTTCATAATTAGTTGTGAGTCACTATAGATGATAATCTTTTTTGGTAGCTTGGTCTCGTACGACCATAAATCCGGTGACTAGAGCCTCATACCCAGTGTTATTGTTAGATCCTTTAAAGAGGATTTTCACCGCTAACTCTATTATTGTTAGATCCTTTAAAGAGCCTGATAATACATGTTGACTCTGTTGAAATTACTAGGAAGCATAGTAACATACCTACGAGGCTATAAACAACAGGTATGCTATCAAACATATGTACAACTACTAAATACTAACACATCTCTCTCTCTCTCTCTCTCTATCATGTAACAGGATCAATAACAAAAGTCAAATTTTTGCAACAAGAACTAGTAGACAATCATGAAAAGAAAATAAAGCAAGAGCTATCAGCCATCGACATTCACAATAAAGCTATGACTTAACAAATAGTTATAGCAAGAGCTATAGAGCTACAAGAACCGCACAAAGCAAGATAAATAGCAAAGCAACCAATGAAAAAGCTTTAGAAAATAAAGGCAAATAAGGATCTACCTTGCAATGATGATGCACCCAGGCATGAGTCTCCAAGCTATAAACAATAGGGATTGGATCTCCCCGAGAAAGCCTGGATGGCTAAGAACTTTGAGCACTAGATGTGCTAATCCCTGCAGCGGATGTCCCAGCTCCAGTGGCCTTTGTAAAGTCACCCTCAACATCAACATTAATAAAAATATCCTCTAGACCCTTAAGAATGTTGGGGAACTCCATTTTATACAAAAGAAAATGGAAGTATAGAAGCAAAAACATAGCAGATAGGACCTGAAACACAAAAAGGGTCAAGAAAGTAAAAAAAAATAAAAAAAGTCTAGATAAAGCCTCTAAGACCTCTAAAATAGCCATCTAGATAGGCTTGGAGGGGAGAAAGCGCAGGACCACATGCCTTCCATGTGCAGTCACACGCACTTCCCCCTTCCACACGCTTTTCTGTGGTTTTATGCGCACTTCAAGACTTTGCACACTCATTTTTATTGTCTTGAACTTCCATTTGAGCATAAGACATGCACCAAACTCACACAAAAGTACACTGATGTGGACTCCAACCATCTAATAACATTGCACGCGCACTGCCTTTTTCAAAAAAATCAACATCCCACGAAAGAAGAAGAGCAAGTAAAAATTCACTATAAGCATATCTTATTCTAAATCATCAAAATAACATCCTCAACATGACAAATAATTGCATCATTACTGCATCATCACTACATCATTACTGTGTAATCATTGCATCATTACTGTATCATTACTGCATCATTATTGGATCATTATTGCATTATTACTGCATCAGTACTACATCATTATTGCATCATCACTACGTCACAACCTAAAACTAGGAGTCATGACCGACTCTAAGGAATGGGAATTCTTTCGAATCCGGAACCCGTAGCAAGCCTTAAAATAAAAGCATGTAATAATTAAAGTAAACAAATATGCATCATAATTAAAATCTCAAATCAATATAATAAAAATAATCTCTTTCATATCACAATAAGAAAATATTAATACACTATTCAGAGAAAGGCCTTTGAATTAAAATCACATACAGAAAATATAAAATACAACTCATTACTGATACCAAATACGACTACTTAGTTATCTAGAGTACAATATAAAATCAAGTAGATAATTTACATAATAGAGCCGGGGCGGAAGATATCAAGCAGTTGGGTCTACTGCTGAGGTCTGAAGAAGAAGACTCTCCTATAAAAATATCAACTAAGGGGAGTTAGACCTCACTGAGTGAATTGCATTTCCTAATGACAAATGCAATCAAACATTTATATATAATAAATAAATATACAAGCAATCCATACAGATGCTGAAAATTAATTATATAATAATACTGAAAAATCATAGTTTTATGAAGGATCAAATATAACCCTATTTAATCGTAACCTCGATTAACAATAATATCACTATAACCATACAAGCTCACTTAATTCTAAATAAATTCACTTAATCCATATGGACAGTAGACTGGCCTCGAGACACTAAGTCAACCAAGCTCTAGCAGTATGACTGTCAATGTGATTGGCCCAGAGACACTTAGTCAACCGAGCTCCAACAATCACACCATCAATCACATTACATCTCAATCAAATCAATTATATCATAATTTCCACAAATAAGTTAGTAATTCAACCCTACAATCTATCACATCGGTACGTACTCAGTCTTAGTGCTGCTCACTAGGTAATAAGTTTTATCGATATCCTTCATTTAAAATAAATCATACATTTGAAAAATAAATAATTTAGAATGACATTCATAAGAGTGAAATAAACTATATATATACCAGAAATATACCTAAAATAAACTAAGTATATTTCGAGTATATATATGTCAGATAAATTCAAATCAAACATAAAATATACCAAAATAAACCAATAGTATACTAGAAACATGCTAAGTAAAAATCAATTAAAATAATATGCATTTATTTAGAAATATACGTAAAATATACTAAAAATATACCTAAGGTATACTAATCATTTAATAAAACAATTTACGAATAAATTCAATTAAAACATGTATATGATCTAAAATATGCAACCTAAATGCAATGTATACATAAAATAATAACTCACAGATTTGTGCTCCACGAGACTGGTCCACAGGCCCAGTCCACTAGGCCTCAGTCTTGGAGCAACTAAACAAATAAAATGATCATGAAAATCAGAATAAATCGAACTTAAGTTCTATAGAGACCCGATCTAAGATTTCAAAGCACAAAATTTAGAATTGACTCGATGTCACATTTTATGAGAATTCTACCAAAAATTTAACAGAACCTCCTTTGTAAAATGGACATCTCTTTACTAAAAAGTAGAGCCGGTCCTGCAAGAAAAACACACTTTGAATACTAGAATTCACATAACTCTCGATTGGGATCCTAAACTACATAATTTCCCCAACCGAGATCCACAATTCACCAAAATTCCATATAATATAATAAATATATTAAAAATCAATAATTTACACAAATATCCTCAAAATATGAAAATATTACATATTTAACATTAAAACACCAAAAATAATTATTTTCTCAATAATCACAAGGAATATTATAAGATTCATCAAGATCAAGCTTAAAAAAAATTTGAAACCCTAAAGCTCCAAAAATGAAAATTCAACAAAACTCAAGAAAATGAAGTTTTAAGCTTAAACTAAGCTTAGATTCATGCTCATTGGAGCTAGGGGAGTTGATAGACACTAGAAGCTCGAGAAACGGTGGCTGGAAAAGCAAGGTTGGTCGGAAATGGAGATTTTCGGTTTCCTTCGGGTTTACAAGGCTACCAGCTTAGAAAAGAGGAAGAGGGGTGACAGAACAACTAGTTGGAGGCGGTGGTGCAGCTGGATGCCGAAGAGGCACACCGACGATTATTGAATGGGACGGCAGTGGGAGGAAGGAGATGCACAATGTGTGTATGTGTTTTGCGTGAAGGTTTATGTAAAATGCTGTGTTTGTTTTTGTATGTTTATATGTATATTTGTTTATGTTTGTTTGTATATGTATATATTTTAATAATAAACTATATAATATAATAATAAAAATTTATAATATAATAATAATACTTTACCATAAATCAGTCTCAACTACTCAATATACATACATACATACATACATATATATATATATATATATATATATATATATATATATATATATATATATATATATATATATATACACACACACACATATATATATATAAACACACATACATTAACATATATACATAAAATAACAATAAATACTAATAATACTAATAAAATAATTAATGTAATTTATTTAAAAATATAATATTAAAATAATAATGCACATAACTAATGTTATTTAAAATAATACTATCCAAAGAAATAAACATCAACAATATAAATTAATGTTTAAAATAATAAGTCTCAAATAAATAAATATTTATGTAGGAAAATATAATTAAACATAAAATAATAGTAATTAATCATAATTAACGAAAATAAATCAATAAAATTTTTAAATGTTATTAACACTGCATATTTCATTTTAAAATAAAATAATTTAAAAAAATGGGTCATAACACACTACTACCACATTCATATTGCTTAGAAGCACTCACTCATTGCTTAGGAGCATTCACATTGCTTAGAAGCATCTTCACATCTCTTAAAAGCACTCTTTCATTGCTTGCAAGCACTCTTACATTGATTAGAAGCACTTTCATTACTTAGAAGCACTCTCATATTTCTTAGAAGCACTTTCACTACTTGGAAGCACTCTTACATTACTTAAAAGCACTTTCACTATTTAGAAGCACTCTCACATTGCTTATAAGCACTTTCACTATTTAGAAGCATCTTCTCATTGCTTAAAAGCACTTTCACTACTTAGAAGCATCCTTATATTGCTTAAGAGCATCCACACTACTTAGGAGCATTTGCATTTTGCTTAGTAGCATCCTCATTTTACATGACACCGAAGAAGGTTATAATCACATGTTCATTCTTGGGACACCTAAGAAGGTTATAATCGCATTTTCATTGCTCAATAGCATCCTCACTTTGCGTAACACCTAAGAAGGTTATAATCACATGTTTATTCATATGACACCCTAAAAAGGTTATAGTCGCATGTTCATTTTGCATGACACCTAAGAAGGTTATAGTTGCATTTTCATTGTTTAGTAGCATCCTCATTTCACGTGACACCTAAGAAGGTTATAATCGCATGTTCATTTTGCATGACACCTAAGAAGGTTATAGTCACATTTCATTGCTTAGTAGCATCGTCATTTTGTGTGACACTTAAGAAAGTTATAATCGCATATTCATTTTACGTGACACCTAAGAAGGTTATAGTCGCATTTTCATTACTTAGTAGCAAACTCATTTCATGTGACACCTAAAATGGTTATAATTGCATGAGCATCCTCATTTCGTGTGACACCTAAGATGGTTATAATCATATGTTCATTTGTGTGACACTTAAGAAGGTTATAGTCACATTTTCATTGCTTAGTAACATCCTTATTTCGCATGACACCTAAGAAGGTTATAATCACATGTTCATTCGCATGACACCTAAAAAGGTTATAGTAACATGTTCATTTATGTGACACCTAAAAAGGTTATAGTCACATCTCTTTTTGCTTAGTAGCATCTTCATTTGTGTGACACCTAAAAAGGTTATAGTCACATAAATCCCAATGCACTTTGCATAAATCACAAGCTTGCATATGTCCCAAATAGCACCTTACGTGACAACTAAGTCATAGAATAATAGCAATAAGCAAAACACAACAACAATAATTAAATCTTGACAAGACATCTAAAAATAACCCATAGATACATACCTCTCACCCTACTAAAATTATTTTTGCATCTTTATATTTACTTCACATGTATTAACACTAGCGCTAGGTGGCTATGCAACACACATGAAACAGGGGGCAATTGTCATACCTTAAATTTGATAGTCCCCAAAAAGGTCTAATGATGAAACAAATCCTCGACATGACTAGAGTCTGCTTGTTCGTAACACCTCTGATTTGTGCAACCTTAAAAAAACCTAATCAACCCCACCAGTGTGTAAAATCGACCATTGAGCCATTGAGTTATGCTCTAACATTGTGAAATAAAAATTATCGAAATAATGAAAGGTTTATTTCGAGAAAACTCCTCTCAAAACACTCAGCTCATTAGGCCGGTGCAAATTTTGTTAGATCGAGACCCAGTTTCATGAAAAAATGAAAATCAATTTTGACAAAACAAACTTTGGAAACACATCCAAAAAGCTCCACAACCTCTAAAAGTGGTCCTGGAATTGTCTAACACATCTTGAGGATCAGCGCATATTTCTCAGAAGTGCGTGTAAATGGCCCTATATGTCATGTGCTGAAATCAATTCCAAATTTGGCAAAACAAACTCTAGAAATGCATCTGGAAGGCCCAAAACCCCTACAAACCAACCTTAGAACAGCATACATAAAGCCTAGGAAGTGTGTGTGGAAGGCCAAAGTGTGCATGGAGCACACGCGTGCGTGTGTGGCCATGCATAAAATTCTCAATATACGTGCACGACCATGCCCCCACCACCCTATTCTACCTAATTTTCCTTATAAATAGACCCTTTCGCACCCTATTTTAGAAGGGGGGAGCAAGTGGAAACACACACACACTCAACAATCGGTAAGATCGAAGGCGTTGGAAACCTTTTTCCATATAGTTTTTGCTCTCCCACAACCTTTCTCTTAGGTTGTTAGATCCCTTTTCCACCAAACTAAGGCACATCTTTGTCAAAGTACACTTCAAAGGTATACTATCTAGCATCATTCTATTGTCATTTTAAACCTCTTGACAGGGAAAGCTTGATAATCTCTCGAAGCTAAAGCTTTAAAACCCACACAATTATTTTAGCATGTTTATTTTATCACATTGCACTTTATTTTACTGTCGCTAGCATTTGGGAATACTGTTGTGCCTATGTGATGAGACTGGAAATCTTGCATGTTATGTGAATAATATATGCTTTATTATGCTCATTTCATATCATCATTCCGCATCCTCTATTTCCAAAATCATGAAATCACATTGTAAATTCTAATAATGTGCAAAGTTCATATCCCGGAATAGAGTCATCATGCTCTCGATCCAGTGATAACCCCATGCATCCTTTATATTATCGTCATACATCATCATAGCATAAATAATCACTGCAAGCATGCATGATCATCCTATTATTCAGCAAGCATGCATGATCATCCTATTATTCATGAAATCGAGCAAGCTATGTGAATGGTCGTGTTAATCTTGTAGATCAATAATATCCAAATTAGATTTACTTTTCCACAATCTTTTCCTTTTCATATGTATTTTATCGGGAAAGAAATGTAAGAATTAAAATTTTTAGCTTTATTATCTTCTACTATCTTATGTACTATATGAATGCTATACAAACTGTCATTACCAAAACTAGGGTGTTGCAGTAGCTATACATCGAATATCGTATAATAAGAAATAGTCAAAAAGTAGACACGATCCCTCAAACCCAGAAATCTCTGTTGGGGATAATACTCGCTGAGTGACCTAATGTTGTCCCTTTCTTTTCTCGATTTTCTAAAAATCGGGTGGTGACTCCATAAAATCAAAAGCATCTCATCCTCCCGAGACTAATGATTTTTCCCTATTCAACAAAGTTGCCATGTCCCTTGAAAACGGAAATACCTACACAATTTCCCATGAAAACATACCACTATCCAAAAGCGAGAAGAGGTCACTCACATAGAGCTATAAATAAGGTAAAAGGATTTTAACCTCATTAAAATGGCACCGTATATGGGGAAAAGTGTAATTTTTGTTCTTAAAAAGTTGTCATTTTTTCCTTCAAATTTCTTTATTCACATATGTTCTTCATTTGCAAGAGTTGTGTTCACCAAGGCTTATTATAGGCTAAAAGATAAGTGTTCTTTATCTAATAGCTTGAATTATCTCTAATAATCATTTGATAATGATGCTCTTTTTCCATAATCTCTTTTTCATAATTTTTCATATAAATAAAATATGACATACAAATCTCAAGAATATATGGATATTTCTTATGTTATTTTCAACATATTCCTGAACAGGATTTTGTCGATGGTGAAATCTCCATCATCAACATAAAAAAGCATTCTTCATTTATTTAGACATCAAAGTAACCACTTAGAGAAGCCATGAGAAAAACTTCCTTTATAGAAATATCCTCTCTGAGACTTTTACCTCCTAACGAGAGCAAAATTTCCTCACAAGAAATCCTCAATGAAGACTCAACCTACCTCAAAGGAAAGAAAATTTCCTTAGATCATGAGGTACAAATCAATTTCCTTATCTTAAGAGGTCTAAATCAATTTCCTCATCTCATGAAGAACACTTCTAGAAGTGAAGTGAACTAAAAAAAATGCATTTGAAAACCACAAAGTGTCCAGAAGTGAGACGAACTCAATTACTCCAATGAGAGCACCTACGTAGGAACCAATCAAACAATCCCTACAAGTGAGAAATTCCTCACAGGAACCAATTAAACAATCTCTATAAGTGAGAAATTCCTCTCAGGAATTAATCAAACATTCTCCATAAGAGAGAAATTCCTCTCAAAAATCATCCCTCAAGGGAATCAATCAAAATATTCTCCATAAGTGAGAAATTCCTTAGGGAATCATCCCATAAGGGAACAAATCAACATTCTCTAGAAGTGAGAAATTCCTCTCAGGAATCATCCCTTAAGGGAATCAATCGAAATATTCTCCATAAGTGAAAAATTCCTCTAAGGAAGCATCCCTCAAGGGAATTAATCAAAATATTCTCCATAGGTGAGAAATTCCTCTTAAAAATCATCCCTCAAGGGAATCAATCAAGATATTCTCCACAAGTGAGAACTTCTATATAGAATTCCCACTAAGGATGCCAAATCCTACTTTTAAATTAGTCCTCCAAAAGTGAGGCACTCTCTATAAGTGAGAATCTATGCCATGAGGGTTTAAGAAACACGAATCCTCTCTAAGCACCAACTAACCTTCTCAAGAAGGCTCTCCTCAAGGAGAATAAATTAAATAATGAAGTCAAAATATCTCCATAAGTGAGAGTCTCATGTCCCCATAGACTTATGGTACAAAAATACTCCCCAAGGAGAATCAATCAAATAAAAAAATCATGTCCTTAAGGACTTCCTATATAGATATCCTGCTCAAATACAAATTTTCCTCTAAGGAAACTTTTAACACTTCAACAGTAGGAACACTCCTAGATCCTGAAAGTCTCATTATGAGGAAACTTCTCCAAAGAAAAGCAACAAAAGCTAGATCCCAAGATCCTTAATGTGGGTCAAATTTAATACCCTAGTCTTCAAGACTAAGTATAGAGCAAGGAGGGTGTCGAACAATAGGGAATTTGAAGTAAATTTTATATTAACCGGATAAATACTTGGATGGATAGGCAAATGATATTAAGAAAGTATTAAATTGTTCTAACTAACTTAAAGTTGTTAAATTACTAACTACTCTAATTAAATTGAATATTAACAATAATTTTAAGTAATGTATATTAGAACTACAATTCAAAATTAATCAAAAACTATAAAAGTTAACAATCATATAGAAATGCATGTATTAATTGGAGAATATAGCCAATGATCCTTAAAAGCAACTCTCGTTGTCAATTAAGGGTGTTTTCATTTAGAGTCCACATACACTCTTATGACATTGCAAAGACAAACAAAAACTATCAGTTCTATGCCAATTCTTAAACCCCTTTAAGTGAATTTCTTATCTCCAAGTATTTTTCTAACCTTTAAGTAATTTCAATTGAATTTCCACCAAAATGCCCCAACTCTTATTATGAACATTTGATTAACAAGTTACATATGGTGATCAAGCATACATAACACATTCCAAAACTCAATTGAAATTAAATCAACCATGAATTATAAAAGATAAAAATGTAGTTCACAGATTAATTCGTCATTGTAATTCTACAAACAAAGACTTAGCCAAAATACATAATATTTAAAGTTAAGAATAATAAGGAAGAATTTGTAAACATTAAGTAACTAAATAGAAAAAAGGGAGAAAAGATTGAATTAATGAACTCCTCATTGCTCTTCTAGAAATTTCTTGATATTGAATGATCCTTTAATGTCTTCCTTGAACTTTTGGCTATGTCTTCTCTTTACACTTCAATTGCTTACTAATAATAAAACTAGAAAATGATATTAATATTTCTAAAGTAAAAACTAAGTGTTTTTCATGCCTAAAATGGAGCCAATTTCATGTATTTATAGGCTTCTCATCATCCCAATTTGTGCCCCTTCAAATAGATGTAAATGAGAAAAGGTGCCTTGAAGGGGTGTGAGGGATGGCTTGGCACCAACATGGTGACTCATATGGAACTTAGCACCAAAGGACTCTATCACGAGCCGATACAAGTGTGACGAGTTGGCACCAGAGCTTGCTTTCATGACTCCTTGCCAATGAAATGAGTCAGCACACCTCTCTAAAGCCTCCTTTTGACTTTTCATGCATCATTATTCATTATAATCTATCCAAATACACTTCCATGCATGAATTAAGCCTAACCTACAAAACACAAATTAACATAAGGACAACATTAACAAAAGAAGTAAAAATAACAATGCATAATTAAATAAACACAAATAAAAAACTAAAGAAAATTAAACTATAACTACCCTAAAGAACTATGATATTTTGCATTATAACAAACTCCCCCACACTTAGACCTTGTTTGCCCTCAAGTAAGAGATAAATATCTAAATGGGAGAATAACAAAAATCTTTGATCTTCCCCAAAATAGATGTAGTTAGCACAACAAGTCATCTCAACCAAAAAAGAAATTTTAAGAAAAAAAGTAGTTAATAACTAAACTTCCAATGCTAAAAAATGATAGAGAAAATAAATTTTATAGCATAATCAATAAGTTTAACAATTTATTAAGAACAAAATCAAAGAATATAAAGTAAAAGTGCTAATGACGCTTTCTAACCATAATGTTCATTCATCAGACTTAGGATTTCTAAGAACTAAAGCAGCAATGGGATAAGGATTTAGCACATGTATTAACCAATAATTCTCATAAAATTTTTAGACACATACATTTTTTTTATATAAATTGCATTCTTTCCAAATGAGTGTAATTGAGGAGCATACTCACTTACACACGTCTTACTTGAAATGCATTAACTTGTAACGTCATACATTCTTTTCGAATGAGTGTAATTGAGGAGTATACTCACTTACATACAACTTACTCGAAAAGCTAGTTACATGTATTATGGCTATAGTTTTCCTAAGGCTACTTCAATCCTTAAAAACTAAGCTTAAATCCTAACCATCCTAGCTTTAAGCATAATTAAAAAGTTGAATAAACATTATCTAGATTTTGAAAATAATAATAAAAGATAAAAAGAAAAACTTAAAACTTATGCTAGATGAAACTTTAAAATTATACCAATTAAGCATAGGAAGATAATTACTAACATAAAAATCCAATGGAAAACTCAATCATAATCGAAATGAACTTGAAAAGCAAACTATGTAAAAATATGAAGAAGATAAAATTATGCAAAATAAAGCATAGATGACAAAAAATAATAAAGCATAAACTTACACATAATAAAATAACAAAACTACTACTCCTCTCCCTCATACTTAAAAATGCACATTGTCCCCAATGTGACACCAAAATAGTAAGGAAAGGAAAAAAATATCCCCCTAATCATTCGAAAGAGTTGGAGGAGGAGACTCAATGGTGTAACCGGAATGAGCAAAAAATTGATTCAACTTGTACTCAACTTTACATTGGTAGCGATCAAGTTGTTGGTTCCGAGTCTCCATTACATATAGTTGATATTATATCTCCTTTTAATTCTTTAAAATTTGTTCCCAAATATGTGATTGTCCATTTAAAGGACTACTGGCTTCACCATGCATTTAGGAAAGTTAGTAGAGATACCTCACCATGGGGGTCATCATCAGGAGATGCTCAACCTCAACATCTTCCTCGTCATCTTGGGTTTCCTCTACTTGAGGTGGACATTCCAAACCTCACCAACATGATTGAGACCTTTCCAAAATCAAATAGAAGAAATCATCTATAACTTTACCTCTCATAAATGCTTGCTTAGTGAAATAAAAGAACTCAACAACATGGTCAAAATCATAAAGGTTAACATTCAAAGACTTAGCAATGATAGTAACAACATGACCATGAGAGAGTGGGGCATCGTTACATGCAACACAAGTTAATAATTGATTAAAAATCCAATATGTCCAACAAACTTGCTTCTCAGTATGAATGCACCACATCAAAAATAACTCTTAGGCAAAAACTCGATTAAATTTAGACTTATGGAAAACAACATAACCAAGGACTTTATGCAATAACCAAAATTTCAAATCTTTAATGAACATGGCCTTACCCTTCTTTGGTTGAAATGGGGTTTGCAAGTTGGTTAGAAAGGTCCAAAATTCATTTACTCTAAAAGATTCAGGGGGATCACATAAACCATCCTTTTTAAAACCAAAAACACGTTGCATAAAAGAAAAAGTAAGTTGGTGTTATTTCCCTAACAATCTGAATTCTAAAATACGAGAATCATTTGAGTTAACATCCAATGATGTATAAAATTCAGTGATTAACTTTACATATATGTGTTCAAGCATAAACACAAATTTCTTAAGCCCATAAGTAGTCAATAATTTATTAAAGGAATCATGCATGCCAACATCATTAAGAAGAGAGGTAGGAATATTCTTATAACCAATGATTTCCTGAAATTTAAGAATGGTGAATCTAGCACCCTCCTTATATGAAAGAATGGGGAACTTGGCTTTGTAAATGTGTGCAAAGTCCTCTTCTTCTTGGTGTTCTTCTTTAACTTGAGGTCTTTTAGATGTAGAACCCTTTGTCTTACCCATTTGTAAAAGAAACGATGTAGCAAGAATAAGAGAAGAATAAGAAAATGGGTAAGGTGTAAGGGATGAAGGAGATGGTGATGAGAATGGGTATGGTGGAAAACTAGAAAAACAAATATGTAGAGAAAAGAAAAAGAAAAGAAATTAAAAGCAAGGGGGAGTGTAGACTTCGGTTAGAATAGGGGAAATATGAGAAATGAAGAGTTATAATATAGAGAAGATGGTGATGAGAAAAATAATTAGGAAAGAATATGTATTGAGGAATAAAAATAAAAAATGTATGGAAAGTTTGAGAGGTTAAGTGTAGGAATTGGAATAGATGTAGGGGTAGAATAAAAAAACTATGAGTCAAATAAGTTGTATTTATAGCTATTAGACTAGGGTGTAAGAAGATGTTGAAAGGTCATGACCTTTTTTATAAAAGAACATGACATTATAATTTTTGTCATATTTTTGGAAGATGGTTATAGTAAAAGGATAAAAGATAACGATGGGGAAAATTGAGAAGGAGAAATATAAAAATGAAAATTATCAAAGAACAATATATATATATATATAGGGATGAAGATGGCACACACACTTTGTCATGACCCGAACCTGAAGGCATGTGACCGGCACTAGGAAATGGGAAGGCATAAGGCCCTCGAAACTTGTAGTAGGCCTTAAAGAAAAGAAAAATAAAACCTTACAATTTATAACTTTATTTTAAAATAGAACACATTATTAAACTAATTTTTCTAAAATTAAAACGGAATTGAATACATAAATAAAATATTCTCCAGTGTCATAACATAAATCAAACTTAAATCATTATACATAAGCGTGGTTCATACATATAAAATACACAAGTACACTTAAGTTAAACAATTCATAGTACAGATACTAGTGCAGCTTTCTAAAGTACTACAACAGTACAACTTACAATGACCTATATAAAATGGCCGGTGATGAAGAAACCCGGCGTGGAGGTAGTCTGAGGTCGAACTCCCAAGCTCTTGAAAAAAAATAAATTGAGGGGAATCAGACCTCCCTGAGTAAGTCAATAAAAAGAGCTGTACGGTTTGAAAACCATTTGAAAACCAAATAGTTGTAGTGAAAATAATTTATAATATATAGATATAGCTTTTGAAAAATCTCGGTAAAACCCTAAACCCAAAGTTCTAAATGGCCAATTGGGCCCACTTATTCCAACTAGACTGCTGGTCCCCGAGAGCAGTGGCATCAACTGAGGCACCAAATCACAGTCATCCACTTAATCCAAATATATGGCACTGCCGGTCCCCGAGAGCAAAGGCATCAACCGAGGCACCCATCCCAGTCACTGACGGTCCCCGAGAGCAAAGGCTTCCACCGAGGCACCCATCCTAGTTTATATCCACAAGTCATACTTATCTCGGATCCATCTCTCAATCTTTACCATGTGCACACAGTCCTGGTGAAACCCACCAGGTAGCCCGTTCTACCAAAGTTTCTCAAAACTGATTTTTGAATAAATAAAATGCACTTAAATAGCATCATTAAATTAAATAAATCATATAATAATAACATAAAAATATAAGCGCACAAATCATTTTATCGACTTACAAGATGAATGAGAAGGTTGACGTTCGCACGTTTGCCTTGATCTCACAGCTTCTGCTTCGATATGCTTTAGAAAAGAAATTAACATATCGATTTTAAAACATGACCATGAAATTAAAAATCAAAAATCAACAAAAACAGTGAAATTCTAGGCTGACTTGAGGAAGACTGGACAAGACTCGATAGACAGGAAAAAGTCTAATTAATGGTAGAAATTATTACAAATATCACGTTTTACGAGAAAATCTACCGAAATTTCGATAGAGTCTCCTCTGTAAAACGGACATCTCTCTACCAAAGGTAGAGCCAAACCTACATAGAAAACGCATTTCTAATAACCACAGACATTCACACTTGAATCAGGCTTCCAGAACTACATTTAGCCTCAACCGATATCATAATCCAACAAAACATCATAAAAAAAATTAAATTATTTATTTTTTCCCAAAATGCACATCACATAAATGATTATCCATAGTCGGAAAATCATCTCTCAATATAGGTTTAAAAATACAATTTCACAAACCAATATATATATATATAGAAACAACACTCACATATGTAAATATCCATATAATAGAAAAATACACATAATACTCAAAATCATACCTAATATATTATTAAAACCAACTAAAATTTATTGTTTAACTATATTTAACAAAAATTATATTTCTGCCCATATAATATACAAACTCATATAATACCCTATTAATACTAAAAATTCCTTGAAAAATCATGCAACATCTAAAAATCATTTTCCCTACATTAAACAACTTAATATAATTAAAAACATATAAATGACTTCTAATTTCTTCTAAAAATATAATTTAACCCAATGATTCACATTTGACATAAACTTAAAAACAATTATAAAGATAGTATAAAAATCATAAAAACCATAATTTAAGTTCTAAAATTAATAACATTTAATAATAATATTAATTATCAAAATTTCATAATTTTTTTTACAATAAATTTCGAAATTAATAAATAAAAATTTTTTTACCAAAATTCACCAAAATTTACAATTAACTCCATAAATTCTAAAATCCCAATTAAACATCAATACATTACAAATAATTAACATTAATTAACCTAATTACTACTTAGCCTCAATTAACACCCACTTAGCCAATTAATTATCAAATAAAAATCACATAAAATTCAAATAAAATTCTGAAAAATCACATAACTCACCAAATTTATCCAAAATCAAAAATCAACCTCCTAAAACACTAAAAAACCTCAATTAATTAAAAAATCTACCAAAAATAACCAACCAAATATTAAGTAATTTTAACAAAAAAATTTCTGCATAAGTAAAATAATCCACCAAAATTTCCCTAAAAATCAAAACTAACATTATCATCAACCATAACTACAACAAGCCCTAGGATCCACCGAAGACATCAAGGATTTGAGAGGAAAAAAAAAAGAAGAAATGAGGGCTGCTACTCACCAACCCGCTAGACAGAACAGAGGAAGGAGAAGAAGACCTACTACCATCGGAAAAATGGGAAAGATGGAGGCTGAGGGAGCAGCAGAGAGGCAGCAACTGGTAGAGGGATGAAGTTGGCAGGGGACTATCGTGTTAAGGAGGAAGGCTTGCTGTCTGACGAGGAAAGGAGAAGTGTTGCAACACAAGGAAGAAGAAAGGCAGCAGCAGCAGCAACCTAGGAGCTTCAGTTCATGGCGGAGATGGAGTCTCAGGTGGCGGAGGAAGCGGCACAGGGAGAGGAGGGGCAGTATGGATGGCGAGCAGGGGAAGGAAATAGTGAGGGTGAGGGATTTTTCAGTGAAGGCTGAAAATAGGTATATATATATATATATACACACACTTTATATTATAACCTTTTTAATATATATATATATATGTGTGTGTGTGTGTGTGTGTGTGTATAGATTTAATCCTATTTGTATGTACTATATATATATATACTCACATTGAATATATACACATATACATGTGTATATATATATATATATATATATATATATATAATATATATATATATATATATATACATATAGGTGTGTGTGTGTGTTTAGGGTTTATATCAAGTATAAGCTTATTAATATAGGGCATATACCTAACCAAAAATTATAATTATATCGAGTAATAAACCTTGACATATTGCTAACATAATTGTATCGATTAAATAGTTTAGATAAGTGACGTTTATATAAAATAAAAAATTTAAATTTAATTATTAATAGCTCAAATTCAAAAATTACTTCATTTAAATAAAAATATGGGATATTACAGTCTTCCCTCCTTATATGAATTCGTCCCCGAATTCAAGAAAAGAAAGAAAAAAAGAATTACAAGGCTTAAGAAGAAAAGAGATACGGGAAAGAAACTCGCATCTCAGCTTCAATTTCCCAAGTGTAATCTTCAGCAGAGTGATTACTCCATAGCACCTTCACCATCGATATCTCCTTAGTCCGCAACTGTCGGATTTGGCGATCTACAATTGCCACTAGGTACTCCTCATAAGTCAGATCGTCGCTAAGTTCTACGGCTTGAGGTTACAACACATGAGATGGATCAGGAACGTATTTCCTCAGCATGGACACATGAAATACAGGATGGATTCTCGACAATTCTGGTGGTAACACCAGCCTATATGCCACTTCGCCCACTCTAAACCGAATCTCAAACGGTCTAATGTATCTAGGAGCTAGCTTACCCTTCTTTTCAAATCTCATAACTCCTTTTATTTGAGACACCTTCAGGAACACCATGTCTCTAACCATAAAGGATACATCCTTCCTCCTACGGTTAGCGTAGCTCTTCTGTTTACTGAAGGTTATTTTCAATCTCTGCTATATAATGGGGACCTTCTCTGAAGTCACTTGCACCAACTCTGGTCCCGTTAACTACCTTTCACCAATCTCCCAACATAAAGGTGATTTACACTTCCTACCATACAGTACCTCATACGGAGCCATCTCAATGCTAGCATGATAGCTATTATTGTAAGCAAACTCAATCAATGGCAAGTGTGAATCCCACTGTCCTCCAAAGTCCATTACACACATCCTTCATATCTTCTAATGCCTGGATGGTCCTCTCTGATTAACCATCTGTTTGAGGATGGAAGGCCATATTGAAATCCAATCTGGTACCCAAGGCCTTGTGTAACTTTTGCTAAAAGACTAAGGTGAATGTGGCTCCTTTATCCGACACTATACTCACTGGTACTCCATGTAGACAAACAATCCTATTGACATAAAGTCTCGCCAATCTATCAGTAGAGTACACCTTCTTTATTGGTAGAAAGTGTGCTGACTTAGTTAGCCTATCAATAATCACCCAAATAGCGTTATAACCTCCTGTAGTCCGAGGTAGCCCAGTCACAAAGTCCATAGCTATCATGTCCCATTTCCATTTAGGAATTGGCATAGGCTGCAATAATCACGAGGGTCTCTGATGCTCACACTTCACTTGCTGACAAGTCAGACATCTAGAAACAAACTCTACAATGTCCCTCTTCATTCTATTCCACCAATATGTATCTTTCAAGTCATGATACATCTTGGTAGAACCTGGATGAACACTATAAGCAGAAAAATGTGCTTCTTCCATGATTTCCTTCCTTAAGTTGTCAACATTCGGCACACAAATCCTAGTGCCCAACCGTAATACACCTTCTCTGTCAATCACAAAGTCCCTTGACTGCCCTTATTGCACTTCATACATAACTCTCTACAACTGTGGGTCTCTACTCTGAGCTGCCTTAACTCAATCCAAGTATACCGATCGTACCTTGAATTGAGCTAAAAGGCACTTTCGGGTAACTTTCATCTGCAACCCTTAATCAATCAACCCATGTAACTCTTTGATAATGGGCCTCCTTTCTGTGCTGATGTGGGCAAGACTGCCTGTTGACTTCCTACTCAAGGCATTAGTAACAACATTCGCCTTGCCTGGATGGTATAAAATGGAACAATCATAATCCTTAAGAAGTTCCATCCATCTTCTTTGCCTCAAGTTCAAGTCCTTTTGCTGGAAGATATATTTCAAGCTCTTGTGATCAGTGTATATCTCACATGTCACCCCATACAAGTAATGCCTCTATATCTTTAGAGCAAACACAACAACTGCCATCTCCAAGTCATGAGTAGGATAGTTTTGCTCATGCTTCTTCAACTGCCTCGAAGCATAAGCAATCACTTGGCCATTTTGCATCAACACACAGCCCAATCCTACTCTGGAAGCATCACAATACATTGTATACCCTTCATTTCCATAAGGCAAAGTCAGAATTGGAGTTGACGTCAACAAGTCCTTCAATAACTGGAAGTGCTCTTCGCATCTGCTTGTCCACACAAACTTAGTACTCTTCTGGGTCAACCTTGTCAAAGGTACAGCAATTTTAGAGAAATCCTTCACAAATCTCCTATAATAGCCTGCTAGACCCAGGAAACTTCATACTTCTCTAACTGTAGTCGGCCTCGGCCACTCCGTAAGAGCTTCTATCTTATTAGGGTCCACTTGTATGCCATCCTTAGAAATCATATGGCCTAAAAATGCCACTTGATTCAACCAAAACTCACATTTCAAAACTTAGCGTACAACTTGCCCTCCCTTAAAGTCTGAAGCACCCTTCTTAGATGCATAGCATGCTCAGCTTCACTCTCAGAATAAACCAAGATATCATCAATGAAGACTATTACAAACCGGTCCAAGTATGGCCTGAACACCCGATTCATCAAGTCCATAAAGGCTGCTGGAGCATTAGTCAACCCAAAGGACATTACTAAGAACTCATAATGGCCATATCTCGTCTGAAATGCTGTCTTGGGCTTATCACCTCTTCTGATCCTCAATTGATGATACCCAGATCTCAAGTCTATTTTAAAGAAGCATGTAGCACCTTGAAGCTGATCAAACAAGTCATCAATCCTTGAAAGTGGATACTTGTTCTTAATGGTGACCTTGTTCAACTGCCTGTAATCAATACAGAGTCGAAGGCTACCATCCTTCTTCACAAACAACACCGGAGCACCCCAAGGCGATGTACTGGTCTTATGAAACCCTTATCAAGCAACTCGGCACACTACTTTTCACACTATATATATATATATATACACACACACACACATACACTTAATAGAAGAAAGAAATAAAAGAAATTGGTATGTATATGTGCTTTGTAAATAAACTACAAATATAAAATATAAATATAAGAAAAGATTAACCTAAATTTAAATAAATGCAATAAAAGAACTATTAGTAAAACTATAAATACTACTAATATTAAAATATGGTTTAAATAATTCTAAATATAATAAAACACAAAAATAAATAAATAAAATAAAATACCTAAGTAAAGAAAATATGTAAATATTACCTTGCTAAATTTAATGGTCTATAGCTTGACCTTACCTTGGCTAAATTAAGGTGTAAAGAGAGAGATTGACCGCTCTTGATCAATTTCTTCACCGATCAAATATGGCTTGAGATGACGGCCATTAACCTTGAAAATTTCCCTTTATCTTTAGCAATTTCTATTGCACCATAAGTATGAACTTTGACAACTTTAATAGGACTAGACCATTTAGACTTCAACTTTCCCAGAAATAATTTTAGTCTTGAATTATAAAGTAGAACGAGCTCTCCTTTATGAAATCCCTTCTTAGATAAATGCTTATCATGCCACAACTTGGTATAATCTTTATACAATTTTGCATTTTCATAAGCATTCATTCTTAATTCATCCAATTCATTAAGTTGAAGTAGCCTCTTGCGACCAGCCTTTTTCAGATCAAAATTCAAAGCCCTTGTTGCCTAATATGCCTTATGCTCTAGTTCAACGAGTAAGTGGCAAGACTTCCCATAAATCAATTGGTAAGGAGTAAGGCCAATTAGGGTTTTAAAGGTTGTTTTATATGCCCATAAAGGATCATCTAGCTTCAATGCCTAATTCTTCCTTGAAGAAGACACCATTTTCTCAAGAATCCACTTAATTTCTCTATTACTCACCTTTACTTGCCCACTTATATGTGGGTGATGTAGGGTGGCAACCTTGTGTGTTGCCCCATACTTCTTCAAAAGGGCCTCTATTACTTGATTGCAAAAGTGTGAACCTCCATCACTAATCAATGCTCTAGGAGTGCCAAACCTTCAAAAAATTATTTTCTTAAGCATCTTCTTAACAACCATTGCATCATTAGTAATGGTTGGTATTGCTTCCACCCATTTTGAGACATAGTCAACCATAACCAAAAAATACTTGTAACCTAAAGAACTAGGAAATGGACCCATGAAATCTATGCCCCAAACATCAAAAAGCTCAACTTTAAGAATTCATTTCAAAGGCATTATCATACCTCAAATTTGACTGTCCCCAAAAAGGTCCAATGATGTAATGAATCCTCAAGATAACTAGAGTTTGCTAGTTCATAACACCTGTGAAGTGTGCAACCTTAAAAAACCTAACCGCACCCCACCAATGTGCAAAATCGATCACTGAGCCATTAAGTTATGCTCCAACCTTATGAAATACAAATTATCAAAATAAAGAGAGGTTTATTTTAAGAAAAATCCTCTCATAATACTCAGCTCATTGGGCTAGTGCACATTTTGTTAGACTGGGACCCAACATTATGAAAAATTGAAATCAATTTGACAAAATAGACTTTGGAAACACATCTAGAAGGCCCTAAAACCTCTAAAAGTGGTCCTAGAATAGTCCAACACATATTGCTTAGAAGTGTGCGTAAATGCCCTTAGGTGTCATGTGCTAAAATTGAGGCTGAATTTGGCAAAACGGACTCTGAAAATGCATCCAAAAGGCCTAAAAACCTTATGAACCAACCCCATAATAGCATGCGTAAAACTTGGGAAGTGTGCATAAAGCGTCGAAGTATACCGTGACCATGTGCACTTGGTGTGGCCACATACAAAATCCTCGATATATGCACGTGAAAATGCCCTTACCCACCCTATTCTACCCAATTTTCCCTATAAATAGACCCCTTTATACCTATTTTAAAGGGGGGAGCAAGTGGAAACACACATACACTCAAAAAATTAGTCTGATCGAAGGCGCTAGAAACCCCTTTCCATATAGTTTTTGTTATCCCACAGCCTTTCCCTTATGTTGTTAGATCCCTTTTCAACCAAACCATGCCTCATTTTATCAAAGCATGCTTCAAAGGTATACCTTTTAGCATCATTCTATTGTCATTTTAAACCCAGAAATCTCTGTTGGGGACAATACTCGCTAAGTGACCTAATGTTGTCCCTTTCTCTTCCTGATTTTCTAAAACTCAGGTGGCGACTCCACAAAATCAAAAGCGTCTCGTCCCCCTGAGACCAATCATTTTTTCCTATTTAGTAAAGTTGCCAAGTCCCTCATAAATGAAAAGACCAGCACAATGTCCCACAAAAACATACTGTTATTAAAAAAGCCTGAAAGGTAAAATGCTTGCTCCCAATGGTGACTCCACTGGAGACTTCTAAGTAAGAGGGATCAACTAAAAAATAACTATTTCTTATTATGTAATACTCAATCGTATAGAGATCCTCACCATATAATTTTCACTACACATCACACTTGCACCACTTGTCCCTAAAAGCCTCGATAATACTAAATGACATTGCCACCATGATTCTACTTGAGTTATGAGGTGACAAAGATAAAATATTATCACCTTTAGTCTTTACTCGTGCATTCATCGAAGTCATATGACCAAAGTCCGTAACCTGAGTCCTTAAGGGGGGTGATTGAGTTATTAAAAGAATGCTTAACTCACTAACTGGAGTAAGTAACCCTAGTCATATGGGGGCATTCTCGCTACAAGGAACCCTTAGCCTTTCACCCTGGCTCAACTCATATAGATAAACCAATAGTAACATCCACTAGGATTCCACTAAGCTATGCATGATATCCTTGTCCTAACACCATCCATTTAACCTGATATTCATAAATGACATGACCCTCCTAGTGTCTATCATCAAATGATGCCGTAATGTCAATTTTCATAAAAAAATTTACGCTCGGGACCACGTGATTCTCATCTACTTTGTGTGAGCCTAAAGCATGAGGAATGATAATAATTATGTACCGCAGCTTGAATAGTCTATGCAAATTAACAAATAACGACATCCCTTAATAATAGAACCTACGAGATGTCATCCATTTATCCTTATCAGATCAAATGAATAGGTTAGGAACCCAACTAGATTATGGACCTTTATGTCAGCAAAATCAAACTATAAACTATCAATGATACTTTCATGACTCCCGGTAAACATATCGAATATTGATATAGGGGCAAGAACTCGGACTCCCTTTAATTAACCTTGGTCCTATGCATACAGGCATATACGGGCTCTGGATATCATTTGAAGCCTAACAATTGACCCTCACATTGACATCATGTGATTAATTCAAGCATATTTAAGTATTGTTCCTCAATTTACCCTTTGGTTCTGACCAACATAAATCAAAACAGCCTAATTCTGAGAGCGAAACCATAGTCCCCTAATGACTATAGGTCTAAAACCCACTTAGGAAAGAGACTGAATGACCTCGTGGAGAAATAAGGTTGGAAATAAGAGCTTACTTGTGATTTGTTTGTTCACTGTGCAGGAAAAACTAACTAGCTTTAATCATTTATACACCACATACATGTAGATAGCACGTATTAACCATTGTTTCTTATAAGAATCATCATTTTTCATCATAGGATTCTGCATCCACTCCATGCATACATGCTCATCCTTTTTTTTTATAGGTACAGATCATGCATCATTCATTTAACTAACCCTAATAAATGCACAAGAATACAACATTTAAACATGAGTAACCAATAAGATACCTCCTATCAGTAATTCAAGGACAAGCTAAAAGAGGGAATCTAAAAGTTTCTCACTAATGGCACTATAGCTAAAATCCTCCAAGCCTAAATCAAAGCCAAAAGTTCCCGAGATGGGAATAGCACACTACTGAATGAAGCCTCTACATCTATTCACCCTAGGACAGATAAGGCAAAGGGAATTCCTTACACTCTAATTCAAGTTGATGATGACAATGACTACTACTAAGATCTTAGGAATGCACCAAAAGCTGTAAAAATTACTAACATGACCAAGCCTAAATTGATAGGGAAGGTCAAACTATTAGCCAATAGGAAGGCTCAATTAGAATTTTCCTTCAAAGATAAGGGAACTCATGGCTCTAAAAGCTTAACTAACCTGGAATTGTTCAAAGATTAGCTGCTTCTAGAGGATTTTAAACTACCAAAATTTGCTAAGTTTGACATAACAGGGGATCCAAGGGTCCATTTAAGGCAATGTACCACCTTCATGGCTGCCACAAAGCTTATAGAATCATAGATTGTTCAATTCTTCTTTACATCATTAGAGGAAGGATCGAGGGCATGGTTCTTTAACCTTGAAGATGAAATCAAAAGAAACTAGCTACTACTAACTCAGAAGTTCATCAAGCAGTATAAATACAACACTCAGCTGGACATCACTCAAAGAGACCTTGAGACCACAAAGCAGAAACTGGGTGAAGCTTTCTCTGATTATGTCATAAGATGGCAGGGAAAGGCAGTAAAGATGAGAAACTGTCCTCCTGAGGATGAACAAATAGAGCTGATAATCAAAGGGGCACTACCATACTTCAAAAAATAGATGATCATTGCTCATTATCCTAACTTCAATGCTCTCCATTAGGCTGGGATTAGAATTTAGGATGAGGAACCTCAGTAAGCCAAAAACACTTTTCACTACAATACCCAACCAAACATCCAAAACACCTTCACCCAAGCCGAAAAAAAAACATGAACCAACCCAACACCCACATCTCACCATGTCATCAAACCACTAAGAAAATTCTCAAAATTTAACCTCCCACTATCCAAAGTATTCTAGAGACTTCAACAAAAGAACCTCCTACAAACACAAGAGCTTAGGCCTCTTTTAAACCAAAACTTGTTTTGCCACTTTCACCAGATGCCTAGTGTAGACGGTGAGGTTTAGCGCACGCCTAAGATTTTAGCAACCATGACATTATTTGGGCTTAGGGCCCTAAGGAACACACTACTATGTCACAAAGACATACAGTGGAGATAAGGAGTTTCCACCCAAGGTAATAACTAGGACAAATCAATTTAGTGGTACTTGATTCTCTAAAAGAAAGCTAGCACCACAATCAGGAGATTCTGGGAACATAATACTAACTTCTTTCAGTCTTGTGTTCATTTAAAAGTACTTTATGAATTACTATCTTGTTCTTTATTTACACACACTTTTATTAAACCCTAATTAAACATCCATCTAGCCCTAAAGCAAACTAGTCATAAAATTGCATATAAAAAATGCATATGAAGCGCATCGTCCCTAGGTCTAAACTATGTTAATTTTATTTTAAAGTTTAGTTAATTTTACATTTTTATTTACAAGTGACATGGACTAAAAGTGCCCCTACAAGTTAATAATTAAGCCTAAGTCTATTCATTTTAATTTAACTAAAGAAATGGGCCTATGGTCTACAAATTTTAAAGAAAGGAATTAATTAGTAGGCCTAACCTTGATTTCTTTTAAAAATGAACCTAAGTCTAAATTAACCTAAATGGGCCTAAATTGATTTTAAAATTAATTAAACCTAAAAATCAAATTAAAAGTCTATTTATTAAATGGATTAGAACCTAACGTGGGCTTGGGGCCTAAAACACATAAAATTCAACAAACAAGCCCAAAAACATAAAAAAAAAAAAATTAAAACAATCAAATAAAAAAGATTAAATATGCAATTAAATTATTTCTTCTAAAAAAACCTAATTTTAATTAACATGCAATCTAAATTAATCTACTTCCATTGATTTTAATTAGGGTTTGCCAAATTGAACCTAATTTACTAATTAATTTTTTAAGAACAAGAGAAAGCTAAACTTTTAATTATTTCCACTATCGGGGTTATTACAAAATCTACTAAAAGTAGTAAAGAAAATAAAATTAAAATTACAACCTTTAAGAAAATAAACTAAACAAATTCAAAACCTAAAAAAAAATAATAAAACAAACTAAATAGAGCAGGATAAAAATTAAATCAAGATCTTTAACTTTTGGCTTTTATTCATGGATTCTTTATGGGTTTCCTTGGTTCAATTATGTATTCATCACCATAAACATGAAACAAAAAGAATCAAAAAAAGAAAATAAGATTAGAATTAATGAGCAAAGAAAACAACATAATGAAAATTAAATTAAAAAACACATAAATAATAAAATGATATAAAAGAAAGAAATAATAAAAATAAAAAAGTAGAAGAGTAATGCTATGCAAATGCTATTTGAATGCCTCTCAAAATGAGATTTCACCATTTTAAGAAAATTGACTTTGCGCTTTCTTGATTTTTGGATTTTTAAAATTAAAAAAAAAAAGGTTTTTTTTTAAATCACAGTATCAGGTTAGGTCTCCTCTCTTTTTTTCTCAATCAACTTTTTTACGCAGTAGCCCCCCTTCTCTGCCAATCTTTTCTTTTTATATCCCGTTTCCAAGCCTAAGCTAACCATTTATATGCTCATAGGAGGAGTCATGTGATCACAGTAGCTCTGATCCCTTGCTTCCCAAAAACAAATAGGATAAGAATTTTAATTTCAAAAAAGAAGATTATACCCGTAAGAGATGCAACCTGGACCGAACCCTACTTCATCAATTTATTTATTAAAATAAATTAAATTTGGACCAATCACAATAAAAAAAGATTTTTACTAAAACTTTTTAGCATCTCGATATTGCAAAATGTCGATTGGCATTGTGTAATACTGATTGGCATTACACACATTTTTAAATATGCCCTTACAAAATTTAATTTTTTTACAATTAAACCCAAAAAATATTGCAATTTATTCCTTGAAATCGTAAAACTTAACACTAAAGGTCAATTTTTGACTAAATTTTCATCATAAAGGCTTTTGTCGCTTTCATGCACAAATGCATCCTAAAATTGGGTGCTTACAGTTGCCCCCCTTTGTTGCAATTTGCTTGACAAATTGCAGCAAAGTAATAGAAGCACACAATTTTAAAGGAAAGAATTAGGGTACTTAATTGTATCCTAATTGATGGATTGATGCTTAAATTGCTATGTAATTTTTAAGAAAGATGTTATATTTAGCATGTTTCACTATATTTCCTGTAGAACGTCTATTGAGATATATGCAATTGAGTTTTGATATATTCCCTGTGGGATGTTTAGCATTTCATGATTTGAGAATATGTTATAACTCCTGTGGAATGTCTAGCAATAATACGACAACTATTGTGTAGTGTCTGGTGAACTGCACTATATTCCCTTTAGGACATCTAATGACAATGGATTTCGTTATATTTCCTGTGAGATGTATAATGAAATATATGTAATGATTCTCACTATATTCCCTATGGGACATTTAGCAATTTATTATTTGAGAACATGTTATAGCTCCTACGGAACGTCTAGCAATAATACCATAACTATTGTATAGTGTCTGGTGAACTGCACTATATTCCCTTTGGGATGTCTAGTCACAATGGATTTCGTTATATTCCTTGTGAGACGTTTAGAAAAATATATGCAATTATTCTCGCTATATTCCCTATGGGACATTTAGCGAGATATATATAAATGAATTCCACTATATTCCCTGTGGGACATTTTTAGCGGTTCATGATTTGAGAACATGCTATAGCTCCTGTGGAACGTCTAGTAATAATACCATAACTATTGTGTAGTGTCTGGTAAATCAAAAGATTTGAAAATTCATGTTGTAATTGCTTTATAGCTTATAACATATTGCATTTGAAATTGTGTAGCAATAATACCATATAACACTATTGAGCAGTGCATAACGAAATAATTTGAAATTTCTATTACAAATACTGTATAGCATATAATAAAACAGATTTAAAATCCTTGACAAAAATGATGATGCATGTAAAATGAAAAGATCAAATTTTGTAATTATATTTTGTATTCTGTACTTGACAAAGGATTCAAAATTTTAATACAGACTAACTATGTAATTAATAATTTTATGAATTATTAATTAATGATATGAATTTCATTAGTTAATTATGAATGGACCAAATTGTAAGAGAGAAATTTGGACTTGAATGCAAGCAAGTTTTGGTGGATCAAAATGGATATTTTCCATCCTATATACTTCAATTTTGTAGGTCACGTTCCATTTCTCATTTTATCTTCATTTTCTTTTCCTTTTATTTTCTCTTTGCATTGATTTTTCTTTCTTTGATTACTTGATCATCTAACGTTCGATTTGCAATCTGTCATATCCTATGGCAGCCTTGCAATACAGGCCACATAAGGGAGCAAAAATTCCAGCAAATCTGATTATTTTGTCTCCCCATTTTCCTTAAAATAGTCTTGGACTTCGAGAAGGCTCTACCATCCTCCCTCTGACTTATCAACATCTCCACAGGCATACGAATGTAGGTTATGATCTAATATTTCTCATTTCTATTTATTTTTTATTGGGTTCATCCTAATGTGGAAGAATCAGAAAAATGTTCTCCTTCATCTCTAGTTGAGGGATTAAGACATCTGCCCACTGCTGCTCCTTGTCAGATTGCTCAAAAGGTAAGGTGTCTCCTCCTTATACTGCTAGGCATAACTCTTTTCTATGAGATTGGTCACGAGGTCAGCATTGCTTTACTCGGCCCCTTTCATGACTTAGATCGAGTTATTACCTTTGATTAGGGATCTACTGCATTAGCCTATCTTTACTACAGACTGGATACCGTCTGTAGAGGTATTGTCATTATGTGTGGCTTTTGGCATGTCTTGCATGTACATTCTCTTTTTTTCATGATTTATTGATTTATTTTTTCCTTTTCCAAATTTGGAGTATAGAGATCAGGCTGATCCATTGTTTCGATGATAGCAACTCTGACAGGAGTCTCCCTTTGATGCAAAGTTGGGGTTCTTCCCATATGGCTAGTGTTAGAAATATTCTTCAGACCTATCATGATCAGATAAACTCCATTGAGTGGCACCTGGTAAGAAAACAAAATCATTAGTATTTTATAATGCAAGTTAAACTTAGTTAACATAATTTGTAGATTAATTCTAATTGGTGGGAGGGAGCTGATGACGTCCAAAGATATGATTTTATGGTTGGATCAGTATGTCTTAAGTCCATGAGGATTTTACTCCCTAGATATGGTTGTAAGATATGGTATCTAGGGGAATGAGTATATCATTGGTCTTATGGACCTTCAAGACATCGTGTTCCTTTTGATATCCCTCCTTCGATGTTACATAGCTCGCACTTGACAAGTTCAAAACTAAGAGAGGTGCTATAGGGATATGCTATCTCAACTTTACTTGAGTGATCTTGCCATTACCAGCAATTCATTCATGAGAACCTCCTGGAGCAGATTCCTACTGACCATGTTGAGGTAACTTCTGATCATTTCATTTATTCTTTTAGAACCCATAAATTACTCATTTTTTTCATAGTTTGAGGAGATTGGTTCCCCTGCCACCTAGGTGATGGGGGAAGAGACTGAGATTGCTCTTTATACTGAGAGATCTGAGCCTAGACCTAGTCATACACACTATACTCAGTATGTTGGGACTAGTCATGAGGTGGCTTTTATTAGTGCTATCCTTGGCGATGTCTCTCTTTTGGACAAGTTTATGCTTTATTAGGCTCCTGTTATTCAGACTCCGGTTGAGCAGTATATGCACTTTAATGATGCTCAACTTCCTAGCTTTTCTCTGGCAGATAGTTCTCATATGAGTCTATCTGACTTATTTCCTACATGATCTATACACTAGACATAAATGTTAATAGAAAATTTTACAAAACAAGTTCCCTGGACACAGGTAGAGTATTTGCATGGTCTAGCCTCGTCTCAGAGGTTATTTATTATACAGGTCACAAATAGTTGGTGAGTAAGAATATACACTAAAAAATGCAAAGTGTATGCATGTTATGCATAAAATGCATATGATATGACATGACATTTCCCATATATGCAGAGTTATTCCAGTCGTCTAGAGCATGAGAAAGAGATGCTTCGTCGGCAGCTTATAGACTTGGGCATTAATCCTTATAATGTTGGGACTTCATCTACTAGACCTTTAGATACTTATCAGCAGGATGATCTAACTAGAGCATAGAGGCCTTAGCCTGATTCAGGAGCTCATGATGACTAATTATGACTATTTTTTTTCTAACTCTCAGTGTGCTTGTATCTGACTATTTCTATAGTACTGTTACTTTCTAGATTTTGCCCTATTCTGAGTACTGTTATAACTGGTAGCTATTTTTTAGTAAACTTCTTCCATTAAAATCCTTTTAATAATGGATAATACTAAATAATCAAACTAATTAAATAAAAAGATAAATAATGAATATTATCCCTTTAATAATTATTTATTTATACTTATCTCTTTTAGATTCCACCTTATCCATATTCCTTAAGCAAATAGAATCCTTTTCTCATATAGACTCATTTTATATAAAGAACACACAAGGGCACCATTCCTCATTCTCTACATTTTCAATCATGACTCATGCATCTCTTTAATTGATGAAGAGATTCCTTAAGAGCCTTTATGGAAATAATTAGAACAACTTTCTCCCTCTTCATTGCAAGTCACTAAAATCCCTTCAGCATTTGAATATCAACAACAACATTTTGCATGCTACTGCAACTTTTTAGGGTGCCAAGGACCATGTGTTCAAATTCAATGGGCAAGAGTTTTGCCCAATGATTGAAGAATTTGCTACTATCTTGGGGTGCTCATTAGACTCAACTGCCATGATTGCTCTTCCTGATCTGACCATGTAGTTTCCTGATAAGCTAGTAGCATTCTTTAATTTTTCCCCAGATGATATCTATTTGTATGCTCATAACCCTGGTACCATCGATTTATCTTCTCTAATTACTATCTATGAAACTAAAGATAAGAACAGTGCTGCTTCAACCAGAATCATTATTTTTTTCTTTATGCATAGTTTTTGCTAGTTTCATCTCATGAAAATGCTAACACACAGATTGTGAGTATTTTAGAGCAGGTACAAGCTAGAGTTGATCCTATGCCCATTATTCTTGATGAAACTATCATAGGATTGGACAACTTCATAACTCAGAATCATCTTTTAGGCAGTTTACTTCTCCTTCAGGTGTGTAACCAGAATCCTTTATTATTTTCTTTCTCTTTTATATGCCTTAAATTTTGCCTAAGCTACCCTTTTAGGTTTTCAAGTTAATGGGCTCCTTTTTTTTTAGATCTAGATATAAGAAAAGCTGAGTTTGCTTATCGTTCCTGCCAGACTTATCAACCTCTTCGGCTATAATCTCGTCCATTGAAGATGAAGGATAAGTTTACTATAGACTAATGGGTTGACTAGTTAAGGGGCATTACAGATGCTGATATCACATGGGTCTACCCTTGGTGGAAATTGAAGTTTATGACCATTGAGCTATATGATCATAATGTTCCTATTCCTGGGCTACGTTTCTCTACCTTTTTCTCCCTTTCACATCTTTACTATCAGTATGGTCATGCATAGTTCATTGTCACTGTTCTTACTGACTTTAAGGGCTTCCCTTTAAGACAAGACTTTTTGGATAAGGTTAGGAGCTTATGGCCTCGTAGGAACTTCGAGCGAAACATGCATTTGAATGCCAATGTGACTATAGATGATAACTATAAAGCTTGGGTTATAATGCAAACTATAGAGCCACATAGATTTGCTAAGTACAAAAGGACTCAAATGTTGCAAGATGAATAACAAAAGAAAAAACCAAGACATATTTAGAGTAGTGATCTCAAAGATCTGGTTTTTTAGGCTTTTCATGCTTTATTTTTTCCTTTAATTACTTATGCCTTATAATAAAGATAGGACATGCAATAGTCAAACAAAAATTTCATTTCAATTTGCTTCATTAATTAGGGCCAAAATGAGTACATTTATTATATCACATGATATAACTCTTGTTATCAACTTGTCCTTTTAGATTTTCTAACTGAATATTTTCTCTCACTTTTATTTCCCTAATTTCTGCCTGATCAACCCTTTATTTTCTAATTAGTAGGATCACCTCTTTTCTTTTATTCTTTAATTTTTGCCTGCCAACCCTTTGTGGGTTTTCTGAATAGCAAGAATGTCCTAATTTTTACCTGACTAACCTTTTCAAGTTTTCTATCCAGCAAAATTTTATTTCTTTTATACTATTATTATTTTCTCCTTTTTTAAATATAGCATTTCTTGAGATGATCCAAGTTGATTGGCTCAGTAAACTCATTCCCTTTAGGATCTAATATTTTTGTAGCTCCCTTAAGTAGAATCGACTTAACTAAATACAGTCCTTCCCAATTTAGTATGAACTCTCCTCTCGGATCAAATAATATTGCTCTAGACTATTTTAACACCATGTCCCCAACCTTTATCTTTCCAGGCTTAACCTTCTTGTTAAATGATCTTGTTATCCTTCTCTTATATATCTAAGTATAAAACAAAGTATTCATCCTATTTTCGTCCAAAGATGCCAAATGATCATATCTCTTTCGTGCCCATTCATTCTCAGGTATTTTAGCTTCCATAACCACTCTCAAAGATTTGATCTCAGTTTCTATAGGCAAAATTGTTTCACAACTATACACTAAAGAGAATGGTGTTTGGCTCGTGGCAGTTCTAGCTGTAGTCCTATACCCCCATAAAGCAAAAGGAAGAAACTCAAACGAATCCTTGTAAGTTTTGACCATTTTAGAGAGAACCTTCTTAACATTTTTATTATTCACTTCTATTGCTCCATTAGCCTAAGGGCAATAAGATGAAGACTTATGATGTTCAATCCCATACTTCTATAATAACTCTACCATTTCTACTTGAAATTGGACACCATTATCTATCACAACATGGTGTGGGATCCTATACCTACAAATAAGACTCTTCTCAATAAATCGTGCCATTTGTTTCGCTTTTAAAGTGTTGAAGGACTCAGCCTCTACCCATCTGAAAAAGTAATCTATTACCACAACTATATACTTATGCCCATTGGATGATGTCGACCTTATTTCTCCTATAATATCAATCCCCCACATTGCAAAAGGCCAAGGAGATGATAAACTATTTAGCACTGTAGGAGGAAGATGGTTAAGATTCCTATAAATCTAGCACTTATGGCACTATCTTTTTATTCTGATGCAATCTTTTTCCAAACTCATCCAATAATACCCCTATCTGATTATCTTCTTAGCCAAGATCATTCCATTTATATGAGAACCGCAAGCTCTTGTATAAATCTCTTCCATCACCTCTTCAATTTCATCTTTCTTGAGACATCTGAGCTGTATTCCATTCAGCATTCTTTTATATAATACTTTTTTTACTCGCATAATTATGTGCTAGAACATAAAGAGTATATTTCTCTTTTGAAGTCGCTCCATCTGGATACTTTCCTTTCTCAATAAACCTCTGAATGTCATAAAACCATGGCTTCTCTTCATGCGCTATTTTGGATATCCATAGTTTGCTCTCCCCCATAACATGGAGCTCTTGATTTTATAATTACCAAAGGCTTCATAGTCAATCTAGTCACATTATCGTCTCTTGACAAATGGATGAAAAGACATTTAGTGAAGTTCCTTATTAAAGTTTTTAAATAGCAGATATAAGGCTTCAGCTTTTCCTTTTTCACCTCCCATTCTCCATTAGCCCGACTGACGACCAACATCAAATCCCCATATACTAATAACTCTTTTGCTCTAGCTGCTATTGCTGCCTCCACTCCATGAATGCATGCCTCATACTCAGCTATATTATTTGTTACTTTGAAATCTAACTTCTTAGCCATTGGTATGGTTCTCCTTCTAGCGTAATAAGAATTATTCCTAATCCGACTCTTTTGTTGTTTACAACCCCATCAAAATAAAGATTCTACTCTCGATGCTCTATGACTGCTAAGTTCTCATCTGGAAACTCTAAATTCCACAGTTCATCACCTTCTACTGCATTCTGAGCTAGGAATTATGCTACTACCCTTCCTTTGATAACCTTTATGGCAATGTACTCTATATCAAATTTAGTTAGGAGTACAAGCCATCGAGACATTTTTCTAGTTAAATTATATGCTTGAAATAGATTTCTTAAAGGCTCTATCTTTGAAATAGCCTGAACTTTATAGGACTGAAAGTAATGCCTCGGTTTTCTTGTTGCCTAGATCATTATTAGACATGTCTTCTCTACTAAATCATACTTTTTCTCATATGGCTGAAACTTCTTATTAAGATAATAGACCACATGTTCTACTCCATCCAGTCCTTTGTGTGCTAGCATTGCCCCCATTGCATTTTCCTCTAGAGCCAAGTATAAGATCAATGACTTACTTTGCCTTGGCAGGTTGGCAAGATATTCCTTAATCCTATCAAAAGCCTTCTGACAATCGTCGTTCCACTTCACAAGTTGATCTTTCCATAAAAGCTTGAAGATAGGGTTATAAATATTAGTAAGCTTTGCAATGAACCTACTAATATACTACAACCTGCTAATGAATCATCTTACTTCTTTCTCTATGTTTAGCACCTGCATTTCCTAGATAGCTTTTACTTTATCTAGATCTACTTCAATTCCTTTGCTACCTGAAGTAACCCCAAAAATGCATTTTTTTAGGTTAAGCCTCAAATTGTACCTCTCAATTCGAGCCAAGAACTTATCTAGAGCTTCAAAGTGTCGCTCTCTTGCCTCTGACATGACCATCATGTCATCTACATATACTTCTACTTCTTTATGCATCATGTTATGGAAAAGAGCAGTAGCTACCCTTTGATACGTTGCACCTACATTCTTCAATCCAAAAGCCATAACCTTATAACAATACATCCCCCATTCTGTAATGAAAGTTGTTTTGATCTTGTCCATGACTACCATCATTATCTAAGTATATACTAAAAACCCATCCATAAAAGAATACATCACACTCGACGCTGTAATGTCCACTATCACATCAATGTGAGGTAAAAAAAACATTTTTTTGCATGCTTTGTTTAAATCCCTGAAATCCACACACATACATACTTTACCGTCTTTCTTAGGTACTAGTACTATGTTTGCCAACCATTGAGGATAATCTACCAATTCTAGAAAATTAGCCTGGATTTTTTTAGTAATTTCTTCTTTTATCTTTTCAGTCCACTTTGGTCTTAGCCTACGTAGTTTCTGTTTAATAGGTTTAATTTATGGATAAGTTGGGATGTGATGTTCCACAATTTCCCTATCTAAACCCAGCATATCTTCATAAGTCCAAGCAAATACTACCTTTCTTTTTGTTAATATTCTCCCAAAATTTTTCTTCTCTTCAAGAGTTACATCATATGATATAAAAATGTTCTTAGGATTATCATTTGTGCCCATGTTTAATGAATTTAATTGAATGGAATAAATGTCTAACATGCACATATGATCACTATTAAAATGCACAGAACCATCAAAATGGGCATCACACAAGTAAGCCAAACTAGAATTCATATCATTGACCATGGACAAAATAAAGTCTTCATCCTCATAAAGGCCAGATGTTATTACATTAGTTTCATTTTAAAAAAATCACTAAAATTATTACTAACGATAGTAGCTAAATCCTGGGGTGGCTCCTCTTCAAGTGGTAGATGCAACAACTCTTTAACAACAGTATCACCCATCCTCTCAGCTACCCGCTTCATCACTTCCTCTTTGTTATCCTCTACCAAGTTCTCCATAATTTGCTCCTTAAAGATCTCAAACCTAAGAATGTCTTTTCTAATAACATTGACAAATTCCTTAGCACCCAGATAGTACTTACCTTCCCCTAACTTAATAAAATTCTCACTCATCGACCTGATTCTCCATAAGGGCTTATTTACCTTGGCCTTTCCCTTCTTCCTTCCTCTTTTGCTACTAGGTTCTATCTCAATGTACCCTAATCCCTTAGTGTTTCCATGACTTTTGAATTCTGAGGTTTAGGGCTTCCTTTCTTATTCTTTCCCAGCCCCAGTCCAAGTTGATAATTTATAATCTCCATCATCCTCATAAATCTTAGATCTATCATAGTTCCATCAAATATTCTAGCAACTTGGAAACTAGGGGGAACATATACTTATTTCTGTTTATCTTGTATGGCTACCACAGCTACACTGGTTCCAGCTTTTATAGTCATAACCTCTCCTTCATGAGGGAATTTTATCTTCTAGTGCAAAATTGAGGGTACCCCTCCTAAAGCATGGAACCATGGCCTTCCCAAAAGTAAGGCATATGTGACAGGGATGACTAATACAGTGAACTCAATAGTTAACTCTACAAGTCCTATTTTAACTAGAGTTTGGAATGCGCCCTCCACACTCCGAGCGCTATCATCATAAGCTCTGATTATAAGATTTGAACCTTTTAAATCATCAGCTTTCAAACCCCAATTAGATAGGATTTTTAATAAACACATTGTAAGCACCCAATTTTGGGATGCAATTGTGCACAATTGTGACGTAAGCCTCTATGATGAAATTTATTCAAAAATTGAACTTGGTTGTCGATTTTCTGGACATTAGGGACTAAATTGCAACACTTTTTTAGGATTTGATTACAAGAAAGTCAATTTTTCAGGGGTCTTTTGGTAATTAAAAGTTAAAAAAAAGGTTGGCATTTAATGCCGATTGGCATTGCACAATTCTGACTCGTAAAATCCCCTTTTTTTCAATTTTTTATGTATTTTTATCGATTTTTTTAGTGTTTTGAATGGTTGAAAATTCAATTTGATCTTTATTATTATCTGATAAGGTTTTTAAACACATAAGTTTTTGAAATAAAAAATAAACGCTATCATCAGATGAGTCTGTTCCTCCAAAGGAGGAAGTCAGTACGCAGGCAGACTCTGCATAAAAGCAGAGTCTGCAAGCATGCGTGAGGGGCTTTTTTTTACACAAATAGAGGGAGAGACCGAGAGACACACACAAACTAAAAAAGATGAGAGAAGAAAAAAAGAGACTGTGAAAGAGAGAAGAGAATTATGCAATTAAATCCCAATCCAGAATTAAATCAACAACTGAGTCAATTTTAATGGTGAAAATCCTAGTTTGAGGGGCTATCTCAAAGCATATGCACAACATTCCCTTTTTTTCTTTTCTTCTTATTTTTTTATTTTATTTTGTTATTATTTTCTTATTCAATTTCATTACTAATCTAATTTTTTGTGTTTTTTTCTTTTGACCGATTATAGATTAAGTAGGATACTGCTTGTGTTCAAATGAACAGAAGATCCATGGAATGCCATGGAACAATCTGTATTGTTTTCCAGTAGATATTAGGGTTTTAATTTTCATTTTACCTTTATGTGTTCTGTGCAATTATTCATGGGTGTATAATTTTTTAATTTTAATTTTTTGTAGTAGTTTGTAATAGCCCCAATAGTGGGAATAGTAAAAGATTTAATTTTCTGCATTTAAAATCAATTAGTAATTAGGTTCAATTGGGTAAAAATTAATTAAAATTAATGGTGGCTTTAGTTAATTAGGGTTTGTATGCAATTAAATTAGGTTTTTTTAAAAATCATATGGAAATGTGTTTTGATTTGATTTTGCTATGTTTTTTTTAATGTTTTTGGGCCCCAAGCCCACGTTTATGTCTAACCCACGTTTATGTCTAACCCACTTAATAAATAGGCTTAAAAATGATTTAGGACTTTAAATAATTAAAATCAATTTAGACCCATTAGGTTAATTAGATTTTAGGCCCACTTAGTTAATTAAAAACTTGTTTAGACTTAGGTCAACCCACTTAAATTCATTTCTTTTAAAATAACTAGACCTAGGCCCACATTTCACTTAAAATAAAATCAAGTTAGACTTAGGCCCATTAATTTAACTTTCCTTTAAAATTGAATAGACTTAAGCCCATATCTTAGATAGACTAAAATAAATATATCTAGACTCACTAATTAATAAAATGTAGGCCCACCTTTAAGTCCATTTCACTTGTAAATAAAATATATAGATTTAGCTAACTTATAAAATAAAATTAACATAGTTTAGACATAGGGACATTACCTTTTTGATGCATATTTACTTGTGATTTTATTAACTTATTGCCTTTTGGGTTAAATGGATGTAATTAGGGTTTAATAAAATTTCACATAATTAGAGGATGAAATAATCATTTATAAAATTATTCTAAATGAACACGAGACTAAAAGAAGTTAGTATTCCGTACCCAGAATCTTCTGATTGTGGTATTAGCTTTTTTTTAGAGAATCGAGTACCACCTTTCGATTTGTCCCAGTTATTACCCTGGGTGGCGACTCCTCATCTCCATGCCATATCTTTGTGATAGTGGTTAGTGTGTTCTCTAAGGTCCTAAGCCTAAATAGTGTCGCGGTTGCTAAAATCTTGAACGTGTGCTAAACCCCGCTGTTTACACACATGTTAATAGTAGAACCATCATCTATCATTCCAAAATTGGTTCTCTTTCCCTTTACTTCAGCTGGGATAAATAGCACCTTGTTATGATTTCTGCCTTCCAAAGGCAAATCATCATCCGAGAATGTTACCAAGCCATGCTTCTTTTTTGTGACCTTTGCTACTATAGCCACATGTGTAGCTGCTGTTTTGATACTCATATTTGATAAAGCCTTAACAAAAGCTCTATGGTGCCTGCCTAAATGCATCAATAATTCCTAAATGCTCACATTCGCCTTAGCTTTCTTTAGCTGCTCTAAGATTAGGTCTTATTTTTGCCCTTCCTCTACTTTTACATCCTTCGTGTCTTCTCTTTCTATAGCTCTCTCAATTTTCTTTTCTACTACCTTATAATTCTTTCCACTTCTATTGACGTGGTTCATATTAGGATTATCACTTCATACATCAAGACCACTAAGGCTCTCTTCATCAAAGTCATACCAAATGTCAGTAACCCCAATAATTAGATCCCTCTTTCCATCTTTCCATACTTACATGGTGCATATTTCTTTCCCTTTCAGCTCCTCCATGTTAAGTTTGCCCAAATGTTGGCTCAGTAACTCTTCAACTCCCTCTTGAGACTATTCAAAAGTAAAAGATCCATTATTCTTTCCTTTTACATCATCATCTTCGAACTCTTCACCCCATCCTCAGGGCGTAATCTCCTCTACTTGTATATCACCTAATGCATGCTTAGAGTAAAATACTCTATAGTCGAACTTGCTTTAAGGTTATCCCAATAAACCTTTAACCCCTCTCAATGGCTGCTTAAGAGTTTCATATTCTCTCTCTTCTTCCATCAGCTAGTTATCAAACTCATCACCCCATGCTGAGGGCACAATTGATTCAAAAGGAATATCAGCATAGGGTGACTTTGAATAGAACACCTTAAAGTCAAATTCGCCTGAGGGTTGCCCCAATAAATTCTCTACTCCTCTAGAGGCATCAGGAGATTTCTCTCTATTTGTAAGGTTCAAGTTTTCAAAGGAGTCCAGTACTTCCTCTTTGCTAACTCCTGAGTTGATCATCATGGTGGCTGGTGGTGGAACATTTCAGCAGTCTGGGAAAGGGTTATTTTTAGTATTTGGGTTAGAATTGGACTTTTTGGGGTCTGTGATTTTTCTAGAGTTTATCAAGTTTTGGATTTCATGTTTTAAGCGGATACAGGTGTCTATGGAGTGGCCAGCTACTTGGTGAAATTTCCAGTAATTGTTTAGGTCGTAGCCTAAAACATTTAGGTTTGGTGGTTTAATAAAGGTTAAGGGTCTAAGCAGGCCTTTTTGGATCAAACCGTCTAGGACTTTGAAAAATGGTTGGTTAAAATTAAAGAATCTCCTAGGCTGTTGAACTACATGCACCTCCACAATTTATATAGTACTTCCCTATTGTGTGCCCCCTAGTTGGGTAATTTCGGGTTCTTGTACTACTAAAACTTTTCTTCTTCTCACTCTTAATCTCTTTAGCTTGTAAACCATTATCATACAGGTCTATAAATGTTTTAGGATTCATCATTTATAATCTCTCGATCAAATTAGGTGACACATTACGGACTATCATCTTAATCTAATCTTTCTTAGCCAACTTATTTTTCATTAATCCTGCCTTGTTCATAAATCTGGTCAAGAAATCAGAAAAGGATTCATTTGATTTTTTTTTAGTCAATTCCAAATCCCCGATGGACACTTCCAATCTAGTGTTATAATCATATTGTTTCAAAAAAGTAGTACATAGTTCTTTCCAGTCAACCCTAATAGACTTTTCTAACCCACGATACTAGTTTACAACCATTCCCTCTAAAGACAGTACAAATAACCTAGTGATCACTACTAATGGGGCCTAACTAGTGCTCATAGTTATTATGTACTGATTGAGATGAAGCCTAGGATCTCCAATTCCATCAAACTTTTGCAGCTGAGGCATTTGAACTTCTTAAGTAGCTTATTAGCCTCCATTAGCAACATATCATCAAAGTCAAATGAATATCCCATGCCTTGTCCTCTAATTAGCTCTTCCATCTTGGACATTTTCTAGGTCAGTGCTTGCATCTGCTTGGATTCATGGTCTTGTACCAGTTCAAGTGATTCTCTCTTTGTCGTTTCTATCATGTAGTTCCTAACATCCTCAAGCTTCACATCAACAACATATGGGTTTTTAGCAACAGGTTGCCCCTAGCATTATTGCAGCAGGTGGAGCATCTGCAGTAAGTGGGATAGCCACAACAATAGGTGGTTGCTCAATTGCAAGTGGTGATATGACAACAACAATAGGTTGCATCAATCTAAAGCCTATCTTAGTTCATCTTCCATCATAGCCCTCATGTCATCCATCAGAGCTCCCTTAATGTCTTCTAAAGTCCAGTTCCCTCTTTGTTGTTATTCCATTTTTATATGCTCAATTGGATTTGGTTAAGCTTCCAAGTAAAGTGGATTAATAGGACTCTTCTCTAGTCTGTGAAGGATCTCTTTTGTTATAGCTTTAGGACTTAAATCTGTTCTTCTTAGTCTGCTACCTTTCTGTCTCCAAATACAAGATGACCCAGATGAATCTATGATGGCTACAAAACAAAGTTTTAGTATGATGAATGATGCATGATGCACATGCCATGCAATAAGTAGCAAATAGCAAGTATTAATCAAGTGTACAACATTCATCCTTCCAACCTTATTCCTCCCACACATGTGTTCAATGTGAGTCTTTATTCTTAGAATTTTTAGTTTTGGCCTTTATATTAATAAGGGATATCAAGAACCAACGTGCATGCCAAATTTCTCTTAAAGCAATAAAAGCATGGAAATGGTATTTTTAGGTATAAAGGTCTAGCCTAATCTTTTACTAGCCCAGATGGGCTCTTTAAAGTATAGACTTGAGCTTTTATAGATAGAAATACCTCATGGCAACATACACAAGCAATTTGGGTAATTCTAGGGGAAGTAACTAAGCCATTATATGTGGTTAGGGTTCGGTGAAAAGTCAAAGTTCCCTTAGCAAGATGCCCTCCTTTGAGACTTGAGTTACATGCCAAGGTCAACGAGGCCTAGCATCCTTTGCAAACTTAAAAGAAGACTACCCCCCCTTAGGACTTGGGTTATAGACTCTAGTCAGATGAGCCCGATAATCTCTCTTGAACCGAGTTAAGGCTAAGAGTAATGGTTAGCCAATTTACAACTCCATAAAGCTAGTGGAATCATGGAATTATAAACCAATGTCATCGGTTAATAAGGACATGTAGAATGAATGCAAGAATAAAATAATAATTAATAAAATAATTCTAAAGAACACAAGTAGAATCAGTATCTCTTATCCTTAATGGAGTCACCACTATAGATGGCGTGGTTTAGCGTATGCCTATATGTTGGGTTTCAAGATTCCATACGCAGCGAAAAAATAAAATTTGAATCACAAACTCGAATCTAGAGCTAAGTAATTCAATTAATTGATTAAATCTAAGGTTTTCATTTTCTTACCACAAATGCAGAAGAGGCAAGAAATCTGGAAGGAAGAGAGGAGGTTCACCCCGATGACACCCTACCTTAAGCTTTTAATTTAGCAATTCGAATTTGAGACATCTCCAAAAGAATCCGCCCTCTACAAGTGTCCACACGAACAACCCTTGATTTTGAAAATGAATATTTATGTGCTAGCATCTTCTCTTGATTTCTCATAAATTAAGAATTAAAAAGAACTCTGTGTTTTGTTTTTTAAAAGAGAGAAAATGAATTTTATGGTAGAATAATGAGAGTGTATAAAACCCTAGAGAATATAACATATTTATAGACATTTAAATTAGGGTTTCACTTACCAAACAACCTTTTGGTAATTTCTTACTTACTCTTATTCTGATTTTATTTAAAATTCAATAAAAAAATATTCTATTTATTTAAGATAACATTTACCTTAAATAAATAAATAAATATTTTATTTATTTATTTATTTCCACAGAGCTTATTTAAGCTTGTTAAACTCATAGTTGTTTTGGGCTTGTTAAAAGTGTGTGAACTTATAGGTTCACATAACATTGGCAATGGGCCTTAAATCTCTATTTAGGCCTACAAGTCATAAGTGGCCTCTAGCAAGACATTATGACTACCCAAGTCATGTGAAGTCAATAATCTGACATAACGTAATATATAGTGAATATTCTAGTCCTTTTGTCACATGATATCTTAATTGAATATAAGGAATAGATTATGTCATCCTCATATAATTTAACCATATAATTTCCTGATTCCAAGTAGACTGAAAATGATAACTCTTTATCAATTTAATTTAGCATGGCCATACATTTTTCTCAGTCTATCTTATCAAGGGGCTCATAGATATCTTACTCATATTATGAGAGACAAATTCCTTCTCAATCACTCATATTTCTCACATAACTCATTTTATACCCAACAATAACCTATTTTATCATCCAGTTAAAGATAATGTAAGATTATGTCAAAATATAAAATCGTTATGTAGAAATTCATATGATTTCAAGGTCATAGGTCTAAGCTAATATTACTGTGATTAGAATTACTTATGATAATTTTCTATGTAGTATTCTCATGATGGGTCAATCTAGCACTTTATTTCTCAAATAAGTACCTATGAGATATCTCATATTCATGATTAGTAAAACATAATCATCAATCAATACCATACTATTATGACTAGGGATAATTTGAATAGAACTCATATTTAATTTAAGGGTTTTACTATTAAGTCACATACTTGATGACCATAATAAGAATTGACTATTTAAGTAATTATCATAACACAAAATGATAATAAAAATGCCTTTTTATTAAATAAAATGATAAAGTCAAAACATGGTCATACATGATTGACCTAGTGCATATCACAAACACCAAGATTTTAGCAATCGTGACACTATTTGGGCTCAAGGCCCTAGGGAACACACTACTATGTCACAAAGACATAGCGTGGAGATGAGGAGTCACCACCCAAGGTAATAACTGGGAAAAATCATTTTGGTGGTACTCAATTCTCTAAAAGAAAGCTAGCACCATAACTAAGAGATTCTGGGAATAGAATACTAACTTCTTTCAGTCTTTTGTTCATTTAGAAGTACTTTATGAATTACTATCTTATTCTCTATTTGCACACACTTTTATTAAACCCTAACTAAACATCCATCGAGCCCTAAAGCAAACTAGTCATAAAACTGCATGTAAAAAATGCATACGAAGCACATTATCCCTAGGTCTAAACTATGTTAATTTTATTTGAAAGTTTAGCTAATTTTTACATTTTTATTTATAAGTGAAATGGACTAAAGGTGGTCCTACATGTTAATAAATGAGCCTAAGTCTATTCATTTTAATTTAACTAAAGAAATGGGCCTATGGTCTATAAATTTTATAAAAAGGAATTGATTAGTGGGCCTAATCTTGATTTTTTTTTAAAAAAAATGGACCTTAGTCTAAATTAACCTAAATGCGCCTAAATTGATTTTAAAATTAATTAAACCTAAAAATCAAATTAAAATTCTATTTATTAAATGGGTTAGAACCTAACGTGGGCTTAGGGCCCAAAACACACAAAATTCAACAAACAAGCCCAAAAACATAAAAAAAAAAATCAAATAATCAAATAAAAAAGATCAAACATACAATTAAATTATTTCTTCTAAAAAACCTAATTTTAATTAATATGCAATCTAAATTAATCTACTTCTTCCATTGATTTTAATTAGAGTTTACTAAATTGAACCTAATTTACTAATTAATTTTTGAAGAACAAGAGAAAGCTAAACTTTTCATTATTTCCACTATCAGGGTTATTACAAAATCTACTAAAAATAATAAAGAAAATAAAATTAAAATTACAACCTTTGAGAAAATAAACTAAACAAATCAAAACCTAAAAAAATAATAAAATAAACTAAATAGAGCAAGATAAAAATTGAATAAAGATCTTTAACTTTTGGCTTTTATTCATGGATTCTCCATGGGTTTCCTTGGTTCAATTATGTATTCATCACCAGAAACATGAAACACAAAGAATCAAAAAAAGAAAATAAGAGTAGAATTAATGAACAAAGAAAATAAAATAATGAAAATTAAACAAAAAACACTTAACATATAAAATCAAGAATAATAAAATGATATAAAAGAAAGAATTAATAAAAAGAAAGGAGTATAAGAGTAATGTTATGCAGATGCTATTTGAATGCCTCTCAGAATGGGATTTCACCATTTTGAGAAAATTGACTCTGTGCTTTCTTGATTTTTGGACTTTTAAAAGAACGTACTTTATTTCTTTTTTTAAAAAAAAAAAATTTTTTTAAATCACAGTATCAAGTTAGGTCTCCTCTTTTTTTTTCTCAATCAACTTTTTTACGCAGTAGCCCCCCTTTTCTACTAATCTTTTCATTTTATATGTCATTCCCAAGCCTAAGCTAATCACTTATGTGATCATAGAAGGAGTCATGTGATCACAGTAGCTATGATCCCTTCCTTCCCAAAAAAAATAGGATAAGAATTTTAATTTCAAAAAAGAAGATTATATGCGTAAGAGATGCAACCTGGACCAAACCCTACTTAAATCAATTTATTTATTAAAAAAAATTAAATTTGGACCAATCACAATAAAAAAATATTTTTACTGAAAATTTTTAGCGCCTCGACATTGCAAAATGTCGACCAGCATTGTGTAATGTTGATTGGCATTGTGTAATGCCAATTGGCATTATATAATGCCGATCAACATTACATAATGTCGATCAGCATTACGCACATTTTCAAATATGCCCCTACAAAATTCAATTTTTTTGCAATTAAACCCAAAAATGTTGCAACTTAGTCTTTAAAATAGTGAAACTTAACACTAGAGGTCAATTTTTGACTAAATTTTCATCATAAAGGCTTTCATTGTATTCATGCATAAATGCATCCTGAAATTGGGTGCTTACACCTAGCCACACCACTAATACATACAGAACTCTCAAAAAATGCAATCCAATACCTCATTACTCTGGAAAAATTGATGACCCAGAAAAATGATCCAGTATTAAGACCAATCCTCTCCCAAACTATCAAAACATGCCTCCACCAACCATTAGCATGATCTCCTCCAATCTACCCGAAGACCTAGTTAAACAGTCAAACCAATCCATACAAGAAACTCAATATTAGCCATCAGAGGACAAACCCTTAAATCCCATTCTTGAGCCTCATGATCCTAGTGAAGATGAGCAATTCCCTTCTACCTTTGAATACATTTCAATGCCTTGAAAATTCCTTCCCCACTTGATGATGCAAAAAAGAGCTAGGGATGCAACTCTCCCTATAAATGGTGAAGTGATTGATTGCCCTTACTCACAAGAAGCAGACACAAAAAAATTTTAGCAGTGACCATGAGATATGGAATTTACTGGGCCAACCATTTAGGAAGTTCAATTACAAAGTCAAATATACAGCACCCCCTGCTACCCACACACTCTTAGAAGACACAATACCCTTAGGATAGGGAGAAAAAATTGACAACAAAGATGGGATGGTCAATATTATTGAGCTTAAAAAGCTGCACGTTATGGGAATAGACATATGGTACGACTCTGATGATCCTAAAATCATTATCTAGGACCATAACAGTAGTATAAAAGTATATAAGCAAGTAGCTAAGAAGCCCTCACTAGTAGTTAATCATGTAACTCATAACGGGTGGGTATATCAACCTCTTAAGGAAGAGAAAGAACCCTCTAAGGAGAAAGACGTAGCAAGAGATCAAGCTTCAATTAAAGAGGAAGACACTATCCTTAAACAGCTCAAGAAAACTCAGGCATAAGCCAGCATCTGGGACCTACTCATGGCCTCTAAGAAGCACAGAGATGCCCTAGTTAGAGCACTAGATGAAGCAAAGATTGCCATTAATGCCTCACCTTGCGAGATGATAGCCTCTCTAATGAAAGCTCCTTCCAATGCAATCACCTTTCGAGAAAAAGATTTAACCCTCAAGGGAAGGGTCCATAATCGTCCTCTCTTCATACAGGCAATTGTCAAGACTAAGAAGGCCCCAGATGTTATGATAAATGATGAGTCTGCCATTAATGTTTGTCGCCTGAGGTTGCTACATAAGTTTAGGATGAATATTGAAAATCTAGAAGAATCCAATGTAGTCATACGAGCCTATGATGATTCAAAGAAGCCAGTCATCGGCACTTTCAAATTAGTAGTTATAGTGGGAGATATCAAATCAGTAATAGAATTTACCATCCTCGACATTCCTCTGAATTTTGCCCGACTGCTAAGAAGACCTTGGTTCCACCCATTAGAGGGCATACCTTCCACTATGCATAAGAAGATTAAGTTCCCTCTACATGGAAAGGTCATTACCATCCCTACTGAAATAAACAACATTATGCTTGTCTGAATGTAATACCACCAGGATTCCAGGTTTCCATGATCAGTGACGATCATGTTGATCCTAAAGTTACTGCAATGATGAAGAAGATGTAATATATGCCTAGAATAGGATTAGGAGGAAGAAACATTTGAGTCATAGAATTCCCTGACTTTCAAGGATAGACCAACAGAAATGGTCTAAGGTACAATCTTAAAAAGGATACTGGGGCTAAAAAATTAACCTTTCATGGCTAAAAGCTCAACCCAAGTCTATCAAGGACAAGTTAGGAATGGAGAAGCAGCGAAATCAAGAAATCAGGGTTCAACATCTTCAATAACACCCTTAAGGATAAGCACTTACCAGACATGATCACTGAGACTGACATCTGAGAGTTGATGAAAAACCTAAAGATAGAATCTGAGAGTGAAGTTATCAATCATGCCCAAGCTGCTACCATCCTCAAATTAAGCATCGATGACATCCTATTCGAAGACATTATTGATGATGATCTCTGTACTTTTTCTTTGTTTGAAATTAATGATGTAATGAACTTTAAAGTTAATGCAATGAAACTTGATTTTGCTTACTTATTTGATGTCTTTCCTGATGGTAGTGTCCATTGAATTAATCAAAACATTAGCATATTTGACATTCATTCCATATGCACTGAATCATTTAACATTGGCACAAAATATGAACCACACATTCTACATATTTTAAAAGATGTTACCCATAAAGAGAGGAGAGAAATTGAAAAAATATTAATAAAATATTCAAAAGTATTTGCCTAAATGTACGATGATATGCCTAGTATTAACAAAGACATTGCTCAACACTTCATTCCTACCAAAAAAGGGTGCAAACTGGTAAAGTAGAAATTGAGAAGACTCATACTAGAATGGGCCTAACTAGTAAAAAAGGACATCGAGAAAAAGATCAAGGAAAAATTCCTAAAGGTAGTAGAATATCCAAAATGGTTAGCAAATGTGGTGCTAGTACCAAAGAAAGACAGAAGGATTAAAATCTACATCGACTACAGAGATCTGAACAAGGCCTGCCTGAAGGATGATTTCCTACTACCTCATATAGACATACTGGTTGACAGCGCAGCCATATATGCAATGTACTCCTTCATGGATGGATTCTCTGGGTATAATAAGATCCTAATGGCCATTATCGACAAAGCAAAGACAACTTTCATAATAGAATGGGGTACTTACTGCTATAAAGTAATGCCTTTTGGACTAAAGAATACAGGGGCAACCTACTAGAGAATGGCAACTACAATGTTCCATGGCATGATACACAAAGAAGTGGAGATTTACATCGATAACATGATGGTCAAGTCTAGAACCAGGGAAGAACACCCCTCTATCTCAAAAAGTTCCTCAGAAGGGTCAAAAAGTACAGTCTCAGTCCAAATTCAAAGAAATGTGTATTCAGGGTCACTTTAGGAAAGATGCTCGGGTATGTTGTTAGTTAGAACGAGATTAAAATGGATCCAGAAAAAGAAAAAAGCCATTAGAGAGATGCCAGTGTTGAAAATAGAGAAGGAAATCAGAGGGTTTCTAAGGAAACTACAATTCATCAATAAATTCATTGCTAAGTTGACAATAGTGTATGAACTAATCTTCAAACTACTCAAAAAATATTAGTCAATTGAATGAAATGAACAGTGTCAACTAGCATTTAACAAAATTAGAAGATACCTAGCCAAACCATCGGTTCTAAAACCACCTAAACCAGGGATACCTCTAACCTTGCATCTAGCCATCGAAGGGAATGCAATTGGTGTAATGTTAGCCCAAGAGGGAGAAATGAAAATAGAACATACAGTCTACTACTTAAGTAAGAAGATGCTGCCAAATGAGGAGAAGTACAACCAAGTCAAACCAATATGCCTAGCAATGGTATAGGCAATGAAGAAACTCATACACTACTTCAATCCTATAGAATTTAGGTTGTGTCTAAAATGGACCCATTGAAGTACCTTTACGAAGCTTCCTCTCTAGTAGGGAAACTTGCCAAGTGGCTCATACTGCTAACAAAATTCAATGTGCAATATCTGACAAAGAAGGCAGTAAAAGGGAGAGCAGAAGTTGAATTTCTAACTCTCAACCCTATTCCAAACTCAGAAGAAATCCAACTAGACTTCCCAAACAACCTCAGCTCAGCCATTGAGATCCAAGGATGGCACATGTACTTGAACAGAGCAATTAATCAATTCAGCTTAGGAGTCAGTGTTATACTACAATCTCTAAAAGGTGAAGTAGTACCAATTACTAAAAAGCTCGAGTTTAGAGTCACAAAAAATGAAGCAAAATACGTGGCATGCACACTCAAAATAAAAGCACTGATAGCCCTAGATGTCATAGAAGTCAAAATCTTCAGAGATTCCATATTCGTAATCAACCATGCCACAAAAGAGTGTGAATTAAAGAGCAACACTTAAGGCCTTACTTGGACCACTTGAGGCTACTTACCATGTCCTACCAAAAATGCAGATTCATTCATCTCCCTAGGAATCACAATCAGATGGTAGATGCACTTGCTTCCCTAGCATTAGTATGGGAAGGACCATCCAAAATGCCCGTGAAGCCTCTAATTCTACTCAGATTGAGACAACCTTGTCATAAAAATTATAGAATAGCGAAGATAGAAATAGTTAAAAAAAACCCTAATTCTATGACATCCAGAGATATCTGAAGGAATAAGGCTATCCTGATCAAGTAGATGAAAAAGACAAAGTAGTCATTCGATAACTAGCATCAAAATTCACATTGCACTAGGGTGTGTTATACAAGAGAACCTCAGGTGGTTTACAACTCCAATGTCTAGATGAAATTGAGGTTGCAAGAGTAATAGAAGAAGTACATGAAGGTGTTTATGGTCTATACATGAATGGAGCAATCCTAGCAAATAAGCTAATAAGATAAGGGTTCTTCTATATGACGATGATGGAAGACTGCATCAAATTTATAAGGAAATGTCATAAGTGTCAGATCCATAGGAATGTTAATTACCTTCCCCCAACAAAACTACACTACATCTCCTCTCCATAGCCCTTCTTAGCATGGGGACTAGAAAAAATTGGGGAAATCCACCCGACAGCCTTAAACAAACACAGGTTCATCCTAGTGGCAGTGGACTACTTTACAAAATGGGTCGAAGCATAATCATTTACAAGGATAAGAGCCAAGCAAGTGGCTAAGTTCATCAAAAGAAACATGTTATGTCGATATTGGATCCCCTATCACATCATCTCTAACAACGGTGTCCAATTCCAAAGGGAAGTTAGAGAGCTACTAAGGAGTTATAAGGTGGAACATTAAAAATCTTCCCTTTACTGACTACAAGCAAATGGGGCCATCAAAGCTGCAAATAAGAACATCCAAAAGATCTTGTTAAAAATGACTGAAACTTAATAAGATTGGGTAGATAGATTGCCACATGCTTATTGGGGCATCGAACAATAGTCAGAACTTTAACAGGAGCAACTCCTTTCTCATAAGTGTATGGATTAAAAGCAATTCTTTTAGTCAAAATAGAGATCAAATCTCATCGGGTAGCAATTGAATCTGAATTGCTAGAAGTACAGTGGGCTCAACAAAGGCATGATAATCTCACTCTCTTAAACAACTAAAGGCTCAAGGCTCTATACCACACATAGTTGTATCAAGCTTGACTAGCCAAGAACTTCAATAGAAGAGTAAAACACAAAAGTGTGAAAGGAGGAGACTGGGTGGTAAAGCAAGTAAAAAAGAACGTTTTAGACCCTAGAGGGAAATTCAGACCAAACTGGGAAGGCCCATACTTGGTCAAACATGTCTTATCAAAAGGAACAATTAAGTTGATGGATTCTGAAGGCAATAAACTCTCTAAACCTGTCAATACAGACCGCCTGAAGAAGTACTATGCCTAAGGCAAAAAAATCATCTCACTGAGTTGAAAACCTAAAAACAGTAGCTCATGAAAAAATTAGGGAAAGAGAGAAAATACTTAACTAGAAAACCTGAGAAGGCTAGTTAAGGATAAGGGTAACCTCAAGATTAAAATTTGTATAAATGCATATGTGCTTTTCTTAAATGATTACAGTGAAATGAGAATGGTTGCCAATTTATGCAAAATGTCTTTGAAAAGTGCAACACATTTTATCATCATGAATTGCATTAAGCATGCTTTGCATTTTCCTTCATTACATAACCATGGTTCTTACCATCCTCTTTGAGCTCTCTCTTTAAGATCAACCATTATCATCAAAGCCAAAAAAAAAAAGAGCCTAGCTAGGTGTGAAAAACTCTGAAAGGAGACACTTTAGGCGAAAAAGGAAAGAAAAAGAGAACCCAGCTAAGTGCGTAAAGCTCCAAAAGGAGACACCTCAGGCAAAAAAAAGGAACAAAGACAGATAATAGTAATGGCAAACATCATCATCAATGATACACAGCAAAAAGCATATACAATCATCATCATACAAGCTTCATGCAACATTTGAGACAAATGCCTAGATACAACACCTAGAGTCTATAACCTTAGGAAAATAATACAACAAAGCAAACCACAGGCCAAAATTCCTACACCTAGCCCCTAAAATAACTACATCAGTCGTGGCTGCCATCAGAAACAAGCACTAATACTGCTCAAGCATCCCCCTCATCTGATCCTGACTCATCATCGTTCATCACAAAGGATGATAGCCATGACTCCAACTCACTGATGTGGTCATGATAAGCTGTATGTTCCCACTCCTATTCACTACTAGTGAGACGATGCTCAACCTACATTACATATTACATATCATACAGTCATACATAAAACATGTGCATAAAATAAATAGGTACATTAAAAAAGGCATACCCTCTTAGTGGTAACAAACTCTAAAAAGCACTATTGCGCACTCCCTATAATAGTATACCAGTACTGACCAAAGGAGATAGGAATCTACAAAAGCAAGCAAATAAGTTAAACACCACTCACTAAATAAATGAAATAGAGGCAAGAATAAGTGGAGAACATGAACATCAGCAGGAGCAACACTCGATTGAGGAAAGCCAGGTCTAGGCAAATTAAAACTCACTACTCTACCAAGGATATCCATCCTAAGTAAAGATAGAGATGGTTGAACTGTCAAGTCCCCAAGAGTAGTACTACTAGAAGCCACACCACTGGCATGGGCAGTCGCTTTAGTACGAAACATGCCCTCATCCTCCTTAAAATGAGATTTGGATCTTCTCTGACATCACTTAAATAAGTTCTCATAACTCAAGTCAATTACATATTATTACTAATAAAGTTTGCTACATGCTTTCACCCAAACAGGAATAAAGGCTTACTGGATCAGAAGAAGCAACTCTTGATGACCCATGCGGCCTAGACCTCAAACCTAAAGGATGAGATGCATCTACCTGAGAAGGTGGAGGTGAAGGAAAGGTCCCACTAGCTATAGCAACAATCAACTGAGGGATCAATACATCAGTGTAAAGAAAATTCACACTCTCTAAAAGGTTCTCAGAGGGGAATCCCATTATAACAACAGCAAGATCATCACCACAAAGCTCATGGCCCTAAAACATGTCACTAGGAGGAGGTATAGGAACTCTCCTTATATATGGGCCATCCCACCAATGATGGACTCGCTCGCCTAAATACCACCACCAATGAGGATGGAGAGCAACACCGGTCTCTTTATCAACTGCCATGCAGCCACCATCTTTGCCATTCAATGAGACCTCGCCACCCACTAGCGAAGAAAGATCTTCTCAAAGGGTAAAAATGAACAAAAGATCCCTAAGAAAGAAATAATAAACACAATAAGAATTAGACATACCTGATCAGGGGACAGCTTCCCTATATGGTCTCGAGCTACCATGCAATCCTCAATCAAATCAATAGTCTTCCTGATCTAGTGAGAATAATGAGGGAAACCATCCTCCTAGAAATGCTCAACGGATGGACAAAGGAGAATCCTGAACTTATATGCCCAGATCTATCAAAATCAGAGGGTCAAAAATAACAAACCCAAAAGCAAAAGAACAAACAACAAAACTCCTACTCACATGTAGCATGAACAAGCATCTGCAGATCCTCGAGCCAGCTTGTCATGCTGTATCAAGGCCTAAATGCATATGAGCAAAGGTAACAGTGCCCTAGTAATACCTTGACAGGCCATCTAGATCTCTTAAGATAGATAATAATCATAGATCACCCGTACTCAAAGGGTTTAGGAAGATAACAGCACTTAGCAAATAAAATAAAAAGCAATGAGCTAAATACTTTGCTAAGACAAGACCATCATCATATAGAGTATACACATAAGAAACAAACTCCGTGTAATAAGCTAGAAATGGGCAACCAAACTTCATAGGTGTGACCACCCCCAAGCAAATCCATTATAAGGCACCTCCTCGCCATAGCTGTAAAACACTCCTCCTTACTAAAAGGAATAGGCTCTCCAGAAAAGCTTAAGCCCATGATAGTGGTAAAATCCAAAAGCATAATAGTCATCTCCCTGAAAAATAGATGGAAAGTATACATCTTGTCCATCCACTACTCTATCAATGCATACATGGCAATCTGACTCGACACTTACGAGTCATAAGATAATGTAGCAATGACTCCATCAAAGCCCTTCCTGGTAATCATCTACTTCACACACATCAGGAGACCCTGATAATATATGCTGATTCTATTGAAACTACCAGGCAACACAGTAACATACCAACGAGGCTATAAATAATAGGTATGCTATCAAGCATTTGCACAGCTACTAAATACTAACATATCTCTCTCTCTATCATTTAATAGGATCAAAATAATAACAAAAGCTGAAAATAAAACATTACGGTAAGCACTAGTGGATGATCATAGCATTTATAATAAAGCTATGACTAGATAGACAGTTATAACAAGAGCTACAGAACTACAACTATAACAACCTTATACAGCAAAATAAATACCAAAATAGCCAATGATCAAGCTTTAGAAAAAAAGGGCAAAGAAGGACCTACCTCACGATGATGATGCACCTAAGCATAAGTCTCCAAGCTATAAACAATAGGGATAAAATCTCCATGAGAAAGCCTAGATGGCTAAGAACTCTGAGCACTAAATGTGCTAGTGCTTGCAGCGGACGTCCCAGCTCATTTGGCCTCTATAAATTCACCCTCAACATCAATAAAAATATCCTCTAGACCCTCAAGAATGTTGGGAAACTCCATTTTATGCAGAAGAAAATGGAATTATATAAGCAAAAATAATGTAGACAACACTCGAAACACAAAAAGGGTTAAGAAAAGTCAAAAAACACTCAAAGAAGTCCAGACAAAGCCTCCTCAAACCTCCAAAATAGTCATTTCAATAGGCCTAAAAGGGAGGAAGCATGTGACCACGCACCTTCCACTCGTAGTCATATGCACTTCCCCTTTCCACACGCTCTTATATGGTTTTATGCGCACTTTGAGACTTTGCACACTCACTTCTACAATCCTAAACTTCCATTTAAGCATAAGACATGCACCAAAATCATGCAAAAGTACACTAATATGGATTCCATCTATCTAAAGACACTGCGTGTGCACTACCTTTTTTAGAAAATTCAACACCACAAGAAAGAATAAAAGTAAGAAAAATTCACTGTAAGGATATCTCTCTCCAAATCGTCAAAATAATGACATCATCACCTCATCACTACTGTATCATTATTGCATCACTATTGCATCATTATTGTATCACTATTGCATCATTATTGTATCATCACTACATCATTACTGCATCATCATTGCATCATCATTACTACCTCATTCACATTGCTTAGAAGCACTCTTACATTGCTTAGAAGCACTCTTACATTGCTTAGAAGCATTTTCATTTCTTAGAAGCACTCACTTTCATTACTTAGAAGTACTCTCACTGCTTAAAAGCAATCTCACATTGCTTAGAGCATTCACATTGCTTAGGAGCATTCACATTGCTTAGAAGCATTCACATCACTTAGAAGCACTCTCACATTTTCACATTGCTTAAGAATACTCTTGTACTTCTTAAAAGCACTTTCATTGCTTAGAAGCACTCTCACATTGCTTAAAAGCACTTTCAGCACTTGGAAGCATCTTCTTATTATTTAGAAGCATCCTTACATTACTTAGGAGCATCCATACTACTTAGGTGCATTTTCATTACTTAAATAGCATGTTCATTCATGTGACACCTAAAAAGGTTATAATCTCATGTTCATTTGTGTGACACCTAAGAAGGTTATAATTGCATTTTCATTCCTTAATAGCATTTTAATTCACATGACACCTAAGAAGGTTATAGTCACATGTTCATTCGCGTGACACCTAAGAAGGTTATAGTCACATTTTCATTGCTTAATAGCATGTTCATTCACGTGACACCTAAAAAGGTTATAGTTGCATAATCATTTTCATGACACCTAAGAAGGTTATGGTCACATTTTCATTGCTTAATAACATGTTCATTCATGTGACACCTAAAAAGGTTATAGTCACATGTTCATTCGTGTGACACTTAAAAAGGTTATAGTCGCATTTTCATTGCTTAATAGCATGTTCATTTGTGTGACACCTAAGAAGGTTATAGTCACATTTCATTGCTTAATAGCATGTTTATTCGTGTGACACCTAATAAGGTTATAGTCACATGTTCATTTGCGTAACACCTAAGAAGGTTATAGTCGCATTTTCATTGGCGTGACGCCTAAGAAGGTTATAGTCGCATGTTCATTTACGTGACACCTAAAAAGGTTATAGTCACATTTTCATTGCTTAATAGCATGTTCATTTGTGTGACACCTAAGAAGGTTATAGTCACATTTTCATTGTTTAATAGCGTATTCATTCGCGTGACACCTAAAAAGGTTATAGTCGCATCTCTCTTTGCTTAGTAGCATCTTTATTTACATGATGCCTAAGAAGGTTATAGTCATATAAATACCAATGCACTTTGCATGAATCACAAGCTTGAAAATGTCCCAAATAGCACCTTGCATGATGACTAAGTCACATAATAATAGCAATAAATAAAACACAACAACAGCATCAAATCTTGCCAAGATGTCTAAAGATAACCCATATGTACGTACCTCTCTCCCTGCTAAAACATTTTTTGCATCTTTGCTTTTGCTTCACATGTATTGACACTATCGCTAGATGGCTATGCAACACACTTGAAGTAGGGGGCAACTGTCATACCTCAAATTTGACTATCCTAAAAAAGGTCCAATAATGAAATGAATCCCTGAGATGACTAAAGTCTGCTCATTCATAACACCTCTGAAGTGTTCAACCTTAAAAAACCTAACTAACCCTACCAGTGTGCAAAATTGATCACTGAGCCATTAAGTTATGCTCTGACCTTATGAAATATGAAATATCAGAATAATAAGAGGTTTATTTTGAGAAAACTTCTCTCAAAATACTCAGGTAGTTAGGCCGGTGCGCATTTTTATTAGACTGGGACCCAGCTTTGTGAAAAATAGAAATCAATTTTGACAAAATGAACTTTAGAAACACATCTAAAAGGCCCTAAAACCTTTAGAAGTGGTCCCAGAATAGTCCAATACAACCCAAGGATCAACGCGTATCGCTCAGAAGTGTGTGTAAATGCCCCCTAGGTGTCATGTGCTAAAATTGAGGCTGAATTTAGCAAAACAAACTTTAGAAACACGTTTGGAAGGCCCAAAAACCCTAGGAAACAACCCCAGAATAGTGTGCATAAAACCAAGAAGAGTGTGTAAAGCATGGAAGTGTGCATGGAAGCACATATGTGCACGCGTGGCCATTCTCCAAGCGCATGACCATGCACAAACTATGCGCAACCATATGCACTTGGCATGGCCACATGCAAAATACTTAATATACACCCATGACCACACCCCTACCACCCTATTCTACCCAATTTTTCATATAAATATACCCCCTTCACACCCTATTTAGAGGGGGAGCAAGTGGAAACACACACACTTAAAAAATTGGTCCGATCGAAGGTGTTAGAAACCCTTTCCATATAGTTTTTACTCTCCCATAGCCTTTCCTTTAGGTTTTTAGATCCCTTTTCCACTAAACTAAGCCTCATCTTTGTCAAAGCATGCTTCAAAGGTATACAATCTAGCATTATTCTACTGTCATTTTGAACCTCTTGATGAGGAAAGCTTGATAATCTCTTGAAGCTAAAGCTTCAAAACTCACACAAGCTTAGTCGAGTTTGAGGACCACACAATTATTTTAGCACATTTATTTTATTGCATTGCATTTTATTTACAGTCATTAACATTTAAGAACATTGTTGTGCTTGTGTGATGAGACTGGCAAACTTGCATGCTATATGAATAATACATGCTTTATTATGGTCATTTCACATCATCATTCTGTATCCTCTATTTCTGAAATCATGAAATCACATTGTAAATACCAATAATGTGAAAATTTCATATCCTAAAATAGAGTCATCATGCTCTCGGTCCAGTGATGACCTCATGCATCCTTTATATTATTGTCATACATATCATAGCATAAATAATCACTACAAGCATGCATAATCATCTTATTATTCATAAAATTAAGCACGTTGTGTGAATGGTCATGTTAATCTTGCAAATCAGTCATATCCAAATTAGGTTTACTTTTCCATAATCTTTTCCTTTTCATATGTATTTTATTAAGAAAGTGATATAATAAACATATTTTTAGCTTTATTATCTTCCACTATCTGATGTACTGTGTGAATGCTATACAAACTATCATTACTGAAACTAAGGTGTTGTAGTTGCTATACATCGAATATCATATAATAAGAAATAGTTAAAAAGTAAATGCAATCCCCCAAACCTAGAAATCTCTACTGGGCACAATACTCCCTGAGTGACTCAATGTTGTCCTTTTCTTTTCCTGATTTTCTAAAAATCAAGTGGTGACTCCACAAAATCAAAAGCATCTTGTCCCTCAAAGACCAATCATTTGTCCCTATTTTGCAAAATTGCCATGTCACTTAGAAATGAAAAGACCCGCACAATGTCCCACAAAAATATACCACTATCAAAAAAGCTCAAAAAGGAAAATTGTCGCTCATAGTCATCTCATGTTTCCTAGAAATATTACCCATTCTTTGACACCTATCACATCTAAGCATAAATTCTCTAGCATCCTTAAATAAAGTAAGCCACCAAAAACCATATTGTAGTATCTTATATGCTATTTTTAATGCCCTAAAGTGTCCACCAACATCCAAAGAATGACAATGTCTCAAAACATCTTAAACTTCCCCTTAAGGAATGCACCGCCTAATCAAACCGTATACACATCTCTTGTAAAGTAATGGCTCTTCATAATAGTAGAATTTACTATTATGTAAGAATTTCTTCCTTTGTTAATAATCCATCCTATAAGGAAGAATACCACTCACAAGATAATTAGTGATATCCAAAAACCATGGAAGTTCTTTTAATGCCAAACTAAGTAGGTGTTCACCATGAAATGTCTCATTAATTGGCACACCCATCATCATATTTCTTTAACCGTTTTTTATCTAGCCTTGATAGATGATCCATAATAAGGTTTTCACTTCCTTTGTTTATCTTTCACTTCCCAATCAAATTCTTGAAGCATTAAAATCCACCTTAGGAGCCTACGTTTTGCATCCTTCTTGCTTAGAACTTAAGAGCAGCATGGTCTAAATACACAATCACCTTCTGCCTAATAATAAATGCTCTAAACTTTTCACATGCATAAACAATAGCAAGAAACTCCTTCTATGTAGTGGTATAATTGATTTGATCATCATTAAGTAGTTTGCATAGTAGATTATATAAGACTTGCCTTTTTTGCTTTAACCCAAAATAGCCCCCCACTGCAAAGTTACTTGCATCATATATAATTTTAAATGGTTGCTCCCAATTAGGTGGTTATAAAACAAGTGATGAAATAAGGGCTCTCTAAATGCTTCAAGACATGCTTCATCAAACTCAAAATTATCATCCTTAGTAAGTAATTTACATAATGGCTTTGCTATCTTGGAAAAATCTTTGATAAATCTTCGATAAAAACCCGTATGACCAAGGAAGCTTCTTATATCTTTAACACACTTCAGGGGTGGAGAATTAGCAATCACTTTTATCTTTGCCATATCAACTTCAATGCCTCTTCTTGATATTAAGTGTCCAAGAATAATTCCTTTTGTGCCATGAAGTGGCACTTTTCCCAATTTAAGACTAATCCATGCTCAATACACCTGTCAAGAATTTTAGAGAGACTATCTATACAATGGGAAAAATTAGTACCATACACACTAAAATCATCCATAAAAACCTTTACACAATCATCAAGTAAATCGTTAAATATTGAAAACATGCATCTTTAAAAAGTTGCAGGTGCATTGCATAAACCAAAAGGCATACATCTAAAAGAAAAAGTACTATATAGACATATAAAGTTAGTCTTAGTTTGGTCTTTAGGATGAATAGGAATTTGATAAAAACCACTGAGTCCATCTAAGTAACAGAAATAAGAAAAGTTGGCTAATCTCTCAAGAACTTAGACAATAAAAGGCAATGGAAAATGATCCTTTCTAGTTGCTTTATTTAACTTCCTATAATCAATACACATACTCTATCATGTGATAGTTTTAATGGGTATTAAGTCATTAGATTCATTTTTAACAACAGTTAAGCCTCCCTTCTTTGGAACAACTTGAATAGGGCTCACCCATTTACTATCACTAATGGAATATATGATTCCATTATCAAGAAACTTCGTTACCTCTTTTCTCACCACCTCCTTAAGAGTGGGATTTAGTCTCCTTAGCATTATCCTTTAAGAGGATTTTATGCATACACACATTAGGGCCAATACCCTTCAAATCATTTATAGAATAACTAATAGCTCTTTTATGACTAAGCAACACATCACATAAGCATCAATATTATTACTAGGCAAAGATGAATTCACAATAAAAGGAAATTTAAAGTTAGAGTCAAGAAATACATGTCTTAGATTTGATAGTAAAGGCTTAAGCCATAGCTTTACTTCTTCACTTAGTGAAGAAGACTTCAGATCATCATCCCTCCTTAAAGGTTCAAACCTTGAGATCCTACAAGGAGTAAGGTGTGAAGTTGCTTCTAAGAGCTTCATATTAGCATCTTGCACCATGAATGGCTCAATAGGGTCTTACCTCAAACATTCATGAATCACCTCATTAATGCATTCATCTATGACATCAACAGAGTCAATTCTACTCACCACTTCCATTGGTCTAGACTTCATCTTGAATACATCAAATTTCATATGCTCATTATCCACTTCCAATGTAATCTTCCCTCTTTTCATGTCAACTATTGCTCTTGTTTTCATAAAAAATGGTCTCCTAAAAAGATAGGAATTTCAAGATATTCCTTTATGTCTATGACAACAAAATTAGCTGGTATTACAAATTTTGGCACTTTTGTTGGCACATTTTCAAGAATGCCAAATGGATAAGAGATAGATTTTTCTGCCATAGAAAGACATATATTTGTAGGTTTAAGTCTTCCAAATCAAGCCTTTTATAAATAAAGTAAGGCATAAGGCTAACACTAGCACCAATATCACACAAAGCTTTATCAAAATAAGTACCTCCAATTACACAAGGAACCGTAAAGCAACCGGGATCCTTAAGCTTTGGTAGGGATTTGGAATATATAGCCTTAGATTCTTCAATAAGAGAAACTAGCCCATAATCTTCAAGCTTGCTCTTATGGCTTATGATATCCTTTAGAAATTTACCCCATGCTGGCATATCTCTAATGGCATCTACAAATGGTATGGTAATGGTGATTTCTTTGAGATAATTAATGAATTTGCTAAATTGTTTATCCAAGCTATGCCTTATGAATCTTTAAGGAAAGGGTAGTGTTTTAAAGTCCACCTTAGGTTCATCATCCTTGGGTGGTATGGTATCTCCCTTTTTACCCTTCTTTACACCTTTAACATTATCTTTACTATAAACATGCACATCTTATTTCTCTTACTAGCTTTAAATTCTACCTCATCATCATCATCAATCACTCTGTTATTCTTACTAACACCCTTTTCAACCTCCTTACCACTCCTCAAAGTAATTGCTTGGCAAGTCTCTTTTGGTACAAACTCTGGTTGGCTAGGAAGCTTCCTTAAAGGTTTAGTGTTAAAGGAGGAGGCTTTTTGGGCAATTTAGGTTTCAAGGATGTGGTTATAAGTAGCAAGATGTTCAAATTTAGAGTTTAGTTGTTTAAGTTGCTCCTCATTTTATTTGTTGATGGTCATTTGTTGGTTGAAAAATTGCTCCATAAGAGTTTTAAGGTTAGGTTTATGATGGGTAGGATTGAAGGCTTGTTATTTCATAGGAAATCCAGGTGGGTTTTATGGTTTAGTGTTTAGGTTAAATTGAGGGTTTAATTAAGAGGATGGATTTAACCATGAGAATCTGGGGTGGTTTCTCCATTGGGTATTATAAGTGTTGGAGTTTAGTCCCATTCTCTAATTAAAAGCTCCTTACACATAGCTCACATCCTCATTAGAACTCACATTACATTATGAATATTAATGAGATCCTCCACATAACTCACAAGCAACATTAGCACTTTCTATGGAATTAATTTGGGTTTTACTTACCAACTTGGTAAGAGCATCTACCTTTGCATTTAATAGATTAATAGTGTCAAGTTCCAAAACTCATTTTGCTTTTACCATTGTTGGTTCATCACCCATGTGCCCTTGAGATGCAAGTTTTTTTAAGCAAAGTAACAACAACTTGCTTAGTTTTTTTTATTCATCCATTTTCCACCGGAAGTGGCAATAATAATGTTCCTATTCTCATCGGTTAGATAATTATAAACAATTTAAGGAATCATCCAATCTGATAAGCCATGATGTGGACATTGCCTTTGAAGTTTCTTGAACCTCTCCTAAGCTACATGGATTGTCTCATTTCCATTTTGCTTGAAAGTTGTGATCTCATTGCAAAACTTGGTTGTCTTATATGGTGGAAAATATTTATGGAGAAATGCTTGCTTCAAGTGGTCCTATATTGTGATTGATTCACTAGGAAAACTAGTAAGCAAAAGTTATGCTTTATCCTTGACCAAAAATGGAAAAAGTCTAAGCCTTATTGCATCATATGTCATACCATTTATATTAAAGGTTACACACACATTAAGGAAAGTCAATATGTAAGCATAGCGGGTCCTCTCCTTGTAAACCTCCAAACTGATTATTCTACAACATTTGAATAATGCTTGGCTTGATTTTGATGTTATTATTAGCAATGGTTAGAGCCACAATCCCTCCAAAACTACCTGTTATTTTAGGCATGGCAAAATTTCCTAACGTTCTTCTTTCTAGTTTAGCCATATTATTCAATTCTTGTTGATTCACTCTTCTATGTCTTTCTTCCCTATATAAAGCACATAAAGTCAATTCAATTTCAAGATCAAAGTAAAGAGTATTATCACTAGCACTTCTAGTAAGCGTCATGAAGAGTAAAATCAAAATCAAACAATCATAATTCAGTAAATAATAAATTATAAAAGCAAACACTAAATTAAAGCCTAAAACAACTTTTGTCTACCTTAAGTTAATAAAAATTACTGAACAAACTCCTCGGCAATGGCGCCAAAATTTGATGTGGGTCAAATTTAATACCCTAGTCTCTAAGAATAAGTATAAAGCAAGTAGGGTGTCATACTAGGGAATTTGGAATAAATTTTATATTAATCAGATAAATACTTGAATGGATAGGCTAATGATATTGGGAAAGTATTAAATTATTCTAACTAACTTAAATTTAGTAAATTACTAAATACTCTAATGAAATTGAATATGCTAACAATAATTTTAAGCAATTTATGTTAGAACTACAATTCAAAATTGATCAAGAACTATAAAAGTTAACAATCATATAGAAATGCATGTATTGATTGGAGAATATAGCCAATGATCCTTAAAAGCAACCCTCATTGTCAATTAAGGGTGTTTTCATTTAGAGTCCATATACACTCTGAAGACATTGCAAAGATAAACAAAAACTATCAAGTTCTATGCCAATTTTAAACCCCTTAAAATGAATTTCTTATCTCCAAGTATTTTTTCTAACCTTTAAGTAATTTCAATTGCATTTCCACTAAAATGCCCCAACTCTCATTGTGAACATTTGATTAACAAGTTACATATGGTGATCAAGCATACATAACACATTCCAAAACTCAATTGAAATTAAATCAACCATGAATTATAAAAGATAAAAATGTAGTTTATAGATTAATTCATCATTGTAATTCTCCAAGTATTTATAGGCTTCTCATCATCCAAATTTGTGCCCCTTCAAATTGATATAAATGGGAAAAGGTGCCTTGGAGGGGTGTGAAGGATGACTTGGCACCACTATGTCGACTTATGTGGAACTCGACACCAAAGGACTCTATCACAACTTGGCACAAGTGTGACGAATAGGCACCAGAGCTTACTATCATGACTCCTTGCCAACAAAACAAGTCGACACACCTTTCTAAAGCCTCCTTTTGACTTTTCATACATCATTCTTCATTCTAATCTATCTAAATACACTTTCATGCATGAATTAAGCCTAAAAGAATGTACAAAACACAAAATTAACATAAGGACAACATAAACAAAAGAAATAAAAATAACAATGCATAATTAAATAAACACAAATAAAAAACTAAAGAAAATTAAACCATAACTACCCTAAAGAATTATGCTACTTTGCATTATAACAATCCTATACAAGAAAAGAATGTCCTAATTAAGAGAATCAAAGAAAAATCATCCAACTATACTCTTTCATCTAAAACATTTATTCTAAACTCAAAGTGGGGGACGTCTAATGATACATAAAAAATTTGCCTCTAATAGAAGCCTGAAATGTGGAAAGTAGATCTGTCTTATTCTCCACATCAAACCACCTTTAACCATTTGACTTTTTAATATTCAAGAATCAAATCAAAGTTGTGTAATCTCCTACTAAGGACACTAAGTCCTAATACCCCAAATAAAATATCTCTCTTAGGAAATGTGATGTGTCTTTCCAGATAAATCTCTCTCAGGAAACCTCTTTTAAGAAATTACTCAAAGTCCTAAGAGAGAGATCTCTTTCCGAATAAACCATCTCACTAACTCAGAGGTAGACATCCTTCTCTTGACAACCATCATCCATCAGTCATTATAGCTTATAGGATTATCTTCCTAAGAAATCCACTCATTACACCTGCCACACATATTTCCCAAGAGAGACAATCTTGACCATCCATTTCCATCAATCTCAGCCATCCATTCTCACCAACCAAACCTATTTAAGGGCTTCCTCCAGCTGCTAACTAAGGGTCTTCTCTTCTCTCTTCTTTTTCTTTACTTTTCTCTCTATTTATTATAACCTAACAATTACTATTCACACCACACTCACACAAATGTCCTTGTCTAGTTTCAAAAATTATTGCATCTATTATACTAAATGGTATCAATGAAAGCATGTAGTTTCAAAAATATGTAGTCAACAATAAAATAAGAACCAAGATCAATATATAAACAATAAATTCAACTGTTAAATTTAACCAAAAAAATAAATTCAATTATTACACTTTTTTTTAACATTAAAATTACCAAATAAATAGCAAATAAACAAAAAAAAAAAAGATGGAATACATGTGATAGATAATAAAGTGAAACAAACAAAAAAATTTTAATTTTTTATTCATATAAAAATATAAATATTAATTACAAAATAAAAAAAATTATTTAAATAATATAAAATTAATTTTAGGGAATATTACATAAAAAACCCCAACCTTTAGGGGGTACTTTCAAATAAAACTCTATCCATTTTTTCTTTCAAATAAACCTTAATCTTTAGAATGTTATAAAAAAAGTCCTCCTTGGATAACTATATTGGTAATAGGAAATGAAATTGTTTTTAATCCATGGAGCCTACTTAGATGACCGTACTGGTAACAGTAGGTGAAGCCGATGCATTTGCCTCCAAATTAATACTTTTATCTGTCTAAACAACTGACTAATCTAAAATGAAACACTCAATTAAAGGGAAGAAAATATCAATTTGGGGGCAAATGCATGGGTTTAATCTCCTGTTACCAGTACAGTCATCCAATGTCATGACCCAAATTGGGGAGTCATGACCAGTACTAGAAAACGGGAATTCTTTCAAATCTAGAACCCATAGCAAGGCTTAAAAATAAAAATACATGCAAATAATAATATAAAGATACACCAAAATTAAAAATTTATTTAATATAAAAGCAAATCTTTATATCATACATAATAAAAATATTTTATACAACATTCGGATTCAAAATCTCAAACCAAATACAATACACTTCTATCACAATAACACTACTGCTGCAGTTTCTAGAATACAAACAAGTGTTCAAATATAAAATTTACATAATTTAGCCGGGGCTAAAGAAGACCAGCATATAATACTATTGGGGAGGTCTGAAGAGGAAAAAGATTCTGTAAAAAAATATTGAGGGGAGTCAGACCTCACTGAGTGAATTATTATAATATATATACATGCAACCTAAAGTCATATACAGTCAAACATCAATATATATATATATATATATATATATATATATATATATACAGGCATTTCACATAGATGCTAATATCCGCTTTTATATATAATAAATTTAGAAAAAATTTATTTAAGTGAAGGATCAAGATAGAACCCTAAAATATTACGCAACCTCCATCAAAATATCTCACTAGCCAACAGGCTTACTTAATTCCAAAATAATTCTCTTTTTCATTTTTGGACAGTAGACTGGCCCCGAGATACTAAGTCAACCAAGCTCCTACAGTCTCACTATCAGCATGATTGGCCCCGAGACACTAGGTCAACTAAGCTCCCACAATCACACCACTCTCTCACCACAAATCTCAATAAATGAATAATCAAGTTTCACATCAAATAATTTCATAATCTCAACCCTAAAATCTAACACACTAGTACGTACACAGTTCTAGTGCAGCCCACTAGGTAGCACATTCTAGTGATATCCTTTAAATAAATTGTATATATGTTGGAAATAATAAAATGCATAATTTAAAACGTAATGGCATCCATTTTAAAAGAATATACCACTTTCTATACCAAACATATACCAATCATTTACTGGAAATATACCAATTGTATACCAGAAATATACTAAATATATACTAAAAATATTCCAAATATATATGCCATATATATACCAAAATATACCATAAGTATACCAAAATATATCAAATATATATTAAGGAATATACCAAATTATACCAAAAGTATACCAACATATACATAATCATTTAATAAAATAATTCATGTTTAAATACATTATGAAAATATGGATGCTCATACTTATGAATTCTACATACAATGCATATATAAAATAATAACTCACATTTTCGCGCTCCTCTAAACAAAATTCGACGAGCCTGATTCAGTAAGCCTCAGTTTCAATACAACTATAGAAAATAAATAATAATAACAATATCATAATTGAACTCCTAATTTCATACTTCTAGGAATTCTAAAGAGTAACTCGATCTAAGACACAACTCGACTAAAATTCAAAAACACAGGATCGACCCGATGTCACGTTTTACGAGAATTCTATCAAAAATTCAGTAGAGTCTCCTTTGTAAAAACGAACATCTCTCTACTAAAAAGTAGAGTTGATCCTGCAAGCAAAAATATTTCAATAATACTCAAAAGCACAACATCTCGGGTTGGGACCTCGAACTACCACAATTTCTCAATCAAGGAACACAATACTCAAAAATCAATATTTAATAATAATATAATAAAAATCATTAAAATTCATTTTTCAATTATTCAAAATTAAATAGTAAAATTCACAATTAATTATTTAAATAGTTCAAATATGTAATAAAAATAGTTAGAAATTCATTTAATCACAAAAATAGTAAATAAATTTATTATTGAATATATTTTCAAAAATTATTACTAATTAGTTAAAAATAGCAAATAATTCGTAAAAAATATTTTAATAATATTTATTATTCCAAAATTATTCAAAAAATACTAATTAAACATAACTTCAATTAAAACACCAAATTCACTAATTATATTAATTTTTCCAAAAATTAATTTTTCACATAAACTTTCAAAAATTTGTACTAATTAATCGGCACACAATTTCCCTATATATCCTTCACAAACTATACTCCAAATATTATAAAAAATTTATTAAAAATACAAATATTTTCCAGCAAGGGTCACTAGAACAATAACTCGCTAGAAAACTCAAAACCCAAAAATCAAAATAATTTCAAAACATCCAACAAAAATATGTTTAGAAAGCTTAAACTCCACACAACAACATTTATAAAGGCATTAAGCTTAAATCATAGGAAATCAAACTCAAAAAAATTAAAAACTAAAATTAACCTAAACTAAAACTTTAAAAAAAACTCACAATATAGACGATCTAAGCTTGAAACGAGCTAAAAACTAGCTTGCCCAGACTTAGGGGGTTCAATCAAGCTAGAATCACGAGCTCTCACCGTCGGAATCGTCACCGGGTGACATGAAGAAGCTACCGTTGCTGTTACTTCTCATTTTTCAGCGACAGGAGGCACTCTGACAGCAGCTGAAGGAAGAAGGGAAAGAGAGGAGGTGATGGTGCGGTGTGGTGGTGGCAGGCAGAGGTGGCTAGTGGTTCTGTAGAATCATGCGAGGGAGGAAGAAGAAAGGAGAAAAAAAAAAAAGAAAAGAAAGGAAAAGAAAGAAAGGAGAGAGGAAAAGAAACCTGAAAAAAATTGTCCTGACTTTATATATATATATATATAAACTAACTTTAATATATATATATAACATCACACTAACACATATATAAAATAATAATACTAATGACAATAATAATAATGATAATAATAAAAATGATGACAACAACAACAACAATAATATTAATAACAACAATACTAACATTAATATTTTTTAAAAATAATAACTTCCCAATAAATTCCTCCACGTAATAAAATATATAAAATAAAGTAAATAAATACTATTCACAACAATAACGATAATATATTAACAAATGAATAAATAATCATATATGTACAAAAATTAAATTACACACAAATAATTATTATATATAAAAAGTTAAAATATTATTAACACTGCATATCCCAAAATAATTTTTAATAATTTAAAATATCGGGTCATCACATCCAAGTGGGCCCCATGGATCATAAAAAAATAATTTAATCTCTTGTTACCAGTATGGTCATTCTAGGATGGCTTTTTTAATAATATTTTAAGGTTAGGTTTTTATTTAAAAGAAAAACTTGGATAGGGTTTTATTGGAAAGTACCCCCAAAAAGTTGAGGTTTTTTTATGTAATTTCCTTTTAATTTTATAAATTAATTCAAATTGTACATTATAAGATTTTTTTTTTTACATTTGATATCTTTAATATTTGGTAATCACAAAAGTTTGAATATCCTCCCTTTATAGCCTAGTATATCAGGTGATGAATATTATAAGATTGAGATTATTAGTTTGATCTCTTTTCGTTCTTGATCTCTCAATTGTTAAAAAAATTTACTATTTCAAAAATTGAACTAAATGAATTTATAAAGAGGTGAAATTTTATTAACCACATACAAATTTAAATTTAAAATTTTTGTGTTTATCGAGTTTTTTTTTTAATAGTTCCATCCATTTTAGAGGTACTATAAAACCAAATGCTAAAAAGAAAAGGGTAAAACGTACAACTAGCTAAATATATGGTTGGCAGAAGGGTCAAAGTTTATGCTTGATTTTATCTAAAAATTTACTACTTTCTTAAATAATTAGTAGTTAGTTCGCAATTATGCATCACTTGAGATATTTTTGTAGTGTTCTCTCTCATCTCTTACTGAGAGTAGATCTTTTTATTTTCATTATGTCTATCATAGTATGGAATGTGCAAGGATTAGGAAACCCACTTACAATAAAGTATTAAAGAAGTTAGTCTTTCAAGAGAAGCCACATCTGATTTTCCTCTGAAACCAAACAAACAAGCACCAACCTAGATCGTTAAGGCAAAAATTGGGTTTCACAAATAGTTCATATGTCAAACTGCAAAGGAGATCAGGCGGCCTCTGTCTTTGGTGGAAGCGATGATTAGGACATCCATATGAAGAGCAAAACAGAGAACTTTATTGATGTTCTAATCAATGAAAACACTTCATGGCAATTCATAGGTATCTATGGTAGTCCCAGAAGAGAGCATAGACAAGCTATCTAGAATCAAATCAGAAACTTAGATCCTCAAGGGACATTACTGTGGCTTTTAGTAGGTAATTTTAATGCCTGCCTCTCCGAAGATGAAAAGCTAAGAGGTATTGATTTATCTCTCTCCCAGCTACAAGATTTCAACTCTCTTTTAGAAGATTGTTCACTTCTAGATCTGGGTGGTTTCAATGGTGGAAAATACACCTAGCATAATAAGCAAATAGGTTGTAATCTTTGTGATGAGGCAACACCTCATTGGCAAGGCGATTGCCACTTCGATAGAGCCATGCATAGCTTATCTATGATTTTCTTATTCGTTTCACATAGTTTACGTTTGTATGTACTTTCATGTTTCTTCAACTTCATAACTTTTATACGGTTATTTATTTACCTTGTTTAATTGAAATAGTTGTGAACTTATTACTTCCATTTATGTATATTTAATTGATGGACTCACTTGGTGGCTTCTCTTTTATAAGATTTATATATTTATGGGGATTAATATTTTGCTCATTCCATGGCATGATTCAGATCATCCAATTTTAATTCACATTCTTTTTTGTTCATTTCTTGATTGTGTTTGGTTTGATTTCTATTTACTTTTGGTTTATTTTTTGTTTATTATCCCTTTCTTGCATGTAAAAGGTTGTAGTCTATGCTCCTCCCTCCTTTCTTTGCACGTAATTTTATCTTTATTTTGTGAAGAAATGTTTTATTTATGTAGTGAACTACTCTTAAAATGCATAAATTTGAATTAATGTGCAAATTTGGACTCAAGCATAAAATTGGAAATTGATTGAAGACAATTATAATTTGCATGTTAATAAAGAAGTAATTAAATAATTAAAGGTAATAAAATATAAAATGAAAATGGAGGCCAACTGCAAGGTGGGATGGGCATTCCAAAAGTTCATACCTAATTTTCGAACTCGTTCTCTGAAGACAGCTTCTAGGAACCTTCGTGGGATCTAATTGCTATCAGTGTGTCATGGGTCTTATCTGGGTGGTGACTCCTTCTCCAATTTGGGACTTCAAGCCTATTTTGTATTTTCTAATAGGAAATCGAGCTCACATAGTACCGTGGTTACCAAACATTTAGGCAAGTTGATGTTTAATAATCAGCTTAGATTTTCAATTTTAATTATTCTATAAAAAAAAAATCAACTACGAAGTATTTGGTGGCATCCATAAATTTATAGGTGAAGATTAATGAACCTTCAAATAAAAATGCATGAACTTACGAGTGAAAATTAATAAGTCTACTATATGTTTATTAACTTTTATCTACAGATTCAATGAATATGCAAGTAAAAATCAATGAATCTACACAAAAAAAGAAATGCACATTTTTTTCTCTTGCACCTATAATGACCTCTGATCCATATTACAATATGGATAGGGGTCCATGATATAACAATTGGTCTTCAACTACACTATCCAAATCCATAGTTGGCAGCCATTCCTCCAGGCTCAAATTCCCTCCAAATTTCATATTCAAATGCCAATATATTTTCTCAGGCATTGTTCATCTCATCCTATTCCCTGACCCATGACATCTCCACCTTACCAATTAGTCTAAGCTCCAGTGTCCATATACTTTTGTCATTTTATTATTTATGAGTGATAAACATTTTATTTAACTATGTCACTATAACTATTTTAATTTTCAAAAGTGTAATATATTTAGAATAGATAAATTTTTATTTAAAATTGTTATATAAAGATTAAATAAGTTATCAAATAATCTAATTATAAGAAAAATGATTATAATTAGTCTATCGTTTTAAATTATATATATATATATACACATATCATGCTGGAACTAGGGCATGGTGAGACGAGGTTCCTGTGGTAGCTTGAGGAGACCTCGGACGTTGTTTGTACCTCAGTTGAGGTTGAAGGGCCCTCCCAAATAAATCATTTATCAACTTTTGACTTATTTTTTATTATCGGATGGGAAAGAGTGAAAAAGAAATGTACTTCTCTAGTTTCAAAAATTATCGCATGTATTATTCTAAATGGTATCAATGAAAGCATGTTAGTTTCGAAAATATGCAGTCAATAATAAAAAAAGAACCAAGATTAATATATAAACAATAAATTCAACTGTTATATTTGACAAAAAAAAAAATCAACTGTTATATTTTTTTTTAATATTAAAATTACCAAACAAATAGCAAATAAACAAAAAAAACCAAAAAGATGAAATAAATGTGATAGATAGTAAAGTGAAACTTTTGTTTTTTATCATATAAAAATCTAAATATTAATTACAAAATGACAAGATTTTTATATATATAATTAATTTTAAGGAATATTACATAAAAAAAACCCCAACCTTTGGGGTATTTTCAAATAAAATTCTATTAATTTTTCTTTTAAATAAACTACAACCTTTAAAACGTTAAAAAAAAAAAAACTCTCCAAATTTGGGGGTAAATGCATCGGTTTTCATCTCTTATTACCAGTACAATTATCTAAGTGGATCCCATGGATCATAAAAAAATAGTTCATCTCCTATTATTAGTAACAGTCATTCAATGAGGGTTTTTTTTTATAATATTTTAAAGGTTGTAGTTCTATTTGAAAGAAAAAATTGGATAAAATTTTATTGAAAAGTACTCCAAAAGTTAGGATTTTTTATATAATTTCCCCTTAATTTTATAAATTAATTCAAGTTGTATATTATAAGATTTTTTTTTTTTACATTTAATATCTTTATATTTGGGTAATCACAAAATTTCGATATCCTCCCTTTTATAGCCTAATACAATAGGTGATGAATATTATAAAAATGAGATTATAAGTTTAATTACTTTTCATTCTTATCTCTCAATTGTTAAAAAAAATTACTATTTCAAAAATCGAACTAAATAAGTTTATAAAGAGGTGGAATTTAATTAACGACATATAAAATTTAAATTTAAAGATTTTGTGTTTATCAGTTTTTTTTTAAAATAATTACTATTATGAATGTGAATGAACAATATATTGCTTGTGAGAGAATAGTACTCAAATAGTGAAAAGAAAATCTCTATATAAAGGGATTGAAATTCATTAATGAGAATGTTAAGAAAAAGAAGAAGAAAAGATAGATTACTCTCCAAATTCTTTCAATATTATAGTTCTCTAAATTCTTTCCAAACTCTCTCTAAATTCCCTCAACATCATTCTACTATAAAATATTTTTCTTCTAGTTAAATACTACTAAATTCAAGTTTAGTCTTATAACAAAATAAGTAATTCAATCTTTATTTTCACAACACGTTATCAGCACGAGGAGCTCTCGATCAAAAAAATAAGGTACATATTTCTTAATATTTAATATTTATGAATATATTAATTGATTATATATTATCATGGATGGCTATGCCTCCTACTAATTTATATATTTATATTTATCTCTTCAATTTAACTTTATATTAATTGTTATTTTTATTTTGTTTTACTAACTACACCATTGATGCAAATATTGCTAGAAATGGTTCTAACCTTATGGATGGCTATGCCTCCTACCAATTTATATTTATGCACATTTATTTTTTTTATTATTTATGTTAATGGAAGGCTATATCCCATTTTATATTAATGGACGGTTTTTCCCCATATTTATACATATCGTTATGTTAACTCACTTGCTATAAATAATCATATCAACATTATTTATTGATTTTACTTTATATAATTTATTTCTCAATATATTATATTTAAAAAAAATTATAACGGCTATATTTTTATTACCAACGGTAATATAACGATAATAAACGGCTATATTTTTCATTATAAATAGATAAGCTATAAATTTTATTTATTCACACAAATTCATACATTTTCTCTTTCTCTCTTTACTCTAAATTGTAAACATGATTTGGTATATTTATATTTGTGTTTTGATCATGACTATTATAATAGTTTTAGGAATAATTAATATGGAAGATGATTTTCTATTTGATATAATTTTAAGTATTATTGTATCATTTTTTGTACCACTATTATTTCTTGCAATATTCATTCATGATATAATTAATTAGTAAATTCTGATCATGTTTGATTTTTTTTAGTAGTCATCAAATTTATGAATTCTAATTGAGTTATATTTTTTTTATTAGTTATCATAATGACAAATCTAGCAAAGCTTGAGTTCGTTGCTCTTGACATCACGGGAAAAAATTATATGTCTTGGATTCTAGATATAGAAATGCATCTTCAATCAATGGGGTTAATTGATACCATAAAAAAAAATAATAACACCTCATTGCAAGATAAGGCCAAGTCTATAATTTTTCTCCGTCGTCATCTTGATGAAGGATTAAAATGTGAATATTTGACTGTCAAAGATCCAAGTGTTCTTTGGAAGGATCTAAAAGACAGATATGATCATCAAAGAGATGTAATACTACCAATAGTCACTGATGAATGGAGAGCTTTACACTTTCAAGATTTTAAAAAAGTGAGTGACTATAATTCTGCAATGTTCATAATAGTATCACAATTAAAATTCTGTGGACAGACAGTCACAGATGAGGATATGCTGGAGAAAACTTACTCCACATTTCATGCATCAAATGTTACACTGCAACAACAATACAGGATGCAGAGATTTAAAAAATATTCTGAACTAATTTCATGCCTACTGGTAGCTGAGAAAAATAATGAACTCTTGATGAAAAATCATCAGTCCCGTCCCACTGGCTCAATAGCATTTCCAGAAGCAAATGCTACAAATTATTCCAGATATAAAAATTATAATAGCCGTGGACGTGGGAGAGGTAGAGGTCGTGGACGTGGAAGAGGTCAACTCTTTGGCCATGGTCATGGAAATAAATATAGTAATACCCCACAACAAACTCAGACTCAACCTCAAAAGAAGTTAAAATCAGTCATCAGTGGTGTTCAAGAAAGGCCTCAACATAAGTCTGAAACTGTGTGTTTCAGATGTGGTAGTAAAGGACACTGGTCACGAATTTATCGAACACCACCACATCTTTGCCAACTTTATAAGGCATCATTGAAAGGCAAAGAAAAGGAAATAAACTTCAATGAGCATCATACTCATGTTAATGATAGAACTCATCTAGATGTTTCTGATTTTACTAACAATGGAAATTGAGACATCTCTAATTTTAAGTATATTGTTATTACTTATTTGATTCTGAAGAATATGTTATTGTTATGTATGTTATTTTTAAATTAAATAAAATGTCCTACTTTACAATTATTTTATGTTTTTACCTTAATTGATTAATTTTGTGTTTATCTATTTTGAAGTTTAATATGGATTGTACTCAACATAAAGACAATATTGGAGATCTTTGTGGTACTACACATACTATCTTGAAAAATAGAGATTATTTCTCTGAAATAAAGCCCACAAAGGCAGTTGTAAAAATAATATCAGGTCCTGTAGATCTGATTGAAGGAATTGGCAAAGCTAAATTTATGTTACCAAATGGAACAAAGTTTATAATTGATGAAGCTTTGTTTTCACCAAAATCAACAAGAAATTTGTTGAGTTTTGATGACATATATCGAAATGGGTGTGATACTCAATCTATTACTATAAATGGTAACAAATATTTAAATATAGTTTCCTATGAATCAGGAAAAATGCAAGTATTGGAAAGACTGCCAAAACTCCCTATTGGATTGCATTACATGCATATACATGTAATTGAATCAAATATGGCAGTAAAAGAAAAATCTTATGATCCTTCAATAATAAATTTATGGCATGACAGATTAGGTCATCCTGGATCAGTAATGATGCGAAGGATAATTGAGAATTCACATGGGCATCCCTTGAAGGGGCAAAGAATTCCTCAATCAAATGAAATGTCATGTACAGCTTGTTCTCTCGGAAAATTAATCTTGAGACCTTCACCATCTAAAATTCAAAATGAATCACCTATGTTTCTTGAAAGAATTCAAGCTGATATATGTGGGCCAATTCACCCACCATATGGACCATTCAGATATTTTATGGTATTAATTGATGCATCTAGTAGATGGTCACATGTTTATCTATTGTCAACTCGTAATATTGCATTTGTAAGGTTGCTTGCTGAAATTATTAAATTACGAGCACAATTCCCTGATTATACAATCAAGAGGGTAAGACTTGATAATGCTGGTGAATTTACATCTCAAGCATTCAATGATTATTGTATGTCTACTGGGATCATTGTTGAGCATCCTGTTGCCCATGTACATACTCAAAATGGTTTAGCTGAATCATTGATTAAACGACTTCAGCTTATTGCTAGACCATTAATAATGAGAATAAAGCTTCCCATTTCAGTTTGGGGTCATGCAATCCTACATGCTGCTTCATTAATTCGCATCATACCTAGTGCATATCATAAATACTCCCCACTACAATTGGCATTTGGTCAAGAGCCAAATATTTCCCATCTCAAAATTTTTGGTTGTGCAGTATATGTACCCATTGCGCCACCTCAGCGCACAAAAATGGGTCCTCAACGAAGATTGGGAATTTATGTTGGGTTTGAAACACCCTCGATTATTAGATATCTTGAACCTCTAACTGGTGATGTTTTTACAACACGTTTTGCTGATTGCCAATTTAATGAGGTTGCTTTCCCAACATTAGGAAAAGGGGAGAAAGAAGGGAAAAGGGATATTTCATGGAATGAACCATCATTATTGCATCTGGATCCTCACACAAAACAATGTGAATTAGAAGTGCAAAAGATTGTGCACTTACAAGCAATTGCAAATCAATTGCCAGATGCATTTACTGATATAAAAAGAGTGACTAAATCATATATACCAGCAGCCAATGCTCCTGCTCGTATTGAAATTCCAGAAATAAAACCTGAGAATAAAGACACTCATGAGTCTAAAACACACCAGAAGCGTGGAAGACCAATTGGTTCTAAGGATAAAAATCCTCGAAAGAGAAAGGGAGTAGATAATCATATTGATAATGAGGAAAATATCCCTGAAGAAATAGAAAATAAAGAAAGTCATGAAACATTGTCATATACTGTTGCATGTGAAATCATAAATGACAAAGATGATCCTGAACCAAAATCAGTCATGGAATGTCAAAATAGGCATGATTGGATAAAATGGAAAGATGTTATGCATGCTGAATTGGACTCACTAAACAAACGAAATGTTTTTGGGCCAATTATTCCTATGCCTAAAACTGTGAAACCTGTAGGATATAAGTGGGTCTTTGTACGAAAGAGAAATGAGAAAAATGAAATAATAAGGTATAAAGCTAGACTTGTAGCTCAAGGTTTTTCACAAAGGCCAGGAATTGATTATGATGAAACGTATTCTCCTGTTATGGATGCAATTACGTTCAGGTATCTGATTAGCCTAGTAGTTTCTAAGAAATTAGAAATGCGTCTTATGGATGTTGTGACTGCTTATTTGTATGGATCACTTGATAGTGACATTTATATGAAAATCCCTGAAGGATTTAAAATGCCTGAAGCATTAAGTATAAAACCCAAAGAAATGTATTCGATCAAGCTCCAGAGATCTTTATATGGGTTAAAACAGTCTGGGCGCATGTGGTATAATCGTTTAAGCGATTATTTGATTAATAAAGGATATGTGAGTAATATTATTTGCCCATGCATTTTTATTAAGAAAACAATATCCGGATTTGTGATTATAGCTGTATATGTTGATGATTTGAATATCATTGGAACAGAAAATGAGATCCATGAAGCAACAGTATACTTAAAGGAAGAATTTGAAATGAAAGATCTTGGAAAAACCAAGTATTGCCTTAGTTTACAAATTGAGCAAATGCACAATGGGATATTTGTGCATCAATCAAATTACACAGAAAAGATCTTGAAACGCTTTAATATGGATAAAGCAAATCCTTTAAGTACTCCAATGGTCGTTAGATCACTCAATATTAAAACTGATCCATTTCGACCCTGTGAAGAAAATGAAGAAATTCTTGGTCCTGAATTTCCATATCTCAATGCCATTGGATCTCTAATGTATCTTGCTAATTGTACTAGACCTGACATTTCTTTTGCAGTTAATTTATTAGCGAGGTTCAGTTCAGCTCTAACAAAAAGGCATTGGAAAGGAGTCAAACATATACTTCAATACCTTCGAGGAAATGTTGATTTAGGTTTATTTTATTCTAACAATTCAAAACAAGAATTGATTGGTTATGCAGATGCAGGGCATTTATCTGATCCTTATAAAGCGAAATCTCAAACAGGCTATGTGTTCACAAATAATGGAACTGCAATTTCTTGGCGTTCCCAGAAACAAACGCTTGTCACTACTTCCTCAAATCATTCTGAAATTATTGCACTACATGAAGCAAGTAGAGAGTGTGTGTGGCTTAGATCAATGACACATCATATTGAAGAATCTTGTGGTTTTCCAGTCAACAAAAGTTCAACAATTTTATATGAAGATAATGCAGCATGCATTGCACAGTTAAGGGAAGGATATATCAAAAGTGATAGAACCAAACATATACCTCCAAGATTCTTTTCATACACTCAAGAGCTAATAAAAGACAATTATATAGATATCAAGTATATTCAGTCTAGCCAGAATTCAGCTGATCTTTTCACAAAGGCACTTCTAACTACAATCTTTAGAAAGCACGTTCACGATATTTGAATGCGACATCTACATACTATGTGAAGGAAGATTATACATATCAACTTGAGGGGGAGAATATCATGTACTGTACTCTTTTTCCTTAAGCTAAAGTTTTTCCCACTGGGTTTTATTTAGCAAGGTTTTAACGAGGCAGTTGCAAAATATTGTTATTCAAGGGGGAGTATTATGAATGTGAATGAACAATATATTGCTTGTGAATGAACAATATATTGCTTGTGAGAGAATAGTACTCAAATAGTGAAAAGAAAATCTCTATATAAAGAGATTGAAATTCATTAATGAGAATGTTAAGAAAAGATAGATTACTCTCCAAATTCTTTCAATATTATAGTTCTCTAAATTCTTTCCAAACTCTCTCTAAATTCCCTCAACATCATTCTACTATAAAATATTTTTCTCCTAATTAAATACTACTAAATTCAAGTTTAGTTTTATAACAAAATAAGTAATTCAATCTTTATTTTCACAACAATTGCATCCATTTTAGAGGTACTATAAAACCAAATGCAAAAAAGAAAAGGGTACAACGTACAGCTAGGAAAATATATGGTTGGCAGAAGGGTCAAATTTGACACTTGATTTTATCCAAAAATTTAATATTTTCTTAGGCAATTAGTAGTTAGTTAAATAAGCTAAATTTATATATTTTAATTAGTAAACTTAAAAAGTTTAATTTCTTTTAATTTTAATTAAATAATTTAAATTTATTTATTTTAATTATAAAAATAGATATAAATTTATAAATTATGAAAGTATTAAAATTAATAGACTTAATTTTATATATTTTAATATTAAAATAATATTAAATCTATAAATTATAAAAAAAATTTAAATGAGTTAAATTTAATTTAATTAAATTAAATTAAATAAATTCACATTTAATTTGGTTCTAAATATATATTTTAATTAGGAGTTAGATTTAGGAAACCCACTTACAGCTAAAGTATTGAAGAAGTTAGTCTTTCAAGAGAAGCCACATCTGATATTCCTTACTGAAACCAAACAAACAAGCACCAACCTAGAACCGATGAGGCAAAAGCTGGGTTTCACAAATAATTCAATGTCAAACCACAAGGGAGATCGGGCGGCCTCTGTCTTTGGTGGAGCGACGATTGGGACATCCATATGAAGAGCAAAACAGAGCACTATATTGATGTTCTAATCAATGAAAACACTTCGTGGCAATTCACAGGTATCTATGGCAGTCCAAGAAGAGAGCATAGACAAGCTATCTGGAATCAAATCAGAAACTTAGATCCTCAAGGGACATTACTGTGGCTTTTAGCAGGTGATTTTAACGCCTGCCTCTCCGAAGATGAAAAGCTAGGAGGTATTGATTTATATCTCTCCCAACTACAAGATTTCAGCTCTCTTTAAGAACACTGTTCACTTCTACATCTGGGTTTCAATGGTGGAAAATACACCTGGCATAACAAGCAAATAGGTTCAAAAAGCATCCAAGCTCGATTGGATCAAGCAATTGCTAACTCAGTATGGCGACTTGCCTATGAATTTGCTAGACTCACCCATAGATCCTTTCTTAGCTCAGACCATCGCCCCCGTATCATTTCAATTAACCGAAAATCCCCAAAATGACACTATCGTTTAATCTATGAAGCCAAATGGGAAGATGATACTGGATGGAAAGAAATCATACAACAAACCTGGCTTCAACCCATTGAACCTCAACAAGGGTTTTCCCTTCTTAAAAGCAAACTCTCCAATCTTCGTTTACAACTCATCAATTGGGTCAAAAACAAAAGCCGCGATATTGCTCCTCCTACAAACTTGCTTGAAGAGCAATTTGAGAACTCATTGACTGGTATTTTCACTGAAGAAGCAAAAAGAGATGTGGATCAAGCTCAAACTCACATAACCAACCACTGGCTTAAAAAAGAAACATACTGGAAACAGCGCTCACATATTCAGTTGTTAAAAAAAGAAGATCGAAACACTAGGTTTTTTCACCTCACAGCGGTTCAATGAAGACAACATAATCAGATATTCAAAATTAAAGACACCAATGGCAGATGGATTACCGATGAGAGCAGCATCAAATTCCTTGCTGTCCAACACTTTCGAACTCTCTTCAATAAACTTCAGTCCAAGTTGATGATATCTTCTTCCAAATCACTCCCAGGATTGTTACTGAATAAATGAACAGGAATCTCTTATGAGACATATAGATGAAGAGATTAAAGCTACAGCTTTTTGTATGGGCAAACTAAAGTCTCCTAGACCCGATGGATTGCAAGGAGCATTTTATCAAAACCACTGGGACATCATCCCCCTGAAGTCACTCAACATCATCCCCCCCCCCCCCCCAAACTTAAATCGCACCGCCATTGTGCTTGTCCCAAAAATTAAGCACCCAGAATCCTTTGGAGAGTTCCGACCCATTAGTTACTGCAATTATATTTACAAAGTCATCTCCAAAATTCTTGCCAACAGATTGCAGAAACTCCTCCCCCAGATTATTACCCCACAGCAAACGGGTTTTGTTAGTGGAAGAAGCATTTAAGAAAATATTGTTATCAAACATGAAGTTGTACAAGACATGGCTAAAGCTTTTTTGCAAAGGAAGATGAAGCTTTTTTGGGGAAAAATATGGCTAAAGCTTTTTTGCTAAAGCTTTTTCTACAAGACATGGCTAAAATATTATTCAAAGGAAGATGAAGCTTTTTTGCACTCAAACTAGACATGGCTAAAGCTTTTGACTGTGTTAGTTAGGATTTCCTTCAACTGACACTCACTAATCTTGGCTTCCATCAACACTGGATAAGTCTCATAATGGAATGTGTTCAATCTGTTAGTTACAAAATCCTTATCAATGGTTCTCTTACTGCTACATTCACTCCGCAACAAGGCATTAGGCAGGGCAACCCCATTTTGCCTACCTTTTCATTTTAGTAGGAGATTACTTATCCAGACTCATCACCAATGCTCATAACTCTACCTGCATAAAGGGTATCCAAATCTCCTGGTATTGTCCTATTGTCACCCATTCTCTATTTGCTGATGATACTATCTTGTTTGGTGAAGCATCGCAGACCGAAGCTCAAATGTTCAACCAGCTCCTTCACAAATACTCTTTAGCTTCTGGCCAACAGATAAACCTTAACAAGTCTGAGCTCATCTTCAGTAAAAACGCTACACCAGCACTAAAGGAGCACATTACCACCATCTTTGGCATCCGAGAGTTAAATTACTCAACTAAATATTTAGGGATTTCTATTGATTGGGACCAAACAAAGAAATCCCTTTCCTTTTTTTCTGATTCAAAGAACTCAAGCCAAGCTTCACTCTTGGAGGTGCAAATTTTTAACACAAATAGGACGTGAAACCCTCATCAAAGCAGTCATTCAAGCTCTTCCAGTATTTATCATGTCTGTCTTCATGTTCCCTTCTAGCATCATAAAAAAAATTAAGCAATTGATCAAACAGTTCTAGTGGTCCCAAGACGTTACCCAAAGGAAATTACACTGGGTGGTTAAGTGGGAAACTCTAACAGAAATCAAGAAGAATGGGGGATTTGGCTCTCGTCAAATGGAATGTTTCAACACATCTATGTTGGCTAAACTTGGATGGCAACTGATAAAGAATCCCAACACTCTCTGCGTCGTTTGCTAAGAGGCATTTATCATCCCACTACTACTTTTCTCCATGCTAGCCAAAGAAAAAAAAAACTCATTGATTTGGTGCAGTCTAATCACAGATAAAAAAAAACTAATCACTAAAAGCACATGTTGGAATGTGAAGTCTGGATGTAGGCGGCAAGATTTAGCATGCGTTTAAGAATTTAATAACCGCGTAACTGTTTGAGCTCTGAGCTCTAAAAAATATATTAATCATTGTCACAAAGACATGACGTGCAGATGAGGAGTCGCCACCTAAGATAATAACTGGACAAAATTGAAAGATGGAACTCGATTCTCTAAAAGAAAGTCAGCACCATAATCAGGAGATTCTAGATACGGAATATCAACTTCTTTCAGTGTTGTGTTCATTTAGAATTACTTTATAAATTACTATCCTATCCTTTATTTACATGCAATTTCATATAAACCAAAAACAATAAACTTCAAAGCAAACTAGTCATGAAATATACAAGTAAATAATGCATTCAATAAATCACATAATCTCTAAGTTAGTCTAATATACATGAATTTTAAATAAATGGGCTAAAATTTACATGTTTTAATTTATAAGTGAACCTAAAGAGCTAATTTCTTTTTATTTTAATTAAATGAACCTAAGTTTACTAATTTTAATTCTAAAAATGAGTTTAAATCTAAAAATTATGAAATATTTAGATCAATGGGTCTAAGTCTACATGTTATGAAGGTATTTAAATTAGTGAGCTTAATTCCACAAATTATGAAAGAAGACTTTAATTAAATGAGTTAAGTCTAATTTAATTAAATTAAATTAAGTGGACCTATGTCTAATTAACTAAATGGACCTAAAGGTATTTCTAACCAAAAATCTAATTAATTATGGGCCTAAAAATATATTTTAATTAATTAAACTTAATTAATTATTAAATGATATGGGTTAAAATAAATAAATCAAAATCTAAAATGGGCTTAAGGCCCAAAACACACCAAAAACAATAAATAAACTCAAAAACAAACAAAAAAATATAAAAAAAATTAAATAAGATCAAATAAATAACTAAATTAATCCTTACTAAAATCCTAATTTTTATTAACATACAACCTAAATTAATCTACCTCTTCCATTGATTTTAAATGATTACCAAATTGAAACCTAATTTTACTAACCAATTTAATAAAAAATCATGCTACCACACACATAATTTTATTACTATTCCCACTATTTGGGCTATTACATTAATTCATAAAATAATTAATAAGAAATAAAAATAAAGAATAAAAAAATAAAAAAATACAAATAAAAAATAAAATCCTAGAAACTAAGTCTCTGCGAGGCTTTATCCATAGTCTTCTGTGGATTTTCAATAAAATTCATCTTTCTCATATGATCACCATGTGTATTCCTCCACAATCATCATAAAAAAAATAATAATTAATGAATAAATTATGATAAAATAAATAGAATAATAAATAAATAAATAAATAAAAGAAGAAAAAGAATATGATATGCTTATGGATGATTAGGGTACTCCTTAGATTTGTGATTCACCGTTTTTGATAGATTTTTTAATCTTTTCTTCAAAAAAATTTTCACGAGTTTTAAATTAATTGATGAATCAAAAGAATTTGTGATTAAAAGTAAATAAAAGAAAAAACATAATTTTCTTTCTCTCCTCTCCTCTTTTCTACCCCTTTTCTCTCTATTTCTCTTTCTGCGCTCTCCTCTTTCTTTTTTTCCTCCTCCTCTTTCTTTGCCTTCCTAGCCCCCCTTTTATAGTGGAACTAGGAAGCCGAACCCTAATCCTAATGTGATTCTCATTCCTAAAGTATATTTAGGAATTTTGAACCAAATAGGATTAAATTAATTAGGAAATTTAAACCACCTAAAATTAGAATAATTAGAAATAGGAAAGAGTTTAATTCCGACCGGGATTGTGCAATTTAAATCGGAATTGTACAATCCCGATCGGAATTATTGTAATTTCGATCAGAATTACATAATTCTGGTCGAAATTATGGAATTCCAACTTGCAAAATTTTTTTTTTAACATTTAATTACAAAAAGGCCCCCAAAAAAATTTAATTTTTGTAATTAGGTCCTAAAAAGAACTTTGTAATTTAGTCCCTGAAAACATTAAATTCTTCCTTTAAAAGCCCTTAGAATTTTTTAAAGATTAAGCATCGAAGACATTTTCATCATCGGAGTCCTTTGCTGTATCCATAACATGTCATCCCGAAATTAAGTGTTTACAATTGCTCCCCCTTGTCGCTGTTTGTCTGACAAATTGCGACAAAGTAGAATAACACCCAATTTCTAAATTGAAAGTTAGGATACTTACCTGTTCTCCGTGAGGCTTCTGCTGGTGAATTTGCTATACTCGGACGTACAACGTTTTAAATGGCATATCATACTCAGTTGTATGATATTGATTATACTCGATTGTATAATCGATTGAGGAATACATTGCACTCGGTCGTACAATGCCGACTACACTTGGTCGTATAGTCTGTTTTTTATAAGAAACATCACACTCGATCGTATGATGCTGATTATACTCGGTCGTATAATCGATTGATGAATACATTGCACTCAATCATACAATGTCGACTACACTCGGTCGTATAGTCTATTTTTTATAAGAAACATCACACTTAGTCATATGACGCTGATTATACTCGGTCGTATAATCGATTGAGGAATACATTATACAATGCTGACTACACTCAGTCATATAGTCTGTTTTTTATAAAAAACATCACACTCGGTTGTATGATGCTAATTATACTCAGTCGTACAATTGATTGAGGAATACAATGCACTCGGTCGTACAATGCCGACTACACCCGGTCGTACAGTCTATTTTTGATAAGAAACATCACACTCGGTCGTATAATGCTAATTATACTTGGTCGTATAATCAATTGATGAATACATTGCACTCGGTCGTACAATGCCAGCTACACTCGGTTGTATAGTTTGTTTTTGATAAGAAATATCACACTCGATTGTATGATGCTGATTATACTCAGTCGTATAATTGATTGATGAATACATTACACTCGATCATACAATGTCGACTACACTTGGTCGTATAGTCTATTTTTTATAAGAAACATCACACTCGGTTGTATGATGCTGATTATACTCGGTCGCATAATCGATTGAGGAATATATTGCACTCAGTCATACAATGCCAACTACACTCGGTCGTATAGTTTATTTTTGATAAGAAACATCACACTCAGTCGTATAATGCTGATTATACTCGGTCATATAATCAATTGAGGATACATTGCACTTGGTCATACAATGCCGACTACACTCAGTCGTATAGTCTGTTTTTGATAAGAAACATCATACTCGGTCATATGATGCTGATTATACTATGTCGTATAATCGATTGATGAATACATTGCACTCGGTCGTACAATGCCGACTGCACTCGGTCGTATAGTCTATTTTTTATAAGAAACATCACACTTGGTCGTATGATGCTGATTATACTTGGTCGTATAATCGATTGAGGAATACATTGCACTCGGTAGTACAATGCCGACTACACTCAGTTGTATAGTCTATTTTTTATAAGAAACATCATACTCGGTCGTATGATGCCGATTATACTCGATCATATAATCGATTGAGGAATACAATGCATTCGGTCGTACAATGCCGACTACACTCGGTCGTATAGTCTGAATTATCTTATATGATTATGTTGCAATCCATAATTGCTCACAAATTTAGTTATTTGAGTTGAATGCCTTGAATTCTTTGTGCTGACTAATTAGCACTTTTGTTGACTGACTTTAAATTTTGCTATGTTGATTGGCTTTGCAAGTTGAGTATACCCCCTTCTCGATTTGAAATTCCTACAGAATTGCTGAAGTTAGTTTTAACAAGATGAATGTACAAAAGTATATTATTATTTTGAAAATTTATAAGAAAATTCATCACTTTGCACGAGATAACATGTACTTAACCAATCTCCTTAATTTTGATCCTCATGACTATCATTTATTCACCATTCGCAAAGGGCAAAGGCATTATTACCCATTTTATGCTGAGAGCATATTTTTTACCAAGTGAAGAGCTTACTTTCACACCTAAATTCAGGAAGAATCTACTAGACAAAACTTATGGTATTTGAGCATAAATGGATCAAATTCTAATTATCAAAACAGTCTTTGAATTATTTTTATGCTTTCCTTCCCTATCCAAGTATTCCCCACCTTTATTATATTACTCAGTGTGCATACCGTTGGAAAGGTCCTTTGGATACTCATACTCATATAAAGCATTGGAGTAAATAGAGCAATTTTTGGCATGGTCCTCTTTTAGTATTCTCTGCCTTTTTTATATTACTTATCATGGATACCGCCAGAGGTTTTATGTTGATACTCTTACTCATTTTTAAGCATTAGAGTAAATTATGCTTGCTCTTTTTCTATTCTCCTCTTAGTATTCCCCCACCTTTCTCGCATTACTCAACGTGGATACCGTCAAGGGATTTTGTACTCATACTCATTTCTAAGCATTGGAGTATATTACATGCACATTTATCATTCACAAGACTGAAATGATACCCTAAAATTTAATCAATTTATACCATAAGTCCACAGATTTTGTCTTTGTATGTTCTTCCCCTCGTTTGGGTGTAAAACAAGCATTAGATTGATTAGAGTTTAGAAATTCTCAGCATAGAACTGTCAACAAGGCATCTGAATTCTGTGAGGCTAATAAAAGAAAGCCACCAAAATCAAAAGTCATAAGATAAATTTTTGCACATAATCTCGTGAAGTGGACAAATTTCCTTTCAATTTGTGAATTTTCTTATTGAAGATTTATTTTATTGCAGAATCAAAGGGAATAGCGTTGTACTACTTCCCTTTGGTATTTGCACAGGGTGAGGTTTTGACAAATGATTAACATTTGTTATCTTGCCCATTTTTATTGATGTATCAGTTCCCTTTTTCATTCTCTTTTATTTTCCCTACACAAAATACCATAAGTTAGTATGGTCTATTCACAAGTGAACAAATTTTGTCAAAATGCAGTGTTTTTCATTTTTTGCATTCTTCCCATTAGATCTGTGGTGATGATGTCTCCGATTACAGGGTCATGATGCTCCACCATTGAAGTTGTGGCTTTATCCCATTGATGCTATGGTAAAGGGCTTCATTTCTCTTCTCAACATTTCCTATAAAAGAAAAGATTTAGGAGTTAGAGGTTTTTATTTCATAATCAAAGAAGTTTTCAGAGTGCATTCATCTCAAGTTTTGAGTGCATTCTTCCCTTTCATATTGAATCTAAGGAGCTTGAGCATCCTATCTATCTTCTTGAAGTTTCCAGGATAATGCTTCTTGGTAGTGTCACTCTTCTTATTTTCATTCTTTCAGATGTTTCACATGTGGATACTCTGGCTACTTTCCTGTTTTTTCAACACTAATTTCAAACGTTAGTAAAAGAGTATTTGCACGATCTTGTCTAGGCTTAAAGACTTTTATTATACAAAACAAGTGTTTCATAATGTATGCAAGTGTATGCATGCTATGTATGATGTGCATGATCCTAATAGGTCTCTTGTTTGGAACAGAGCCACTCATCAATAGTCTGTCAGTTTGAGCGTTGAATGATTCGCTGTTGGTACTTTCTGGGATGTCAAGGATCACATATTTAGATTCAACGGGCAAGAGCTGTGTCCCTTAATAGAGGAGTTTACCACTATTCTGGGATGTTCACTAAGTTCAACTACTACCATTGCCTTCCCAGACCTTGAAATTGAGTTCTCCAACAAGTTAATAGCATTTTTTGATATGCACCTAGATATTATCTACATGCACGCACATAATGCTGAAACCATCAGTCTTCCTTTTCTGATTTCCTCTTGTGAAACTAAAGACAAAACTAGTGTTGCTTGGATTAGAACTGTCACCTTCTGCCTATATGCTCAGTTTCTACTAGTATCTTCTCATGGAGATGCTGATGTAAGAATTATCAGTATCTTAGAACAGGTAGAAACTAGAGTGTGCCTATCATACTTGGTGAAACTATCATTGGGTTAGATAATTTCAAAGTTCAAAACCGACTCTCAGGCAGTCTACTTCTCCTTCAGGTATGTAACCCTCTTTTTTTTTTTTAAGATTTGGTTACAGAAGAAATTGAGTCTACTTGATGCCCCTCCCAATGCTTTGACTTATCAACCTCATCATCTACAATCCCATCCTTTGAAGATAAAGAATAAATATACTAGAGATCAATAGGTTGATTGGATGAAAGACATTGCTGATACTGAGATTACTTGGATCTATCCTTGGTGGAGATTAAAATTTGTGACCATCAACTTGTATGACAACTGTGTCCCTATTCCTAGATTATACTCTTCGACCTTTCTTTCTCCTTCATGCCTCTGTTGTCAGTATAGTTACCCTCAATTCATTATTGCTATTATGACTGACTTCGAAGGTTTCCTTCTGAGGCATGACTTCTTGGACAAGGTGAAGAACTTGTGGCCTCATAGAGCTTTAGAATGCAATTTATGCCTAAATACTGACATGACTACTGATGACAACTACATGACTTGGGTTACTATGTAATCTATAGAATCACTAAAACTATTCAAGTACAAAAGGACTCAAATATTATTAGATGAGTCAAGAAAGAAACAAAAACATAACTAATGGTCTCATAAGTCTAGTTTCTTATGTTTTATTTTTCTTCAAGTCTTTGTGCTTTGTAATAAAGATAGAATACGCAATATTTAATAAAAATATATTTTCAATTCATTTCATTATCCAGGGCAAAAATGAGTACATTTATTACATCACATGACATAACTCCTGTTATCAGCCAGTCTTTTCAGATTTTCTAACTGAACATTTTTCCTCTCATTTTCATTTCCCTATCTTCTGCCTGATAAGCCCTTTACGGGTTTTTTGAACAGCAGGAATGTCCTAACTTTTGCCTAACCAGCGTTTTCAGGTTTTCTAGTTGGTGGACTTTTTTTTTTAAAGGTAGTATTTCTTAAGGGGATCCAGGTTAATTGGCTTAATGAACTCATTTCCTTCTAGATCTGATATCAATGCGGCTCCTTTGGGCAAAATTGTCTTGACTAAATACGGCCCTTCCCAATTTGGTCTAAATTTTCCTCTCGAGTCAAACACCATAGTCCTTGTGTGCTTTAATACCATATCTCCAGCTTTTATCTTTCCCGGCTTAACTTTTTTGTTGAATGCTCTTGTTATTCTCCTCTGATAAATCTTAGTGTGGAATAAAGCATCCATCCTTTTCTCATCTAATGATACAAGGCAATCAATCCTCTTTTGCATCCATTCGCTCTCGGGGATCTTTGCTTCCATAACCACCCTCAAGGATTTAATTTCTGTCTCTATGGATAGAATTGCTTCACAACCATATACTAACGAAAATGAAATTTGTCCCGTCACCGTACGTGTTGTAGTTCTGTATCCCTACAAAGCAAAAGGGAGGTATTCAGACTAGTCCTTATATGTCTTTACCATCTTAGAGAGAATTTTCTTTATATTCTTATTAGCCGCTTCTACTGCTCCATGAGCCTGAGGTCGATAAGGTGAGGACTTATGATGCTCAATCTTATATCTTTGTAATAACTCAACGGTTTTCGCCTGAAACTAAACTCCATTGCCTGTCACAACATAATGTGGGACCCCATACCTATAAATGAGGTTCTTCTCAATGAACTTTGCCATTTGTTTAGCTTTTAAGGTACCAAAGGATTCTACTTCTACTCATCTTGAAAAGTAATCGATTGTGACCACTATATATTTATGCCCGTTTAAAGCAGTTGGTTTTACTTCCCCTATTATACTATTCCCCAGGCTGCAAAGGGCCATGGAGATGTTAAACTGTTTAGAACTGTAGAGGGAAGGTGATTGAGGTTCCCATGTATTTGACTTTTATGGCATTTGGATACAGTCCTTTTCCATACTCCCCCAATAGTACCCCTGCCAAGTAATCTTCTTCACTAGAATTATCCCATTCATATGTGATCCACAAACTCCTGCATGAATTTCTCTCATCACCTGCTCTGTTTTATCCTTCTTAAGACATTTCAGCTGTATTCCATTCGGCATCCTTCTGTATAATATCCCATCATGACTTGTATAATGACATGCAAGAACATGAAGAGCATATCTATCTTTGAAAGTTGCTTCATCCAGGTATCTTCTTTCCTTATCTTTTCTGTCCACTCGGGCCTTAACCTACGAAGTTTCTACTTAACAGGTGTAGCTTCAAGATATGTTGGAATATGATGCTCCGTAATTCCCCTATCTAACCCTGGTATATCCTCATAGGACCAAGCAAATACTACCTTTCTTTTTATTAATATTCTCTCAAATTTTTTCCCCTCTTCAGGAGTTAAGTCATGTGATATAGAAATGTATTTTGGTTGTTCATTTGTGCCCATGTTTAATGAATTTAATTGAATAGAATTAATGTCAAACATGCATGAATGATCATTATTAAAATGCATAAGACCATCAACATCACACAAGTAAGCCAAACCAGAATTTATATCATTGACCATAAAATGAAACAAGTTCTAAAGAAACTAAGATTTTATTCAAAGAAGACAATAAGAAAATTTATTTCCTATTCTAGATGCTAGGAATGCTAAGTCTTATGCTAGTTGTCCTTCAGGTGCCTAACATAATGGCTATTCTTGCACTTCCTCATCCTTGTTGTCTTGCACCATGTTCTCAATAATCCATTTCTCGTAGATCCTACCGGGCATATTGACAAGTTCCTTTGTACTGAGGTAATACTTTTCATATCCTTCTTTGACGAAGCTCTCATTCAATGGTTTTGCTTTCTTTCCATCCTTCCATACTTCCACTTTATATGTTTTGTTGTCTTGTACCTTCTCATCATCAAACTCCTCACCCCATCCTATAGGTATAATTGACTCGAAAGGTATGTCAAAAGAAGGTGGTTTAGTGTAAAACACCTTGTAGTGAAACTTGCCTGAGGGCTGACCTAACAAATCTTCTACCTCTTCCGCACCTTCAGGAGCATTAGGAGATTTCTCAGTAGTTTTAAGGCTTAAATCCTTAAAAGAGTTTAGTACTTCTTCTTTACCCACTCCTAAGTTGATCATCATGGTGGTTGGGGGTGGCACGTTTCGATAATTTGGGAAAGGATTGTTTCGGGTATTTGGGTTTAGGCTTGATTTTTCAAGTTTTGTGATTTTTCCAGAATCTATGAGGTTTTGGATTTCGTGTTTAAGGTGGATGCAATTATCTGTGGAGTGTTTGTGGTTTTAATGGAATTTGTAGTGTTTGTTTGGGTTATAGCCTGAGGTGTTTGGGTTCGATGGGTTTGGATTAGGTAAAGGTTGAAGTAAGCCCTTTTGCATCAGGCACTCTAGGACTTTTGACAAAGGTTGGTTAAAATTGAAGAATCTTATGGATTTTTTAATAGCATGCACTCTTATGACCCGACTATTATTTCCTTGTTGTGTGCCCCTTGTTGGGTAATTTCTCACTCCAGTGTTCCTAGTGGCCTTCTTTTTCTTACATTTGATCTCTTTATCTTACAACCCATCATCATAAAGGTTTACAAGTGTCTTAAGATTCATCATCTGTAACCTTTCAACCAAGTTAGGTGACACATTTCGAGCTATCATCCTAACCTAATCTTTTTCATCTAGCTTATTTTTCATTAACCCTATCTTATTCATGAATCTAATCAGACAATTTGAAATTGATTTATTAGGCTTTTGCTTGGATTCTAACTCTTGCTCAAGTAATTCCCATCTTGCTTTCTCAACATCATCCAGCTTCGTTTCCCCAGTATTGTCATTGTTAACAGGTAATGGATCCATAGCAGGTGGGTTGGTCGCGGCGGGTAGTGGCATCAGTCCCGCTAGAGCTTGTCTTAACTCGTTTTGCATCATTGCTCTCATATCATCCATTAGTGCTCCTTTAACATCTTTTAAGGTCCAGTTTCCTCCCTCTTGTTGTTCCATTCTTTCAGTTCGTTAAGGTTGCGTAGCTTTCAAATAAATCAGATTAATGGGGCTCTTTTCCAGTTTGCTAAGGATCTCTTTCGCAATCGATTGGGGGCTTGAATCAGTTCTCACCAATCTGCCACCTTTTTGACTCCAAACACAGGAAGACTTGAACAAATCTATGATGGTTGCAAGATAAATGGTTAGTATGATGCATGAGATGCATGTATGCATGATGCACGTGCTATGCAACAAGTAGCAAATAACAAGTTAGGTATACATCCTTCCAACCTTATTCCTCCCGCACACGTATTCAATGGTGAGTCTCTTTTCCTAGGATTTTTTGTCTTAGTCTTAATATCAACAGGGGATATCAGGGACCGACGCGCATGCCAAATTTCTCAAAGCAAAGTATAGAAACAGCATTTCTAGGTGTAAAAGATTAGCCTAATCTTTATTAACCTAAATGGGTTTCAAAAGTATGGGCTTGGGCCTTTACAAATAGAAATACCTCATGGCAACATTCACAAGCAATTTGGGCAGATCCTAGAGGAAATAACTAAGCCATTATATATGGTTAGGGTCCGGTAATAAGGTTAAGGTTCCCTTAGCAAAATGCCCTCCATTATGGACTTTGAGTTACAAGCTAAGGTCAGAGGGGCCCAGCATCCTTTACAAACTCGAGAGAAGACTACCCCCCTTAAGGACTCAGGTTACAGGCTCTGGTTAGATGAGCTCGGTAATCTCTCTTGGACTGAGTTAAGGCTAAGAGTAATGGTTAGCCAATCTATAATCCCATGAAGCTAGTTGAATCATGGAGTCATAAACCAACGCCATCGGTTTCGTAGGGACATGCAGAATGAATGCAAGAATAAAATAATAATTAATAAAATAATTCTAAAGAACACAAGTAGAATCAATATCTCTTATCCCTAGTGGAGTCGTCACTGTAGAAGGCGGGGTTTAGCACGCATCCAAGATTTTAGCAATTGCGTCACTATTTGAGCTTAGGGCTCTAGAGAACACACTAACCATTGTCACAAAGACATGGCATGGAGATGAGGAGTCGCCACCCAGGGTAATAACTGGGACAAAATCGAAAGATGGTACTCGATTCCCTAAAAGAAAACCAGCACCACAATCAGGAGATTCTAGATACGGAATACTAACTTCTTTCAGTCTTGTGTTCATTTAAAATTACTTTATGAATTACTATCTTATCCTCTATTTACATGCAATTTCATACAAACCCAAAATAATAAACTCCAAGGCAAACTAGTCATGAAATATACAAGTAAATAATGCATTCAATAAATCACATAATCCCTAAGTTAGTCTAATATACATGGATTTTTAAAAAATGGGCTAAAGTCTACATGTTTTAATTTATAAGTGAACCTAAAGACCTAATTCCTTTTTACTTTAATTAAACAAACCTAAGTCTACTAATTTTAATTCTAAAAATGAGCCTAAATCTACAAATTATGAAATATTTAGATTAATAGGCCTAAGTCTACATGTTATGAAGGTATTTAAATTAGTGGGCTTAATTCCACAAATTATGAAAGAAGGCTTTAATTAAGTGAGCTAAGTCTAATTTAATTAAATTAAATTAAGTAGGCCTATGTCTAATTAACTAAATGGGCCTAAAGGTATTTCTAACCGCAAATCTAATTAATTATGGACCTAAAAATATATTTTAATTAATTAAACCTAATGAATTATTAAGTGATATGGGCTAAAATAAATAAATCAAAATCTAAAATGGTCTTAAGGCCCAAAACACACCAAAAACAATAATAAGCTAAAAAACAAACAAAAAACATAAAAAAAAAAATTAAATAAGATCAAATAAATAACTAAATTAATCCTTACTAAAATCTTAATTTTTATTAACATGCAACTTAAATTAATTTTGTAATATCCCGTGTTTTTAAAATATTTTTACACAGTACTGGGATATGCAGTGTTAATGATTTTTGTATTTTATATGATATTTTTACGAGTTGATATGTATTTTAAACCTATTTTAATTACTGTATATTATTTTCAGTGTTTTACGTAAAATTTTCCCGGGACTTGCATTTTCGGGGAAATTTTCACGTAAACAATGTATTATTAATTATTTTAAATGTATTTACGGACTTGCATGAACTCATACATATTTTTAAATTATTAAATAAAGCCTGTGTGTGTATATTTATTTAATTAGGGTTTATTATTATCCTAATATTTTATTAAGTATTTATTTGTTTTATTGTTATTTAATTAATTTTATTTAGTATAAATTATTAAAATATTAATATTTTTATGTGGGTGGTGTATATTTGATGTGTGTAATTTAATATTATTTTAATATATAGTATAAAGTATATATATATACATATATTTGTCAAAAATCAAAAAGTTTGGAAAATTACCATTTTGCCCCCGACTTCTTCTTCTTCCTCCCGATTCTTCCCTTCTCCATTTCCGGTCGCTGCCGTGCCGTTTCTTCACCGTGGGTGTGTCGTCCGGTGTGCCACCATCTTCCCCGACCAATTTCGCCACCTGAGGAGGCCGTTTCCGGCGTCTGGAGATCGATTTTGGCCGAAGAAGCCGAAAATCGATCCACCGTCGATCACGCCGATTCCGGCCACCGTTTTCGACACCGCCAGTCTCTTTCTTCTCCTTGAGCTCCGGTGAGTGTGATTCTAGCTTTGGTTTGAGCTGAATTGGTCTAGAATTGGTTAGGTTTTGATTTTTCTATTTCGGCCTATTAGGGTTTTTGATTTTTTTGAGCTTCGAATTGATTGATTCATGAAAACTCCCTTCACAAATGTTGATCCTAGTATCTTAATCTACATGTATGAATTTTTGTAGAATTTTTGGAGATTTTTTGGATTTTTGGGTATTTTTGAATATTTTAATATTATTTTCTAATTTTTGGAAATTAATTATTTAAATTATGAAATTGGAGTTTATGGTTAAATTAGGTGTTGAAATGAATTATAGGAATTTATTTGGAATTTTTATGAATTTCTAAGTATTTATTTTGAATTAATTGAGTTTATGTGATTTTGAGAAATTAGGGTTAATTGTGTTTTTATTTGAATTTAATTGGATAATTGGGTTTAATTATTAATATTATTGATAAATATGTTGAGAAAATTAATTTTGGATAATTGTATGATTTTTGGTGAATTTTTGAAGTAATTTAGGTATATTTATATATATAGGGGTATTTTGGTAATTTTACCCTAAATTGTCTAAAAATGTAATTTAATTGGTTTTAATAGTTAATTAAGGTATAAAAATGATTTCTACAAATTATTTGGTATTTTTAACTAATTAAAACTATTTTTCGTAAATTATTTTCAATTATACATATAATATACGGTTTTTCTAATAAAATGAATTTTTATCGGTTTTTACTATATTTTAAGGTTAATTACGTAATTTCTACCTATAAAATGTATTTCTGTGTTATAAGGGTATTTTTGGTATTTTTAGAATTGTTCTGTGTTGTGGACCCCGGTCGGTAGTTTGGAGTCCGACCGAGGGGTTGTGATTGAGTATTTAGTTTATTTTCGAAGTGTGTTTCTTTGCAGGGTCGGCTCTACTCTTTTGAGTAGAGAGATGTCCGTTTTACAGGGGAGGTTCTGCCGAATTTTCGGTAGAATTCTCGTAAAACGTGATGTCCAGTCGAACCCTAATTCTATTTCCGTATTTAAATACTCTAGATCGAATTCTAGGATTTCTATTAGGGTTATTCTGATGTCGATTATTTATTTCTTGTTTAGTTGCGCCGAGACCGAGGGCTAATGGACCAGGCCCGTCGGACCTGTCTCATGGAGCGCATTAGGTGAGTTACTATTTTATATATATATGCTTTAGGATGCATGATTTTAGAAATACATGTTTCATTTTGACTAAATATGCATAAATAAAGTGATTTCTATTCAAGTATATTTTTGTTTTATTTTTAGTATATATTAAATTATATACATGTTTTATTAATAAAATATATTTAAAATGTTTTTAAATATATTTCCCACTAAATTTATAATTTGATTGAATTCATTTGACATATATATACTCAAAATATACCTGGTTTACGTTTGGTATATTTCCGGTATATATATGGTTTATATTGTTGTTTTATTTAAATTCATGCATCATTGATTTTTGTGAATGTATGATTTATTTATTAATGAAGGATATCGATAGAACGTGCTACCTAGTGGGCAGCACTAGGACCGAGTACGTACCGGTACGCTTATAACATTTAGGCTATTATACTAACTTATTTGTGGATATTGATTTGAGGTGATTATTGATATGTGAGATATGGTTTGGGGGTGTGATTGCTGGAGCTCGGTTGACCAAGTGTCTCGGGGCCAATCACACTGGCAGTCAGACTGCTGGAGCTCGGTTGACTTAGTGTCTCGGGGTCAGTCTACTGTCTAAATGGATTAAGTGGATATATTTGGATTCAGTGAGCCTGTATGGCTAGAGTGTTGTCTAACACTATTTTCTGAGGTTGCGATATTCTAGGGTTCTATGTGATCCTTCATAAAAGATGATTTTCAGATAAAATATATAAAAATGATTTTTATTGCATCTGTGTGCAATTGCCTGTATATATGCATATTATATATATACTGTTGATTGTATGCATTATCACTTAGTGTGTATGTATATATATTATAGTAATTCACTCAGTGAGGTCTGACTCCCCTCCGTTGACTATTTTTCAGGAGAGTCAACTTCCTCAGACCTCAGTAGCAGGTTGATATGCCGGATTTCTTCCGCCCCGGCTTCTTTATGTAAACTGTCTACTTGAGTCTTATTTATTTTATCTAGACACTGCAGTAGTTGTGAATTAAAGTATTGGATTTTATGTATTTTATTTTAAAAGAGTTGTATTATATTGAAACTGGATTTGTACTAAAGAGATTATGTATCTATGAGATGAGATTTTTATTTAAATCCAGTGATGAAAATGATATTGTGATATTTAAGATTTTTATTTCCGCTGCATATATATTATATGATTATTGTTATTGCATGATATATTTTATTTTTAGGCTTGCTACGGGTTCCGAATTCGAAAGAATTCCCGTTCCCTAGCGCCGGTCATAGCCCCTGTTTTGGGTCGTGACAAATTTACTTCTTCCATTGATTTTAAATGATTACCAAATTGAAACCTAATTTTACTAACCAATTTAATAAAAAATATGCTACCACACACATAATTTTATTACTATTCTCACTATTTGGACTATTACATTAATTAATAAAATAATTAATGAAAAATAAAAAAAAGAATAAAAAAATAAAGATAATACAAATAAAAAATAAAACCCTAGAAACTAAGTCTTTGCGAGGCTTTATCTGTAGTCTTCTGTAGATTTTTAATAAAATTCATCTTCCTCATATGATCACCATGTGTATTCTTCCACAATCACCATAAAAAAATAATAATTAATGAATAAATTATGATAAAATAAATAGAATAATAAACAAACAAATAAATAAATAAATAAATAAAAGAAAAAGAAGAATATGATATGTTTATGGATGATTAGGGTACTCCTCAGATTTGTGATTCACCGTTCTTGATAGGTTTTTGAATCTTTTCTTCAAAAAATTTTTCACGAGTTTTAAATTAATTGATGAATCAAAAAAATTTGCAATTAAGAGTAAATAAAAGAAAAAACATAATTTTCTTTCTTTCCTCTCCTCTTTTCTACCCCTTTTCTCTCTATTTCTCTTTCTGCGCTCTCCTTTTTCTTTTTTTTCGTCCTCCTCTTTCTTTGCCTTCCTAGCCCCCTTTTTATAGTGGAACTAGGAAGTTTAACCCTAATCATAATGTGATTCTCATTCCTAAAGTGTATTTAGGAATTTTGAACCAAATAAGATTACATTAATTAGGAAGTTTAAACCAATTTAAGATTGAATTAATTAGAAAATTTAAACCACCTAAAATTGGAATAATTAAAAATAGGAAAGAGTTTAATTCCGACCGGGATTGTGCAATTCCGATCGGGATTGTGCAATTCCGATCAGAATTGTACAATCCCGATTGGAATTATTGTAATTCCCTAAAAACGTTAAAATTCTTCCTTTAAAAGCTTTTAGAATTTTTTAAAGATTAAACATCGAAAACATTTTCATCATTGGAGTCATTTGCTGTATCTATAACATGTTATCTCGAAATTGAATGTTTACACTGGAGCTAATATACAAATATGGTCAAGCCCTGGGTACCATCTATTCCCAATTTCAAAATTAATTCACCTGTATCAGAAAACTCAGAAGTTTTTCTTCTCAAAGACCTGATGGATTGGAATATAGATACTTAGAAAGAATCTTTACTCTTCTCTTTAAATCTTTTTTTTAATTTTATTTTTAAAATTTCAATTTTTCTGGTGAAAATAATTTATTTTAAAATTTAAAATCTAAATTTCATACATTAAATTTAAACATTTATAATGTGTTTGAAAATTTTTTAATAATCATATAAAAAATAATAAAGCAAAAGTGGCATTTTGGTATTTGTGCATGGGTAGGGACGACACGAATCATTTCCCTTTTGCATTATATGTCAAAGAGAAAAGAACAAGTTGTCTTGTCGTAGCGTGATTGGGTAAGCGCAAGCAATTAAAACCATAAGAAATGGGAACAGTAGCAGAGGATCCTTTCTTTTCCCGCTATCTGCGCCCAAAAAGTGCAATTTGTACAAATTAGAAAGCGCGCTGCGCCAACTAAAATAAAATTAGTATGCCCGAAAAAAAAAAAAAAAACTAAAATAAAATTAGTTGTTGTTGTTGGGAACGGTAGAAGACATAGGGTTTTGCTTCAATCTGTCTGGTCATGGTGAATAGTGGGAGTTCTGGTTTGTTCATCTGGGCCTTTTTTATATTATGTGTTTTATGTGTTTCATTAGGATATGATCCTATAGACAATTACTTGATAGACTGTGGATCATTTACTAATAAATCAGTAGGAGATCGTGTGTTTGTATCTGATCAATTTTATTCTAACCTCCTTTCAACCACGAACAGCACTTTAGCTAATGCTAGTTCTAATTCCATTCCATCTTCATCATATGACCTTTCTCTTTTTCAAACTGCCAGAGTCTTCACTGAAGCCTCTTGTTACACTTTTCCAATCAATAAACCAGGAAGGCATTGGGTTCGCCTTTATTTCTACCCATTTTATACTGGGAATCATAATCTCAGCACAGCAAAATTCTCAGTTTCTGCTCAAAAATTCACTCTCATAAAGGAATATACACAAAAAAGTGATCCTGAGGTCAGGGAATACTCATTTAATGTAACTTCAAATAGGCTAGTCCTCACTTTCACTCCTTCTACCAATTCGTTTGCTTTTGTTAATGCCCTGGAAGTTTTTTCACTTCCTGATGAGCTTATTCCTCCTGGTGCCACCATAGTTGGTGCCAATTTCAACAATCAAAACATATGGAAGCAGGCGTTAGAAACAGTTGAGAGGGTGAATATGGGCAATGAAACTGTTTGCCCTCAAAATGATACTTTATGGAGACTATGGAGTAGTGATGGTCAGTATCTTGAACATGGAAACATAGGAAAGTTTGTGTCAAATGTCAAAGCTGTCAATTTTACAACGGGGGGGCCAACAGAGAATACTGCTCCAGCTTCTGTCTACGGAACAGCAACTGTACTGAGTTCAGATGGTAATCCTAGCATCAATGTTAATGTGACATGGCTGTTTGATGTTGATCCTGGTTTTGAGTATCTGGTTCGGTTCCATTTTTGTAATATACTGAGTGTAAGTCTTGAAAAATTCTACTTCAATATCTACACTGGTTCCTCTTCAGTTTTTCAAGATCTCGATCTTCTTAATGTGGGTGCTCCGCGTTCTATGGATGTGATCACAAGGGCAAGTAGTAGCCGAATGCTAAATGTTAGCGTTGGTCCTTCTATCAACAGCCCTTACCCAAATGCCATTCTTAACGGGTTGGAGATAATGAAAATAAGCAATTCAAAGGACAGTCTTGATGTCTTGGACACCATTTGCTCAGAAAGTTCCAAGATGAGTGTCATTCTAATAGTTGGTGTGGCTGTGGGATTGTTAGTTCTTGTCGTTTTTGCTTTAATTATCTTTATGTTGTGTAGAAGAAAGAGATTAGCACATCTGGAGGCAGAAAATCACTTTGCTATGGATTTAGGTGATACAGAGACTAAGCTCTCCAATAGAACTACCATTTTTTCCACTTCAAAATTTGGGTATCGCTTCCCTTTTGTGGCAATTCAAGAGGCTACTGATAACTTCAGTGAAAGTTTGGTTCTTGGTGATGGTGGTTTTGGGAAGGTTTACAAGGGAGTTTTGAGAGATGAGACAAGGGTTGCAGTGAAAAGGGGGACTTCTCAATCACAAGGCATTGCAGAATTCAAGACCGAGATTGAAATGTTATCTCAAATCAGGCATAGGCATTTGGTTTCTTTGATTGGATACTGTGATGAAAGAAATGAGATGATCATAATATACGAGTACATGGAGAATGGAAACCTCAAAGATCATTTGTATGGATCAAATCATCCAAGTTTAAGTTGGAGACAGCGGCTTGAGATATGCATTGGAGCAGCAAAAGGAATTCATTATCTCCACACTGGCTCTGCAAAGGCAATCATTCACCGTGATGTCAAGTCTGCAAATATACTACTAGATGAGAATTTCATGGCCAAGGTTACTGATTTCAGCATTTCAAGGACTGGCCCTGAGATTGATCAGTCACATGTTAGCACATCAGTAAAAGGAAGCTTCGGATATCTTGATCCGGAGTACTTGATCAGACAGCAATTGACAGAGAAGTCTGATGTTTACTCCTTTGGAGTGGTGATGTTTGAAGTTCTTTGTGGGAGACCCGCAATCGATCTATCACTACCAAGAGAAAAGGTGAATTTATTTGAATGGGCAGTGGAGTGTTGCAGGAGAGGGAAACTGGAGGAAATAGTAGACCCTCTTCTTGAAGGCCAAATAAAGCCAGATTCTTTGAAGAAGTTTGGAGAGATAGCAGAGAAATGCTTGGCGGAATGCAGCATTTACAGGCCTTCAATGGGAGATGTGTTGTGGAATTTGGAGTACGCACTTCAACTTCAGGGGGATGAAGGGAGATCCAGCCAATAGTTTCGAGGCCAGTGTCTCTTCTGCGCAGGCAGGCATGGGGATCTCACAGGCGTTTCAATGGGTAGACTGCATAGAATAATTTCTCAAAATCAAGAGCAAATTTGTTGCTGTAGGAGGTTGAATGCATTATTTATTAAAAAAAAAAGCTGAATGCATAGAATAATTTCTCGCGAGTGATAACAATATCGAGAATGATTTCCGTCGCGGCGGGCCAATTAAAAAAAGTTAAAAAAAAGGGGAAGGGAGAGGAGGAAAATGACCAAAATTTCAATATCAAACATAATTGCCCCATGTAAGTAGGGGCAATTCAGTCAAAAAATAAATTTAATAAAAAAATACAGGCCTCTATATTACGGCCCGCTAAATATATCGCTCCACCAGTATATCTGTTATACTGTTGTTTTAGATGATGCAGGAAAAGAGTGAAGCGGGACGGCGTATTGCCATTTGTGAACGTCTCAAAATTGAAGGTAAAATTGACGTCGCTTCATGCACAAAACACAAACCTACCGACCCATGAAATTTATCAATTCATGAAAATTAGTTTCCAATAACATTATTTTATTTCACAGTAATTTTATTACCAATTTACCACATAAACATTAAAGCTTTATTAGAAAGTAAATAATAAAAAGTATTTACTCTTATTCTATAACACTATATTTGGAATGGAAAGAAAGGAAGGAAAGAAAATATATTATTTTTCTTTCCTTATTTTCCTTTTTTATATTTGGATTTGAAGGAAAATAATATAGGGAGGAAGGAAAGTTATTGTATCTTTTTTATTAGGAAAATAAAATATTTTAAAAAAGAAAATTAATATATGATATATTTACTATTATGTCTATGTATTAAAATAATGAATGAAGAGATAAATTATATAATAAGGGTAAAATTGTAAAATAAAAATGAATAGTAAAATTTTTTTCTTTTTTTTTCATATTTTCTCTCCAATTTAGAGAGACAATATAGATAGAAAAATAAAATCAACTTTTTTTTCTCTCTAAATTTTTCTTCTATTCTAAATAAGATAAAATGATTTTCCTTTCTAATTTTTCTTCCTCTTTTTCTATTCTCTTCACTTTCCTCCTATTTTAAACACAGTGTAAATGTCTAAATAGAAATTATACATCAAAAATTTTAAATTCATATTACAAAACCAAAAATAAAACTGAGGAACAGTATGGAAGCTGAAACTAAAAAAGGGATTTCAAGTCTTTCTAGTAATGATGAAGTTTAACCTGTTTTCTTCGCCGATTCTTGCCCCGTAATCCCATCATCACTGAAAAGATTAGAGACAAGAGTGTTGTTGTTCCCACCAACCAGTTAATACACACATAACCGCCCATCTGGCTCGAGCCTTATGTACTGGAAGTCTCGTCCGTATGTTTCATATTTCACATAATTCTTCAATTGGTTCAAGAACCCGATGCCAAAATTGGTCACTATCATACGGAAACGGAGTATGAAAAGATTCTTGCGGGATTGATTCATTGAAAGCATAAATGCCATTATCAGTAACAGAGAAATAGAAGAATCCTGAAGAGAAATTAAGCTTGGAAACACTGGAAGTTAACCTCTGGCAATAGCGTAGCAGCTGGTTAGGAGCCCATGTATCAGTTGTATAATCAAAAGACTGCCATTTTACATCATTGCTGCTATTGACAAGTCTGAGATTGCCTCCAAACGTTAAACGCATTCGTGTCACATAGGAACTAGATGTGTTCGTAGACCAAACAAGAGTGCCATCAGTATCAGTTAACACCAGATTCCCATCTGCTGCAAATTCAAGACTAGAATTCTCTCCCACAGGATGCTCTCTTTTAGCACACCAAAGAACAACGGGCGAATACTGTAAAAAATTGAAAGGTAGACTTGTGGAAATTGTTTGTTTAATTATGGAAAGGTAGAAGGAATTGTTAGAACTAGAAGCAGCATTTTTGAAGAAACCAAAGGTAGAATTTGGCTGGCGATATGAGTAAATAGTAAATATAGGCCTTAGAGTAAAACCATCATCACATGTCCATGTTCCAAATTGGGTAGAAGAAATGTTGTTTTTCCAGGAGACTGAGACCATGGCTGATGTGTTATCCTAATAATGGCAATATTGAAAAAGAATGCTGATGAAGAGAGGCTCAAAGATGAAACTTGCCATACATATATTATATATATAGTTCTTGCTAATTGATCTGCTGCTACTCAATACTTTATATTTGCACTTGAGCAATATCGGTAGCACATTTATAGGCATGTGGAAACTGAATATTTCCATAATTCCATTTCTATTTCTTGCACAAGAATATAAATTAATTTCCATATGATGATGATTTGAGGAAATTTTTTTAATTATGTGTTGTTTTCACACCATCATGTGATATTTTTATTCACAGTAAATATTTGATTGGGTAAGGATTTAAACAAGTGAAAGGTTGAGTAGTCAAATGATATTTAAGCATTAATAGATCAACAGATCAATTTTTAATAGATCAGATCAATCCTTCCTACATTTGTCCCTAAATTTAAAAAAAAAAAAAATCAAACACAGAATTTCCAGCTATAAAACATAGATATCCAATGAAATCTCACATTATTGAATCAACCCTTTTAATACCAAAGTAAATTTTAATTATTATATTATCAATTATTGTAAAATTTGAATTCTACATTTTAAGTTATAATTGAATTAAAAAAAATTATCAATAAACCATTAATCACTGACTATTAATTTGATTTTTCACTAATTAATCAAGTTAAATTTGAGTAGAACTATAAAAAAGATAAAAATCTGTCAAATAACTAATTTAATACAATGGTATATACCATAGTTCGAATTAAAACATTATTTAAACATAAATAATTTTTATAAGTTTATCCAACAATTATTAATCTATTAATTTTTTCTTACTTGTCAACTAACTAATTTAATATGACGGTATATATTATAGTTTAAATTAAAATGCTACTAAAAATTAGATTTTTTAATTAACATATATAAAGATCATATGATTTAAACTTTGATAAATTGTATAAGGGGCGGCAGCTATAAAGTAAAAATTAAAAATCGAACCTTACATTTTAAGATATCTTTAAAGAAAAATTACTATACGTGATTATTCTCTCACTTACTCTATTAATTTTATTTTTAAAATATAAGAAATGTATTTTTTTTTTTACCAATAGGGAATTGATATTCCATTAAAATTTATCGAGAAATTGATCAAGGTTGTAATTACAAATTGATCTATATGATAAAATACAATAAAAATAAATTACTAAAAGTTTCAAATTCTGATAATACAAAATAAGTAAGTAAATCAAATCTTATTAATAATGAATTTTGTGACTATTCTTTCGTGAAATTTAATAAACTTATGTATAAATCGCATAGAGAGATCAAGTGATCGCGTCGAGATGAGAATATCAACTCATATAACCATTATATAATTAAGAAAATGCTTAGAACTATCCATTTTATTTTTTTACTTTTTTTTTTAAAATAGAACTATGCATTTTATTATTTAAGGTAAATCTTGCATTGAGGCCGGCCACCTCTAAAAATTTGCACGAAAATGTCAATTCAGTACTGAGGCGGGCCAACGCTCACCGTTTGCTTGAGAAAATTAAAGTTTGACCAAACTCTTATGTAATTGTGGAGGGGGTTGACTTGCCTAAACAAAATTGTTTTTAAAGAACCATATTTAAATAATGATTATAATTATGGTCGCCCGTGGTAATCACCTTTTTGTTCCTATTTTTTTTAAATTATATTATTAAAAAATAAAGAAGTTGTTTACAGACTACAATTATTTAAAACATTGCACAATGGTTTACCATAAAGAAGCTCCAAGTCCAAGTCGAGTTTTCTCCTCCCAGAGCCGAGCAATCCCAGTCTGAAGAAGGCCCAAGTTACTGTAATACCTCAAATGCTGGTAGCCCATCAAAGACAGGCCCTACTGCTGTTCTCTCTCTTGCTGAGAAGTTTGAAAACGCCATGGAGTCTCTAATGGGCAGTATCGTCAATAAAAAGGCCAAGCAGAGTTCATCTGCTCTGGGAACTAAAACGGCCGACAGGTAAGTCAGGAGGTTCCGCAGGAAGTATTTAGCTAGGTCCCCTCAAGCCTTGCCGTCGCCAAAGGAGGACTCCTTTTAAGAGCATCCACATTGGATTACATTCTATAGATATATTACATTATCATTTTATTATTTTCTCTTTCATTACACTTTTATTCATTATAAATTATATTAAAAAAGTATAATAATCTGAACCTACCTTAATTAACTATCAAATCATATATTTATTTTAATAGTTCATTTACATGTTTAAAATAAACTAATTATATTTACGTATTAAAATTAGATTAAGATATATTAAAACATATAATTGCTAATATTTTTGTGAAAAATAAAATTTTTAATTCAAAATTATTTAATATTTTATAATTGCTAATATTGTTGCAAATTGACCGTTGCTTTGTAAATATACAGGCTTCATTTGTAAAAAAGAAAAGTTATTTGTGAAAGTTGCTCCATTGTGTGTCTCATTGCCCATGACACGCATCATGAGCATGATACGCTTGCAATGATGCAAAGTGTAATAGGAAGGGTGTAATGCACTCATGACACAGGTAATTATCCACCGTTGTGGATGCCCTAAAGACAAAGTCGGCTCATCCATAAGAAGCTAGGCTTCTTTTTTGTTTTTATTACTCATCTTAGTTTATAATTATTTACTACTACCTATAGGTTTCATGTTAGTGATTGATTGTTGCTGGATGGCCTTTTCCCTCTCAAGCTCGTTAGCTCTTCTCTCTGTTTTAATGAAATTTGGTTGGTCAAAAAAATAATTTTGGGAAGAATTTTTTCATCATTCGAAACTTTTTTAAGTGGTTTTTTAAATAATTAAAAAAAATTATTTAGTAAAGATGAAATTCATCTATCAAAAAATAGTTTGAAATTAATTAAAAAAAGATAGATAAAACTAGACATAGCAATTTGATTAGCGTTTAAGAAATTAATAAGAAGAACAAGAAAAAGGTTCAAACTTTTCAGAAATGGCATCCAAAAGAATGTCACTGGTAATTTCATTTACTATAAAATAAATAAAAGATAAAGTCTTCCACTACAAATTTAGGCAAAAAGAAAAGGCCTCAAGCCATTCCCATTCCATTTCCGCATCTTCACATCTTAATATTTCATAGCAACAGCCTGAAATTAAGAAGATCACAAGAAAATTTACCTTTTCATATATGAAATTTGTTTATCTTTAGAAACTTTCTAACTTCTTCATCATCTCTCCTTCACATCCAAATTTTAATAAGTTCAAACTCAATTGGAGTTCAATAATTTTTAAATGAACCGAGTTTGAATATTTCAAAATTTGATTTGATTCAATTACACCCTATCTACAAATCATGAAAATATGTTTGACAGATGTGTATGTTTTTTTTTTCTTTTTCCTAACCACGCAGCTCCTCCTAATCGTTATTTAGAACACATGTTGCCATAGTAACAGGTTTGTGTGGGAGCAGACATTTTCAGTTATCTTATAATTTGATAAATTATTTTAATTTAGTGTAAATTTTTTTATTTTGATATAATATTTTTAAAAGAAAAACTTAAAATATAATCAACATTAGGTGTAGTTTATGATTACTTTGTTTTTTACAAAATAAATTTTACTTTATTAATAATCACTATTAGATAATTCAATACACTTTCATCTAATAGTTATAAAAGTAAAGTCAAAATAAAATAAATAAAAAATAAAATTACCTTAAAATTTTCTTGAACATTAATTAAACTTATTATTATTATATTATTGTTGTTGTTTATCTGATTAATAAACTATTTTTTTAATTAATAGAAGATTATACAACTTAAATTTCATTAGATTGCATAATAAAAGACAGTTCTACCTTTCAAATTGACAATAATAAAAATTAAACTTTACACCTTATAATACCCTCGGAAAGAAATTATCCAAAAAATATCATTATTACTTTTATCCAAAAGAATATCATTCGTAATTTCATTTACTATAAAATAAACAAAAGCTAAAAGTCTTCCTTCCACTAGAAATTATTATGATTCCTGCACAACAATTCCCATTTAATTTCCACATCTTCACCGCTTAATATTTCATGGCAAAAACCTAAAATCAAGAAGATCACAAGAAATTTACCACTTATTGTTCGTTCATCTAAATTCATAGTGCAAGGTTCACAAATCTAACTTTGCGGTTCATGCAAAAACATGGCAATGTCTTTCACACGTGTTAAATATAATATTAAATAATAATTACATTGAAACATTTTATATGTTGATTGTTGAAGACGGAAGCTAATTTCAGTTGCAAAACAATAGATGAGCATATCAAATATAAAAGAGTGTACAACCAATAGTTAGGAATTCCTCAGACAAAAACAAGAATCCGTTGCAACTTACTCAGCAAAAGCTCCACAAATTGGCCAGAGACCATACAATTTGCAGGAGTCAAGAAGCTAGAATTTGTGATATAATATACATATTTTTTGATATTTATATCTATATTATTCAATTTTTTTTAAACAATTGGAAAGTTAAGAAAGAGTGGGGAATCGAAATCTTACAATATTCATCACCTGAATAATTAGACAGTAAAGAGATGACAAATATTTCAATTTAAAAATAATATTTCAATTAAAAATAATTTATTTATATCTATATCCTCATTTTTCATATTTCTATACCCATATCCGCATACATTAGAATTCATCATCTAAATTTCATCAAGAAAAAAGGTAGAGCACCCTGCTTCTCATGTCTCCATACAAAGAGATATAAATACTGCACTAGTAGTCGAAAATAGAAGAATCATTACAAAAGATGATACGTGTATGGAGGCTCCATGACTATAGAAGATTCTCTACAACTAAATCATCAACTAGAGGTTAACTGTTAAAATCCTAGAATATCTATATTAAAGCTCTTAATCCCTAATGTACCATTAAATAAGAAATCTTAGACTCTATGTATTAACTAATAATAAATTATATAATATATTATAAGATAGATAGATAAATAATAATAATATAAATAGGTATAATATATAAATATAAAGTGTATTTCTGTTGTAATATCAGTTGTAGAAAAGAAAAAAAAAAACTAGCTAAAAAGCACACAATAGGAGAATAACAAACCTACGAAAATTTGTTATAATAGAATTCTTGAGCTAGCAGCTAGTGAAGTGATGTCCTGTATTGCTGCACCTTTATTTTATAGTGCAACAAATACACTTTGCCTAAATTAACCTGAATCCAGGTTAATTGATGAAATTGTTGATTCTGTGAGTACGAAAATAAGGAGCTTGCATCCAACTGATTTTGAAAGTGATGGTTTTTTTGGAATTGATTCGCGTGTTTCGGAATTAGAATCATTACTTTGCATTGAGTTAGCAGATCATATGCGCCTAGTAGAAATTTACGGAATGGGCGGCATTGGTAAAACAACCACCACTTACATGATATACAATAAAATCAAGAACAATTTTAATGCTCACTATTTTGCTACAAATGTAAGGGAAACATTAGAAAAACGAGCACCAAAAGATTTTCGAGATAAAATCTTTTGTCAATTATTAGAAGATACGAATTTAGAAATTGGCATGCCACATTCATTAGACATTCTTATTAAGAAAAGACTTTGTACTCCTTGTTTTGGACGATGTGAATGATTCTAACCAATTAAAGTTGCTGTTTGGAAACAGTAGTGATTTGTTTTGTCCTGGTAGTAGAATTATAGTAACAAGCAGAGATAGCAAAGTGTTTAAAATTGTAGACGGAGAGGTACACATATTTCCAATTGAGGGATTGAATGATAGTGAAGCACTGAGGTTGTTCAGTTGGCATGTCTTTCCCCAAAACCATTCCAAACAAGAATATATAAATCTGTCAAAAAGGGCTATACAGTATGCTAAAGGCATTCCTCTAGCTCTAGTTGTTTTAGGCTCCAATCTGTATGAAAGAGGAATAAAAGAATAGGAAGATGAACTGGAAAAAGTAAAAAGCATTTCTAATATGGATGTTCAACAAATTTTGAAAGTAAGTTATGATGGAATAGAGAGATGAATAAAGAATTTTTCTTGATGTTGCTTGCTTTTTCAAAGGGATGGATACAAATGAATTGAAAGAAATTTTAAAAAGTTTTGGTTTCCATGCAGAGATAGGAATAAAACGCCTATATGAAAAATCTCTCACAACATATACGAACTCTCATATAAAGAAATCTTACAAAAAGATGTGTGACTTGATTGAACAAATGGGGAAAGAGATTGTTATCCAAGAAAGTAATAAGATAGATGGAAAGCAAAGTAGGCTGTGGATCGCTGAGAGTATCATTCATGTCTGGAGAAATGAATTGGTAAGCATTACAATAAAAACCGTTGCAATTCACTTTTTTTTGGTTTTGGAAAAAAATTATTGTTATGTATTTTGTTTCCTCTGTTTTCGGTTATTAGGGGACTGTAAAAGTGGAAGGCATATCACTAGGTACATGGGAGATTGATGATGATGTTGAAATAAGTTGTAAAGCCTTCATGCAGATGCCTAATTTGCGATTCCTCCAAATACTTTGTCGTGATTCAGAATTACCTATTCCCAATGGCCTAATATCTCTTCCCAACAAATTAAGATATCTGAAGTGGCCATATTACCCATTAACTTATTTGCCATCAAATTTTTGTCCACACAATCTTGTTGAACTTCACATGCGAAATAGCAAACTGAAGGCACTCGGGAATTTGGATAAGGTACATTTTATTTTCTTTAGATAGTTGCTTCATTGTGTAGATTTATATTTAGGTTCTTGGGGCTCCTCCATACTTTGCTACCATTCTTTATGATCAGTAGAAACTTTTCAGAAACAAATTTTTGTTTTTTTACTATTAACAGCAATGCCCTTATATAAAATAGTTGTGTTTTCAGTGATATTTGTTTGCTTTGTTCTTTTAATAATCATTAAAAATTACAATAAAAATATGCACTTTAAAAATTTAAAATATATAACGATTTAAAACCTTTATTTTCAAAAAAAAAAAAAGTAATAAATAAAATTTAAACAACAAAATTATGTTTTAAAATTTTTAAAATTAAAAAATTTTAATTTTAATATAGTAAAAATTAATCTTTTATGATCACTTATAAAAATAGAATACCTAACCTTAAAAGTCATAATATTTAGTCGCTAAAATTTAAAATATACATCAGAAAAGAAATTCTATAAAAAAAATTATATAATTTTTATTTTTTCTTTAAAGATTTTAAATAATAGAAACATTTATTTTACAAAATTTTTATAAAACATGTCATATCTTGCAAAACTTGTAAAATAAAACATAACACTTTCATTAATTTATATGATATAGACTTATAACATGTACAACTAGTCCTCTTATAATTAATATTTTATGCATTAATAATGCTATTAATTAATAAAATTTTCAGAAACCAACTTCGTTCCATGGAAAGTAATTAAGAATTTTATTTTTAATAATTATTAAATTTTAGCAAAGTGCTTATAATTATTAATTATTAAAGGTAGTATTCAAATAAAAAAAAATATAACTATTTTTATATTTAAGTGTTTATAATAAATCTCACATATATAATTGTAGACACCTGATTCGGTCGGTCCGTGTTAGGGGACGAATTAGGGGTGTTCGATTTGACCGGCCCGTTGTCAAGCCCAATGATGAGAATGCGATACTTGGACACGAGAATGAAACCTGAATCTCTAAATAGGAAGTGGACTTGAAAACCCAAAAGCCCAAAAAAAACCCCAAACCAAGCCCAGCTATCCAAATTCGGCCTAAACCCGCTTGGCCCAACGCAGGCCCGGGCCAAAGGGGCATCGCCTCATTACAGAGGCGATCGCCTCACCGATGAGGCACCACCCCTGTGGTAGCCCACTTGCAGTTGCATTTAATGCAGCTGCAATCACGACAATCAAGTGGCGCGGGCCCCACTCTCCAGACTTTCTTCTTGCTTGAGGAAAAGATTTTTGGGAAAGGAAAAAAGGCTAGGTTAGCTCATGATGGGCTAAGAGGCTAAGGGGCATGGGAAAGTTAAGGGATAAAAAGAAAAAGAGAGAGAAAGGAAAGGAAGGAAGGAGAGGTTGGTGAGAAAAAAGGGAGAGCTCTGCAAAAGAAGAAAAAAGCTCTGAAAAAAAAAGGAATGGAGAAAAGAGGAGAAGAAAGAAAATGTCCTGAAGAAGGGGATGAAGGTTGAAGAGAGGAGGTCCACTTTCCCATAAGAGAAGAAGGAAGAAACTTGTGTCAAGGAGAGATACCACATCCTAGCAAAGATCTCAATCAAAGCAGCTCTGAGGGCCTCTCATTTTGGTATAAAATCTGCACTTTAAACTTGACATGTTCATCATTTTGTATGTTCTTGCTTATGTGTAATTGAGTCTTTAGCATATTTTAGGTTTATCTCTAGTGTGTCATGCTTGATATCTCATTTTATTGATGGATCTTTGAATATTTTTGCATGTAGTCGTAGTATGATGAGTGTAGAGTGTATATATGCATGTTTTGGTTACTTAGAGTAGAAGTTTGCACGTCTTGGGAGTCAGAGCCGGCCTGATGGTCAGGCGACGCCTCACAGAGGCGTCGCCTCATCTCAATGAGGCGATCGCCCCATTGACAGGCCCTTAGGGAGCCTATCTTTTGTGTGCATGTTGCCAGTTTTTGTCTTGAGATTGCAAGAGCCCTGTTGATGAGGTGTCACCTCACCAATGAGGCGACCGCCTCATTGGCAGGGTTAGCCCGCTTCCTGCTTCGTTCTTTTATTGTTTGTTTACTGTAATGTCCACCCAGGTATGTCCTCTTTTGACCTTAAATATGTCTGTATGGTTGCATGGTGGTGATTATCTTGATTATTTGATGTTTTCTTTAGTTATGATGTGAAAACTTCTTTATAGAACCTCTTTGTAAATATCGTTACATATGATTCCGTTTTTTTGTGAAAAGAAGGGCTAACCGTGTGTTATTTGCAGGAATTACTTGATAATTTCTGTCATCGAGTAGTCACTTTTGCTAGTTACCTCTTGCATATTGCCGCTTTTATGTTATTTTAATAGTTTATTTTTCGGTATATGTTTGGTTTATTTTCTGTATATTATTAGTTTATTTAGTTAAAAAGCGTTGTAATCCTTAATCTCTTCCCCTTTTTATTTTGAATATATGGTTGTAATTTATTTTTATTTTATTTACTGCGTTTTTTGAGTGTTGAGACTTAAAGGCATGAAATTGGACTAATGTGCAAACTCGGACTTAATTATAAAATCTGGCAATTATCCGAAGGCAATTTCATTACGTGTGGTAAATGAAAAAATAATTAAATAATTAAACGGTAATAAAACGCAAAACAAAAACGGAAGCCAATCGTAAGGTTGGGTGAGCATTCAAACGCTCATACCCAATTTCCGAACCTGATCTCTGATGACGGCTTCTAGGAACCTCCGTGGGATCCAGTTGCTGTACAGTGTGTCCCAGCTTTTATCCGGGTGGCGACTCCATCTTCGAATAGGCCCATGACCTATATCATATTTCCTAGTGGGCCTCGAGCCCACACAGTACCGTGGTCACGAAACATTTGGACGCGCGCTAAACCCTGCCGCCTACAATAATTTATCATATTTATCCAAATTTATTATATAATTTTTTGTAAAATATAATTATTCATAATTAAAAATGATTAATATGTTCATTGATTATTTTTGTGTATATTACTGTAAAATATATTAATAACTACAATTAAATTAGTAGTAATCTAATTTTCTAATTTTATTTTATAGATACAAATGTTTTGTACTGTAGAAGGACTAATATTCAAAAAAAAATTCAAATTCATCTTTAATACAAGATTAAATTTTAATTTACAAAATTTTTTGAAATATAGCTAAAATTCAATATATTTTTAAAACATAAGAAAATCAAAATTTTTTTAATAATAATAATAAAAGATTCATTAGTAACAATTTAAGGCCTAATTTTATAAGTTAAGATATAATAATGAGATAATATTACTAATAGGCCAATTTGTTTCTTTTTTGGCTTCTTTTCATTTTACTTTTCCAAAGAGGATTTTTGTGTTTTGAAAAGTGGTCTATTTTACTGTTTGGCATTTTCAGTCAAACATCAAACGTAAAATTCATTTAATTTTGATTTAAATTTCATGAGATTAAAAAAATAATTAATTCAAGTATATTTCTTCTAATGAATTTTATATAAAAATTATATGTAATTTTTTTTGTATTATAAACAGTGAATATAACTTGTTTCAAAATTAAGTAGTTGTTATTATTATTATTATCTATTAGAGACTTGTAGAATTATTTTTGTATCATGGTGAGGATAGAAGTATAAGCTTAAGAGTGGATAGAAGAGATATGTACGGTTTGTTGAATAGTCTGCAAAATAAAAAGACATAAGGATGGGGTCAGGGTTATTCTTAGTAGTCACACTCTGATGTTTAAGTTAGAGTTTGATCATCATTAGATGATAGGTAGATATTTTAAGGTCATTGAATGAGTTAACTTGTTTTGTTGGACTATAAGACTATTGAAGATCAAAGATATGCCACTTATGGAGTAATTTTTGGCCTAATTGAGCAGTGGCTTCGTAAATTAAGTGTAATAATTCAAATATTTTAAATTATTTATATAAATATTGAGGTTTTCAAGAATACAAATTATCTTTATTTTATATTGTTATAATTGATATATTAAATTATTATATTTAAGAACTAAATTTAAAATTCCTTTGGAAACTATTAACATTATTCTTTTCATATTATTTTGTCCTTATGCACATAGTTTATTATTTTAAATTGTCTAAATAATTATTTGTACCACTACTATTATTGACTATTATAATGTTAGTTTTATTTTTTTTTATTTAGAGGTATATTAACAACATTATTATATACTTAAATTATCTACTATACACACACACATATATATATATGTGTGTGTGTGTGGCTTAGGATTTTTGGGGGACAAAAAAAAAAAAAATTCAGTCAACCCATCTTCCTTTCCCTTTCTTTATTTCTTTCTTTCGTTCTTTCTTTCTTTCTTCTTATGTCACACCACATCCTTTGCCCTATCTTCGTGCACCTGATCCAGCAGCTATCCGCCCCTTCTCCATCTGTTTCTTCTTCCTTCGGAGTCATCTCTGCAGTGCGTATGAAGGAGGCAGCAGCTGCGTGAGGCAGCAACATGATCAGAAAATAACAACAAGAGTTGTGTGAGGCAGCAACACGAAGAAGGCAACAGTAGCAGCTGCGTGAGGCAGCAAAACAAGCAGAGGAAGCAGCAGCAGCAGGTCCAGCATCGTGCAGAAGCAGCAGTAGGTCAGCAAGAGCAGCAGCCTCCATTCCTCCTGCAGTGACAACCAGCATAACCACTACCCCAACCTGCTATCACTTGAAAATTTTGCAGCTTAGGCTTGCAGTGGCAGCCCTCCCTTGCTCTGTTTTGAGCTTGAAGTAAGTTAGTGAGTTAGTAGTTAGTTAGCTTTAGGTTAGATTTAGTTGTTTGTTAGTTGATTTGGTTAGTTTTAGGTTGTTTTGGGTTCTTTTGTTAATTATAAGTTAATTACTTAATTTTTGCAGAAATTTATTTTAATTATTTGGGGTAATTTTTGGTTGATTAATGTATGCTTATTAATTGATTTAAGTTATTGAAGTCACTTTTGGTTAAGAGTCTATGAAAATTAATTTAGGTTAAATTAATTAAGTTTTATGGAATTTTTGTATATTTATTTAGGAATTTTAAGTTTTATGTATGTCACGACCCAAAACAGGGGCCATGACCGGCGCTAGGGAACGGGAATTCTTTCGAATCCGGAACCCGTAGCAAGCCTAAAAATAAAATAAATCATGCAATAATAACCATAATCATATAATATGCAGCGGAAATAAAAATCATAATATTATTTAATCAACTGGATTTAAATCAAATCTCATCTCATAGATATGTAATCTTTAATACAAATCCAGTTTCAATATAATACATCTCTTTAAAATAAAATACATGAAATCCAATACTTTATTTCACGACTACTGCAGTGTCTAGATAAAATAAATAAGACTCAAGTAGATAATTTACACAAAGAAGCCGGGGCGGAAGAAATCCGGCGTATCGACCTGCTACTGAGGTCTGAAGAAGTTGACTCTCCTGAAAAATAGTCAACGGAGGGGAGTCAGACCTCACTGAGTGAATTACTATAATATATATACATACACTAAATGATAATGCATACAGTCAACGGTATATATCTACTATGTATATATACAGGCAAATACATACAGATGCAGTAAAATCATTTTTATATATTTTATCTGAAAATCATCTTTTATGAAGGATTATATAGAACCCTAGAATATCGCAACCTCGAAAATAGTGTTAGACAACACTCTAGCCATACAGGCTCACTGAATCCAAATATATCCACTTAATCCATTTGGACAGTAGACTGGCCCCGAGACACTAAGTCAACCGAGCTCCAGCAGTCTGACTGCCAGTGTGATTGGCCCCGAGACACTTGGTCAACCGAGCTCCAGCAATCACACCCCAAACCACATCTCACATATCAATAATCATAATCAATCAATATCCATAAATAAGTTAGTATAATAGCCTAAATACTATAGGCGTACCGGTACGTACTCGGTCTTAGTGCTGCCCACTAGGTAGCACGTTCTATCGATATCCTTCATTAATAAATAATAAAACATTCATTCACAAATACATGATGCATGAATTTAAATAAAACAACAATATAAACCATATATATACTGGAAATATACCAAAAGTAAACCGGGTATATTTTGAGTATATATATGTCAAATGAATTCAATCAAATTATAAATTTAGTTGGAAATATATTTAAAAACATTTTAAATATATTTTACTTACAAAACATGTATATAATTTAATATATACTAAAAATAAACCAAAAATATACCAAAAATATACTTGAATACAAATCACATTATTTATGCATATCTAGTCAAAATGAAACATGTATTTCTAAAATCATGCATCCTAAAGCACATATATATAAAATAGTAACTCACCTAGTGCGCTCCACGAGACGGGTCCGACGGGCCTGGACCACTAGCCCTCGGTCTCGGCGCAACTAAACAAGAAATAAATAATCGACATCAGAATAACCCTAACAGAAATCCTAGAATTCGATCTAGAGTATTTAAATATGGAAACAGAATTAGAAATTAGGGTTCGACTGGATATCACGTTTTACGAGAATTCTACCGAAAATTCGGCAGAACCTCCCCTGTAAAACGGACATCTCTCTACTCAAAAGAGTAGAGCCGACCCTGCAAAGAAACACACTTCGAAAATAAACACCACATCTCATCCACAACCCCTCGGTCGGACTCCAAACTACCGACCGGGGTCCACAAACACAGAATAATTCCAGAAATACCAAAAATACCCTTATAACATAGAAATACATTTTATAGGTAGAAATTACGTAATTAACCTTGAAACACTATAAAAACCGATAAAACTCATTTTATTTGAAAAACCGTATATTATATATATAATTGAAAATAATTCACGAAAAATAGTTTTAATTAGTTAAAAATACCAAATAATTTATAGAAATCATTTTTATACCTTAAATAACTATTAAAACCAATTAAATTACATTTTTTAGCCAATTTAGGATAAAATTACCAAAATACCCCTATATATATAAATATACTTAAATTACTTCAAAAATTCACCAAAAATTATACAATTATCCAAAATTAATTTTCTCAACATATTTATCAATAATATCAATAATTAAACTCAATTATCCAATTAATTTCAAATAAAAACACATTTAACCTAATTTTCTCAAATTCACATAAACTTTAATAATTCAAAATAAATACTTAGAAATTCATAAAAATTACAAATAAATTCCTATAATTCATTTCAACACCTAATTTAACCATAAACTCAAATTTCATAATTTAAATAATTAATTTCCGAAAATTAGAAAATAATATTAAAATATTCAAAAATACCCAAAAATCCAAAAAATCTCCAAAAATTCTACAAAAATTCATACATGTAGATTGAGCTACTAGGATCAACATTTGTGAAGGGAGTTTTCATGAATCAATCAATTCGAAGCTCAAAAAAATTGAAACCCTAATAGGCCGAAATAGAAAAATCAAAACCGAACCAATTCTAGACCAATTCAGCTCAAACCAAAGCTAGAATAACACTCACCGGACCTCAAGGAGTCGATGAAGACCGGCGGTGTCAAAAATGGTGGCCGGAATCGGCGTGATCGACGGTGGATCGATTTTCGGCTTCTCCGGACAAAATCGACTTCCAAACGCCGGAAACGGCCTCCTCAGGCGGCGGAATTGGTCGGGGAAGACGGTGGCACACTGGACGGCACACCCACGGTGAAGAAACGGCGTGACAGACGCTCGGACGGCAAGGGGAAGGATCGGGAGGAAGAAGGAGACTCGGGGGGGCAAATGTGTAATTTGCCAAACTTTTGTAATTTTGACAAATATATGTATATATATATACTTTATACTATATATTAAAATAATATTAAATTACACACATCAAATATACACCACACACATAAAATTTAATATTTTAATAATTTATACTAAATAAAATTAATTAAATAACAATAAAACAAATAAATACTTAATAAAATGTTAGGGTAATAATAAACCCTAATTAAATAAGTATACACACATAGTCTTTATTTAATAATTAAAAAAATACGTATGAGTTCATGCAAGTCCGAAAATATATTTAAAATAATTAATAATACATTGTTTACGTGAAAATTTCCCCGAAAATGCAAGTCCCGGGAAAATTTTACGTAAAACACTGTAAATAAAACACAGTATTTAAAATAGGTTTAAAATACATATCAACTCGTGAAAATATCATAATATATATACAAAAATTATTAACACTGCATATCCCGGTACAGTGTAAAAATATGTAAAAACACGGGATATTACAATGTATATTTTGTTAATGTGATTAATTAACTATTTTTGGTTGATTATTGGAGTAAATTAGTGTTAGTAATTTTAGTGGTTATAAAATAATTTTTGTTAATTTATCTAAATTTTTTTAGAAAATTATTATATTAGGTAAATTTTGATATAATAGGTAAATGGTGTATTTTTGCTGATATTATAATTAAATACTATGTTTTAATTATTTTTGAGACAAAATATGGTATTAAAATAATTTTATTTAGTATTTTAAAAATTAAGTAAATTATGTTATGATTTATTATTATTATTTTTTATTATTTTTGGTGATGTACTAAATTAATATTTAGTAATTGCTATTTGTATATATATATTTTTTTTTTGTGAACCTCGGTTGGAAATTGTGTTGTTTGGGATCCCAACCCGAGGTGTTGTGCCACTGTGAATTTTGAAGTATATTTATTTGCAAGGTTGACTCTACTTCGGTAGAGGAATGTCCCTTTTACAGAGAAAACTCTGTCGAATTTTCGGTAGATTTCTCATAAAACGTGACACCGGGTCAATCCTAAAATTTTTATTCTAAATTCGAATCAAGTCTTCCTTAGAAACTCTAGAAGTTAGGTTTCTATTTTCTGATTGTTATCTCCTTTTTTGTCTTTTAGCTGCCCCTCCAGTCGCGTCTACCAGTCGAGGTCGGACACGATATGCCAGAGGAGCACCTTTATCTTGTAAGTTAATATTTGATTTGAGTGTGGGATTTTTAATTTAAATTATATTAAATTCTTATGAATTTAATTTTATGAATTCTAGTCAGCATTATTCATAAGATGTTGCATGATGTAATTTATAGTTGATTTATTTTAATTTACTTTTATTGATTCTTTATTTATTATTATTTATTGTAATTTTCATTGTTTTATTTATTTCTCTTATTTTTTAAATAAATCACAGTAGAACGGTCTACCTGATGGGTTTCATCATGACCGTGTGCGCACAGGTAAAATATGTGATTATTTATTTATATTACTGGGATCGATGGTCTAGTGATATTTTGCTCTCGGACACCGCCAGTAAAATTTTAATTTATATTTATTAAATCACTGGGGCCGATGGTCTGGTGATGCTTTGCTCTCGGACACCACCAGTGATATTGGATTAAGAGATATGACTGCGGCTGTGTATCTTGGTGATGCTTTGCTCTCAGGATTCGGTAATCTTGGACACAAGTGAGTCATGTGACTGTTAAAATTTATAAATCGAGTTCTACCAAATTTTTATACTGAAACGATTTAAAAGACATTTAAATATTTATTTCTTCTCTTTAAAAAAAATGAATTTTATTATATGTACACCAATGGTTGAAATAAAATTATATTATATTATATTTCCATAAAATTTATTTTAAATGAGGTTTTCAAATCGCATTCATTTCTTTATTAACTTACTCAGTGAGGTCTGACTCCTCTCAATTTTTTTTTTCTTTCAGGAGTTTAGGAGTTTACTGTTAGGCCTACTTCTCTTCGTCGTGTAGCTTCGTCACCGACTATTCTACGTAGGCCTACTTCTCTTCACTGTGTAGCTTCGTCACCGGCTATTCTACGTAGGTCTATTTAGTTGTGTTGTATTTACTTTCGTGTACTGCAGTAGAGAAAATTGTATAACTGCATATTTTATTTGGAAATTCATGTACTTATAATTTTATGTATTGAGATACTATTTGTATTACCAATGTTTATTTATTTTATTCTATATATTGATATTATGGTTTAAGTTATATTGAAAAAAATCAGTTTGATAATGTACATTGTTATTTTATTATTTATTGTAAAGTTTCAAAGTTAAATATTCCGTGATTTTTCTTTTAAGGCTTACTAAGGGTTTCGGTAGCTTTATGTTTTCTCATTCTCTAGTGCCGGTCACGTGCCCCTGGGTTCGGGTCTTGACATTAAGGAACTTCCATCACTACTAGACGTGTGGAAATCGTGCGCAACATTCATGGATAATCAGTGATTTACGTGTTCCGCAGACTTCAAGTCACAGAACCTTTCGCTTATAGAAATATACAAATTACCGATTTAATTAGTATTCAGTTGACTTAGCATATGACTAGGACTTTAACTTTTATTTATAGGAGTTGAATTTTCTATATGTTATCACTATTTATTTGAATCAAACACATTTTAATAATAAAAATTCATTTAAAAATAAATTTTATTTGAAATTTAGAAATTAAATGGATTTTTTGATAGAATTAAACCAAATAAGTTATTGCAAATTATATCATATAAAACTTTTTCATCAAGAAATTATATGTTTCATATGATATATTAATGTCAGATATTTCATTCATTAATTCTTATAAAAGATTAAATTATTTATTATATTCAAATTAAAATATTTTTCAATTAAAAAATTCTGATATTTGAAGGTATTTATATTTTTCAAGTATTAATTTTTAATAGTTATTTAAAAAAATGAAAGCGAAAATCATTCATAAATAACTATCCTACAAAAGGGCATTATTGGGAGTTAACGATGAAAAGGGGCAGTTCATTTTGGGTGTACGAGCGTCAATAATGTTCTCCATTAATATTTATCCTTTTTTGTTGTTTTCCCAATTTTACAGAGTTTTAAAAGTTTGAAAAGGATTGATCTCAGATACTCCAAGGACTTAATTAGAATACCAGATTTTTCTACTGCTGAAAAACTTTGCTGTTTAAATTTGGATGGATGTTCAAGATTGGAAGAGATTTGTTTGTCGAATAAAGCTGAGAGTGAGTACTACACTGGATCTGAGAGGGTGCAAATGTCTTCTGGAGATTCCATATAATATAGAAGAACTGTATCTAAACAAAGATACAACAGAAGAATTACCAGCGAAGATTGGGTCTGTGAAGGATCTCCAAATTATTGATTTGAAGGGATGCCTAAGATTGACAAGTCTCCCAGACTCCATTTGCGATTTCAAATCTTTTGAGATTTTTGACGTATCATATTGTGTGAATCTCCATCGACTCCCAAAAAGGTTTGGGAATTTACAAAATTTGAGAGAGCTTCATGCAGATAACAGTGGCATACAAGAATTGCCAGACTCCATTTGCGATCTCAAATCTCTTGAGGCTCTTAATGTATCAAATTGTGTGAATCTCCATCGGCCACCAAAGAAGTTTGGAAATTTACAAAATTTAACAGAGCTTAACGCAGCTAGCAGTGGCATGCAAGAATTACCAGACTCCATTAATCAGTTGCACAAATTGAAGGATTTGAATTGCTCGGGTTGTGAAGGATTGAAATTGCCTCCTTTGAATGGTTTGCCCAAGTTACAGAATATTAATCTAAGTGGCTGTTTTATGGCAGAATTTCCAAAAGGTCTCTGTTCTTTGACGTCATTGGCATGTATAGACTTGAGTGAAAATAGTTTCAAGAGCATACCTACTAGCATAAATAAACTTTCTAACTTAGAGCATCTCTATTTAATTGATTGCAAGAGATTTGAAGTTTTGCCAGAGCTTCCATCATCTCTAGAAATTTTACAAGCATCAAACTGCATTTTTCTAGAATCAGTATCAACTGCTGTATTGCCCAGCTTTTGAATTAAGATTGAGTAACTGCATCAATTTAAAGCAGGAGGAATCGAAAAGAATCGGGGACCATGTATTGAATACACACCTGTCTAATGATAAGGTATATGTCTCTGTTTCTCTGCTCTGCTGGCTTTACAGATCATCTAAATTGATTTTTATTTATTTGTACAGAGAAAATGCCGCTTATGGCTTGCTGGAAATGAAGTGCCGGAGAGGCTGATGTATATTAATGACGTTGGATCATCTTTGTCGATCAGACTTGACCCCAATGACTGGTTAATTGGTTATTCTCTATGTGCTGTCCCTGCACCCAATGCTGGTCCTGGTCCTGTAAAATGTTCTGCCATCTTAACAGACTTTTCTGGACATAGCCACGAAATTCCTGACTACTATGGTTATTTACTTGATCTAAACCCTCAATCAGATAGCTTGGTATGAAAATACACCAAACAATATTGGTGCCATAAGCAAGGCCTCATTTCACTTCAATAATGAAGCATTGAAGTGCGGTATTCATCCAATATTTAAAGGATCGAGAGAGAAAGAAAAAAAGAGACAACGACTCATCAATGGAATATAATCTCGACTTAAATCTCTCTCTTTAGTTAATTCGCATGAATCCATAGTCCACCTCTTTGTCTTATTCAGGTACATAAAAATCCTCTCTTCTTTTCACTTTCATTTTCTTTTTCATATATATATATATACACACATAGTGTTCCTCAAAGAACTATGTGCATATTCCGATCATAAGCAAGAACTTGATCTCTAATTCCTTGTCAAACTTGTCAAGAAAAATTCTCTTAAAATATCACTTTTTGGGATGTTTTATTAAAATCGTTTCTAAAACTAACTATAAATTCCCTTCATTCCAAAATGCATTCTTACCCTATTATAGTGACGAAATTTATTCAATAGCAAGGAAAGTAATTGTACTTGAACTATGCAGTTTTGGGCATTAGCATATATTGAACTTGGTACCTGCGTGTGTATTTTAGGTCGTGTTGTTTGCTCATAAAAATTGAGTAGCCTTTGTATGGAATGAGAGTATACTTATAAAGTAGTTGGTTGATACCGAATAATGATAATGATTGGTGGCATTCTTGCTCGGAAAAGCTTTTGTTGAGAGTGGTCTAAAGAAGTAATTATAGGAGTAATGGTTCAATTAGTCCCATAAAAGCTTCAGATTCTCCGTTTTGGAATAACTCATATTTTTCCCCTACACTTTTTATTATTTTTTGGTTTATTCTCTACACTTTTATGTCAATATATTAAGTTTTTATATTTTTATTTTGTTATATATATTAAATTAAAGATTTAATATATGACAAAATAAAATTATATTAATTTAAAATTAAGCACTCAATGTATGATGAAATATAAATGTAATAACTTAATATGAAGAAACTCAATGTATAAAAATAAAATTGTAAGGGAAAAATTGAGAAAACAATAAAAGTGAAGGGAAAAATACGGTTATTCCTTCAGTTTTGTCTATCTTGTTGCATCCAATGGTACAGGAATAATACTTTGGGACATGCATTTATGTGGGGCAGGTTTGAAATGGATTGCCAATTAGCTAGGCAAGCTACTGTTCATATATAGTACTTGTCTAAAGCTCACTCGAAGTTGCTGAAGTTCCTCGAAGGTTATGCTACGAGAGAGTTAAATAAAGTGAGAAGAATGGATTGGGGTAGATTAGAGAGCTTTAGACATGTTAACATTTTTTTGATAAACATATAATCACGCCAATGTAGCGGTTCAACATTATATAAATTCCTCATTGCATGATTTCTATTATTGTGTACAATTGCTACCGAGATATATATATATTCTTTTTCTTTAAAAAGACAAAAATTTCATGCATAAGCTTAGAGTAAATGGGACTATGAACCCTTTAGTGAATTGATTAATCCTTGAAAGAAAAGGATTTCTAGATTTGTATGTGTTCCTAATATAACAAGGATATGATTTTTGTTTACATTTAGGTATTAATGGCCCTACTGCTCCAAGAGAATTCCTTGTTCCCAAGGCCTGGTATGAAGAAGGCTCTTGTCCATGATACATTGGCCAATTTCTCAGTTTCATGCTTGGTTAGACAGTAAGGACATGTTGCAGTCTCTGTTTCCATGGGGAATTTTGACTTTTCTTTATTTGAGGTAACTTTCATTCGTAATACCAATCTTTACCAAAGGTATCATGATAGTATCTTACCTTTTTTTTTCACTTAAAACAGTATAGTTTTTTTCTTGATTACTAATAAAGTATATAGATCCAATTTTTAATTAAAGTTGAATACGTATCATGTCATATAACATTTGACATGACAAGCGATGCTTATATATCATGTATACAACATAACACATAAAATTAGGATACATGGTGTTGATTTGGTATCATGTGTTTCATTTTTATGATGTGACATTTACATGTTTGACACATAAATATAATGAGATTTTTACTAAAAGTGAGATATTATAATAGAACTTTTACTAAAAATTAGATACTGTAAGTGAAAATTTATGATTTTTTTTAATTGATACTTATTTGTGCAATTGAATTTTATTTTTTGCTAATAAAGTTTTAAATTTTATAGCTTTTAAGTTAAAATTTGTGCTTTTTGTCTTTAGCAATGGTCATAGCAATGGTGGCGGTAGCAATGACGTGACAACAAAAGTGTTCAATAGGCTAACTAGATCATTTTGGAGAATAGCACATAATTTTATAGCCTTGGTTTCTAAAGTGTCAGCCTATAGATAATTTTTGACCTTGTATATACATAAACACCAAGGGTTTAATAGAGTCGAGTGAAATTTAATTTTGACTAACTTATACTTAGCTATTTATTATTAATACAAACTTGAGTGCAATTTAATGTTCATTGTGACATTAATCAAATTTAAATTGACTTACAAAATATAAATTATAAATTAAAATGATTTATAAAAAAATAAATATTTTTATTTTAGAATTTATAAATATTTACTTACAATTATAATTATAATTTTATTCTGACAAATAAACTTAAATAAATATTTTATAATTACTATAAGTCAAAAAATATATGTTATCTATTTCATATTAAAATATTAGTGTATTAAATTTCTATTCAAGTTGGCTTGCAAGTTACCAAGCTAAATTTTAACTAGTATACAAATTTCAATATATAATTCATTTGAACAGATTTCTATTAAACTGAATATTAATTTAAATCATGAAAAGTTCAGTTTATTTAAAAATTGGGATAAAAATAAAAAACACAAATTTTAACTTAAAAAACTATAAATTCAAAATTTATCATTAAAAAAATGCAATTATACAATAAGTTTAACTACAAAAAAATCAGAAAATTTCACTCATAGTAACCAACCTTTAGTGCAAGTTTCATTACAGTGTCTCACCTTTAGTGAAGATCCTGGCTAGGATTCTCTTCACATTCTTATTTGTTTCTTCTACTGCTCCATTTGCTTACGATTTGTAAAGAAATGATTTATGATGTTCAATCTTATAGTCCTCCAACAAAGTAGTCATCTCCGCCCTGAACTAAACACCATTATCAGTGATGACATGATGAGGTAACTCGTACCTACAAATTATATTCTTTTCTATGAACCTTGCCATCTGTTTTGCTCCAACAGTCGTGAACGATTTTGCTTTAACCTACTTAGAAAAGTAGTCGATTGCTACTATAATATAATGATGACCGTTGGATACCTTCGTCCTTATCTCCCTAATGATATCAATTCCCCAGATGGTGAAAGAACATGGAGAAGTAAATCCCTGGAATTCTATAGAAGGCAAATGGCTCACATCACCATACATATGGCAGTTATGGCACTTCTTCACATACTTCATGCAATCTACTTCCATGGTCAGCCAGAAATATCCCTGATGAGTTATCTTCTTAGTGAGGACTGTTCCATTCATATGCGGTCCACACACACCCTCGTGAACTGCTTTCATAATTTTTCATGCCTCATTCTTATTATCACATCTTAGATGCACTCCGGTTGACATTCTTTTATACAACATCCCATTATGACTAATGAACTGCCAAAATATCATCCTTAGTGACATCCTTTCTTTTTTATCGGCATCATCATGCAGTCGCCTCGTCTTGAGATACTACTGTAGATCATGAAACCAAGGCTTTTTCATGGGGTCGATTGACATTATTTTGATCTCATCGTAACAGGGAGTTCGGGATTTTACCAGAATAAGAGGCTTTACTTCCGTCTGTCTCCCTCTTTCCCATGTCGAAGCCAAAGTAGTCAAAGCATCTGCCATCAAATTCTCTTCTTGTGGCAAGTGCATGAATCTTCATTGGCTAAAAGATAATAGAATTGTGGTTAAATAGTCAAAGTACGGTCTCTGTAATGACCAACATTTTAAATAATATAAATATATATTTTGGGATGTGGTGTTAATAAAATTTTAAATTTTATTTATATATTATTATTAATTGTGTATATTTTTCATTTATTTTATTTTAAAAGTTTATTTACGTAAAATAATTTATTTGGGAACTCTATTATAAAAATATTAAAGATATTATTATTATTATTATTATTATTATTATTATTATTATTATTATTATTATTATTATAAAGTTAAAGTCAGTTAAATTGGGTCAAACCTCTTTTCCCTTACCTATTTCCTTCTTTTATTTCCTTTTTCCCATACTGTTTTCTTTTCTTCTTCCTCGCGTAGCCATCAACACAGCAGCCTCCTACCACCCATACTGGACACCATAGCCACCACCAACAACCTCCCTCTCCTTCCCTCTACCTTTCCATCGCCTGAGGATTGCCTGGAGCCACCGAAATCATGCGAAGCCAAGATAGCCACCGTGAGCCTCCATTATTGCCAGTGGTGCTTCTAGCCTCGTGAGCTCGTGTTCTTGGTCTTGTTTGAATCATTGAGCACCGGTGAGTTCATTTCTGATCTCCGTTTGAGCTCATTCTTCCATGATTTTGAGTTCTAGCAAGTTTTTATTTATGTCCATTTGGGGTTTTATATTTTTATTTAATTTTTAGCTTTGATCCATGGATTTTCTCTTTAGTAATGTTGTTTAGAATAGCTCAAGCTTCTCAAAAATAATTTTTTTGTATTTTTTTATTTAATTTGAATAATTGTTATTTTTGAATATTTTAATAATATAAATTGAATTTTTTTTAATTATGTTAATTAATTATTTTGGATGAAAATTTGAGTTAGTTAGTGTTAGTAATTTTAGTATTAATAAAATAATTTTTAGTGAATTTATATAATTTTTAAGAAATTATTAGTATTATGTGATTTTTGGAATTAAAGGTTATTTGTGCAATATTATTGAAAATATAGTTAAATAATATGTTTTGAATAATTTTAGAATTTTATAGGGTATTAAAGTAATTTTTATAAATTATTTACTATTTTTGTGATTAAATGGGTTTTAACTACTTTTATAAAATATAAAAACTATTTAATTAAATGTGAATTTGACTATTTATATTGAATATTTTAAAATTTGAATTTTTATAAAATTATATAAATTATTTGAGATTTGTATTAACTATTGTGAAAAATATTTATATGTAGTATTTTGATGTTTAAATAAATTATATTGTGATTTATTATTGATTTTATGGATTTTTTATGATTTTAATATATTTTTATTTAATATTTATTTTTATCGCATATGATGAACCTCGGTTGAGAATTGTATAGTTCGGGATCCCAATCCGAGGTGTTGAGTTATTGTGAATTTTTGAAGTGTGTTTGCTTGCAGGATTGACTCTACTGTTGTAGAGGGATGTCTGTTTTACAGAGGATACTCTGCTAAATTTTTGGTAGATTTCTCATAAAATGTGACGTCGGGTCAATCATAAGTTTGAATTATGGGTTCAAGTTGAGTCTTCCTTAGAAATTCTAGAAGTTAGGGTTTCTATTTTCTGATAGTCATTTTATTTTCTGTCTTTTAGCCATCCCTCTGGTCGCTTCTACCAGTCGAGGTTAGACACGACATAGCAGAGGAGTGCATGCATATTGTAAGTTAATATTCGATTTGCATGACGGGTTTTCAAATTTAATACACAAATTTTTTATGAATTTAATTTTATGAGATTCAAGTCAGTATTCTTCAAATAGTATTGCATGACTTAATTTATAGTTGGTTTATTTTATTTTTACTTATTGAAATTTTTCTTGTTTTATTTATTTTTATTTATTTTAAAAAACTACAGTAGAATGGGCTACCTGATGGATTTCATCAGAATCGTGTGCGCACCCCGTTAAAATATTAGGTTAAATTGATTATATTACTGGGGCTGAAAGTCTGGTGATGCTTTGCTCTCGGACACCACCAGTAATATAACATTTGGTTGGATTGATTGATACTAAGGCCGAAGGTCTGGTGATACTTTGCTCTCGAACACCGCCAGTAAAGTCGAATTATAATTATTAAATCACTGGGGCTGATAATCTGATGATGCTTTGCTCTAGAACATCGCCAGTGATATTGGATTAAGTGACGTGACTACGGTTGTGCATCCTGGTGATGCTTTACTCTCAGGATCCAGCAATCTTGGATATAAGTGAGCCGAATGGCTATTAGAATGGAGGACTAGGGTTCTACCTAGTTTTTATACTATAATGTTTTAAAAGCATTTAAAAAAATATTCCTCCTTTTGAAAAATGAATTTCATATATTTATATTAAATGATTTAAATAAAATTATAAATATATTATATTTCATAAAAACTTATTTTAAAGGATATTTTCAAACCGTATTCATTTCTTTTATTAGCTTACTCAGTGAGGTCTGACTCCCCTCAATTTATTTTTTTCAAGAGTTTGGGAGTCTTATGTTAGACCTACTTCCCTACGCCGAGTAGCTTCCTTACCGGCTATTTTATGTAGGTCTACATAGTTTGTGTTTGTAATAGTATCTGTGTACCGCAGTAGAGAAATTGTATAAATACATTCTTTAATTTGGCTATTATGTATTTGAGATTTATGCACTGAAATATTATTTTGTATAAATGATTATTATTATATTATGCATGATAATGGTATGATTTATTTAAATTGAAAAAAATCAGTTTGATAATGTGCATCATGATTTAATTATTGCATTGTAAAGTTTTAAAGGTGAAATGTTTCGTGTTTTTCTTTTAAGGCTTACTATGGGTTTCGGTAGCTTTAAGCTTTCCTATTCCCTAATGTCGGTCATGTGCCCCCTAGGTTCGGGTCGTGACAGTCTCAGCTTATCTTCTCTTACTTCCTATTCTCTAGAGATTTGTTTCACCACCAACATCGAATCTCTGTACACTATAACCTCTTGTGCCCCCATATTTCTAAATGCTTCCAGACCAAAGATGCAGGCTTTATATTCAACTTAATTATTGGTGACTTTGAATTCCAATATCTTTGTCATCAGAATCATTTCTCCTTCTGGCAAAACCAGGATCACACTAATGCCTTGTCCTCTGCTATTGACTGCTCCATCAAAGTACATTTTGCATGTTTGGATCTCTATTGCCCTTCAGTACTCATCTGGGAATTCCAACTATCATTTTTGTCCATCATCTATAGGATTTTGAACTAAAAAGTCCGCCGTAACTCTTCCTTTTATGACCTTTTTAGCCATATAATCTATATTAAACTCAGTAAGCAGAACTAACCATTTGGCTAATTTTCTTGTAAATGATGGGGTTTGTTGGAGATATCTGAGAAGGTCACACTTAGAGATTGCCTGGATTCTGTAAGATTTGAAGTAATACTGAATCTTGTTTGTTGCCTAAATTACAGCTAAACATGTTCTTTCTACTAGACTATAATTGGTTTTATATGGTAGAAGTTTCTTACTCAGATAATACATGGCATGCTCAACTTTTCCTTCCGCTTCCTGAGCTAACATTGCACTAATCGCACCCTTCTCTATTGCCAAGTAAAAAACTAAGGGCTTACTTGGCCTTGGTGGCTACAAAACTGAGGGATTCATCAAATACTACTTAATAGTTTCAAAGCCTTGCTGACACTTGTCATCCCAGAGGATTGACTGGTTCTTCTTTAAAAGCTTGAAGATCGGCTCATAGATGATGGTCAACTTGGCTATGAACCTACTGATGTATTGTAACCGTCCAATGAATCCTCTAACTTCTTTCTCATTTCTCGGTGCAGGTATCTCTCTAATCGCTCTCACTTTATCTAAATCCACCTCTATACCTCTCTGGCTGAAAATATGCCCTAATAGCTTTCCGGAGGTTACCCCAAAAACACACTTCTTTGGATTCATCCTGAGATTATACTTTTCAACTGTCGCTAGGAATTTGTCTAGAGCATCGAAGTGCCCTTCTTTGTTTAGAGACATTGCCATTATGTCATCTACATATACCTCTATCTCCTTATGAATCATGTCATGCAGTAAGGTTGTAGCCATCCTCTGATAAATGGCTCATGCATTTTTTAACCCGAAAAGCATAACCGTATAGCAATAAACACCCCATTTCATGGTGAAAGAAGTCTTCAGCTTGTCGATCACGACCATCATAATCTAGTTATATCCTAAAAAGCCATCCATAAAGGAGTACATGGTACTAAAAACTGTACTATCGACCAAAGTGTTAATATGTGGTAGGGGAAAATCATCTTTTGGACAAGCCTTGTTCAAATCCTTGTAGTCTACGCACATCATGACTCTCCTATCCTTCTAAGGAACTGGATCTATGTTGGCTAGACACTAAGTGTCATCTACCACTTCCAAGAACTTTACTTTCAGCTGCTTTTCTACTTCTTCTTTAATCAAAAGTGTCTTCTTCTTTAGCTTAGCATTTTTCCTAGGATTTTCCTCAGCTTTACCCTCTTCCTTAGACTCATCCTCTATGGGATATCCTACCCTATGCTTTAGAATTAGCACTTTAGGTTCAATGAACTCAGGCGGACCCTGTTGATTCTTCCCCCATCCCATTCCATGCATAAAGTTCATGCTCTTTATCACACTCACAATCCTCAAATTTAGCTCATCCTCATAGATTATAAAAACTTCAAAACTTAGGCTGACTGGGATTTCAGTAGGGGTTAACTTCAAAGTAGTAATAGTAGACTCAGTTTCTGCCGTTATAGTGACCACTCTTCCCTCATGCGAAAACTTAATATTTTGATGAACAATAGAAGGTATTCCCCTAGAGGATGAAACCATGGCCTCCCTAGAAGAATGGAAAAGGTGACTGAAATATCAATGATACGCAGGTTGACCCAAACTTCGATAGGTCCAGTTTTGACCAGAGCCTTGAAAGTTCCCTCAATCAGCCTTTTCATATCATCACAGGCCTTAATTACTACATCAGATGGTTTTAAATTAACTACTGTCAGCTCAAGTTTTAGTAAGATCTTTAGAGGGCACACATTAATGGTAGATCCATTATCAACCATAACACAACAAGTCAATTTCCCTTTCACTTCAGCCTTAATGAACAAGGATAGGTCAAGATCTGTAAACAAATTGCCCCCTGACGGCTTTCTATCAATGAATCCACCATTTGCTCGGGAGTATACGTTGAGGGAATTTTCTTATGATCAAAGGCCATAACCAATGCTTCTTAATGGGCTTGGGAGTTCATAAGCAGCTCCCAAACACTGGCAAGAGTTTTCTCATCTCTTTTGGTCTCAGTAGTTTCCTCAGTTTCCTCATTTTCTTCTAGTTCTTCTTTTTAATCGACTCTCTCTTTTTCTGACTCAGTATCTTTCATTTCTTCTTTTCCCTTCTCTAATTTCTCAATTAATTGAGTTGTCTTCCCGTCATTATTCTTTCATAGATCAATTACTCCCTCTTTTTCATCATTGGAACTCTAAATATCAAGTACATTCACATGGGGTTCTATAGGCTGTTGGTTCAAGTTTAAGTCTTTTAGTTATGATTTTGGTGGTGTGGGTATGACATCAACAAAGAAATTAAAGACTTGTTCCTCTGTTAAGTCGGAGTTGATCATCAAGATGCGTGGATTGGGCGACAGGACATTTCGATGGTTAGGTAAAGGGCTATTTTAGGTGTTTGGTTTTTTGGTTTCAAGGTCAGTTATTTTTCCTGAATATATTAAATCTTGAACCTCATGTTTCAGGCGAGGTATCATGTCCAATGTTTTAGTGGTATTTGCAATATAATTCTGGGTCAACGTTTGGGAAATGAGATCTTTTAGGTAAAGGTTGTAATAGGTTATTTTCTATCAATTTCTCTAACACTTTGGAGAGGGGTCTTCCAAAGTTGGAAAACCTCTAGGATTGTTTGACATTATTGATCTGTATATTACTACTCAGCCTAATTCCACTACTAGATCCTATCCTTTCTTTATTTATAGATCTTCCACTGAAGAATTTTTTCTCTTGTGTCATATCAAACTCTTTTTACACCCCAAACTTATACATCTCCTCAAAATTTCAAATTCCTAAATCCTTCAATTTTTTAGAGAGTAGGAGCACGCATCCTTTAATTGCTATTACTAGCTGATAAGATTCTGCAGGTCAGTGCTTCATTTGTGCTAGCTTCACTCTCTACCTAATCAAATAATCTACAAAGGATTCATTGAATTTTTGCTTCACATTCTACAAACCTCTCAAAGATGCCTCCATTTGAATGTTGAGACTATACTGCTTGATAAATGTGGCGCATAATCCTTCCTATTCAGTTTGGATATGGGACTCTAAAGCATAATACCATTTAATAGGCGCTCCTTCTAAAGACAGAGGAAATTGTTTTACAATTTATGCCTTGGTCAGTTCAATTATTTTCATGTGGGTCACATACTGCTTCAGATGTAGATGGGGATTCTCTAGGCTAGTAAACTTCTTCATATCAACAAATTTAAACTTTCGGGGGAGGGGATCTTTATCTTTATCCAAGTTCATCTAAGCATCTATCCCCTTTTCTTTCATCATCAGCTGCATTTGAGCCATGGTATTGATGATATCCTTGGCCCAGTCTGGTTTTTCCATATTCTTTGCAATGTCTACATTCACATTCTATTTAGCTATAGGTTTTGTCACTGGGGTTTCCCGATTATCCTCTCTTTCTCGTCTTTTAGAGTCTTCAGCATCAAGATCAAATGGTTATGGTTGAGGTGCTAGTAATTCCTATTTAACTGGTCTTCTCATTTCAGTCATCAGCTCTAGCATAATTGCTTGGGTTTGATCGGCTATTTCTGCTTTCAACTTATCCCCAAAAGCCTCAGAATCAAAACCTTTCATTGTTGTCTCTCTTAAAATTTTATTCAACTTATCCCCAAAAGCCTCAGAATCAAAACCTTTCATTATTGTCTCTCTTAAAATTTTAACCAAGCAACCAATGTCAGACCACTTTCAAGTAGAAGACTGTTGCGGATCTTACAATTATCACAGATTAAAAATATGCATGGCGTGTATGCATGATATATAGGGCTTTCTTAAACATTTAAAGGAAAAAAAGGTAAATAAATATTCTATTTACATATAATATGTGGCAGAGGGACAAAGCCCTTCAAACAATATCTCTACTTTTATTTCCCCCACACGCGTATTCACTGGTGAGTTTCTTATCCTAGGATTTTTGTTTTGGGTTTTAGTTATCAACGGGGGATAACAAAACTGATGAATGCAAGATAACTCTCAAGACGCAGCAAACAAGTAGGAATTCCTTTAAATAAATTCCAAAGTCCATTCTTAATGGACCAAGTCCAATATTAAGAGTTTACTTTGTCAAGATCCTCTTTAAATGGGCTAAGAATAGGCATAAAAGGCCTATTTTGACAAGGTTTACTCATAATGAGCTTGAATAGGCATGAGACGCCCACTAGGATAAGGTCCATTTGCAATGGCCTTGGGCTTTATTTGAAGGGTTCACTATATAGCACAAATCGCATTTATTTAGGAAAAATCTTAGTGGAAGTTGCTAAGTCACTACATGAGCCGAGTCTCGGTTAATAAGTTTTGACTCCCACAATAATATACCTCCATTATGTCTCCTCACTCAAAGGTCCGTAAAATGTGGATAAGTATGTGTTATAAGTGAAAATAATCAAATACTCCACCACCAGGTTTGAATGAAACACAAGCAGTATAGTAATGACTATTATCGGGTTATTCGGGACTAAGTGCACATTGTGTGTAAAAGTGTCGTGACTGCAGAAGATGCAAAAAAAAAAAAGAAAATAATTAAAAATGATAAAACGCAAAACACTTGGAATCAGTTTCTCTATCCCCAGTGGAGTCGCCATTGTAAGCGACGGGGCTCAGCGCATGCCCAAGTGTTTGGCTACCACAGCACTGTGTGGTATCGAGACCCATTAGGAAATACAAAATAGGTGATAAAGCCTAATTAGAGATGGAGTCATCACTCGGATAAAAGCCGGGTACATACTATATAGCAACTAGATTCTATAGAGATTCCCAGAAGCCATCATGAGATATTCGAGTTCGGAAGCTGAGTATGGACTTTTAAATGTTCACCCAACCTTGCGATTAGCCTCTATTTGTGTTTTTTGTTTTATTACCTTTAATTATTTAATTATTTCTTTATTTACATGTGTCACGACCCAAACCGGGAGTTATGACCGACGTTAAGGAACGGGAAATAAAAATACACTAGAATTAAAACTTAAATCCATATAAAAATAAATATTTAATGTTATATCATAAAATAAAAATATTTCCATACAATATTCAGATAAAGGTCTCTCACAAAAATAACATTCTACAAATACAAAGCATTACTACTGCAGTTTTCTAAAATACAACAAAGTTCAGATAAATAATTTACATAATTTAGCTGAGGCTGAAGAAGTCCGGCATAGAGGTCTACTACTGAGGTATGAAGATGAAGAATCTCTTGAAAAAAATATATTGAGGGGAGTCAGACCTCACTGAGTGAATTATTATAATATATATACATGCAATCTAAAACATATACAGTTAGGCATCAATATATACATATATATATATATATATATATATACACATATATATACATATATACACACATATATACATGTATTTCACACAAATGTTAAAATCCACTTTTATATATATATTGAAATGTAAAAAACATTTGTTTAAGTGAAGGATCAAATAGAATCCTAAAACAATCGCAACCTCAAACAATACCTCACTAGCCACGCAAGCTTACTTAATTCCAAATAGATTCTCTTATTCAATTTTGGACAGTAAACGGACCCCGAGATACTAAGTCAACCGAGCTCCAACAATCTCACTGTCAATGTGATTGACCTCGAAACACTAGGTTAACCGAGTTCCAGCAACCACACTACTCACTCACTGAATGCTCAATATCAAATCAATCAAATTCTCCTCAAATAATTCTCACAATATAAACCCTAAAGTCTAATGAATTGGTATGTACATAATCCTAGTGCAGCCCACTAGGTAATACGTTCTATTGATATCCTTCGAATAAAATCGTATATTTACGGAAAATAATTAAATGCATAATTAAACATAAATGACATTTATAACAGAGAAATATACCGAAAATATACTAAATATATTTCAAGTATATATATGATACATATAACCAAATAAACTATAAATATACCAAATGTATATGACACACATATACCAAATATATATTAAAAATAAATTAAGTATACATGTCACATATATATCAAATATACTAAAAATATATAAAAAGTATACTAATTCATCTAATAAAATAATTTATGTTTAAACTAATATTAAAATATGAAAACTTATAATCATGCATCTACAAGCAATGTATATATAAAATAATAACTCACAAATTTACGCGCCTTGAGACTGGCTCGACCGGCCCTATCCGATCGGCCTCGGTCTCGATGCATCTAGAAAATAAATAATAATAATAATAATCAGAATAAATTTCTAACTTATACTTCTAAAGGAGACTCGATCTTAGAATTCAAAACTTAGACAAACACAAAAATTCATGATCGACCCGACGTCATATTTTTCAAGAATTCTACCAAAAATTCGGTAGAACCTCCTTTGTAAAACGGATATCTCTATACTAAAAAGTAAATCTGATCCTATAAGGAAAACACACTTTTAAGACACAAGGCTCAACACCTCGGGTTGAGACCCCGAACTGCACAATTTCCCAACCAAGGTTCACAATTCACCAAAAATTCAAATAAAAATAATAAATATATTAAAAATCATTAAATTTCATAAATATCCACAAAATACCAAAATATAATATATTTAAACCTTAAAACACTAAATACAATTATTTTTACAATAATTAAATAAAATCTCAAATAATAATATAATATTAATAAAAATCAAGTTTTTCAATAATTCTATATAAATAGTAAAAATTCACTTTTATATATTCAAATAGCTTAAGTATATATTAAAAGTAATTAAAAATTTATTTAATCACCAAAATAGTAAATAATATATTCTTTAAATATAATTTTTGAAAATTAGTATTAATTAGTTAAAAATAGTAAATAATTTATAAAAATCATTTTAATACCCTATATAATTCTAAAATCATCTAAAACATATTATTTAACTATAATTTCCACAAAATTACACAATTAACTCATAAATACAAAATTCACATAATATAAATAATATTCTAAAAAATTATATAAATTCACTAAAAATAATTTTATAAATTCTAAAATTATTAACTCAAATTGCTAACACTAATTTAACTAAATTTTCATTAAAACTAATTAATTAACATAATTATCAAAAAATCAATATTTAATATTAAAATAATAAAAAATTGCCCATAAATCAAATTAATTCAAAAAAATAAACAAATTTTTTTTTTGAGAAGCTAAAGCTACCATAAACAACATTTCTTAAGCAAGAATTCATGAATCAAACAATATCAAGTTTAAAAAAAAAACCCTAAAACATATAAATTAAAAATAGAAGATATCTAAAAATCGAAAGGATTTGACCTTAAACGGAGCTTAAAAATAGACTCACCAAAGCTTGGTGGTCCAAACGAGACCAGTACGACATCCAACGGTGATCAAAATCGTTATCGGCAACTATGGAGCTTCTCTCGGCAAGTCACGGTTCGGGCGGTTTCTTGTAATAACCCTTATTTTTAAATTATTTTAATATATATTGAGATATACGGTGTTAATAAATTTAAAAGTTATATTTAATTGTTTTACTATTTTTTGATTAATCATTATTATTTTATGTTTGATTATATTTTCTACGTAAATATTTTATTTTGAAACTTATTATTTTGGACATTTAATTTGAATTGTTTATATTTATTATTTTCGGATAGTATTATTTTAATAATATTGATTTTAGTGCATATTATTTTAATATTATTATTTTTATTAAATTACATTATTGGTATTATTATCATTTAAGTGTTAATGTATGTGTATATATTATAATATATGTTTGTGTGATTATATATGTGTATATATGTATATATGGGATATTTTTATTGTGTGGTAGAGATTTAATATCATAAAGTTATATATATATATATATATATATATATATATATATATATATTCATACAAAACGTGAAGAAGAAACAGAGAAGCACAAAAACTTCATCTTCCTCTCGCTGTCCCAATCTTTGCCCCTCACTGTGCCTCCCATTTCTCTTCGTCGAACCACCTCCTTCTAGTCTTGTCGTTGCCGTCTCTTCCTTTTTTTCCGCCGCCTTCCTCTTCCTCTCCGATCGCTGGAACTGCGGAAGCAGAAACAGTAGCAATAGAAGCTTTCCGATCGTTTCTTCCTTTTCCGGCCACCATCTTGCACGTTTCCGGTCTCTATCAACTCCCTAAGCTCCAGTGAAGTTGATTCTAATTTCCGTTTGAGCTTAAACCCGATCCTTTGTGAGTTTTCTCAATTTTTCGGTTTTGAGCTATTTTGGTTTTTATTTTTTTTAGTTAATTTTTGGTTGATTTATGCAAACTTCCTTAAAAAATGTTGATTCTAGTAGCTTAATCTCCAGGAAAATATTTTTGTTTGAATTTTTGGAATTTATTTTAATTTTGGTGAATTTTTTATTATTATTTATTTAATTTTCATAAATTAATTTATTAAATTGTAAAATTTGTTGATTTAGTGTTATTATTAATTTTAGTGTTGAGAAATTAATTTTTGTGAATATTATATAATTTTTAGTTTATGTAAATATTGAAAAAATTAGATTAAATATGTATTTTTTTTGTTGAAATTATTGGTTAAATATGTGTTTTAGATAATATTAGTATAATATATGTTGAAAAAATAATTTTAATGATTTTATAGAATTTTTGAGGAATATTAGTTCTATTATGTATATTTTGAAATTATTAGGGTACTTGTGTAATTTGTTAAAATTATAGTTAAATACTATGTTTAAATGGTTTTAGAATTATTTAAGGTATTAAAATGATTTTTATAAATTATTTACAATCTCTAACCAATTAATACTAATTTTTGAAACTTATTTTCAAATAATATATTATTTACTAAATTGGTAATTAAATGGGTTTTTAATAACTTTTAATATATATTTAGGCTATTTAAGCTATTTTAATATATAAAGTGAATTTTCACTATTTTATATAGAATTATCGAGAAATTTGATTTTTAATAATATTATATTATTATTTTTGAATTTTTATTTAATTATTGTGAAAATAATTATATTTAGTGTTTTAATATTAAATATATTATATTTTGATATTTTGAGGATATATGTATGGGATTTATTGATTTTCGATATATTTATTGTATTATTTGATTTTTTGGTGAATTGTGGACTTCAGTTGGGAGAATTGTATAGTTCGGGGTCCCAACCGAAGGTGTTGAATATTCTGTTTCTAGAAGTGCATTTTTCTTGTAGGACCGACTCTACTTTTTAGTAGAGAGATGTTTGTTTTACAAAGGAAGTTCTACCGAATTTTCGATAAAATTCTCGTAAAACATAACATCGGGTCGATCCCGAAATTCTGTGTCTGTCTTAGTTTTCAATCCTCCGTTAGAGTCTTCTTTTAGAATTCTTAGAATATTCAGTTAGATTTATTCTAATTTCTATTATTATTTTATTGTTTAGTTGCGCCGAAACCGAGACCTAGTGGATCAGGCCCGTTGAACCGATCTCGAGGAGTGCAAACTTATGAGTTGTTATTTTATATATACATCGCACTTAGATTGCATGTTTAGAATATACATTTTTTTATTGTTTTATTCATAATTGTTTCATCAAATGCTTAAGTATATTTTAGGTATAGTTTTAGTATATTTTTGGTATATTTTGAAATAAATGCATGTTATATTATTAATTTATACTTAAATTGTTTATTAGTATATTATTGGTTTATTTTTGGTATATTTCATTATGATTTGAATTTATCTGACATATATATATTCGAAATATACTTAGTTTATTTTAGGTATATTTTTTGTATATATATGGCTTATTTTGCTATTATGAATGTCATTCTACATTATTTACTTTCCTATATGAATGATTTATTTTAAATGAAGGATATCGATAGAACGTGCTACCTAGTGGGTAGCACTAGGACTGTGTACGTACCAGTGCGATAGATTTAGGGTTAAGTGAGGATTACTTGTAGTAATTATGATTTGATTAGGAATGATTTGATTGATTTGATTGAAATGTGATATGATTGATAGTGTGGTTGCTGGAGCTCAGTCGACCTAGTAACTCAGGGCCAATCATACTAACAGTCAGACTGTTGGAGCTCAGTTGACTTAATGTCTCGGGGCCAGTGTACTGTCCATATGGAATAAGTGAATTGTCACGATCCGAACCCGAGGGCACGTGACCGGCACTAGGGAATGGGTAAGCAAAAGGCCCCCGAAACTCATATTAAACCTTAAAGAAAAGAAAAATAAAACTTTCAACTTTAAAACTTTATTTCATAAAAGAACACATTATCAAACTGATTTTTCTAAAAATAAACATAATCGTGCGCAACATAAAATACTCTCCGTCATCAAATATCATAAATTAATCTTAAAGCATTATACATAAGCGTGGTTCATTAAAATGCAATACATAAGTATACTTAAGTCATACAAACTCATAGTACAAACACTACTGCAGTATTCTAGAGTTACCACTACAATACAGCTCATAATGACCTACATAAAATAGCCGATGATAAAGAAATCCGGCGTAAAGGAGGTCTGAGGTCGAACTCCCAAGCTCTTGAAAAAAATAGATTGAGGGGAATCAGACCTCACTGAGTAAGTTAATAAAAAGAGTTGTATGGTTTGAAAAACTTTTTGAAAACCATATAGTTATAGTGAAAATAATTTATAACGTATATAGCTTTTGAAAAATCTCGATAGAACCCTAAACCTAAATTTCTAAATGGCCAACTGGGCCCACTTAATCCTCATAGACTGCCGGTCCCCAAGAGCAAAGGCATCAACCGAGGCACCAAGCCGCAGTTATCTACTTAATCCAAATACATAGCACTAACGGTCCCTAAGAGCTAAGGCATCCATCGATGCACCCATCCCAGTCCATTATTAACTTTTTCATCACTGGCGGTCCCCAAGAGCAAAGGCTTCTACCGAGGCACCCGTCCCAGTTTATATCCACAAGTCATATATGCATTAGATCCATCTCTCAATCTCTACCATGTGCACACGGTCCTGATGAAACCCACCAGGTAGTCCGTTCTACCAAAATTTCTCAAAACTAATTTTAAATAAATAACATGCACTTAAATCTTAAATAGCAGCATTTAAATTAAATAAATCATATAATAAATACTAAAAATATAAGTGCACACATCTTTAAATAAAATACACGCTGTCACGACCCGAACCCGAGGGCACGTGACCGGCACTAAGGAATGGGTAGGCATAAGGCCCCCGAAACCCGTAGTAAGCCTAAAGAAAAAGAAAATAAAACCATTCATATTTTAAACTTTAATTAATAACAGAACATAAGCGTGGTTCGTACAAATAATTACACAATATACTTAAAACATACAACTCTTAGTATATATACTACTGCAGCATCCTAGAATAGTATAATAGTATAGCTTACAATGACCTACATAAAATAGCCAGTGAAGAAGAAACCCGGCATGGAAGTAGTTTGAGGTCGAACTCCCAAGCTCCTAAAAAAAAATAAATTGAGGGCAATTAGACGTCACTGAGTAAGTCAATAAAAAGAGCTGTACGGTTTGAAATCCTTTTTGAAAACTATATACATTTATAGTGAAAATAATTTATAGTATATAAGTATAGCTTTTGAAAAACCTCGGTAGAACCCTACACCCAAAAATCTACATGGCTAACTGGACTCACTTATTCCAACTAGACTACCGGCCCCCGAGAGCAAAGGCATCAACCGAGGCACCCAGCCGTAGTCATTCACTTAATCCAAACATATGGCACTGGCGGTCCCCGAGAGCAAAGGCATCGACCGAGGCACCCATCCCAGTCCATTATTAACCTTTCAATCACTGGCGGTCCCGGAGAGCAAAGGCTTCCACCGAGGCACTTGTCCCAGTTTAACATTCACCAATCATATATATTACGGATCCATCTCTCAATCTCTACCATGTGCACATAGTCCTGGTGAAGTCCACCACGTAGCCCGTTCTACCAAAATTTCTCAAAATCGATTTTTAAATAAATGAAATGCGTTTAAATCTTAAATAACAACATTAAAGTAAATAAATCATATAATCAATATAATAAAAATATGAGCGCATGCATTCTTTAAATAAATACACGCACGGATCGTTCTATTGACTTACAAGATGAATGCGAAGGCTGACGACCACGCGTCTGCCTCGGTCTCACAGCTTCTGCTCCGAAATGCTCTAAAAGGAAAAATAACAAATCGACTTTTAAAATATGATTATGGAATCGAAACCAACAATCAACAAAACAATGAAATTCCAGGCTGACTCGAGGAAAATCGGGCAAGACTCGCTAGACAGGATATAACCTAACTAACGTTAGAAATTTTACGGATATCACGTTTTACGAGAAAATCTACCAAAATTTCGACCGAGTCTCCTCTGTAAAACGGACATCTCTCTACCAAAGGTAGAGCCAGACCTGCATAAAAAATGCACTTCTAATATCCACAACATCCACACTCGAGTCGGGCTCCAACTACACTTAGCCCCGACCGAAATCACGATTCAATAAAATATCAAGAATTAATAGCATTTATTTCTCAAAATACATATTTCACATACACATATACTAAGAATAGACATATATATATATATATATATATATATATATATATATATATATATATATATATATATATATATATAAAATCTCAATTATTCAAAATTAACAACTAAATTTGTATTCCTTCGTCAAAAAATAATTATAACCTAATTTAAAACCATTATAATGTATTATACGTGTATATATATATATATATATATATATATATATATATATATATATATATATATATATATATATATATATATAATATTTGGAATTGATATTTAAAATTAATATTACTTAAGTAAAAATACCAATTAATTTATAAAAAAAAATTCTCTAAACCCCTTAATTATTAATAAAACTAATTAATATATATATTTAACTATGTTTAGTGTAAAATTACATTTTTATCCCTCTAAAATACATAAATTACACAATGTGCTTTTAATACTAAAAATAATTCTTTAAAATTATTTAATCATGCCAAAAATTCATTTTCTCAAAATAAACCTTCCTAATATAATTAAAACATTTAATCAACCATCAATTTTCTCCCAAAAATATTATTTAACCTAAAAATCAAATTTGGCATAACTCAAAAATATTTATAAAAATAGTATAAAAATCACAAAAATTATAATTTGAGTTCTAAAATTAATAACATTCACTAATAATCTCAATTATTAAAATTTTATAATTTTTACAAATAATTTTCAAAATTAATAAAAAATATTAATTAATACCCAAATTAACAAACTTATAATTAACATCAAGATTCCTAAACCCTAAAAAAACAATCAATACATAAAAAAAATTAACCTTAACTATTCTAATTATTAATTGAGCTCAAATAACAACCAATTAATCTAACTAATTATCAAATAATTTCAATACAATTTATGTATAGATTCAATAATCCACCAAACTATCAAGGAAGAAGAAAGAAAAATTAAAACTAACCTTAACAACCCATTAACCACAACTCAAGCCTAAGACCTACCGAAACACCAAAGGAATTTGAGAGGGAAAGAAAAGAATGGGTGAGGAACACTCACTGTCCGGTAAGGCAGCTGGAAGAGGAAGAAGAGGACGTGCCACCACCACCGAAAATGGGGACGACGAAGGCAGCTCAACACCATAAGGAGATGGCACGGACAGAGGATCAAAGCTGGGCAGGACGAGAGGATGCAGAGCTGCTGTGCGAGGAGAAGAAGGTGCTGCCTCGCGAGGAAGAAGGAAGGCAGCTACTGCAACACTCCAGCAAGCTCAATGCACGGCGGCGATGGAGTTCTCAAGCGAAGGGGAAGGCGGCACAGTGAGGGGAAGAGATGGCGTGGGTGGCAGGCGAAGAAGGAGGGTGTTGGTGGGGGGTTTTTCTCTAGCCAAAGCTTCTCTCTCTCTCTCTCTCTCTCTCTCTCTATATATATATATATATATATATATATATATATATATATATATATATATATATATATATATATATATACATATACTACATGCACACACATATATATATATACACAAATTATTTTAATGCACACATCCACCTAAATAATATTTAACCTAAATTATTTATATATGTGTAGATATATATACAAATAGGAACATATACACACACACATATATATATATTTATAAATATGTATATGTGCATGTACATGGAAACACATACATAGTCATAAAATTTAATATAATTTAAAATAGCAATAATAAAAATAATAATGATAATAATATACAAATGGAAATTTCTAGGCATTAGGTAAATAATACTCACACATATTAATAACCCTAAATAATATTAACATACTTAAAATATAATATAATGCATAAGTAATTATTAGTAATACTATTTAAAAAAAATATCCCTTTATTTAAATAAATATATAGGGTATTACACACGCACAGATCAATTTATCAACTTACAGGACGAGTGAGAAGGTTGACGACCACCCGTTTGCCTCGATCCAACAGCTCCCGCTCCGGTACTCTCTAGAAAAAAAATAACAAACCTATTTTAAAAACATGTTTATGAAATTAAAATTGAAAATCAATAGAAATAACGAAATTCTAGACTGACTCGAGGAAGACCAGATAAGACTCGATAGATAGGAAAAAACCCTAATTAACGTTAGGAATTTGGGAAAGATGTTACGTTTTACGAGAAAATCTACTAAAATTTCGACAGAGTCTCCTTTGTAAAACGGATATCTCTCTACCATAAGTAGAGCCATTCCTGCATAGGAAAATGCACTTCTAGTATTCACACTTGAGTCGGGCTCCCAAAACTACATTTAGCCCTGACTGAGATCACAAACTCAACCATCACAAAATTTATTTTAAAAGAATGTGAAAATAGGCAACTTAATTTTATAGAAATTAAATCAAATTAAATACTTAAATTTTCTTTATAATAAACTTGATTTAATAATTAAATCATTTAATTCCCAAAAATATATATTACATATAAATATCCATAACTTAGAAAATCATTTCTTATTAAGTTTAAAAAACAAAATTTCACAAACATATATACCAAAATATATACTAATATAAAATATCAATTATTCAACAATTAAATAACCAAACTTACATTTCATTATCAAAATATAAATATAACCTAAAATTAATTACTCATATTAATAAATCTCTACAATAAATATATTTACTATCAAATTCATAATTTAATACCAAAATATCCAAATCTCACATAATACTCAAAAAATAATACCTAATATATTATTTAAAAATAATTTTCGAAAATTATTGTTAACTAGTCAAAAATAGTAAATAATTTTTAAAAATCCTTTTAATTCCTTAAATATTATTAAAACCAACCACAATCTATTATTTAGCTATAATTAGTACAAAATTACATTTTTACCCCTATAATACAAAAATTTACATAATATACTATTATTACTCAAAAATTCCCGAAAAATTATACAAATGCCTAAAAATTATTTTCTCAACATCAAATTTCTTAATATCAATAAAAACATAAAATTAACTAATAATTTCTTCCAAAATATAAATTTAACGTAGTTATCCACATTTGACATAAACTTAAAATAATTATAAAAATAGTATAAAAATCACAAAAACTATAAATTAAGTTCTAAAATTAATAACATTTAATGATAATACCAATTATCACAATTTCATAATTTTTTAACAATTAATTTTTGGAAATTAATAAAATATCCAAAATCCACAAAATTCACAATTAACACAATAATTTTCTATAATCTTAAATAAAATCAATATACTAAAAATAAATAACAATAATTACTCCAATTTACTAATTAAACTCAAATAAAATAAAATTCTGTAAAATCACAAAAAAATCAAAATAATATACCAAAATTAGATTTAAACAACTAACTAGCAAAATTAACCAATTGACTTGAAATAATTAAAGTTTAACAGTTAAATCAACCTAAACAACCTGTGAACAACCTAAAAACAACCCAGAGCAACTAGCTGCCTACCTCAATTTTCATCATCGGAAATGGTTGTAGCGGCGAGGCCAAGCATCGACTGTCGCCTGAGGAGGCAAGGCAGGCTGAGGGAGCAACGACGGCGCCGATCTAGCTCTAATAGTGGCGGGGAAGCTTTGACAGAGGAGGAGAGTCACTGAAAATGGAAGAAAAGAGGAAAGGGAAGGCAGCCAAGGGGAGAAGGGACGCTGGAGAAGGGTGGCTGGCCGATAGAAGGCCGGGAAGTGCAGTGAGGGTGGAGGTCCGACGATCTTCGGGGAGAGAGGGGAGGAAAGGTGTGAGTGTGGGTGTTTTGGTGTTTATGTGTGTATATATATATATATATATATATGTATATTAACCTAATTATACATACTATATATGTATATACACATGTATATATATATATATATATATATATATATATATATATATATATATATAATAGGCTTGAAAATAACAAGGGTAATATAGAATAATCATACTTATAAAATAGTTATATAAGATTTAATACTATAGAAAATATAATTCCTTGAAATAATAATAACATAACCCTAACATAATAAAATAGCTAGATAATTAACAATTATACAATATAATTTAAAATTATTTATTAATACTACAAATTCGAAAATTACTTTATTTAAATTAAAATATAGGGTATTACATGATATTTTTTAGGAGATTCTTCTTCAGACCTCAACAGTAGGCCCATCCGCCGGATTTCTTCAGCCCCAGTTTATTTATGTAAACTACTTACTTGATTTTATTTATACTCTAGAAAACTGCAGTAGTGAGTTATATTTTGTATTTATTGTATGTTGGTTGTAATTCAGAGACTTTTCTTTGAATATTGTATAATATACTTTATTGTATGATATGACAGAGTTTATTTTTATCATATTGATTTGAGTTTTGTTTTGGTGCATATTTTTTTTTTTAATTATTGCATGTTTTTATTCTTTTAAGGTTTGCTACGGGTTCCGGATTCGAAAGAATTCTCGTTCCCTAGCGCCAGTCATGACTCCCAGTTTGGGTTGTGATATTTCCGGTGGTTCTCCGGCAAGCTGAAGGTGGCTAGCGACACCTGGGAGAAGTAAGAGGTGGTGGCGGTCGCTGGTGATGGCTGGGGCGGCTCTAGTGGAGCTGGCAAGTCTCAGGTGGAAGAAGAAGAAGAAAAAGAAAAAGAAGCTTGACCCGATTTTTACTTTTTTTTAATGAAAAGACTAAAATGTCTTTCAATCTAAATTAATAATAATAACAATAACAATAACAATAACATCAACAATAACATCAACATCAACATCAACATCAACATCAACATTAATCAAGCAATATAACTCCCACGTAAAATCAATTATTTTACATAAATGAACCTTTAAAATAAAATAAGTGAAAAAAATATACACAATTAATAATGGTATACAAATAAAATTTAAAATTTATTAACATTGCATATCTCAAAATAGTTTAATACTATTTAAAATATAAGGTCATTACAACATGCAAATTACAATTTTTCCAAAGCAATTTCTAAATTTTACAATTAAGTTCAAGTGTGCACATTAATCCAATTTCATGTTTATAGTCCAACACACATTATAAACAAAATAAATAATAATAATTTATAACCATACATTCCAAATGAATGGGTAAAAAGATTAGGGATTACAATCGATCATACAACTAAAAGTGAAATAAAATAAATAATATGCACAAAAAAAAAGAGAATAAATGATTATAACCCTTTTAATCATGCAAAAATAATAATAAATAAATAAAAATAAACTAATTGCAAGATAAAAATGTAAATATCAATAGGATAAATATTTTATGGCTAAAAATCTTTTAGACGATTATGTTTTAAAATAATTTGCCCTCAAAATTGTTTTAAAGTGATGATAAATCTCAATAGTGTCAAACTTTTCTCCTCTTATCTCTGCCTCTATTTTTTATACACTCTTCCTCTCCTTTGTTTTTTTTTCCTTTGCACTCTTTCTCTCCTCTGTTTTTTTTTTTCTGCAGCTCGCCTCTCTATATTCATGAAAATACTAAATGCAAGCCAAGCTATTATACTATATTATATGCATACATGCGGTATAATGCATGAAACAAATGAAATATGTGATTTATACAAGGGTTGGTTTAGTTTATATTTTGAAATCAAAATTGGAATTAAAAATAGAATAAGAATAAAAGGAAATTAGAAATGAAATCAAAACTTTAATAAAATGTTTGTTTTACAAGAAAATTAAAATTGGAATTAATATTATTTATTCATGAATATATATTAAATAATTATTTTTATTATTTTATATATTTTATTTCGATGCTTCAAAAAATATATTTTATTTCATAAATTTTAATAATATATGACAATATTTAGATATTTATATTTTGAAATGGAAATTAGAATTAGAATAAGAATAAGAATAAAAGGAAATTAAAAATGAAATGAAAACTTTAATAAAATGTTTGTTTTACAAGAAAATTGAAATTGAAATTAATATTATTTATACATGAATATATATTAAATAATTATTTTTGTTATTTTATATATTTTATTTCAGTGCTTTAAAAAATATATTTTATTTCATAAATTTTAATAATATATGACAATATTTAGATAGTTGACCAATTTATAATTGTTTTAACTTTGTTCCTATGGGAATGGAAATTCATTTCTTAATCTATAAGTGAAATAATCAATTTTCATTGATAGGAGAATCCAATATCATTTCTGTATAAAATTTTAATTAACCAAATACTAAAAATTAAAATCACTCATTCCGATTTTAATGAAATAATTGATAAAATAAATGACCCTACGTAAATGTTGAAAGATTCCATAAACATTTTCTTAATTTAAACTATATGAGTTTGAGGTTTTATTTTTAAAAGTTATACATCTTTCGTAATAATTTGAATAAAGAATATATTAATAACTATACATTCGAGAAAGTAATTTTTTAAATTAAATAGTAGATAATGTTTAAAATTTGGTATATTTTGATTAATTAATCACTTTTGGACAAATTATTTCCTAACATTTTTTTTGTACATACAAGGGCTTAGCTTTTTTTTTATATATATATAATGGGCTGTTAAAATTGCTCCAGCCTAGAATGTACAATAGTAGAGTCATCTTCAACTACACTATCCAAATCCATAATTGGCAGCCGTTTCTCAAGGCTCAAATTCCCTCCAAACTTTTATTCAAATGCCATTTTATTATTTATGAGTGATAAACATTTTATTTAACTATATAACTATACCTATTTTAATATTCAGTGTGTATTATACTTAGAATAGATAACTTTTTATTTAAAATTGTTATATAAAGATTAAATAAGTTATTAAATAATTTAATTACAAGAAAAGTAATTATAATTAGTTTATCATTTTAAATTATATATATACACACACATAATGCTGGAACTAGGGCATGGTGAAACGAGGTTCCTGCAGTAGCTTGAGGATACCTCAGAGGTTGTTGAACCTCAGTTGAGGTTGAAGGGCCCTCCCAATTAAATAATTTATCAACATTTTGACTTATTTTTGTGATAGGATGGGAAAGAGTGAAAAAGAAATGTCATTGTCTAGTTTCACAAATTATCTCATATTATTATATTAAATGGCATTAAAGAAATCAACAATCGTTAGATCATCTAGTAAGGAGCTGGAATTGTTTTCTTATAAGTTAAGTTTTAAATTCAAGCTCTATTATATATATATATATATAGTCACGTTAAATGGTTATTAGAAAATATTTATCATCTTTATAGTTCTATCAAGATAAAATTAGATTAATTAAAATTTAATAAAATTTAAATGTTGAAAGAAAAGAAAGCATATAATTTCAAAAATATGTAGTAAATAATAAAATAAGAACTAAGATTAATTTATAAACAATAAATTCAACTGTTATATTTGACAAAAAAAAAAAAATCAACTGTTATACTTCTTTTTTAACATTAAAATTATCAAATAAATAGCAAATAAACAATTAAAAAAAACAAAAAGATGGAATAAATGTGATAGGTAGTAAAATGAAACAAATGGCGATGATGACCATTGAACACCTTAGCTAGGACAGCTGGATTTTCATTTACTCCATTTTGTGATAAGAAAATGACAGATGATTGTAAAAGATGTAATTTAATGGAGTACGGTTATTGTCAATTTTCTTTTTGTTTTTCGTAAAAATTTTTAATTTTTTATTCATAGAAAAAATCTAAATATTAATTACAAAATGACAATATTTTTATTTTTATTCTTTTTAAAAAAATTAATTTTTTATTCATAGAAAAAATCTAAATATTAATTACAAAATCATAAAATTTTTATTTTTATTTTTTTATACAAGAGATGGAGAAGAAGTATGATGAATCTCAATATCTCGAAATGGAGTCAATTCCGTGGTTAGAATGATCCAACTCAATACAAATAACTCAAATATTTTTATGTATAAGAGTATTGCTTTTAAAACTTGAATTCATAATTATTTATTTTTTACCATTTAAAACTAAATGGTGGGGATAAAATTTTTATTTAAATCATATAAAATTATTTTTATAAATTAATTCAAACTGTATATTATAAGATTTTTTTTTACATTTAATAATTTTAATATTTAGTAATTACAAGAGTTTTGATATTCTCTCTTTATAGCCTACTACATATATAAAGTTAAAATTATAAATTTTATCCTATTATGTTTTTTATCTCTTAATTGTTCAGAAAATATTACAAAAATTTTGACCATTTTGAAAATCAAACAGAATGAATTTATAAAGAAATAAAATTTTAATATATAAAGAGGTGAAATTTTATAACTCACAAATAAAATTTAATTTTAAAGTTTTATTAAAAAAGTCTAAATTTTTTAGCAGATTTACTATAATAGCTTTCTCGAAAAATTTAAGACTCAAATCCAACTTTAAATATTTTTCTGTTTATCGGTTTTTTTTTTTTTTAATAATTACTTCCATTTTAGAGGTACTCTAAAACCAAAACAACGTACAGCTAGCTAATATATAGCTGGCGGAACAGTCAAATTTAAAAGTTTACTATTTTTTTTAACAATTGGTAGTTAGTTTTAAGATCTTTTAAAAAAAAAAAAAAATAGTTAGTTTTTAGATACATTTTCTTAAGCAATTACTATAACTGCGTTTCGCATGTTTAGTTTAAAGACAAATAAGACTTTTATCACTTATGTTAGATTTCAAACTTTAAAAGTTTACATTTAATTTTTAATTTTTAATTTTTAATAGAATATTTTTTCTTGAAATTTAAATTATGTTAGACTATATTTTTAAAAAAATTTATAGTTAAATATTATAAATTAAAAAAATTTAATTTTAATGTTTGGTCAATAAAAGTTAGTTTGACTGACAAGAATAATTATGATTTTTTTTATAAAATTTAATAAAATACATATGATTTGATTGTAAAAAATTTTAAACATTTTTAAAATTTTTTAACATTTAAAAATATTTTAAAATATAGAAAAGTTTAAAAAAATTTAAAAATTATGAAATTTTTAGAAAACTTTCAATTAATTTTTTAAAAATGTATCTCACTTGATAATAACATTTTTAATTTTAAAAAATCTCTAAATCTGTAAAAAATATTTTTAGTTTCTAATAAAAATTTTAAAATAGTTTAGAATTTTATAAATATAATTTTAAGAGAAATTTCATCTATTCTCTTTATTAGTTAAATTAATTTTACTAAACAGCCGTAAAAAATGAAGTTTTTAATTTATATGATTTAACTGTAAAAAAATTTTAAAAAATAATTTATTGTAGTCTAAGTTTAAAAGAAATTATTGGAACCCAAAAAATATATAAAAATCAAATCTGAATTTTCAAATAAAGAGGGTCCCCTACATGGTTTAAGCTTTTTCAGTGTTTGTGCGCAAATTTGAATTTTAGTTGATTACAAAATTGACAATCCAACTCAGAACACCCAACAAAAAAAAAAAAATTTAAGAGATTTAACAACTCATACTTTCTAGTTAATTCCAAAATTATAAAGCATACAATCCACAAATTTTAATTTTTCAAGCAAAAGCTAGCCAACTTAACAGGCAATATTTGATATCTTTTGTTTTTTTTTTTTTCAATTTTGAGAAAATGATATATCTTATTTTCAACTTTGACCTAATTATTAATTAAATCTTACATTAGAAATCATTTCAATTTGCTCATTTAACTTTATAAATTGTGTTAGTTTTATTCAATTTTATTTGAAGGGTCTAATTATATTTTTAAAAATTACTTTTAGATTCCTATAAAATAAATTTGATGTTTATTCAATTTTTTCTTCTCTTTTAATAAAATAAAATAATTTTTTTTTCAAGTTTTAATTTTACAATTTTTGAAATAAATTTAAAAGTTATTTTTAAAATTTTGTAAATAAAATTTTTATGTATCAATTAAATATAATAAAAAAGTAATAACTTGTAAATCAATTTATTTTATAGATAATATTAATAATAATAAAAATCAATAAAGTAAGCACTTTTAACTATCATTATAAATAATAATAAAACTCTAATTTTGAAAAAATTTCACATTTTTTTTAGAAAAACTAAATAATTTCTTATATTCTTAACTAATATTTTTAGCATCTCAAATTTTTTTTTTTTAATCTAATACTTTTTTTAGTTTGACCTCTATTAAGAAAATTTATAAATAATGTGTGGTTGAAAGTTGAGAAATAAATTTTTTTAAAATAGTAAAAATTTAAAATTTTTATTGAAAATTTAAAAATTTATGAAAAATATTTAAAAATTTATTTTAAGAATCACAAAATTAGAATTTAAAAATATTTTTTTACATTTTATTTTTTCTATAAGAAAAAAATGATAAAAAATTTAATAAACGTCAAAATTATTTTATAAGAATCTAAAAGTAATTTTTAAAAATATAATAAAATCTTTTAAATAAAATTAGCATAAATATTAAAATTAAAAGAGTAAATTAAAATAATTTTTAAAGTATAATTTAATTAATAATTAGTTCAAAATTTATAATATAATTAATGGCTTTTTCCAATTTTTGAACTTACCTTCAAAATTGGATCTTGTGTCCCTGTATATTTGGAAATTGACTCATTTGAAGAAACCCGTAATTAATGCTATGTGGGATTTTACACTATTTATGACAGCTATAAAGAAAAAGAAAGGAAAAGGTATTTTAAATGAAAGGGAAGGGAATGAAATAAAAATTATAGATTTTATTATATTTAATAATTTAAAATTAATTAATAAAAAAATAAATATTTAAAAAAATAAAATTTTAAATTATAATGTGTTTTAAAATTAAAAATCTTTTACATTTCACTTATCTTCCCTCTCTGTTAACTTTTAATTCCTCTGCTATTCATTTCTTTTCCCCTTATAATGCATAGTGACCAATATCACACCACATATTACAAAAAGAATTCTTAAATTTATCCAACGTCATTCTTTTTAAATTAAATTAAATTAAATTAATAAAAATTAAGTGAGATTTAAATATTAATAATTTATAATGTACAAACACTTCAATTAGTAAAAATTTTTTATTTATATTTTCATTTCTCCAAATTCATACTATATAAATCTTCAATTTAGAAAATAAATATTTTAACTAGAAATTGTTTCTTTGTATCCGAATCTTTTTTTTCTCGTATCCTCATATTTATGTTCATGCTATCCAATTGACAGTTTAAATAAAAAAAAATTCCTAAATTTATGTTTATTTTATTAAAAACAAAAACGAAAAATCTAACCAAAATTTAATAAATGTTATTTATACATTTTTCTTTAATAATTTTTATGCTATTTTCTTGATTAGGAAATATTTGCGGATGAAGTTTTTTTAAGGGAAGCGGTTGAAGTTTTATAACATATATTTTTTAAAAGCATTATTTATTACATTTTAAAAATTTAAAATTTTTAAACAAATTCTAAAATTACAATATTTAAAAGGTATTTTTTTTACATTCAAACCATAATTTCAGAACAATATTTTAATTTATAAATTATTTATTATAACTCTATAATTTATATCTTATATTTATTTAAAATATATTAAATTAAAAATAAATGTAAATTTGTCTAAAATAAATTTATTATCCAAGAGAAGTGGTGCGCTGTGTGATAGTGCTGTCTAGGCAAGGAGAGGACAAAGAACAAACATGATTTTGCATTATATGTCAAAAAGATAAGATCAAGTTATCATGTCGCGATGTGATTGGATAAGTGCATGAAGTTACAACCAGAAGATATGGGAACAGTAGCAGAGGATCCTTTCTGTTCCCGTTATCTGCGCCCAAAAGGTGCATCTAAAACTAAATAAATTAGTTGTTGTGCAAATCAGAAAACGCGTCTCCGCCAACAAAAATAAAATTTGCAAATAGCAAATGATGGTGTTGGTGTGGGGGAACACATAGGATAGGAGTAATGCGTAATTTTGAACCTTTAATTATTATTATTAAACTTTTATATTTATTAATTTTTTTTATATTTTACAAATTTCTAATAAAAAATTATGTCAACTAAAAATCTGTAAACTATTAACCTATTTAGTAATATTATTAATAGGTTAAAAATTACATTCTCTTTTTCTGTTAAAAAAAAAAGAAAAAAATCAAATCGGAATTCGTTTAAAAATAAAACTCGTCTAAAGTGATATTTATATAGTTTTTGAACCTATCTAAACTTGGTTTATTGTTATATGTAAACATATTATAAAACAATATTAATGCATTATATTAAAAATAAAAAGTAATACTTGTATTCAAATAATACTTATGTAATATACCAAATTTAATATACAAGTATTATATGATTATAAAAAAAAAAAAAATGGATTCAAATGGTGCATATTTGAAAGATAATAGAGTGATTCCAAGAGCATTTTAATGTGTTCTTATAATTTTTTGAAATTTATTTTTATATAAATTAAAATAAAAATACTATTTTTTATTAGATAGTCATTATTATCTACACTATATAATTTTTCTAGTAATGAAATAAATTTTGAATCTAAAATAGAAACTAGAAAATTGTAAACCCATTTCAGGTTCATTAACAATTGTCAAAATCCAAAAGCTCATGAATCATGATTATCCTAATGCCATCATATTTCACAACTCGTTGTCCTACCATTATTTTCTAATTTAATTTTAAAAGCTAATATACACTATACTATGAATCCATAGTTATTAAATGAGAGGAAGGTTCTCACTCATTAGTCTTACAAATATTAAATTTTTTAAAAAATCACTATTGTTGGGAGAACGTAAGAATTAGGTGTGGTTGTGTTTATTCTTGTTTCAATGGGACAAAATTTTAATAGTGGAAAATGCTTGGTAGCTGGCTTATTAAACTATAGTTCATTGTCATGTGTTTTTTGTATTTTTTTTTTTCAAAATTTAACATGTTGTATATTTTATTTTAAAATTTAACATACTTTTTTTTGAAAAAAATTTAATATAATTTTAAAAAAAGCATTCAGATTGCTTTCTAAATAATAAAAATCTTATTTATTTAAGTTTATTTTTTATGGGGTGGTACTAAAAAAGAATTGAAATTTATCATACAATTTTAAATTTAATAATTCAAATTAGGTTTGGTCTCCCGACGAAAGCAGCAAATATGATTGGATTTAGTCCGACCACCTAATAAAAACAACTATAGCTGTATACATATGTAGTTTGTCTTTAATTTGATTACAGCATGAACTTAATTATGCAGTATATATAAAAATATTAACTAATAATATGACTCCACATATACCTATAAAAAAATGATATTATTCATCAACATTTAATAATCAAAATAAATAACATCATTCGTAATATGCCTAAAATTTCTTAAGAGAAATAAAAAAAAATGTTACAAAAAAAATTGTTGGACAAGACCTTATAATATACATATAAAATATAGTTATATACATAAATATTTGCTACATTTTAGATGTAAATAAATATAAATTTTATTTTCTATACTTTGCTTGGATCTAATAATTAAAATCCCACCCTTATTTGTTTTACTATATAATGTTGTTAGCCATCAAATTCTAACATTGACCTTGTTTAACGTATATTCGAAAAGTCTAGTAGTTATATTTTTATATGGTCAAAATCTAAAAGTCTTTATAAATTTTTCACACGTGAATTCATCTTAGAATAGTCAAATTTTAATTTTTGAGCTGGAATTTATATATTATAGGAACCCCATAAATTAAACCACATTATTCTTGTTACAAAAAATTTGAATTTGACATCAACCTTAAGTCTTTTAGTTGTGAGCATGAACGCAAGCAACATAAGGGGTACAAAATTAATTTGCATGAAGAATAATAATAATAATAATATTATTATTATTATTATTTGACTATTTATAGAGTGGGATAGAAGTGAAGAGAGAGAAAATTCGGTACCGAATCTATAAAAATTTAACTGTTTGACAGAAATACAAGCGCATGAAAATTAATCTTGATAATCGACAATGTGTTGTATATGATTTTAATTAAAATTTTCAATAAATTGTGATGTATTTGCTATAAAGTAAAATCAATCTTTTGATTTTTTTTTTATCAAATAAAATTAGCTAAAATGTATGATGTAAATTGGAAGCAAATTTCATTGAATTAAAATTTTGACCATAGTATAATAATTATATAATTTCATTTCTATAATAATTATACATTTGTATCGTCTTCTTTTGATTGTAAAATTTTTATAATTTCAAACTGTATGACTTTCCCATTTTTACTGCGCACATAGATATAAAAATACTAATAACTGAAGTGATGTAATAGTTATTTTTTTTATTAAGATGTTATGAAATATAAAATTTAAATTTTATAAAATTAATTTTTATCAATTTTAATTTTATAATAATTCCAACAATGTATAACATATAGAAAATAAAATTAATAAATCTTATTCTTTCATGAAATTAAATTTAAAAAAAAAATGGAGGAGGAGCCCAGTAGTACTGGAAACACAAGATACAACATGCCATCCACAAAAAGAAGAAAGGAACCAAACCAAACCAAATGCAACCAGATCAACGACCCATTTATCCATTAACACGTAGAAGGTGACCAAAACCAAATCCATCTACATCAGATATAGCTGTCTTCCTCAAATCCTTTAATCATTTTTTTTTAATTTTTTATAAATATTTTTTGGCTGTCTGTTCAACCCACTTCAGACTACTCTTTGGAGATCTATTGTGGTTTTTGTTTTCACTCTATGGTTCATGTATTTGTCAAAACAGTACGTTTAAGCCGAAAGGAAAGTTTTTATTTATTTTTATTTTTATTTTTTTTCTTGTGGGTTGCTTTCGAATTGGTTAATTAAATGCAAGTCTTGCAGCAACGTGTTGCTGCAGAGATGTCGTGACATGACTATGTGTGTGTGCGCTTTTGTTGAATGTTAATGCTTTCTTGTTCTGGTCAATATTTCTAGTGATTTTGAGCATACCCCTTTCTTTTTCTTGATTTTTACTTCTTTAATCTTATCGGGTTCTTGATATTTTCAAGTGGGAGGCCTGTTCTTTTCTGGTTTTGATTATTAGTGGTACTCAGATTGCCATTTGTTTTCCATTTCCCATAAAAATCACAGCTTTGGCTGATTCTGTTGCATCAGTTCTCAACTTGTTCTTGCTTTCTTCTTTTACTATCTTGAGTTTATATTTTGATTTTGTAATCTGGGTTTTGCTTCAATCTCTCTGGTCATGGTGAATAGTGGGAGTTCTGGTTTGTTCATCTGGGTTTTTTCTATATTATCTGTTTTTTGCGTTTCATCAGGATATGATCCTACAGACAACTACTTGATAGATTGTGGATCAGTTACTAATACATCAGTAGGAGATCGTGTGTTTGTGTCTGATCAATTTTATTCTAAACTCCTTTCAACCACGAACAACACTTTCGTTAATGCTAGTTCTAATTCTATTCCATCTTCATCATATGACCCTTCTCTTTTTCAAACTGCCAGAGTATTCACTGAAGCCTCTCATTACTCTTTTCCAATCAATAAACCAGGAAGGCATTGGGTTCGCCTTTATTTCTACCCTTTTGTTACTGGAAATTATAATCTCAGCGCAGCAAAATTCTCAGTTTCTGCTCAAAATTTCACTCTCATAAAGGAATATACACAAAAGAGTGATCCTCAGGTCAGGGAATACTCTTTTAATGTAACTTCAAATAGGCTAGTCCTCACTTTCACTCCTTCTGCCAATTCATTTGCTTTTGTTAATGCCCTGGAAGTTTTTTCACTTCCTGATGAGCTCATTCCTCCTGGTGCTACCATAGTTGGTGCCCATGGCAACAATCAAAACATATGGAAGCAGGCATTAGAAACAGTTGAGAGGGTGAATATGGGCAATGAAACTGTTTTACCTCAAAATGATACTTTATGGAGACTATGGAGTAGTGATGGTCAGTATCTTAGACATGGAAACATAGGAAAGTTTGTGTCAAATGTCAAAGCTGTCAATTTTACAACAGGGGGGCCAACAGAGGATACTGCTCCAGCTTCTGTCTATGGAACTGCAACTGTACTGAGTTCAGATGGTAATCCTAGCATCAATGTTAATGTGACATGGCTGTTTGATGTTGATCCTGGTTTTGAGTATTTGGTTCGGTTCCATTTTTGTAATATATTGAGTGGAAGCCTTGCTAAATTCTACTTCAATGTCTACACTGGTTCCTCTTCAATATTTCAAGATCTTGATCTTCTTAATGTGGGTGCTCCGCGTTCTATGGATGTGATCACAAGGGCAAGTAGTAGCCGAATGCTAAATGTTAGCGTTGGTCCTTCTAGCAACAGCCCTTACCCAAATGTCATTCTTAACGGGTTGGAGATAATGAAAATAAGCAATTCAAAGGACAGTCTTGATGTCTTGGACTCCATTTCCTCAGGAAGTTCCAAGATTAGTGTCATTCTTATAGTTGGTGTGGCTGTGGGATTGTTTGTTCTTATAGTTTTTGCTTTAATTATCTTTATGTTGTGTAGAAGAAAGAGACTAGCACATCTGGAGGCAGAAAATCACTTTGCCATGAATTTAGGTGATGCAGAGAGTAAGTTCTCCTACGGGACTACCATATTTTCCACTTCAAAATTTGGGTATCGCTTCCCATTTGTGGCAATTCAAGAGGCTACTGGTAACTTTAGTGAAAGTTTGGTTCTTGGTGTTGGTGGATTTGGGAAGGTTTACATGGGAGTTTTGAGAGATGAGACAAGGGTGGCAGTGAAAAGGGGGACTTCTCAATCGCAAGGCGTTGCAGAATTCAAGACTGAGATTGAAATGTTATCTCAATTCAGGCACAGACATTTGGTTTCTTTGATTGGATACTGTGATGAAAGAAATGAGCTGATCATAATATACGAGTACATGGAGAATGGAACCCTCAAAGATCATTTGTATGGATCAAATCATCCAAGCTTAAGTTGGAGACAGCGGCTTGAGATATGCATTGGAGCAGCAAAAGGACTTCATTATCTCCACACTGGCTCTGCAAAGGCAATCATTCACCGTGATGTCAAGTCAGCAAATATACTACTAGATGAGAATTTCATGGCCAAGGTTGCTGATTTCGGTGTTTCAAAGACTGGCCCTGAGATTGATCAGTCACATGTTAGCACAGCAGTAAAAGGGAGTTTCGGATATCTTGATCCGGAGTACTTGATCAGACAACAATTGACGGAGAAGTCTGATGTTTACTCCTTTGGAGTGGTCATGTTTGAAGTTCTTTGTGGGAGACCCGTTATCGATCCATCACTACCAAGAGAAAAGGTGAATTTAGTTGAATGGGCACTGAAGTCTCAAAGGAGAGGGAAACTGGAGGAAATAGTAGACACTCTTCTTGAAGGCCAAATAAAGCCAGATTCTTTGAAGAAGTTTGGAGAGATAGCAGAGAAATGCTTGGCGGAATGCGGCATTTACAGGCCTTCAATGGGAGATGTGTTGTGGAATTTGGAGTATGCACTTCAACTTCAGGGGAATGAAGGGAGATCAGCCCACAATAATGGTGTGCAGACTACACAACTTAATCGTGCCAATAGTTTCGAGGCCAGTGTCTCTGCTGCGCAGGTCAGCATAGGAAACATGGGAGATCTCTCAGGTGTTTCAATGAGCAAAGTTTTTGCTCAAATGGTCAGAGAGGAAATGAGGTAGACTGCATCAACGCTGCATGTTTTCAGAACACAAAGTCAAAGGCAAATTGATGTTAGAGGAGTATCTTACACTGTACAGAAGGGTTGAATTCAAACTTGTTGCTGATATCATATGCCTGCCATTTTTCCAGAATTAGTTGGCTTTAGTTCTTGAATGGAATCTTGTCAAAAGCAAATCCAAGGAGCACATACCCTTGGCCTATACATACTTGTGTCATTTTTTTGTTGTTCATTTTAGACTTCTCTGCTATTTCTGTTATATTATAATATGTTATATTATATCACCTACTTGTTTCCTACTGAACCAGGGACTTTCTTGCCTGATGCATGAATTTTTATACCTTAAATATGTCATGCAGACAGTCTTGTTAATATGTTTTGCAAGTTTTTTCTACGTACATTAACATTGACACTAAAGAATTTTAACCAATGCTATGCATGCACAAATCCCTGTCTTGAAATGGAAAAAGAAGCCTAAATGATATCATGAATTGCAACCTTTGACAGAATGCAGGCATGCAGCTTTAGCGAAACAAAGTCACTTCTTTAGAAGACCAAAATGTATCTCATAATTCGAACTCGTAAAATAAATTTTTCTTGAAAGGATTTGAACTTGTAAATGTACTTGGACTCTTGATTGGTTAAATTCCATCAAATAATTTATTTCATTTTTAAATAAATTTCAAATAGAATTCATTTCTAAATGAATTTTAAATTCATTTAAACCAAACATACTTTATTAATAAATAATAATTAATTTAATTTTAAATAATTTCACAATATTAAAAATTCAAAACTATAATAAATTTTAAAATTTTTTCTTTTGATTTTAAAATAAATATATTTACAAATAAATTTCACAAAATTCTCGAAAAGAAAGAAAATAACTAGTACACCATTCTTTAAATCGCAAACTAAGCAATCTTAGTTTTTTCATTTGTGCATATGATATTTACTAGCATACAATAGTCAGATAACCTCCTATTATTTTAGAATTTCAGTTCATCAGGGAATTCAAAATCTCCATTACCAAACATATGTTTAAAGAGAGATTAGTGCTTACACCCAGTTTAATATACAAAACCTTTATATTTTTAATACATATATTAAGTGTTTTACACTTGTCAATAATTTTACATATCTCACCATGTTTAAAAGCGTTATAACCCGACTTAGCTCCGGGCTAGACCTGAGGGGGATCGGACTTGGAAACCTCTTCTAAAGTCAGAATCTTTCTGGACCCCGTTCAACAGGCCTAGCAAGAATCCATTTGCAAGAAACAGTTTATAAAAGAAGAAGCCGAAACGACAGAGCCATAGCCCAATAAAGAAGAAACTAACATAGAGCTTTTCCTCTACTATTGGGTCTCAAGAGAATAAAGTAGCAATTTGCCCTCTAAACTTGAATACGCTGGCCAATTAGTCCAGAAATTAATTTTCTGGCGAATTATTTCACCAAATTGATAAATTTGTCCAAGTACTCCAGATGAGTTTTTAAAAAGTATTATATTCATTCCAAAATAACTTTTCTTAATTAATTCACCCCAAAACTTTTATATATTGACTAATTAGATATAATTTTTTTAAAATTTAAAATTTGTAAGACATAACTTAATAAAAATTTAAATTCAAAATTTTTATTTTTTACGAATTAATATTCCATTTAAAAAATAAATGCAAATAAAAATAAAAATTTAAAATATAGAAAAAATAATTTTTTAGATTCTTTTAGATAACTTTAAATTAAAATGAAATATTATTTTTAAAAATTAAAAAGTAAAAATTTAAGTTCTATCTATTTAAATTTTTAATTACGACTAAATAATGCTCATATATGTAAGTAAATAACTATTGCTGTCGTTTTAAAAATTATTAAATAGAAATTACGACATATAAAAAGTATATGAGTAAAAATAAAAGATTAACTTAAATAGGAGCAATTTAATTTTTTTAGTTTTTAATTTTTTAAAAATAATCATTTTAATTTAAATTTATGATAAAATTTTGAAATTAATTATATTTTTCTATTTTTTAATTTCTTAATTATTTTTAAATTAAATATTAATTTTTTAAAAAATTAAATTTTTACTAATTCATGTTTTATAAATTTTAAAATTTGAAAAATAAACCTAATTAGTCAATGTATAAAAGTGTAATATCCCGTGTTTTTAAACATTTTTATATTGCATCAGGATATGCAGTGTTAATAATTTTTGTATATATATTATGATATTCTTACGAGTTGATATGTATTTAAAATCTATTTTAATTATTGTGTCTTATTTACAGTGCTTTACATAAAATTTTCCCGAGACTTTTATTTTTGGGGAAATTTTCACGTAAATAATTTATTATTAATTATTTTAAATATATTTACGGACTTGCATGAACTCATACGTATTTTTAAAATACTAATCACCGTGTATACATGTAATTATTTATCTAATTAGGGTTTAATATATTACCCTAATATTTTATTATTGTTTATTTATTTTATTATTATTTAATTATTTTTAATTAATATTAAATTTTAAAATACTGAATATAATGTGTGGTATGTGAATTTTCCTAAATATTTTATTTAAAATTATTTTTTTTTCTTTTCTTTTTCTTTTTTCTTTTTTCTTTTCTTTTTCTTTTTCTTTTCTTTTCCCTTCCTTTTTTTTTCTTCTTCTCCTTTCTTCTTCCTCGATTGTGCCCGATCACCAACCATTGTCTGCAACTGCCGTTCCCTTGCCGTCGGTGTGCCGCCAGTAGCTCCGCCTTCCCCAACCAGCTGCTCCGCCTCCCCAAGCTTCTTCCCCGGCGTCGGCAAGCCTCTTTTCTCCATTTCCGGTCGAGAGTTGCATTTCTTCTCACCTCGCGATTCCGGCCACCATTTTCAACACCGCAGGTCTCTTTCTTCTCCTTGAGCTCCGATGAGTGTGATTCTAGCTTTGGTTTGAGCTGAAATGGTCTTGATTTGCTTAGGTTTCAAATTTTCAAATTCGGCCATATTAGGGTTTTTAATTTTTTTGAGCTTCGAATTTATTGATTCATGAAAAATCCCTTCACAAATGTTGATCCTAGTAGCTTAATCTACATGTATGAATTTTTGTGGAATTTTTGGAGATTATTTTGATTTTTGGGTATTTTTGAATATTTTAATATTATTTTCTAATTTTCGAAAATTAATTAAATAAATTATGAAATTGTGTTTTATGGTTAAATTAGGTGTTGAAATGAATTATAGGAATTTATTTGGAATTTTTATGAATTTCTATGTATTTATTTTGAATTATTGAAGTTTATGTAATTTTGGGAAATTAGGGTTAATTATGTTTTTAATTGAATTTAATTGTATAATTGAGTTTAATTATTGATATTATTGATAAATATTTTGAGAAAATTAATTTTGGATAATTATACTATTTTTGGTGAATTTTTGAAGTAATTATAGTATATTTATATATATAAGGGCATTTTGGTAATTTTACACAAAATTGGCTAAAAATGTAATTTAATTGGTTTTAATAGTTATTTAAGGTATAAAAATGATTTCTACAAATTATTTGGTATTTTTAACTAATTAAAACTATTTTTCGTGAATTATTTTCAATTATATATACAATATACGGTTTTTCTAATAAAATGAGTTTTTATCGGTTTTTACAGTGTTCTAAGGTTAATTATGTAATTTCTACTTATAAAATGAATTTCTATTTATTAAGGGTATTTTTGGTATTTTCAAAATTATTCTGTGATTGTGGACCCCGGTCGGTAGACTGTAGTTTGGAGTCCGACCGAGGGGTTTTGGGTGTGTTTTGTGTTTGAATTTCGAAGTGTGTTTCTTTGCAGGGTTGGCTCTACTCTTTGAGTAGAGAGATGTCCGTTTTACAGGGGAGGTTCTGCCGAATTTTCGGTAGAATTCTCGTAAAATGTGATGTCCGGTCGAACCCTAATTGCAATTCTATGTTTAATATTCTAGATCGAGTTCTAGGATTTTCTGTTAGGTTTATTCTGATGTCTATTATTTATTATTTTTCTAGTTGCGCCGAGACCGAGGCCTAGTGGACCAAGCCCGTCGGACCCATCTCGAGGAGCACACTAAGTGTGAGTTGTTATTTTATATATATATGCTTAGGATGCATGATTTAGAAATATACGTTTTATTTTGATTAAAATGCATAAATAATGTGATTTGTATTTAAGTATATTTTTGGTTTACTTTTGGTTTATTTTTGGTATATATTAAATTATATGCATGTTTTGTTAATAAATTATATTTAGAATGTTTTTAAATATAGTTTTAGCTTAATTTATAATTTGATTGGATTCATTTGACATATATATACTCGAAATATACCTGGTTTAGTTTTGGTATATTTCCGGTATATATATGGTTTATATTGTTATCTTATTTAAATTCATGCATCATGTAATTGTGAATTGATGTTTTATATTTATTAATGAAGGATATCAATAGAACGTGCTACCTAGTGGGCAGCACTAGGACCGAGTATGTACCGGTGTGCTTATAGCATTTAGCCTATATTATTAACCTATTTGTGGATATTTATTGGTTATGATTATTTGATGTGTGAGATGTGATTTGGGTGTGATTGATGGAGCTCGGTTGACCAAGTGTCTCAGGGCCAATCACACTGACAGTCAGACTGCTGGAGCTCGGTTGACTTAGTGTCTCGGGGTCAGTCTACTGTCCCAAATGGATTAAGTGGATATACTTGGATTAAGTAAGCCTGTATGGCTAGAGTGTTGTCTAACACTGTTTAAGGTTGCGATATTATAGGGTTCTATTTGATCCTTCATAAATGATAATTTTAATAAAATATATATAAAATGATTTTACAGCATCTGTGTGTATTTGCCTATATATATATATATATACTATTGACTGTATGCATTGTCATTTAGTATGCATGTATATATATTATAGTAATTCACTCAGTGAGGTCTGACTCCCCTCCATTGACTAATTTTTTAGGAGAGTCAACATCTTCAGACCTCAGTAGCAGGCCCATACGCCGGATTTCTTCCGCCCCCGGCTTCTTTGTGTAAACTGCTTACTTGAGTCTTATTTTTTTTTATATATAATCTAGACACTGCAGTAGTTGTAAATTAATTGTGGGATTTTATGTATTTTATTTATGTGAGATATTGTATTATATTTGAACTGGATTTGTATTAAAAGATTTATATATATGAAGTGATGAGGATTTGATTTAAATCCAGTTGGTGCATATGTTAATATTATATTTATGATTTTTATTTCCGTTGCATTATATATTGTTATTATTATTGCATGTTTTATTTTATTTTTAGGCTTGTTATGGGTTCCGGATTCGAAAGAATTTTCGTTTTCTAGCGCCGGTCATGGCTCCTGTTTTGGGTCGTGACAAAAAGTTTTAGGGTGAATTAATTAAAAAAATGGTTGTTTTAAACTGAGCTTAACTTTTTTGAAAAGCTAATCTGGACTAGTTGGCTATATTTGTCAAGTTGGTGGAATAATTGGCCAAAAAGTTAATGTTTGGGCTAATTGACCATTGCATTTAAATTGAAGGGGTAAATTGCTATTTTAGCCGTTCTCAGAAAAAGGAAAAATAGTTTTCTATTACTAGAAAAAACTACTTAAGTAGGTTCAACTGTAACATGGTCGCTGTCACTGTGTCTCTCTCTGTGTATGCTGACGTCTACTTATTTAGAAGCAAGAGTTGCATTTCTTGATGATATATTTTTCTGGCTTCTTTTTATCCATCAGTTATCATGCCCATATGATCTGTTCTTTTTCTTGAATTATGCTAAAACCCTAAACCCCCAATCTGCTCATGCAAAGAGGAGTGTGAAGTGGGCTTTATTGCTTTCAAGTTCTTGCTTTCTTTGTACTGAGCACTTACCAGTGTTTCCTATTTGAAGGTAAAGGATTCATATTCCATTTCTTGTTGGTTCTTTAATTTTTGTGTTCTATGTTCAATGTCATTTTCTTTATAGTCATTGTATCAAGCAAAATTCAAGAATGGCAAGAAACGGGTCCAAGATTTTTGGGTTTTTGATAAATATTTGTTTTTTTTTTCAAGAAGTTTACTTTTAGTTGAATTTTGTATGCTTGTTTTAAATTTTCTTTTCCTTCTGTTTTCATTGCCATTGAAGGGTTTATACTATTAGCTCTTGGTTAACTTGAAGATTTGAGTTACAGTAGCTGATAGTGCATATAGGTTTCAGTTGAGTGTAATTAATGACCTCAGTACAGTCAAAAAACATATGGATGAGGAGGCAGCAATGCCCATGTGGGGATTGGAAATGTTATATAACTCATGAAGGAGATTCTGAAGAAACATCAATGGCATCCCAGTTGGTGAAGAATAACACTTTTCAATCTGAGCCTATGGTTGCCCCATATGTAGGAATGGTCTTTAAGAGTGATGATGATGCTTTTGAGTATTATGGAAATTTTGCTAGGAGAAATGGTTTTTCCATTAGGAAAGAAAGGTCTAGACTGAGCCCTCAATTGGGTATATATAGGCGCGATTTTGTTTGTTATCGTTCTGGATTTGCACCAGCTAGGAAAAGGCCTACTGGGGAGCATCATCGAGATAGGAAATCAGTGCGGTGCGGATGTGATGCGAAAATGTATTTGTCGAAGGAAGTTGTTGATGGGGTTTTTCAATGGTTTGTTGTGCAATTTAGTAATGTGCATAATCATGAACTTTTGGAAGATGACCAAGTGCGGCTTCTTCCAGCATACCGGAAAATTCAAGAGGCTGATCAGGAGAGGATTCTATTGCTATCTAAAGCTGGGTTTCCAATACATCGCATTGTAAAGGTGTTGGAGTTGGAAAAGGGTATTCAAGGTGGACAATTGCCTTTTCTGGAGAGAGATGTTAGGAATTTTGTTCAAAATCGCAAGAAAATTGTTCAAGAGAATGATGCCTTACTCACGGAAAAAAGAGAAAATGATACTATGGAACTTCTCAAGGCATTCAAGGCTACAAAAGAGGTGGATGAAGATTTTGTTTATGAATATACAATGGATGAGAACGATAAAGTTGAGAACATTGCATGGTCATATGGAGATGCTGTACGTGCATACACATTATTTGGTGATGTGGTTTATTTTGACACTAGTTATCGCTCAATCACGTATGATATGCTTTTTGGTGCATGGCTTGGAACTGAAAATAATGGAAAAATCATGTTTTTTGGATGTGTTCTATTGCAGGATGAAACACCACGTTCCTTTGCCTGGGCTCTGCAGGTTGGGTACATGAGTTCTCTGTGTTGATTTTAGACATCTCCTTGATATATTTTTCTTATGATTATCATACTTCTGGCATTTGAAACAGGCTTTTATCCGTATTATGAAAGGGAAATGTCCGCAGACAATTCTATCTGACCTTGATATGGGGCTTAAGGACGCCATAAGTAATGAATTGCCCAGCTCTAAACATGTTATTTGTATGTGTAACATTCTACCGAAGGTATACAGTTGGTTTTCTCTTCCTCTTGGCACTCAATATGCAGAATTTAAATCGAAGTTTGATGAGTTATATCATATTGAGAGCACAGAAGAATTTGAAATTCGATGGAGTCAAATGCTTTCCATGTTTGGACTTGGTTCAGATAAACACATTGCTATGCTCACTTCTTTGCGGGCATCCTGGGCTCTATCCTATGTGAGAGGCTACTTTCTTGCTCAAATGGCAACATCAGCATATTTGAAGTCTGTGGATGCATTTTTGAAAGGAGTCTGCAGTTCACAGACATGTTTACGAAGCTTCTTTGAGCAGGTATGTTTATAACAAATATTTTCTAGTTTCTCTTCAATGGGAATTGATTTTGTTAGTTGAGTTTTCCTTTCCTTGGCATTCTTGCAGGTTGGTGCCTCTGCCAATTTTTTGAACCAGACACATCAAGAGATGCAATATGTGCTTATGAAGACTTGCATACCTATCGAAGAGCATGCACGTGGTATTCTCACCCCTTTTGCCTTTAGTGCTTTGCAGCATGAATTGGTATTGGCCATGCAATATGCTCTGTCCGAAATGGCTGATGGATCCTATCTTATACATCACTTCAGGAAGATGGATGGTGAACATTTTGTCATATGGATACCAGAAGATGAGCAGATACACTGTTCCTGTAAGGAATTTGAATCTTCGGGTATATTGTGCAGGCATGCTCTTCGAATATTCATACACAAAAATTACTTTCAACTTCCTGAAAAATATTATCTAAACAGATGGCGGCAGGAAAGTTCTCTAGTTTTCTCTGATGAGCAATTCAACCAAAGGGATGACAGGGAGTGGCTTCAGGAATACCATTCTCTGACTGAAACTCTGTTCAAAGAGTCATCAATGACAAAGGAGCGCTCTGACTTTGTTCGCAGAGAACTTCCAAAGGAATTAAAAAGGCTTCTTAGTGAGGTTAGAGACATGGCAGAGAGTGATGGAGTTGCTATGGATTTGGCACTCACACCAACTCGTTAGTTTTTTAAGTCCAGTGAGTCATCTTTATGCCAAAAGTATTCTGGAGGTTACACGATCAACAGTGATGGAAGATAAAACATATGCATACGTTTATGTTTCATTTTCATGAAGAAGTGGAGTACTCTCATAAGAAAAGCTAATCTGGTAAATTTATAGTAAGTTATTGTTTAGATGGTAGTACTCATCAAAGAATGCAAACTGGAGAAGAACAACTAACCTAAGGTGCTGTACTCTGTAAAATACCTGAGATTTGATCTACCTTTTGAAATAAAAATCAAAATTACAGTTTTGACTTACATCCTTGCCTTTTTTTTATTTATCGTTTGTGCTATTTTACTTGTCCTGAACACCATAGTTTCTTTTACAAATTCAGAGCTTGACAATTGCTGTTTTCTGTTAAGAGATATGCTTTTTCCGGCTTTAGTCATTTGCACTCTTGTTGAAATTGTGTAAGCTGTGGTTTTCAACTCATATGACAGTCATATGGCAGACATTTAAGTCATATGAAGGCCTAAAATCATCAAAACTCTGAAAAAAAATTGCAAGAATCGATGTTGGTGCCTTGTTAAATACATAGGGAATCATCAGGCATTTTCTGAATCTAGCCCAACCAGAGGAAGCTTTGGAGATGTCTGTTTTAAATCCATTGCCATGCATGAAGTGAATCTTCTGTGGTAGAATTGATCTATTGCTGTCAAAATGAAAAGGTAAATCAGTTGAATGGGGTCAACTGGAGAAAGCTGATGCTTTCTGTTGAAGCTCATGTGAGAAATTCTCCACAGAAGTGCAGTCCTTATAGACCTTCAATGAGGGTCTGCCTTGAACTCAAGGGGGATTGAGATGGAACATTTGAGTTGCAGCAACTGGCACACAGCAGAAAGGCAGTATGAGTGTGTGAAGCAGTGAAGCAACTACTAGGTTTTATTTACAGTCCATACAAGTAGGAGATATTTAATATAAAATTGTTAGAATTGTATATATATATATATTGAAAATGAGTTTTCCATTAACGGAAAGAAGAGCACCAGTACAGGATTGTCCATGCTGCCATCACAGCATATGAACCAAACAAGGACAAAATTAGGGCCTAAGGATGACTATTAATACTCAGTCATAAAGGGATTACTAACTCAGTAACCTCTAACATAATATGGGCTAAACAGGTCAAAGAACCAGTCTAAATATGATAAATAAAACTTCAAATAAGGCACCCGGAAGAGGAGATGCTTGATCCACAGTCCCAGCTTGTTGCACAATCTCTGTTGCAAGATTGGACTCTAAATCAACAGGCTGAGAAGCTCTTCTGTTGTTCCCCTCTTCTTTGAAATTTCAATTTGCTAGTTCACTGATTAGCCATAACCAACACCAATGCTGACACCTTTCCTAAATCTGTGTACTTGTTGATCAATAAGTACACATTATAGATCCATCATGGATCTGTGTACTTCGTTATCAACTTAAACCTCATTTGAAAGGAGACACTTTTAACAATATATTATAGATCCATTATGAATCTATAACACACGAACAAAAAGCAATAAAAAGGAAGAAAAAAAGAGGTGATTTGGACCTTAAAAAAAATTGTTACAAGAAAAAACCAGTAGAGAGAAGAAAACATTGTTAAAAAAAACAAGTGGACTCGCTAACTTTATTATTAGAATTATATAAATTATAATTAACTTTGCATTTGAATGCAATATATTTAAATTGAAATTTTAAATTTTAAATATATAAATTTCAATAATATATATATTCATTAATTAATTTTTAAAATTATTATGAATTTATTTCATATTTTTATTATCGTGAATACAAATTCATTTATTACCTAATAAGTAAGTTTATCTAAATTTATGATCTTGCATTTATTACATATTTATGATGTCTTCAATACAAATTTATATATTACCTAATAAGTAATTTTATCTAAATTTATGATATTGCATTATAGTATAAATCTTAGATTAAGTAATCGAATGAGAATTTTTTTTTTAGGAAAATCAAATTACAATTTTTTTTAAAGGACAATTTTTTTTTAAATGTCAAAAATTTTGAATTTTTTTAATAAATTTAGTTTTAATGGTGAAACTCCTTTAAAAAAAAAGGCCGATGCATAACTTTTCCCTTAATTTTAAATGATTAATTTTTTATTCTCTCAATACTTTTTAATAAATCTTGGATAAATTACCTTTTTTTTTTCATATTTTTTGTCGTATTACACTATTTTATCTCTGATATTTAAAAAAATATTTATTTATCCATAATATTTACTTTTTTTTAACACTTATTAATTTTTCTATAGAGATAAAGTAGTACACAAAAAAACAAATATCAGGGATGAATATTTTTTCAAATATTAAGAATAAAATAATGTCATACGACAAAATATAAGGAAAAAATCTAATTTACCCTTAAATCTTTAGATTTTTATTTTAAATCCTTTTAAACTCCTAGATTTTGTTTTTCAATTTTATTTAATTTATACAATACCATTAAATATTTGAATTCCAATCAACAACATAATCAAAATTCAGCTCCTATTAATTAGGATCAAAATCCTACTCATATGCTAAGTCAATAGAACATTGGTCAAGCATGCAACTTAAGAATTTCCATAGGCAGAAGGACCACTAACATGAAGCCTACAGAGCGCGAATATCGCCCACTGCTTCATTATCGTTACACATTCCCACGTCCTTAATTGTTAGTTAACTCTCTTAAAATCATGCAACCATGTAATCACTCTCCCATAATCCTAAAATTAGTCAACTATATGGTAATCCCTACATCTTTAAATAATCTTCTACTCCAACTCAACAAGGAAACTAATTTTCTCTCTAATCAAATCATTCTCTTCCTATCAAACACTAATAACTAACTTAAGCATCAGAGTGGAACTGTCAAGATCACACATAACCTCATTCTTACATCCTTTTATTTTTTCGAATATTCAATAAGTCATACATATCTCTTTTATCCTCTATTAAAGTAGGAGCTCAAGAGAACCTTTTTTATCTTATTGTTATACCATGGACCCCTATCCATATTGCAACACAGATTACAAAACTTCACACATGTGAAATACTATTTGTTAGCACACTTCCTTTATTCTTCTTCTTCTTCTTCTTTATGGTGAAGCTAGAGCCACAACATCTTCTTCCTTGTAGTTATAGTAGCAGACAGTAGCAGTCGTAGCCTCGTTAAAACAAATGGTGGCAATAGCAGAGGAAGAGCTTGATTAACTATTGGTTTTGAAACTTGATTTGGCTTATCCTCTTTTCGGATGAGCTTTTTCAAGAAGTGGCTAAGACAATCTATATCATGATATAGATTAGTACAATTGTGCAGCTCATAGCAGCTATGTTGAAGAAGATTTTAATTAATACTACCTGGACCTAAAATGATAACTTTTTATCCAAAAGCTAGTTTCAAATTTTAGGAATGCTCACAAAAAATATAACTAAGCATATTGAGGTCTTAGAGCCAAATAGTTGGAAGAACAACAAGGGTGCTCAACAGAGTAAACATATAGGGTGGATTTAACTCTAGTTCGCTAAAACTTAAATTTGGAAATAAAGAGGACAAGTTATCACTCTCCAAAAATATACACTCGACACAACAAGCCTGTAAATGAAGATTTGCAATGATAAACTCATTACTAGTGAAGTATTCCCAATATGAATCAAGTATGTTGCACGCTACTGGAAGTTATCAATGCATTTTATAGGCAGAAATACATGAAACATAATTTACTCAACCCCTCATCAATGTGGATTTTTTTTTGTCTAGAAATTTATTATGTTGAAATTACAAGTGAAGGTTAATGAGCTTGCAGTTAGAGTCAATAAACATACAGATGAATATTAATGAACATGTTATAGCTTCATTAATCTTCACCTATATATTTATTGAGGATAAAATGAACTTACAGGTGAAAATCAATGAATTTGCTTAAATTCATTGACTTGCATATGCATATTCATTGAACTCATAGGTTAAAGTTAATGAACCTTCATTATTTAAATGATGAACCTTTATATTTATATATAATAACAAGTTATAGCTTCCATATTAAACACCATTTGTTTGTTTATACAATTCTCTAACAATAACTCCATGAGAAATCACTACATCTTGGGCTTGTCTTTGTTCCTTAGGATATCAATACCTTAATATTTTACCAATAACATCACCATGGATCAACATGGACTACTTAGAACAGATGGAGGATGGTTCAATGACATATTGAACATAATATTTTCATCGCCTCAATAGGAACAGTGCTTCATAACATGTTAGATGCGAGGCATACAACTAATGATAGAGGACTTTCATGGTGGAAACCTTTCTAGCACTAAAAAGGAGATGTCATTGGAAAGGGATTTAAGCACACAATTTGGACCAGCAGTTTGGTTCACCAAAGAAGAATAATAAGCAATCGAGTATATGATGCCAGAGTTAGCAAATATGGTGGCGTCAATAAAGATGATATAAGCCATAGTAAGGAATGTAGTAGTAGCAGTGTATAATATCCCGAGTTTTTAAATAATTTTAAATTGCATAAGGATATGCAATGTTAATAATTTTTATACATATTTATGATATTTTTATGAGTTTGTTATTTATTAAAGATAATTTTAATTATTTTATATTATTTTAAGAGATTTACGTAAAATTTTTCGAGAAATTTTATTTTCGGGGAAATTAAAACGTAAATAATTTAATATTAATTATTTTAAATAGTTTTACGAATTTGCATGAACCCATGCATAATTTTAAAGTGCTAAATAAAATGTATGTATGTACATTTATTTAAAGTACATTAGGGCTTAATTAATTAACTTAATTTTTATTATTTAGTTTTACTATTAATTAATTAATTATATATGTGTATATATTATTAAAATATGTGTGTGGTGTATATTTAATGTGTGTGAGATTATATATTATTATAATATATAGTATATATATATATATATATATATATATATACATAATTTATTATCAAAAATCAAAAGTTAGCAATATTTACGAAATTGCCACCCGATCATCCCTCACCCATTTCTGGCGTCTATAACCTGATTTTCTTGCCGTCGGTGTGCCTTTTGGCTTGCCACCACCACCTCCAGCCTTTCCTTATGCCTGAAGCCACTATTTCCAGTGTGTTTTGGTCGGAAAATCTAAGAGAGGCCAAAATTCATCTCATCGCCAATCAAGCCGATTCCGACCACCAAATTCAACGCCACTGGTCTCTATCTTCTCCTTGAGCTCCAGTGAGTGTGATTCCAAGCTTTGTTTCACTTAACATGGTCTAGATTTCCCTAGGTTTTGATTTTCCATTTTCGGCCTATTAGGGCTATTGAATTTTTTGAGCTTTGATTTGAATGATTCAGACAAACTCCCTTCACAAAATTTGATCCTAGTAGCTTAATCCATACTATGGAATTTTTGTGGAATTTTTGGAATTTATTTTGATTTTTGTGAATTTTTTATTATTTTATTAATATTTTCTAATTTTCTAAAATTAATTAATTAAATTATGAAATTGTGTTTTTTGGTGATTATAGGTGTTGAAATGCATTTTAGAAATTTATTGGTAATTTTTGTGAATTTTATATAATTATTTGGAATTTATTTAGTTTATGTAATTTTGGTTAATTATGTGTTTAATTGAAATTAATTGGTTAATTGAGTATATTTATTGATATTATTGAATTATATGTTGAGAAAATTAATTTTGAGTAATTATACTATTTTTGGTGAATTTTTGATTAATTTTAGTGAATTTATATATATATAAGGGTATTTTGGTAATTTAACACTAAATTGGCTAAAAATGTAATTAAATTGGTTTTAATAGTTATTTAAGGTATAAAAATGATTTCTACAAATTATTTAGTATTTTTAACTAATTAAAACTATTTTTCGTAAATTATTTTCAAATTATATATATAATATACAATTGTTCTAAATAAATGAGTTTTTATTGGTTTTTAATGTGTTTTAGGGTTAATTATGTAATTTGGATTTATAAAATGTATTTTTATTATTAAAGGGCATTTTCGGTATTTTTATGTTATTCTGTGAATTGTGGACCTCGGTCGGTGAATTGTAGTTTGGAGTCCGATCGAGGGGTTGTGAATTGTGTTATTTCGAAGTGTGTTTTTTTACAGGACCGGCTCTACTCTTTGAGTAGAGAGATGTCCATTTTACAGGGGAGGTTCTGCCGGATTTTCGAAAGAATTCTCGTAAAATGTGATATCCGGTTGAATTCTGATTCTAATTCTGTGTCTAAGATTCTAGATCGAGTTTCTAGAAATTTTCGCTAGATTTATTCTGATTTTCTGCTATCGTTTGTTTGTTTAGTTGCGCTGAGACCGAGGCCTAGTGGACTAAGCTCGTCGAACTCATCTCGAGGAGCGCAATAACAATGAGTTGTTATTATATATATATATGTTTTAGGGTGCATGTTTTAGAAATGTATGGTTTATTTTAATAAAGTATGCATAAATAATTTAAGTATTACTTAGGTTTATTTTTGGTATATTTTGGTATATTTTCAATGATATGCATGTTTTATTAATAAATTATTCTTAAAATGCTTTTATGTATATTCATGGTATATTTTTAGTTTATTTTGTAATTTAATTGGATTTATTTTACGTATATATACTCGAAATGTACCTGGTTTACTTTTGGTATATTTCTAGTATATATATGGTTTATGTTGTTATTTATTTCAAATTCATGCATCATTTATTTATGAATGTATGTTTTATATATAATGAAGGATATCAATAGAATGTGTTACTTAGTGGGCAGTACTAGGACCGAGTACGTACCGATACGCTGATAGCATTTAAGCTTCATTACTAACCATTTGTGGATATTGATCGGATTGATTTGATTTGATGTGTGATATGATTTGGGAGTGTGATTGCTGAAGCTCGGTTGACCAAGTGTCTCGGGGCCAATCACACTGACAGTCAGACTGCTGGAGCTCGGTTGACTTAGTGTCTCGGGGCCAGTCTACTGTCCAAATGGAACAAGTGAATATATTTGAAATAAGTGAGCCTGTATGGCTAGAGTGTTGTTTAACACTGTTTGAGGTTGTGATTTTCTAGGGTTCTATTTGATCCTTCATAAATAGTGATTTTCAGAAAATATATAAAAATGATTTTGTTGCATATGTGTGTATTTGCCTGTATATATATTTATTATATATACTATTGACTGTGTGCATTGTCATTTAGTATGCATGTATATATATTATAACAATTCACTCAGTGAGGTCTGACTCCCCTTCGTTGACTATTTTTCAGGAGAGTCATCGTCTTCAGACCTCAGTAGCAAACCCATACGCCGGATTTCTTCCGTCCTGACTTCACTATGTAAACTGCTTATCTGAGTTTTATTTTATAATCTAGACATTGCAGTAGTTGGAAACAATTGTGGGGTTTATGTATTTATTTGTGCGAGTTATGTATTTTAAATATTTGAACTGGATTTGTATTAAAAGTTTATTTATATGAGATGAGTTGTTCGATTTAATTTCATTTGGTGGATTATTATTTCAATATTTATGATTTTATTTCTGCTGCATAATACTTTATTTATGTTATTATTATTATTATTATTATTGCATGCTTTATTTTATTTTAAGGCTTGCTACGGGTTCCAGATTCGAAAGAATTCTCGTTTCCTAACGCCGGTCATGGCCCCTGTTTTGGGTCGTGACACAGTGCGTGACTTATTTGTAAAAGAACCTTTTCTTGTTGTTGTTGTGAAGGTGATGAGAGGAGATGTCTCCAATGAGAAAGACTTATTGAAGAAGAAGCTACTGCATTAAAAAAAAGGAAGCATGTTTTCATATGTATGATGGACCCTTGACCCATATTGTAATATGGATAGGGGTCTATGATATAATTTGTCTTTTTATCACCAATAATTTTAAATATGTAAAAGGGGAAAGTACAAAAAACTACCTTGTGATTTCATAGTTTTAGACTTTTAAGTACGTGGTGTTTTAAATGATACTTTTAAGTACGTGTTTTTAGCTGTTTGACGCTTTTTAATATATTCGTTTAACACCATTAAATTGGTCTTACATGTCACTGACGTGGATATTATGGTCTAATAGCACATAACTCATCATCAATTGATTGGGCCACATCATCCATTTATTGTCCCACACTAAGACAACTCATTAATAAAAAAAAATTCAAAATTCAAAAATCAAAAACCAAAACACAAAACATAAAAAATGTAAAAATCCTTCTTCTTCGTCTCTACTTATAGTCAGACTCGAAGAAAGATGAGCAGCTTCTTAGTACTGCTCATCGACATCAAAGAAAGGAGCATCAGCTCCTTTGTTGCACTTTGAGGCCTCAGTAGCATGTTACAAGGAAAAGGGCTAGAGCTGGTGGGCATTATTTACTGTTTATGGTGACAACCTGGTAATAACGAGACATTGTCCGGTGTAGGTGGCTTTGGTTGATGATGGCTGGCAGTAGCTTCAGCTTTTTTGTGAGCAATGACCATTAAGTTGATTTGAATTTCTAGGTATGTTGCTTTTTAAACTCATTTTCAAGTAGAATTTGAATAATTTCCTGTTAATGTTGCTTTTATTGATTCCGTTGCACTTGCTGATGTACACCTGAACCATTTATAGTGTTGATAGAGATTGACAAAACAAAACTAGTGGCTCAAGCAGGGGTGGACCCTAAATGATTTTATGAAGTTGCTTTTAGCAGTAAAATTGGACCAAGTGAACCAACAACTGCACAATGTTTGTTCAGGCTCTAATATTCCAGCCTGATTATATCTAATAAGAAGCATAAGTCTGTGATTTCTAGTGTTATTTGGGGTAGTGCTATCGGAGTTGTGGGTGCTTTTTTTTTAATCTTTAATTCTTAGTTAATTCGATTAATTGTTTTTCTTAATGTAAATTGTATTATGTAAGTAAATAAATCAATAAATCTTGCTTAGGTTAAATGAAAAAAAATTTCACACTGCTTAATCATTGTTCAATGGGCTGAGATTTGCGTTTTTTTCCCCTTTCAATAAGGTGTGGAGAGTTGATGAGGCTTTAGAGGTAACGAGAGGAGACGACAGTGGTGATTGATGATGGTGCCGACGGTGGTGGTCGAAAATGGTATAGGTGATCGTGAAAAATGAAGTTTATTTTTATGTTTTAGTTTTTTATTTTTGAAATTTTTTATGAATTGACTTTATAGGACTCATTAAATGGATGAGGTGTTTTTAGATTTTGGTTAACTATGTTCACGTAGTACGAAGTTAAATGTGTTAAAAGTATATATTGAAAAGCGTCAAACAGCAAAAAATACGTACTTAAAAATGTCAAAAAAATTATATATTTAAAAGTTTAAAAGCATAAAACCATATTGTGATTTTTTATATTTTTCCCTATGTAAAATATTAAAATTTAGGTTAAAGAAGTAATATGAAAAGTTTGAAAATTAAATTATTTTTATTAAATATTATTTTAATTCATATAAAATATTTATATTAAATTATTTTATAAAATATGCTTATTTTATGCAATGTAGAAGTTAAAAAGATTTAAATAAAAATGTAATATCAGAAAAGAAATAATAAAAATTAAAATTTGCATCTGATCATAGTCGGTTCAAATAAACCCAAAGAAAAGCCTCCGATCCGCTTCAAAGATCCATCATCCTGCTAAAGCCTCATCTCCTGCCGTTGCTCTCAATCAACTCTCTCGAAGATAAAGAGGAGAGAGGAAGCTCCCTGCAATACCCAACCGCACTTGAAACCCTAAGCCATGGATCGCTCCTCCGACAAGGACAGATCCTCCGGGAAACGCTCTCGAGACGACCGCGACCATCGTGACTCCACCAAAGACCGTGAACATAAACACCGATCCCGAGATAAAGAGCGAGAGCGAGACTCCGATTCTCACAGCCGCCGTCACCACCACCGATTGGAGCGTGACTATCACAAATCATCATCGTCGAAGCGCGAGGATAGAGAGCGCTCTAGAGATCGTGAATCATCGAAACCGAGAGAAGATCGGGAGAGGGAGAAGTCGCGTGAGAGGGAGGTTATAGAGGAGGATGGTGAAGAAGAAGAAGTCTATAGGAGGAAGAGGAAAGAGAGAGGAGGTAGTGAGGATAAAGCTGCTGTTGAGAGTGAAAAGAGAGCTAGGGTTTCTGTATCGGAACAGAAGAGAGAAAGGAGGAGATTCGGTGATAAAGTTAAGCAAGAAGAAGAAGACGAGGAGAAGGATGATGGTTATGGTATTACTGAAAACTTGAAAGGAGCTTTACCAAGTGAAATTAAGGTTGAAAAAGAAGAACAAGTAGAAGTGAATGATTATGAGCTGTCTCGTGATGACAGTATTGCTAATGGCAGCCTGGCGACCGAGAATGTAAGTTTTTTGTTGATATATTTTTCAAATTTCTCCTTCATCGTTAGCAACTTAGCATTTTTGGTTGAATTGGTTAATGGTAGTGTAGCATGCTCGGCTTAGATGGTAGCGGGATAGTGAGGATTGAAGACTATTGTTTGGGGTTTTGGGATTTCTCCTCATAGGTTGTGGGCTCGAGTGATGTAGCAGGGTAGTGATGTCGAAGACTATTGTTTTGGGTTTTGGGATTTCTCATCATAGGTTGTGGGATCGAGCTTGTTACCAGAAGCAAAGGTCACTATTTTTTTGTTTCCTCTTATGATGGATTGCTGCGGCTCCACTGTGTGTTACACTATCCACTAGCTGGGAAGAGGCGGATAGGGATTTTGTTGTATATTGGTTGGTTTTCACTTCAAATGATGTGAATTTGACCTACATTAATTGGCTTTTGATCAGTGTTTTGTTTGCTCTTATGCTTGTTGGCATTTGGAGTCTGGACTTTTTATAGTGCATGAGCTTTTCAGTTGAACTGAGCTTTTTATGCAAAAAAAAAAATTGCATCCTCATATTTTCTATGATTTTTTTGTATAAACTCATTGATTTTTGTGGCGGTTATTTGTTTTTTAGTCTCATCAATATCAATGCTTTTAATGCTTTTGCTCTAGTAGTCTTTTTGTACTTCTCCAAATGTTGACATGCTATGGACTAGGATATTGACATACTAATCTATTTTCATTTTTGTAGGGTGTTGCTCAGGAATCATTCATTAAGACAGAAAGCATTGCGGCTGAGAACTCTACGGCCCATGTTCATCCTCTTCCTACCAAGGTATCTTCAATTTCAAACACAAATGAAAATAAGGGAGTTAGTATTACCAGATCTCATGAGGTTCCTGGAAAATCTAGTACAGATGGGACATCTTCAGCTGCTGGGAAAAGTGGAAGTCTATCCCTTGATGCTTTAGCAAAAGCTAAAAAAGCTTTACAAATGCAGAAGGAACTCTCGGAGAAGCTGAAGAAGATACCACAAGTAAGTACCAAGTACCAACTCCCAACTATGGCATGTCTGTCACACAATTGAATATTTTTACTGTTCTACAATCACTTTCTCACTCTCTCTCTAAAGTTGAGTGTGCTTTATAATGTCCTGTTGCACTTTAACTTTTTTTAAATTTGTTGATGCAGTTGAGCAAGACCTCAGGTTCTGATAATAAAGCAATATCTGTAACAAAACTAGAGTCCTCTAGCACTCAAGTAGCACAGGGATCAGCTCCATTGACATCAGCTGCTGTTATTGCTGCTGGGGCAGCATCAATTTCATCCACTTCTGGGCAGCCACAAGCAAGTGGCATGGCATCTGTTCCTGAACTTTCTAGTATACAAAGTATTGAAGCTGTTAAGCGTGCTCAGGAGCTTGCCGCTAAAATGGGTTTTCGCCAGGACCAGTATGCTCCTCTTATAAACCTGTTTCCTGGACAGGTGCCCGTGGAAGTTCCTGTGCCCCAAAAGCCTACTAAGGCCCCTGTTCTTCGTATAGATGCACTTGGCCGGGAGATAGATGAACATGGACATGTAGTAAATGTGACAAAGCCTAGCAACCTTAGCACCCTGAAGGTGTGTTTACTTTTAAACAATCATGGGAATTTAGCAACGCTGATTAGTTTTCATATCTGAATTATATAATATGTGTTATTAATTTCACATTTTACTGTGCCCGTAAACTGTACAGGTGAACATCAACAAGCAGAAAAAAGAAGCTTTTCAGATTCTTAAACCTGAATTAGATATCGACCCTGAATCAAATCCTCACTTTGATCCAAGAATGGGTATAAATAAGACTAAGCTATTGAGGCCCAAACGGATGAGTTTCCAGTTTGTAGAGGAAGGCAAATGGTCAAGGGATGCTGAAGCAATCAGATTGAGGGTACCTTTTGCTATCTTTTAATTATCTCCTTTTAAGTTACCTAATGTTTACCTGTTTTAATGTTGCCATCTACTAATGGCAGAGTAAATATGGAGAAGAAAAGGCAAAAGATGAGAAGGCAAGACGAGCAATTTATGCAAAGGCAAAAGTAGCTCCTGACATTAATCCCAATTTGATAGAGGTGGCGGAAAGAGTTATTGTCAAAGAAAAGCCAAAGGAACCAATTCCTGAAATTGAGTGGTGGTAAGTTTGTTATATATATTTTAAATGTGATCCACATGAGTGACCATACATTTATTTATTTTTTTTGAATCAGTTAATGTTCAGGCTCTGTTGTCAATGCTTGTATATTCTAGTGTTTGAGTTGGAGTTGCTGGCCTTTCTTGAGCCTGGGAATTGGCCCCTTACGAGGGGTTACAAGTTTGAAATCTTATGTTGATTCACTTGGTGGCTTTTTTCCCTTGGTTTTTTAACTACTAATTTCCTCTGTGGGTTTGTGGTTGCATTTGACTGGGAATTAGTTATGCTCTTAACATGTGTGTGCGTGGTGTGTGGTTGAGAGAGATAGAGAGATGCAGACAGCAATACTCTAGACAGCAGTACTCTGTAGAGTTCCTAGTCTGTAGTCCTTTATTTTCTTTATCTGTCTGTTAAATTAGTTGCTGTATCTCTTGTTTTAATTTCTAGCTTTTTGCTGTTCTATATGACCTAGTTTTTTCGTCTTTTTGGTTCGGTCTAGGAGTTTCTTTGTACTTCTATACCGATGGTAAGTCTTTAATGTGATGGTTATGGTTGCTAAATTTTAGGGATGCAGCACTTCTCTCTGGTGGTACCTATGATGAAATTGATGATTTTAGTGTAAGTGACAAGCTGAAGATGGAGAAGATCACAATTTATGTAGAACACCCACGTCCCATTGAGCCGCCTGCAGAGCCAGCTCCTCCACCACCTCAGCCTTTGAAGCTAACAAAGAAGGAGCAGAAGAAGCTTCGAACTCAGCGTCGTTTAGCTCGGGAAAAAGATAGACAAGAGATGATTAGGCAGGGGTTGATTGAGCCACCAAAACCTAAAGTTAAAATGAGCAATTTAATGAAAGTTCTTGGCTCTGAAGCTACGCAAGATCCCACGAGACTTGAGAAGGAAATTCGTACTGCAGCTGCTGAGCGGGAACAAGCTCATATTGACAGGAATGTTGCACGCAAACTCACTCCTGCAGAGCGACGTGAAAAGAAGGAGAGGAGGCTATTTGATGACCCAAATACTGTAGAAACTATAGTTTCTGTATACAAGATTAATGACCTTTCACATAAGAAGACCCGTTTCAAAGTTGATGTCAATGCTCATGAGAATCGGTTGACTGGCTGTGCTGTAATTTCTGAAGGAATTAATATTGTGGTTGTTGAAGGAGGAAGTAAATCCATTAAGAGGTATGGAAAGCTAATGCTTAGGCGTATAAACTGGGCTGAGGCTGTAGCAGAAGAAGAAGAAGAAGAGGAAGAAGGAATGGACAGTGAAGAAAAGCCTGTGAACAAATGCGCGTTGGTGTGGCAAGGCAGTGTTGCTAAACCGAGCTTCAATAGGTTTTCTGTACATGAGTGTGTGACTGAAGCTGCAGCTCGGAAAGTGTTTGCTGATGCTGGTGTTGCACACTATTGGGACCTTGCTGTCAACTTCTCTGATGATCAAATGTGAGTGCTGGCCTCGATTATACTTTCTTCATCATTAATGATTTTTGTTGAAATTGAGCCGCTTGAAACACCTTGGTTGGTGTAGAGTCTGAAATTACCTTGATGCTGTATTTCAACTGATTTTTGTTAGTTTATTTATGCTTTAGAATTTCTGTAAATTGAATTTCAATGTTTCTTAATCCTGATAGCTCTGTGCTCAGGCTGAAAATGCAACAGCTATGTGAACTTTGATAGCTGGATATTATTGTGCAAATGAGTGGCCCGTTTTGTCTTTTACAATCTGTTGGGTAGGCTGGAATTGTGGAGGTTTAGACCTGTTCTGAAGTTCTTAGTTACACTTGCAGTTGCTGTTTTATCATTGATTTGATTAAATGTCGGTGTTTTATAGATGCTTAGAGTTAGGCGACTAGTCTAGGCCGGTATTGAGTGATTAAAGATGAAGTACGAGTAGATGGGGGGGGGGGGGGTGGGGGGGGGGGGATGGTTCTCATTTGTGCTATTGGTTGAGTTTAACGCACGCACATGGGCCTGAAATCTAGTAAGGCATGAGAGAGATGTGGGTTAGCAACCTACTATTGTTTTTCGGTGATTTCACGGACAAGTTGAGCAATTAATGATTACCGGCAACTGCAAGTGATACCAAAAGACTATTTGCAACTTTATCCTTTAGATGACCCCGTGTTCGGTTCAATTTTACTATAATATAATTCATTTTGAAATAAATTTTTATTAGTAAAATGAAATAAATTTTATGGAATTTATGAATTTCATATTTTATTATATTGTATTTGATATAAATCTTGAATTTAAGTTTTTGATAAAAAACATCTTTTTATAATAAAAATAAGGAGGGGTTGTAGTAGTAATTTAAAGATATAAACTTAAAATTTATAAAATTTGTTTCAATTATAATGAATTCTACAAATTAAAAAATTTTTAAATTTTGAATTGTAAATAAATTTTATATAATAAAATTTATTTAAATTAAAAATTTATTATTTAAATTTATAAATAAATTTTATAAAATTTATTTATACCAAATATATTCTAATATATTTTGAAATTGAGGTGAAGTTCTTGGGGAGTTTAAGTTGTCTAGGGAGTTTTTGCATGCATCTCATGAAATTTATTCACAACTGAAATTAGCATTTTGGACCCTCGTCTATCATATTGGCGAACATTGTTGCATCATTGATTTTCCTCTTTTGTATCTATTTTCAGATCGGCTAAACTAAGTGGGTTTTTGGCGGTAACTGTGTGTGCCCGGTGTGCACTTATGGCTCGGAAAGAGCATGTTTTAGTCGTAATGTCCTCTCATATGTCATCCCAACCGCATGACCAGTCGGTGATTGAATGCGGAAGAGTCAAAACTATGGAGTTAGGATGTGGTTGCACTTTTCATCAACTTTTCAGGATCTCTTGTGTATGTTGACCTTTTAATAAGCTGTTTTGATATAGTTGTAAACCATAAATATGCCAATGCGGAATGTAAGAATTGAAACTTGAAATTACAACATTACTAATCAAACCGGAATTTATTTATTTATTGAACCCCCACACAAATATAGTCCCCATCACACATTTAAAAATCGGATAAACACTTTTAATTTGTTGTCAAGTTCAAAAATTAATTTTGTCCCCAATTAGCTTTACTTGGTGAATTTACTAAATTCACTCAGATTATATACCATATTTCAATCTGAAAAAAATAATGGGATATTTCAATCTGAAAAAAATGATGAGATAATACGTACGACATTTATAATACTCTGTAGTTTTTGTCATTTTAAACATTCTAAAATATTTAAACGATAAAAATATAAACAGAGGTGTTAAAATGACAAAAAATATTCAAATACGTATGCATTATTATGCCAAAAATAATTGTCTAGTTAATTTACTAATAATTTTATTAATTTAATTTCAACAAAGTTTTACGATTTTTTTAAAATTAATTAAAGTAGTAGAAAAAAATCATATTCAACTACATTATCGCATATATATTATTAATGTATATTATAATAAAATGTAACATATAAATTATTGATTGATTTATTTTTCTTTTGTCCATGCGAATTCATTAAAAATCAAGTGGCTCAAAGCCTAAAGACAAGACACTTAACTGTTATGGAATAGAACAAAACGGTGGACAGCTTATTGTCCTAAAATCTTCTTCACAATTTGTTAGGTTTACAGCTTTGCAGTGTGGGTGTTCACATGTCACCGTTGACTTCTATATTTGTAGTATGTACTTAAAAGTCACGTATGGACTCAATTTAATAAAAAAAGTGATTGCTGTAGCAAAAAATATGGTCTGAAAGTGCACATAAAGGAGCTTGGGAGGCATTACGATGAACACATTTCTGTTGCTTTTCACATTCTACAGGAAAAATAGCATTTCTGTTTCTGGGTGTTTTTTGACACTTCCCAGAAGCATGACTGTAAATTTACGAAGCTCCAAAAACAAAAAAATAAAGAGTAATAAATAGAAGCTTCATATAAAGTATAGGACAAAGACAGTTAACACAGCCTTCCCAACTGTGAAAAATTGATACTCGTAAAGCATTAAAACAATATTAATACCGTTGACCAAAAAAAAAAAAAAAACAGTTGAGAAATAAAAGCCCATGCTTCCCTCTATGCACGGCTTGTAGTACCCTTTTGCCAATGTTTTTGTTTTTGACTTTGCTTGATTATGTTTCTTTTTTCACAGCCCTAAAAACAGGTGAAAATTAGCTTGTAATTTGGTAAGTGGTGGTAGCCTATCTACATCAACCACCAAGCTTATCCTCTATGAGCCCAAACCAAAATTTCATGTTTCTTGTTTTCATCCTATTGCTTTTCTAATTTGAGTAGCTTAGGCATGTTCACGAGTTCCATAACTAAGACAAGATAACCCTTTTCTTTTCCTTTTTTCTTTGTTAATTGTTTGTTGTTATACCATCAAAAGTAAGTTTGAAATTTCTCATTTGTATAATAATTATATTTGATCATGTAAGAACTTGGTTATTAAAAAATGGTCCCTTTTGCTGGCCTTTCAAAAAATATTGGCTTAGGTGTTCTTTGCCCTTCAATTTTTTGTTTTTTTCCTTTCAAAAGTTTGATGAACGATACAAGAACTACTCCTATCTCTATACATTACTCATGTTTTTAGTACCATAACTTTGTCTATGAAGTTGGAACATTGAAATGATTAAATAGGTAATCTCTTTTAATTAGCTAAAGCTTGCTAAGTTTAGGTTTAACATATCCTATTTCTAGATAAGAATTATCTTACATTATCCTAATTGGGACACCCAATTCTTGAAACTAAGGGTCATGTCTTCTTCTTCATTCTAATAGAAAACAATTGATATAAGCATTGAATGGTTTTGCTTGTATATATGATTAAAATTGGTTAGGAATAGATTTGAATCTTAATTGTGAAAAAAAAAAAATGAAAAAAAGTGCATAAATTATTGCTGATGCTTTTTAATCCTATCTTTTAAGAGTTTCAAGCTGCTTTGTCTAATAATCTAATGAGGTACTTTTTGAAAAAGCACATTCCAACAACAATCCCAAACAGTCCCTAAGCATCTATATGAACAAATCCTAAATACTCCCATATGAATATATGTGCAAGTCACAAGACCATATGTAGCTGCCATGTGATTGTTGGCCTTTTTTTTTTTTTTCTTTTTCTCTCTCCCATAAAATGAGGGAATTTCACTACCTATGGTATCAGTAATTTGACTATTCAACTTTTAATGATTATTGGCTTACTTAGAAAATTGAAATGCATTTGCTCACCAGTATAGCTACCAATTTCTAGAGTATATAACACAGCATTTAATGTAGCTAGATATTCTTTATATATACCAAAGCAACATAGGGTTGGGTTTGGGTTTGGGTTAGGGTTAGGGTTAGGGTTAGATTTTCATAAATAATTGGAGAAACTTTAAATACACTACAAGCTCCGAATGAGATTTGAACAACTTGGATGGGAGATTGTACATTTAAATTAATCTGTAGTATGCTTAATGGCATTAAATTTAAAAAACTATGAGATTTAGATATTTTTCATTATAATGCTGCTCTTGAAGTTACTATGCTTGCAATCTGGATCAGAAGTAAAGTGCTAAGCAAAAATTGAAACTAAAGTTAAAATTATTACTTTTTGATAGTTAGATTTGAAACCCAATTAATTTAATTGTCCACCAGAAGATTACATGTAAGTATACACTTAAAAAATAACTTGTAAAGATTTGGTCTAGTGATCAAGTTTCTTAAAGTATTTGAAGAGAATTTAAATTCAAGTTTCCTTTTTTCTCTCCTTGTTGTACTATTATAAAAAAGATTACCGTAAATACTTTTTTTTTTTATTTACTGGGATCTTGGTTTTTTTTTTTTTTTTTTAAATCTACCTAATTCAATAAAAAAAAATCATTTATATTGGAATTAAACAATCGGCAAAAAGCATTTCAGTTTTCGATTTCAACAATGACTTGGTGCTAACTTAAATGTTAACAAAAAGAGGAGCAAATTGACTTTTTGTTTTGGATATTAATGAGAGACCTAAACTTCATCTTGAGCAAATTAATGTGCATTGTAAAATATGAATGGTAAAATATAGAGTCAAAGATATTTAATTGAAAGTATTAATTTTCACCTTTCTAACTCAACTAATATAAATGGTAAAAATATTCTATCACATAGTTAAAATATTTAGTTGAGAGTAGGATTTAGTCCTCCAATTCCCTACTCTTCTATTTTTAGCTACAAAATTTAGCTATTTATATTAAATCTATGCTAGTTGTGTTAGTGAGTAAATAATCAAATGTTAACTCCTTTCCAACGGCATCTTAAGATGTAAGTTTAATTCCTGCCGTTTTTAATTTAAAAAGGAAGGGCTAAGATCCCATATTATATAGTTTATCGATACTAAAATTATATAACTTTCAAATTTATCAAAAAAAAAAAAAATCTATACTAGTTGTTTAAAAAAAATTTCCACCTAAAATATAGGTAAATTTTTGTTTATAGGGGTGTAATATACCCTATAATTCGATAAATACCAATTAAGTCAAGTGTAAAATATTGGCCCATAAAAATAAAACACCTATTTTTATTATTTAGATATAAGCATTAAGTGTATTAAATGTAAATTTTTTTTAAAAATATAATAACGTCATTTATCATTTAAGGGCTACTTCTAGTTTTCGACTTAATGGCCGCCACAACTAGCACCTTCATTTGAACTTCTTGGCATTTTTTAACTTTTGGGTTAAAACACACATTACGTGTACAGTAGATGAACATCCAACCTACTTAAAAAAACATAGTAAAGCAAAACCTAATCACTAGTCACGTATATATCAGATTCATAAAACATAATATTTATAGCAGATAAGTAAAACCCATTTTGCAAGAAATAAGTAAAACCCATTTTGCCACGTGCCATCCTTGACCAATAAATCAAATTCATCCAAAATGATATGTACAGCAAAAACCCTCAACCCTAAGAAAAAGGAGACGTATAGACATGGAGGAGGTTAGGAGATTTTAGGTCACCTCTTTCTCACCTCACTTCTTCAATCAACAACAGCACACACACACTACTATATAGTAATTAAAACATATATGTTCAACATTATATATATACATATATATATATATATATATATATATATATATTTTAAAACATAACACATTAAACATTAAAATATTCAACATTTATAGCATTCCGCTTTTCACATTGAATTTTATATTATGATCTAAATTCCTTTTCTATATATACATATCTTTATATGGAAAGAGAGATTGAGATTAAACACAACCCATAACCACACAACATTACAACTTTACAACAAACCCACCACCACCCTCCTCCTCCTCTACATTTCTCCTTCATAAACGCCCTTTTCACGCCGTTAAACCTGCACAACGTATGCTCCTCCAACCTCCTCCTCACGCCGTCAACGTTTCCATAAACAGTTTGTATATATACAACATAACAATATTGCTTCCTCTTATCCACCACCAAAGGATAACATAATGGCTCGTGTTGTAGCGGATGATTTCTCTCCTAACAGAGATACGTCGCCGTTTTACTCCGAGAGCTTTGAATTAGGACAGTTCCCTGCACGAAACACTGTCCCCGTGTCTCCCACCTTCGGCCAATTGCTCAAACACGTTGGAGATGTGAGAAAAGAAGCAACTGGAGACGGAAGCGAAACGCCGGTTCATCAAGTTCTTGACATTCCCCGCGGTCGCGGCGACGGGAATCTTGAGGCACCCAGATCAATTCCTTTCATGTTATCATTCAATAACTTGAGCTACAGCGTCAAAGTTCGCCGCAAGATGAAGTTACCCTCGATATTTCCTCACCAGCGCAGCCACGACGCCCTTGGTGCTGCTGCAGCAGAGCCGGTTGCTGGTGAAAGCTTATTCTCTAGGACGAAAACTCTCCTCAATGACATCTCTGGCGAGGCACGAGACGGAGAAATACTTGCGGTGCTCGGTGCTAGTGGCTCTGGAAAATCAACATTGATCGATGCGTTAGCTAACAGGATAGCTAAAGGGAGCTTGAAAGGAACAGTAGCATTAAATGGCGAAGTCTTGGAATCAAGAATGCTGAAAGTGATATCAGCTTATGTGATGCAAGATGATCTCTTGTTTCCAATGCTCACTGTTGAAGAAACACTAATGTTCGCAGCTGAATTTCGGCTACCCAGAAGCTTATCCAAGTCAAAAAAGAAAATGCGAGTTCAAGCTTTGATAGATCAGTTAGGTCTGCGAAACGCAGCCAGAACTGTCATCGGAGATGAAGGTCACCGGGGTGTTTCTGGTGGAGAAAGACGACGTGTCTCTATTGGAACTGATATCATCCATGATCCCATTTTACTTTTCCTTGATGAACCCACTTCAGGACTTGACTCTACTAGTGCATTCATGGTTGTCAAGGTCTTGCAGAGGATTGCTCAAACTGGAAGCATCGTTATCATGTCGGTGCACCAGCCCAGTTATCGGATTCTTGGTCTGCTAGACCGGTTGATCTTTTTATCCCGTGGCCAAACTGTCTACAGCGGTCCTCCAATGTGTTTGCCGTCTTTCTTTGAAGAATTCGGACACCCAATACCAGATAATGAGAACCGGACCGAGTTTGCTTTAGACCTTATTCGAGAACTTGAAGGTTCTCCAGGAGGGACTAGAAGCCTGGTGGAATTTAATAAAACATGGCAGAGTATGAAGCATGCTCAAAACAGTACTGAACCAGCCGATCGACATGGCTTGTCACTAAAGGAAGCAATAAGTGCAAGCATTTCTAAAGGGAAGCTGGTTTCTGGTGCTACCAATAATGGTGCTAGTACTAACTCTTTGGTGCCAAGTTTTGCTAATCCATTTTGGATTGAAATGGCAGTTTTGACGAAAAGATCGATAACTAATGCAAGAAGAATGCCTGAATTGTTCGGTGTTCGATTGGGTGCAGTTCTTGTTACTGGGTTTATTTTAGCTACAGTATTCTGGCAGCTTGATGATTCACCAAAAGGAATTACAGAAAGAGTAGGGTTTTTTGCATTCGCTATGTCGACTACTTTCTACACTTGTGCTGATGCACTTCCTGTGTTCCTTCAAGAAAGGTACATTTTCATGAGAGAAACTGCTTATAATGCTTATAGAAGATCATCTTATGTTATATCACTTGCTCTGGTTTCATTCCCTTCTCTGATTGTCCTCGCGCTGAGCTTCTCGGCCCTCACATTCTGGGGCGTGGGACTCGACGGAGGCTTCTCCGGTTTCCTCTTCTATTTGCTGATGATATTAGCTTCTTTCTGGGCTGGAAACTCCTTCGTCACCTTCTTGTCAGGCGTAATTCCTCATGTTATGATTGGCTACACTATAGTTGTAGCAATCTTAGCTTATTACCTTCTTTTTAGTGGTTTCTTTGTCAATCGTGATCGAATCCCATCTTACTGGATTTGGTTTCATTACTTGTCACTTGTCAAATACCCTTATGAAGCCGTGTTACACAATGAGTTTCAAAATCCTGACAAGTGTTTCTCTAGAGGAGTTCAAATTTTTGACAACACTCCATTAGCGTCAGTTCCTGGGCCAATGAAATTGAAATTGCTTGATTCGTTGAGCAATACACTTGGGATGAAGGTTACAAGCTCGACTTGTTTAATTACAGGACCAGATATATTGAAACAACAGGCAATGACAGATCTAAGTAAATGGGATTGCTTGTGGATTACAGTTGCTTGGGGGTTCTTGTTTAGGATTTTATTTTATTTTTCTTTGTTGATTGGTAGCAAGAACAAGAGAAGGTAAGATAAGGGTAAATGGATAATTAAGATGACGGCGGCAGCTGCCACGGGTGGTGTTGGCAGTGGCCGGTGGTGTGCAACAGGTTGTTGTTTGGCAGGAGGAAGAAATGTACTATGTCATTAATTTTTTTTTTTTTTTAAAGAGTTGAGTGTGGAATTTCTTGGTGTAAAATGTTGAAAATAGTATATGATATTATATTTTGTTAATTTAATTCATTAATCTTTTTAAGTTTGGCATTTAAATTTTCCTTGAAAAATGGTTTATATTGTAGATAAATATATAGCTTAATTCACTTTTTCTCTAAAAATAGAATAATAAAATTTTAAAAACTTAATAATGTTAAAGAATTTTTTTTGATAAATCATAAAATTATGAAAAGATTTTATATAATAAGCTTATGAAAGTTAAAAACCAAAATAAATTGTTGAAAATTAAGCAGTCTAGTGGTATAATTCTCTTTAAAGAGATTAATAGTTTAATTCTTATTTCTTTTCAGTTTAAAAAAAATAAATGAGCTAATAACTAGTAACTAAAGCCAACTAAAAGTTAAATTATTGCACTCTTTATATATAAAATACCTTGAAAAACTTGTTACTTTTTGAACTAAAAAAGTTTAAAATTATATTGGACATACTTTAAATTTTATGTGTTATATTTTCCAAATTATATATATATATATATAGGAAAAGAAAATGTAATGTGATAGTCAAAGTCATGGTTTTTTTTTTTTTTTAAATTGAAAATCAAACTATTGACTTGTATATATTTACAAAGAGTTATAGTATTAAATTACTTGAACTATGGTGATGGTTTTTTCAGTTGATCAAATGTGTCATGAATTAGCTCATTTTTGAAAAAAAATTAAGAACATACGAAATTAGCAGATCAAACTTCGCCTCCTAAAAGTCATTTTTCTTGGGGTTGGTGGCCTAATCTTCCCCTTTTGGACACCTAACAGTAGTTTCGTTACAAAAGTAAATTTGTTTTTTTTTTTTTTTTTTTTTCTGGATTGGGATTTGTGATTTTTATTTGAGTTTAAACCGATCATTCTAAGTAGGAACTTTTTAAAACAAAATTAAAATAAATTAAGTAGAATAATCAACTAATCTAAATATAATATAAAAATTTACTTCTAAATGACACATTATGATTAACATACATTTAGTTAACAAAATATAATATGTATAAATATACTATAAAGACAATAATACATGCAACAACTTGCAATATATGTTGTGGGTTGCTAAACGATAAAAAAATAAAATTTTCTTTTTCAATTTTATTTTCAAATTTCTTTAGGGCTATAAAAAATATAATTTTACGAGGCTGGACACACTGTTTTGGGTATTACAGTCATTGACCTTACTTTCTTTTGACGTTTATATAGAAGTGAAGCTAATGACTCTTTTTATAACAGTAATGGTTATACAATTTATCATATAGGGTATCTCTGTAATGCTCAAAATAATAATAATAATATATATATATGTTTGCTATTTTATAGGAGTAATTGGATATTTGCTGATATTATTGTTAATTTTTTTTTATAAAATTAATTATTTGGGAAGCATATTTAATTCTTTTTTCCCAAATTCAGACAATGTTGTCAATGATAATAGAATGACGTGCAGAATTCCACCAAAGACAACATGAAATTTGAAATATTTTTTATTTATTTTTAATTTATTTTCCATATGTAAAATAATCTTTTATACTTTTATTTAGCTTTCAAAACCATCTCCTTAAATATATACAGAATTTCTACACATTGTTTCTTCAAAATACAATTTATATTGTATATATTCAAATATCAAAATTCATAATCATACACTATACAAAATCTCCTAAAAAAAATTAAACATATGAACAGTTAATATATTATAGTATATAATGAGTATACTTTTGATATATTATCAATTTCCAATACACTTTAAAAAATCAAAACAAACAATAATCTGATTATAAAATTGCAACCTAAAAGAAATAAAATAAATATAAACAAAAATATTAAAAATAAATACTGAATTTATATAAATTAGTTAAAACAAACAAATAACCAATAACTAAAAAAAATTATAAATTAAAAAAAAACCTATACAATCAACTAATATTTTTCCTTATCAACATATGTTTTTTTTTCCATATATGAAATAATCCCTTACAAAAAGATTTTATAAAAAAAAATACTGAATAATCTCATTATATTTTTTCAAATATGTATATATCCAATGATATTTATTTCTGAATAAAAACAATGTATCATAACTTAAAGAAATATATTATGTGTCTATTTTATTTTCAAAAATGTATTTGATATTTTAATTTCATTCAATTTCAAATATTTTAATTTTTTTATATTATATATATGAAATAATTCATATATATAATTAAAACCATATTCTTAAATATATACACAAAATTTCTACAAATTGTTTGTCTTAAATACAATATATATTATATATATTCAAACAACAAAATTCATAATCATATATAAGAAAAAATCTCCTAAAAAATACAAATATATGAATAGTAAATATATTTAGTATACGGTGAGTATACTTTTGCTATATTATTTTTTTTCAATATACTTCAAAACACCAAAACAAATAAAAATCTGATTATAACCTTCAATTTAAACAAAAATCTATTTATATACTTACTGAAATATTTATGGATTGACACTTTCTAAGTCCATCGAATTTCTATTAAATTAACCTTTAATTTTTTAATTCTAAATAGCAATTGAAGTGTTTCAAATAAGAAAGAAAGGTAAAATGGTTAATGCAGTTTATATTTTAAAATTAATTTATGTTGAAATTAAATTCTTATTTATAATTTTAGTAATGATATATATATATATATATATATCAAAATCCATGTTGTCTTGGAACCATAATAATAACTAGACATTAGCCCTCACTATGTGTGGGAGAAATAAATAATTTAATTTACACATATTTTTGCAAATTTTGAAATAAAATTTCTAAAAAAGCTATTTAAAAATAATTTTTCTTAATAATTATTCATTTATTTTCAATTTTTAAAGTTAAAGATAAAAATAAAGATAGTGATAGGAAAATAATGAAAGTAATATAGAATTTTAAGTATTAAAATAGATATTTATATAATGGTGATAGATATAATAATTCATTAACTATCTTAAAAAATAATGGGACATAACTATTTGCAATAATTTAAATGAAATAAATAGAAAACTAAGAATTTTTTATTTAATAAAATAAATAGAAATATTTGAAAAATTTACACCATAAAATTAATGAAAAATTAATAGTTGGATAGTTGAAATAGATATATATTAATGACTTAAATAAATAGAAATTCAAAAGTTTTTAAGTTGACTAAATAAATAGAAATTTAATAGTTTTTAATCTAATAAAATAAAGGAAAAATGAATTAAGGTATACTATATATAATGGAAAAAATGAATAATTGGGTAGCTAAAGTACATGAATTAATAAAGATATAAGAATACGCCACTTGTCCGTATATTATTAATAAAGGGATGAAAACAATGAAAAAATTATGATATTAGTAGAAAAAAAAAAGGAAATGGTGAAAAAATTAGAAGACTAAGACATTGATATTAATGAAAAAAAAAAAAATCAAAGGCCAAAGAAAAATTAATAGTTTTAATTATTCTAATTAAAAAAATTATTTGATAACCTTTTAGATTACATAAAACATTTAAATTAGTATGGAATAATGTCACTTTCCATATTTTTATTAACTCATAATTTAGAGCTTAACTTTATTATACTACATAAATATAGATGGGATTGGAGTGTTAATTAACTTAAGAGAAAGTTATGAGTGCTATATATAAATAATATAAAAAATATAAAAAATTATCAATAAATTATGAAGTACTTACTTACACATTTTTTTTATATTTACGATAATATAAAAGGATATGAAGCCTTTGACCAACTTCTTCCATCAACAACCTCTACCTCATTGTACAATATTTTTTTGCATCTTGAAATAGTTAATTTTGAAATGCAAAATCAGCATGGTGCTAAAAATATGAATAAAATAAAAACTCTCATAACTTTAATATCAACATATGAAGATAAAGAAAAAAAATAGCCAAATAGCATATGATGATTAACAATAAATAAATTTAATTTTTATCGAAATCATTTTTAACCACATAATTATCTCATGAATCAAATATCTAATAGGTCGCATTCATATCTAAATGTAAATTATAGAGATAATTATACATATACATACAAACAAGAGAAAGGGAAAGAAAAAAGAAAACAAAGAATAAACATGATGTACTAAACTATTTTAAAGTATAACTAATCATTTGAATCTTTTGAAAAAGAAAATATCTAAAATTCTAGTATGTAATATACTTTAAAATCGTTAAATTGTATGAATCATTTGAAAGAGTAAAAGAAAAAAAAAAATCAGCCTCTAATTAATTTAAATTAAATTATAATTACATATAAACGAAAAAAATACTACCAAAATTAAAGAAAACATTAGATGAAAAAAGAAACTTAATTATTCATGAAAATGGCCAATAACAAATCACTTGAATTTTTGTATAGGTAGAGACTAAAAGGAAAAAACAGTGTTGCTATTCATTTTTTGTAAGAGGAGAGAACAAGATGACATTTGTTTAGAAAAACTATTATTTGGTTGCACAAATTTATAATAATAATGTGATCTTTCAAATTTTTGAAATTGAAAAGTCACTAAAAACCGAAAAATTTAGATAAAAACATTTAAGAAAATGTTAAAAGAAATAAGAAGAAAATGTAATTTGGAGTGAAGGAGGAAAATTGTAATATATATTAAAAAGAGTTGATATGGTGAATTCATTCTCTTTAATAATAAAATAACAATAACAATATTTACTGCTATTATTTTTTATTAAGATAAAAATTAAATAATTTAAATATTAAATAAATTGTATAGCAAATATAATATTTTTAAATTAAATAAAAAATAATTATATATATAGACAATGAATAACTATTGACGCATATCAAATATCACAGAAACATAAAAGTGAGATAAAAGTTAATGATCTGGATATGCTAATTTCTCTGTTCAAAGCCAGCACAAGAAAATTCAGATTGTAATGCTCCCAATTTTCCATGACAAAAGCTCTGACTCACCAAACCAATCAATATGCCTTCATCGAAGTTGTTAAACTGTTACGAATTTTTGAAGCAAGATCATTTGCTTGATCAGCAATTCCTTGTCTGTCACATCCGGCAGCTGAAACCTATGAACAAGTTTTAATCAAGGAACAAAAATTTCAAATACAGCTTCACAAAATTAAAAATAAGAAAACCATTGCCTTCCAACTTAACTTTTTCTTTAAATTACAGATATTCAAAATTTAATGGATTCTAATTAATTCGATTCAATCCAAGATAAATAAACCTAAGCTTTCAAGTGATGCTAACTATTCTGCCACTAACAGCTAAAAGAGCTTTAAAGGAACACAACCTCTGTTTACACATGTACCACATCTCTTTCAATAATAACAGTCTTCAAACCTTACATTTTCATTTCAAACACTGTCAGAATAAGTAATACTTCTTCCTTCTGCACTAGCAGCTTGAAAATGCAAACAAAATAAACATAATATTTCAGCAAATACTTCCATTATTTGACCTTATCAGACTAACAAACTAAATCAAATTTTTGTAGTCCCAGCTATTGAGAAAATAGTTGAGTGGTGACTTTCTTCAAAGGCATCCTATTAACTGTCGGATTCAAATCATCGTCAATTTAATCAATATCTAAATTATATAAACTTTTTGACGGTCCTAAATTGCTCATTCAGTCATAATTCCCCATCTTCGGACGATCCAATTCTATTGGATTCTTACTATTAGCTCAAGACTTGTTCTATCAATGTAAGTGTTCACATGGTTATTGTTTAAATTAAATTATTTTTTATGTAAATTAATCGACGTTGTTATAATTATTATGTCAACATTATGCTGGCGATGAATATATATCTCGATTTAGATAATAAAAATAATTTTAATTTTAAATTATAATTTTAAGATAAATCAAATTTTAAAAATAACAAACTTAGTGTTTCTCAATTCAATAGTTCAGAAACAAACTGCAGACACCCGATTCGGTCAGCTTGTGTTAGGGGACGAATTAGGGTTGTTCAGACCAGTCCGTTGTCAAGTCCAATGATAAGAATGTGAACTTGAACATGAGGATAAAGCCTGAATCTCTAAGTGGAAAGTGGACTTGAAAATCCAAAGCCTAGAAAACTCAAAATTGAGCCCAACTACCCAAGTTTGGCCCAAGCTCGCTCGGCCCACCTTAGGCCCTGGTCAAAGGGGCACCGCCTTAGTGTAATGAGGTGATTGCCTCTTTGGCAGTTGCCAATGAGGCGATCACCTTATCACAGAGGCAATTGCCTCACCGATGAGGCGCCGCCCCTCTGGTAGCCCACTTGCAAATGCAGCTACAATCATGACAATCAAGTGGCGCAGGCCCCACTCTTCGGATTTTCTTCTTGTGTAAGGAAAAGACTTTTGGGAAAGGAAAAAAAGCTATGAGAGCTCATGATGGGCTTAGGGGCATGGGAAAACTAAGGAATAAAAGAGAAAAAAAAAAGAGAGAAAAGGGGGGGGGGGGGAGGGGGTGAACAAAAAAGAGGGGAAGCAGCTCTGAAAAAAAGGGAGAAAAAAAGAGAAGGAAGAAAAAAAAAACGTCCTGAAAAAGGGGAGGAAGGTTGAAAAAGAGGAGGTCCACTTTCCCACAAGAGAAGAGGGAAAAAACTTGTGTCAAGAAGAGATACTACATCCTAGCAAGGATCTCAACCAAACCAGCTCTGAGAGCCTCTCATTTTGGTATAAAACCTGCACTTAAACTTGATATGTTCATCATTTTGTGTATTCTTGCTTATGTGTAACTGAGCTATTAGTACATTTTAGGTTTATCTCTAGTGTGTCATGTTTGACATCTCATTTCATTGATGGATCTTTGAATATTTTTGCATGTAGTCGCAGTATGATGAGTGTAGGGTGTGTATATGCATGTTTTGATTACTTAGATTAGAAGTCTGCACGCATTGGGAGTCAGAGCCGGCCTGGTGGTCAGGTGACGCTTCTTCACAGAGGCGTCGCCTCATCTCAATGAGACAATCGCCTCATCAATGAGGCGATCGCCCTACTGACAGGCTCTCAGGGAGCCTATCTTTTGTGTGTGTGTGTTACCTGTTTTGTCTCGGGCCTATAAGAGCCCTGTTGATGAGGTGATCGCCTCATTGGGATGAGGCGATCGCCTCACCAATGAGGCGACCGCCTCATTGGCAGGGTTAACCTGTTTCCTTTTTTGTTTCGTTGTTCATTTGCTGTGATGCCTGCATTAATATGTTCCCTTTTGATCTTAAACATGTCTGTATGATTGCATGGTGGTGATTATCTTGATTGTTCGATATTTTCTTTAACTTATAATGTGACAACCTCTTTGTAGGATCTCTTTGTAAATGTCGTTATATGTGATTCCATTTTTTATAAAGAGAAAGGCTAATCATGTGATATTTGCAGGAATTACTTGATAATTTCTATCATCAAGCAATCACTTTTGCTATTTATCCTTTGTATATTGCCGTCTTTATGTTATTTTAATAGTTTATTTTCGATATATGTTTGGTTTATTTTCTGTATATTATTTCGTTTATTTGGTTAAAAAGCGTTGTAATCCTTAATCCCTTCCCCCTATTTAATTTTGAATGTATGGTTGTAAATTATTATTTATTTTATTTACTGTGTTTTTTGAATGTTGGGACATAAAGGCATGAAATTGGACTAATGTGCAAACTCGAACTTAATTATAAAATCTGGCAATTATCCGAAGGCAATTTCATTACTTGTGGTAAATGAGGAAACAATTAAATAATTAAACGGTAATAAAATGCAAAACACAAACGGAGGCCAACTGCAAGGTTGGGTGAGCATTCAAATGCTCATACCCAGTTTCCGAACCCAATCTCTGATGACGGCTTCTGGGAACCTCTATGGGATCCAGTTGCTGTAAAGTGTGTCCCGGCTTTTATCCGGGTGGCAACTCCATCTCCGAATAGGCTCATGACCTATATCGTATTTCCTAGTGGGCCTTGAGCCCACACAGTGTCGTGGTCGCCAAACACTGGGGCGCGCGCTAAATCCCGCCGCCTACACAAACCTAGCACTAATTGTAATAACCCTGATTTTTAAATTATTTTATTAAATAATGAGATATGCAGTGTTAATAAAATTTAAAAGTTATATTTAATTATCAAACTATTTTGTGATTTATTATCATTATTGTATATTTAATTGAATTTTCTACGTAAATATATTAATTTGAAATTTATTAATTTGGATGTTTAAATTCCATTATGTATATTTATTATTTTTGAATACTATTATTTTAATAATGTTAATTTAGTACATGAATATTTTAATATTATTTCTTTAAACATTAATATTATTCTATTACTTGATGTGATTTATTTATTATTAATATTTTTAAAAGTATTCCACTACCATTATTAATGTTATTATTTTCATTGTTATTTATGTGAGTTATTATTACTATTTTTATTTTATTAAATATACATTATTTTTATTATTAATTATTTAATAATTATGGTTCTTATTAATGTTTTTTTTAAATGATATTTTATGTGGTTCTTTTTGTGTGTGGTGTGTGATTATATTATGTGTGTGTGTATATATATAATATATATTATACTATAACTTTATAATATATTATAATAAACTTTATAATATATATATATACACACACACACAAAACAAATGCATAAGCCATTTTTCTTCTTTCCCCTCCCGCAAAATCCCGATCACACACTGTCAGTGTGCCTCTTCTCACAGCTCGCCGGACCATCCCTCACCGCCGCCATCTTCTTCCCTTTTCTTCCCCATCGTCTTCATCACTGTCAGCTCGTCAATGTGTTGCCGGAGAAGTCAAAATCGACAGTAACAGTGAGTAGCTGCTTCTCACTGTCATTCATTTTCCGGCCATCTTTTTTCATGTTCTCGGTGTCTATGAACTCCTTGAGAACCGGTGAGCAAGAATTTAACCTCTGTTTGAGCTCAAATCGATCCATTGTTGTGTTTTCTTGAATTTTTGTTTTTGAGCTTTTTAGGGTTTTTATTTTTTTTAGGTTGATTTTTATTGATTCAAGCAAATTCCCTTTGCAAATGATGATACTTATTGCTTGAGCTTCATGAATATATTTTTGTTATAATTTTTGGAATTTATTTTAATTTTGGTGAATTTTTGATTATTTTAATATTATTTAATGAATTTTCGTAAATAAATTAATTAAATTATGAAATTTTTTAAATTATTGTTATTATATATTTTTATTAATTTTAATGTTGAGAAATTAATTTTTTGGAATTTTATATAATTTTTAAGAAATATTTATAGTTTATGTAAATATTGGATAATTGAGTTAAATGAGTATTTTGGTTGAATTTAAAGTTTAATTGTGTGTTTTAGTTTATATTAAAATGTTATTTTATGATAAAATAATTTTTATGAATTTATATTGTTTTATGGAATTTTATATAATTTATGTGTATTTTAAATTATTAAGTTAAATAAGTATTTTTGTTGAAATTATTGGTTAAATATGTGTTTTGGTTGATATTAGTATATTATATGTTCATTAAATGATTTTAATAAATTTCTATAATTTTTGAGGAAATTATTTAGTTTATTGGATTATTTTATATTAAAGGGGTAAATGTGTAATTTTGTGTTAATTATAGTTAAATATTAGGTTTTAGTTGATTTTATAATTATTTAAGGTAATAAAATGATTTTTTACAAATTAATTACTATTTTTAACTAATTAATACTATTTTTCAAAAATTGTTTTCAAATAATATATATTATATATTATTTTGGAAATAAAATGGGTTTTTAAATTAATTTTATTATATAATTAAGCTATTTAGGCAATTAAACATGAACTTTATTATGTTATTTTGAATAATTGTAAAATTGAATTTTTATTAATATTATATAATATTTGAGATTTTATTGGTTAAATTGTGATTTAAATATCATTTACAATTTATGTTAATTTAATTGTAAAATGGAGATTTTATTCCATTTATGAATTTTTATTATCAAATATTATTTAAATTAGACTATTATATTTTAATTGGAAAATAAAGGTTTTTAAATGTTTTAATTGCTTTTTTTTTTATGATTTATTATTTTACTATTAATATTGTTGATTTGTGAATTGTGAACCTTGGTTGGAGATTTGTGGAGTTGAGAGTCCCAACCTGAGGTGTTGAATATTTGGTGATTTTAGAAGTGTATTTTCTTTGCAGGATCGGCCTTACTTTTGTAGGGAGATGTCCGTTTTACAGGAGAGACTCTGCCGAAATTTCGATAGATTTCTCACAAAACGTGACAACCGGTCCGAGTCTAGTTCTGAATTTTTTATTGAGTTTGTCTATAGTAATTCTAGAAGCATTGAGTTAGAAGTTTATTCTTATGATTATTATTATTTTTATTTTTCTAACTGTGTCGAAACCGAGGCCTAACGGACCAGACCCGTCGAGTTTGTCTCGTAGAGTGCTAATATGTGAGTTATTATACTGTATATATATACGTTGCATATAAGATGCATGACTTAGGATTTTTCATTTTCATTATATGTTTTAAACAGTAATTTAATTTATAATATGATTTGGTATATTTTCGGTTTATTTTTAGTATATCTTGATATATATATGTTGGCATGTTTTCTACATACGTTTAATATATCACTGGTATATTTAGAGTTTATTTTTGATATATGTGTGTTAGATATTTAGGTTTATTTTTAGTATATTTTGGACATATGTCAAAATTAAATACATGTTTTAAATATATTTATTCATGATTGTTTTATTAAATAATTAGTATACTTTAGGTATATTTTTAATATATTTTAGGTAAATTCCTAAATAATTGAATGTCATATTATTGATTTATACTTAAATTATTTTTAAGTATATTCTTGGTATATTTTTAATATACTTCAAAATAAATGCATGTTATATTATCGATTCATATTTTATTGTTTTTAAGTATATCATTGGTTTATCTTTGGTATATTTCATATTTGATTTGACTTTATTTGACATATATATACTCAAAATATACTTAGTTTAGTTTAGGTATATTTCTAGTATATATATGGTTTATTTGATCATTATGATTATTATTCTGCATTATTTGTTTGTCCATATGAATGTTTTATTTTAAATGAAGGATATCGATAGAATGTGCTTCCTAGTGGGCAGCACTAGGACCGTGTACGTATCGGTGTGATAGATTTAGATTTGAGTGAAAAATTAATTGTGGTGATTACAATTTGATTGATAATGTTTTGGTTGATGTGATTGATAGTGTGATTGCTGGAGTTTGGTTGACCAAGTATCTCAGGGCTAATCACATTGACAGTCAGACTGCTGGAGCTCGGTTGACTTAGTGTCTCGGGGCTAGTCTATTGTCCAGAATGGAATAAGTGATCTATTTGGATTTAAATGAGCCTGTATGGCTAGAGTGATAATATGATTGATTGAAGTTGTGATCAATAAGGTTCTATTTGATCCTTCATGTATTAAAATAAATGTTTTCTACATTTATTATATTTATAAAAGTAGAGTTTGACATTTGTGTGAAATGCATATATACATAAAAGAATGCTTGATTGGATATGGGTTAGATTGCATGTATATATAGTATAATAATGCACTCAGTGAGGTTTGACCCCCTCTCAATTATTTTTTTTAGGAGATCCTATATCGTCATACCATAGTAGTAGAGTCTTCGCCGACGTTCTTCTGTCCCGACTATTTTATGTACATGTATATTTTGAACTCTGATTTGTATTATAAAAACTGGAGTAGTAGTGTCATTGTATCAGAAGAGTATTGCTTTGTTTTGATACCTTGTACTCTAAAGGTTGTATTTGAATATTGTACGAATATATTCATTTATGAAAGAATTTGGAATATCTATTTTATATAATGATTTTGAGAAAAATTTTAATTCAGTTGTATTTATTTATTTATTGCATGTTTTATGTTTTTAAGGCTTGCTACGGGTTCCGGATTCGAAAGAATTTCCATTCCCTAGTTTCGGTCATGGTCCCTAATTTGGATTGTGACACTAAAATCTTAAACATTAAAAAAAAAAAAAACAAGCAAACAAAACTGTTGAAAGTTAAAAGAAAAAAAGAGAGGATAAAAGAAAGGGAATAAGAAAAAAGAATAAAAAAAAGGAAATACAAAAGAAATTATCTAAAATGAAAGGTGCATGAAAAAATTAAAAATATATATATGAAAATTTTTAAAATGGATGTATTTATGGAAATATTTTAGAAAAAGAGTATTTGGGGTAAATTTCTCAGGTTAATTCGGACTAACATTTTCATACTTCTATGAGTTATTTCAATGATTTTGGTGTAATATTATTATTTCAATACAGTTGGGCTTATTTGTACGTTGAGATTTTCAATATTCATGACATTCCTCTCTTCATGTATATGTACAATTTGTGAAGTACTTCATAGAAATAACTAATTAAAAATAATATATGTCGTGCAAACTTTGATTTGAATATTAGTGTACGTTAGTTCGATGGAAAAAAGAAATGCTATCGGGGAAGTTGAATAAGTTAACAATTTTTTACGGATATTTCAATCTGTAACTATTTTTTCATATTTATATTCTTATTTTTTTTATCCTTCTATAAAAACACCTCATTTAGAAAATATTTTTTTACATCCATATTCCTATTTTTTGTATTCCCTATATCCGTATAACCTAATAATTTAGTACCTTTAAAGTATTAATAGATCAACATTTGATCCTTTATCTCTTTTGAATTAAGATGGGAAGAAAAAGAAGAAACGTTATGCATGCATTATTCACATGCATATGCCAAAGATTTTTCTCAGGATATTGCCAATATCCCCATTTTGTCGGAAACAATTTCATCACCTAACAACTGAGGAAAAAAAAACCTTCACTCACATGCATTTCAAGCCGTTTCCTTTTTCTTGTGCTTTGATAAAAATTTGAAACACTAAGCAATCACTTGGATGGAAGCATTTTGATAAACATTTACATATCTTATATATGTAGATTCAGTTGTATTATACGTCAAGCAACCCATATTCTTATACAACGCAAAGGTATATAACTACTTTTAAAGATATATGGGAAATTGAAAATGAAATTAAGACACTATTTAACATAATAATATTAAGTGAGCGTTGCATGTTGCCACTATATCTTCTACTACTAAAGAATGACATTTGATTTTTGATTTGCATTTTAATCAAATTATTTGGATTTGTATTGATGAGATTTTGAAATAAAATCATAATAAATTTTGAAGGTGACTTAATAAAGATTTGAAATAATCTCTAAATACATTTTATTTGAAATTTTTGTATTTAAAATTTAACATTTGAAAATTTAAAAGTTTAAATTAAATATTTGCATCAAAACATGATGTTAATGAATTGTAATTTCTAACTATATTTTTTTTTTTTTATGTTTGGAGATTTTATGATACATGTAAGTTTTTGTTTAGTGAAAAAATTAATCAAGTAAACTATAATTGGGTTTTTGGTGAAATGAATAATTTGAGAAAAATGTGTGAAAATGAAATTATATTTGCATAATAAATGGATTATATTTCAAAATGTTGGAGTCAAATTAATTCAACATCATTATTTTATGATTTATTTATATCTCATCACGTCACTTTTCTTATTGAGCAGAAATCAAAACATACTTAACATGGAATTTACATTAACTAATTTTTCAGAAGAATTTTCTTTTTTTGATTGAAACGTTGTTGAATAGAGAAAGGTTGGATTCAATAAAACCTCAACTAGGCTAAGAGGGAATGTTCATAGTTAATTGTATGGAAAAGAGTGGCTAGTGTAAATCTCCAGAGCTATTCTTGACACCGCATTGATGTTATTGTTGAGCAATCTGATCAACCTCGATGGAGATTGACTGGTTTTTATGGCTTTTCAAACCATCGTGATAGTAGGAGTTTTGGGATCTTTTGTGGCATTTAGCGGCTAGCAACAGCAGTCCATAGTCGATATCAGCCTAGTGTGCCAGTTTGTAAGATGTAGGATGAATTGATACTGCACTCCTTTGTCACCTCCTCTTTTGTACAATGATGCTAAACTATTTTGGATTTTGATATCAAAATTAATAGAGCTAGGAATTTTACATATTGCATCAGTAATGTTTTCAACTCTTGCGCAATTTATGATTGCTGTTTGGTGCTAATGATGTGATGAAGTATTTGGCGCAATAGAAATAGAGCTGTTTGAGAAAATAGGTATTATCATCACTGACAAGTGCTGAACATGGCAAAGAATGGTCTCCATCTATGGAAATTGACACATTTTGGTATCAGCATATCAACTACGAATTATGCATTCGATGGTGGTAGGATTAGCTAGTCTCAACCTCCTACAAGGTGGTATAAAGCAAACGTCGATGCTGCAATCTTCTCAGAGGAAAGGCCTGTGGGCTTCGAATGCGTTCTCACGGATGATTTAAGGAAATCCATAGCTTGCTTCTCCAAGTCAATGCATGGTTTAATGTCTTCCAAGGAGGTGGACGCTTTAAGTTTTCGTGAGGCACTTAGTGTAACATGGTGGCGAATGAGCCCCTCAGGGCAATGCACCTTTGCAGGCCATGACCAACCTTAAGGACATAAATGAACAGAAAGCATATCATGGCAGGACAAGGGCATAAAGTATATTGACAGGCAATTTAGTAAATATAAATAAATATTATATATCTATATTTATGAGGGTGTGATAGGAGTAGTATAATGATGTTTCCTCCTAGTAACCTTCAAGGTACTCCTTATACTTTTTATAGGTATCTTTAGTGTAAGTTCTCTACCATCTCTGAAATTTATGCACATGTTTAACAACATAGACTTAAGTGAACTACATAGTTGAGAAATTAGACAACGAGCATTAAGTTCAAGGAAAGAAGAATTCAGTGTCTCCATAGAGAAGGAGTTTTATGGAGACTATGAAGTCAAAATGCTCATAGTGTGTGTTCTCCTAGACCTAAGGTTAAGATATAGCCGAATGTGATACTTGAGTGTACGCAATAATTGTGAAGCAAATATGAGACTTAAAAATATGTAAAATTTATGAGATAAATGTGAGATCCGATAATATATTAAAATTGTGAATCGTAAGATTTGGGACAAACATAAGATTCAAATATATATATATATATATATATATATATATATATATTTTTTTTTTTTTTGAGGCGAGCATGAGCGTTAACCTTATGTGGGGAAGAAGGGAACAACGATAACATTGAACATGCGAGATTAGTTGGGTTCGCAATTACTCGACTTAAGATAGAGGAAATTTGGAATAAAATTAGAAGCATGCTCATAGGTTTTGGCTGGCCTAAACATAGAAAAGTTTAGGCAGCACATGAATTGAATGTCAGGGCTAGAATGAGGATCCATGACACTTAGCTTGTTAAAGCAGAGGTCCTTCTCCCAAGTGATAGTTGAAACAGATGCTTTGGAAATATATTAGATCTATATACACAAGAAGAAGATCGCTCTATCATCGGTATAATTATAAAGGAATGTGTCTGTTTAGCTAATGACATTCAAGCAATTTAGTTTAGTTTTGTAAGATCTGCTAATATGGTGGCTCATAGGCTGACAAGAGCTTCCATTTTTCAGTCAGATTTCGTGGAATGGTTTAACGAACCTCCACATTTTTCAGTCAGAAAAAAAAAAAAATTCTGTAATTTAGAATGGTTGGGAAAAAAAAAAAGGCTGCAATTTTGAAATAGAGGAAGTAGCTATAAGCTAGAAATGCAACAGTGCAATCACCAGTTTTCTGAATGACCTGTAAAAATTTTCACAAAACAGTCTTTTTCTTGGGAACCTGGCTCAATCATTATGCTTGAGCTTCACACCTTGCAATAATTTGAGTTTTTACTATGTATCAACTACATAAAACACAAGCCTTTTAAGAGCATCCATTATAATGAGACAGCAACAGCAAACTTTGATAAAGAAGCATAACGGGCACTGATTATTGATTGGCTATCAAAAAATCGTTAATTTCTGATTGATAAGAACATACAACAATTGCTTTTTGTTCTTATTTCCTTCTTCCTCGAGTGACATTTAACACGATCCATCTTCCCCAACAAAGAATTAATCATTGTTCAAGATAAAAAGGAAGTCTAACTTGTATGTTATGGTGCTAGCTCAGCCCCTCCTGCAATTCTGGGCAAACCATTTCTAAAGGGGAACGCTTGCCCTATTTTCATTACGTTGAATTTTTATACATCTGTGAACTACCCTCGTTAAAGCTAACATACAACCCTTCACTGGCTTGACCTCTCAATCCACTCAGGTTTTTAACCCTATCATCTGCTTGCGCATCATTTTGTTGCAGGCTGCACAATCTGCATGCTTTTCTTACTAATGCACTATAATACAATTAGATACAATCACACCTTTGCTACAATGATGTCCGTGTGAAGAAATCATTAACAGCAAGGTTAGCATCTCCATGAGAAACAGCATCATCAGGTTCTGGAATGTAGAGGCTGGAAGACGTAGCCTGCAGATTAACACAACCATCAGGTGTGATTGAATTTGAACATGTAGAAACCAAACACATTCAGAAATTTAAACCACGTTTGGTCCTTTCAGCACAACTACCAAATCATGGACACATTATTCAAGAAAAATAGGTCAAACACTAAAAAGCATTTTTTTTAGGCATCCTATTACACGATCTCTTCTGTAGCTTAAAAAAGTTACAGTTTCAAAGAACACCTAGGTACTCTATTCCAATGTGAACAAAAGAAAAGAAAACACCTAGATACCACCATCAGGTGAGCATATTCTCATTAACCTAGCCCCTAAACTTATCCTCTGATATCAACTGCCTAAAATAACAAAATCACAGGCTAAAAATAACCTTAATTAAATACGTATGCACATGCAGTAACAGTATCACAAACACCAAAAAAAAAATAAAAATGGAATTGCTAAAGACAAATGGGAATACACTTTAGATAACCTAAGACATTGTAGTGACTTAATTCATAGTGGAATAAACTAACTCTTAATATTATTAAGTTCAAAAAGTTACAAAAGTTTTAACTAAGCAGTAAGTATGTAGTCTATGCTATGTATGTCCTATAATCAGAAAAATTGAAGATACCTTTGCATCAAGCTGCAACTCCCCATTGCTATCTGTCATAAGGCATGCACCATGTGCTTTCAACCATTCTAAACATTCCTCTAATCCATGTGAGTCCTGGTCATTTCCTTCACCTTCACCGGAGAAGCCCAGTACCTGTGCAATGTATGAAACAGGTACAGTAGGGCGATATGATCGGGATATGCAGCTTACAGCCTTGTACCTCACCTTTTCAACACAGAGATCTGCAGAGATACAAAGTTTCATCCAAATATTCACAATTTCACCTAATGAATCAGCAACTCAACATGCATACACAAATAAGAAAGGAGAGTTTCAAAATAAATACCCACCCATAAGGCAAGTGTTTAAGTTAGGTGCTCCCTTGTACAATCTGAAGAATATAACATAGTTTCCTGAGGTCACTGCTGCCCGAACTGCAAGGGCATGCTTTACAGCCTTATCCTTCTTTGCTTCCTCAGATAATCTGGCAACTCAAACAGTAGATTTATATTATTGATCAAAGTTCAAAGGAAAAATGTCAAGGCATCTTGCACTCTGGCTAAGGTTTTTGCTATTTGTTTGAACTGTGATTCTACATTAACATAAAATGTATTTGCATGGTTCTGTTAACTAGCACGGATCAGGAAGTAGTCTGGCATTTAGGTGTACACATCAAGACTGGTCATTTTAATGTGACGTTCTACAACTGTTAACAATAGGAAATTTACCGCCAGTGATTTATTGCAAACTTATAATCAATATAGGATAAAGTCCACAATATGCATATAAGCAGGTCAAAATTTCTTTATCAAGAAATTTGCAGCAAGAGAATTCAGGCAAGAACATATTTCCGCCACATGATAAGCAAAGCCACAATTATGCAAATTTCACTAACCTTGACATTGATGATACAAGATCTCTGTTGTTATTAGAGTGCAAGATAACACAAAGTAAGTTGTAAGCTGCAAACTCCATATGGCATCCTTCAATTCCTTCAGCATAAAGGGTTTTTAACTGTGACTGGCACTGAACAAAGAGAATAAATCAAATATAAGCATCTTAAGGAACTACAAATAGTATATATTGAAAGAAATAAAAGATGGGATTATGCTCTTTTCAACTTAGAAGTCCAGACTGTCAAATTAACTATATGATGTGAGTACACATAAGCACCGTATATAATTATAATAAGCATACCACTTTTAGTATGAAAGCAGAAAACAAAAGCTAGTACTTCTTGCATTTATTTTAGAAAGCTACAATTTCACTAAATTGAATTGAAGATAACACAGAATACAGTAGATATAAATTTTCAGGCATCACTTCTTCATAAACTTCTCATGAACTTTTTTCCAACATTTTTTCCTAGAACAGATTCCAAGTGTTAGTGATCTTAAATTTAGGTATAGAAAAAAAATTTCACAGGTTCTTCTGTTAGCTGTAATGTCAGTCACATAAAAAAAGACCTAAAAGACAACTAATTCCACAAAGATGATTAATTCAGAGAATTTGCATTTTGCCATCAAGAAATGCTGAAAATTAAATTAGCCCAGTCAATCTTTATAATAATGCTTTCTATACAATGGGCTATCACTAGTGCAGCAGCCGAGGGTCAGAGACTCACAACAGCTACCAGCCACCTTATAGTAAAAAGGGCTATCCCTTAAATGGATAAAAAGACTTCCATCTCAGGAAGAAGATCAGGGAGTCATGGATGCATGAGCAATGCAGCAAAAGAAGAATTATAATGAAGACTATGCCAAGCGAAAGAAAATGTTTTGCCATAAAGTACAGCTACCAACCTGATTATACTCGGGCAAATCCCCTGCTTCCAATGCTAACCGAGCATGAGTTTCATACACCTGAAAAATGGGCAACATGAGCATAAGGCATGAAAAGTTCTGCAGTTAGAAACCTAGAACATATTAACAGTTACAACATATATTCACTCAACCAAGCTCAAATAAAACATTAGTCAAAAAGAACACAAAGATACAAAAGACAAAGTATCAAACACACCTTAACTGTTAATTGATTTCGTATTCTTTGTACAGTAAGATCCTGGCGAATAGACTTCAATTGATCACATTTATACAGGTAGTTCTTCTGAGAACTTTGAATCATAAGTAGAGCTTTCTCCAGCACTTCTTCTGGTCTCACCTGTATTATTTAAGCCAAAGTAATCAAATTTCATATGCAGTCCATTTCTTACTCAAACTTTCCTAAGATGATGATGATCATATGATTATAATAATAACAATAATAATAATTAATAACAATAAGACATCGGATGCTCACAGTGGAAGGGTCAGGTGCAGAAGTGAGGCGCAAATAACGTTTTTCAATTTCCTGGCAGGTCCCCTTAACAGTTAGTGAATCCCAGTCAATGTCTTCAACAGCCCTGCTTCCACCATCATCAAAATTTTTGCTAAGCATCAAAGCACTAGCCCGTTTATTGTACAAGTTTCCAGCTCCAGCATTTTTAGGTCGGAAATAACTAATCTCCGATCGATGCCCTTGCCCTTTTTCAAAACGCTTTGAGCGATTTTCACGTTTCTTCTTTTCCTCTGGTGAATTTGCAAGTGCTATTGCACCAGAATGATATGCCGTCAAACTTTGTTCCTTATCACTATCACTTGATGCATCACCATTTTCAGCAGTATTAAAACCATCAGCAACGCGTTGCTTCTTGTGTGGTCTCTGGGCAGTTTTACTAACAGCTTTCTGCTCAGAGAAAGAGAACTTGATGTTACTGAAAGCATCACCCTTGCTATCAAGATTCCCACCCAAAGGCTGCATAGCAAAACAAAATAATTAAATGATCAAAACCAGCTTAGATAACACTTAGTTTCTTCTGATATAAAAGCCAAAAGAAAAAGGAATGGTTAGTCAACTACACAGAAAATAAATATGAGATGTATATATAAATAGTATACCTTTCTATCCCAACCAGCATATTTTACATTATCACTATCAGCAGAAACAGGCTTTTCAGCAGATTTCTCTTCAGGTAAAGGCTCCCACCTACTCTTAGGTCTTCTGCTTGGACTCCTTTTATATTTCGGCAATGAAGCAACAGAAGTTGAAGATTGTGAACTCCTGTAACCATGAAAACATCACCAAAATTACTGACTGAAAAAATAGTGTTTCAATCTTAATACTTGCAAATGTTATCAGAAACTGGATACAAGAATTCAAACCACAACGGAGAAGGGGACAGATAAGATAATAAGACATAGATGCATACTCCTTATCAACAAAATCTGCGTTTGGTAATGGAAAAAGAGGCTCAGTGTCCCAGTCTCGAGTGTAAAGTGTACCATCATTAGTTGCCTTAGTAATGACCTGAAAAAACAAAAGAGTTCATAAAAATGGCACCAAAAAAATCATTTGGTTAGTGATGTGCAATAAAAGAAACCAATGGAAGAGAAAAGAAAGACATTGCTTCAAGAAACAACTCTTAGAAGATGTAGCTTCAAGGTTGAATACATCCCCTATCAAAAGCATTTAAATCCAATTTGGGACAAATTCATTGTTTCATTCATCAAGGTTTGCTAAACATCATAATATTCAGTTTCAAACTTAGGATCATGCCAATGAGAAAAAGGGGTGAAAATGAAAAAAGTCAAATAAAGACATACAGTTTCAAATTAAACTTTAAACTCAAATCAAGACATATGGTTTCAAATTAATTAAAGGTAACCAGAGTAGCTTATAGGTGATACAACTCACCTCCTTCATCATAGCCTGGCAAGCTTTTGTTTGTGGATCATTCTTACACTGATCTCGACAACGTTTCAAAGCCCTTTCAACATAAAAGCGTAATGAATTTGGGAACATTCCAGGCTGCAAGTAACAAGGAGGATATCAACTTCGAAATCAGTGATCTAGGAAAAAGTAATACTGATATAAGTTAAAAAAATAGGAAGTAGGCCAAAGAAGCTTCAGATCAGATGACACTATGTTATCCAAGGATGTCAAACTACTACAGAATGTGCATCTTAATCACAATATAGTTTTAATGAAAAATATAAATATCATGTCAAAGTAGGCTCACCTTAAGAATGGAATCAGCAGCATCATTAGGCAACACTTTGTCATTAGGCTTTGGAATAGAGACAGAAATATAAGCAGGTTTTGCTGCCGCAGTGGTTGTAGAACCATCCTTGTCGATTTTTGATAAAACCAAAGCCAAATTTGAAGCAATTCTAGGATTTGTTGGGATCTGTAATTTGCTTACCCTTCGTGTATCTAGAGATGGAATTGTTTGTACAGGAGCTTGATAATTCTGGGGCACCTGATGAGCAACAGGATATTGTGAATTAGGACCTTGAGGAAGAGTCTTTTGTTGTTCCTGAAAATTATCATAAGTTTTTGAATCCAAAGATTTTTGAAAGTGCGGTTGCATAGGACTAGCATAATGATTTTGATAACTTGAAGCCCCTTGTTTCCAGTAGCTATCATGAGCGGCAACAGTTGCTGCCCCAACCTGATAAGAAAATCAGAAAAGACAAATTCAGCTGACTCAACCAATTATGAAATATGAATTAAGCCATTCATTAATGCGTCATATTCCATGAATCCAAATCCAAATAATGCAGGATATATTACAGTAGCAGGTATAGTCAACTGAGACCATAATTGGCAGAGGCTGATATATGGAAACAATTAATAACTAGTATAACGTGTAATGCTGAGGTTACAATATCATACTGATTTCTAAAATTGAAAGACAAAAAATGCACTGGGAATAGCTATCACTGACACACACACAAAAAAAAAACCCACATGCTATCATAAGAAAGGGTATATAATGGAATTAACGGTCCCAAATTTTAACAGATTTTCCAATTTCCAACAGTCAAGTGCAAATACTATTCGAAGCATAACATTATGAATAAAATTTAAACTCTCAATTCTTAGATCACATATAAAAAAAAAAAGCCAAAAATGCTTTTTTTAAAGGAAATGTTAAACACCATTAGTAAGCAATTTTCTTATGAAAATTCATTCGGCATCCAGCAACTTCTAAGTCAGGAATGAAAAATATACTAAACCTGCACAGAAGGCAATTCAGATGAAATGGAATCCGGCCTCAGAGCTTGTGTAAAAGATGAGGGAGGCTGGCTGCTGGAATTCGGATACCCAGCCGTAACAACAGAAGCTGAAGTCCCTTGGTTGGATGTACTAGAAGCAGACAAATGTTCAGTCCCAGGAGCACAAGTTACTTCAGTTTGACTGTAATAATCTGCCCATTGCTTGTAGTGCTGCTGGTAATTTATTGAAGTCGCAGGTGCAGTACCAGAACTATAAGCACTTGTTGTGTCTGAAGCATAATTTGAATGCTGCTGAGTTGTATAATTTGCATAATTGCTATCATTCCACAATGTAGACTGATTATTGTATCCGCTACTTGGGTAACCTCCAGATGTCTGATAATCACCAGGATTGTAATAAGTGGCTGAATAACTTGAAGTCCCAGCATAAGACCCTGTATTCTGAAATGTAGAAAGAGGCTGATAAGGAGCACCTGTGTTTTGATATGCTCCTATAGGCTGAGGGTATCCATGGGTAGGCTGCTGCTGCTGAGAGTATGCATGGTTAGGCTGCTGCTGAGAGTACGCATGGTTAGGCTGCTGAGAGAACGCATGGTTAGGCAGCTGCTGAGAATATGAATGGTTAGGTTGCTGTTGATAGCCATTATAGTAACCTGGATATCCTGTACTCGCATAACCATATGGATCTGTAGCATTTGAGTATGAAGCATAGCTACTATAGTCTTGAGAGGAGCTTGCTGCTGCCATGGTTGATGAACTAGAAAGAGATGTTGTATCCAGGCTGTGTTGAACAGTCCTTGTGGGTGGCTCTGCAGGTTGATCATGATGATAAATTGAATTCAAGGGAGTCCCATTCTCTGCAGAGTGGTTCTCTACCCTAAGCATGGTCCATGAAGCAGCTTCAGGTCCAGTGGTTGAAGGATAATATGATGAAGCATGTGGTTGACTTGCATCAACAGTATATCGAGTCTAAAAAAGAGAAGTAAAAAGTAGGTCTTAATGTTGAATTGACAGCAGAGGCCAACAGAAACTTCAAAATAATCAAAGTAACACTCGACTACATAAGCAAGGAAACCTGTAAATGTATTAAAAAAATGAAAATATAGATGGAGTGATGTATAAGTAGCAATTAATTGGAACAAGCATATATATTTTCTGAGAAAACCATCTTAAGCCTATATATTGTGATGAATAGTTTTTGATTGCCTTTATAGACAGCATAAATCTAAATTGTAAATTGAAACCATTTATACTAAACTAGCTAGTAAGTGATTCATGCAATTACATTGTAGAAGAATCAGAATTTATAATTTCAAATGAGTTCCTGTTCAAATCCACGGCATATATTTCTAGAAGCAATATGTAAATAGTGACTATTAAGTCTCCTCCCACTCTCTTCAATGTGGCACACAGAAGCAAGCATTGCAGCAGACAATGCTTCTCATCACTGAGCAGGTTACCACTTGGAGGCTTTGAGTGTCAACTCAGGAAATGCTTAATGAAACTCCCTAGCACTACATGTCATTTTCATTTCGAAAAATAAAAGCCTACAAAGACTAAGTCCTTGTCTCACATAATGCAAGCTATAATTTGCAGAGTAGAATTTAAAGAGACAAAAGCTCTCAATCTTTATAAAGGGCAGGGCAGCTCAAGAACAATTAGAAAATAAAGCAGTCTACACTCCACAACCAAACACAGTTCCCCACAGCAGCAATAACAAAATTCCTAATCCATGACCTTTGTCATCCTGGCACTGTCAGATGCAACGACTGATATCTACTCATACTCGTATATTCAGAGGGAAGGCAAAACTTTATAATGAAACCAGTACAAGAGAAATTCCGGCAACATGTGGCTAAAACTTAAAAACCCTAGAAGATCTTAAAAGTAAAGTTTCATAACAGAATCCAAACCATTAAACACACGCTACAAATACTGGAAAAAATTTAATGAACTTTATAACTAAAAGGCGAAATACATTAACTCCGTATCAATACGACAACTATATTAATCACTTTAAGATCACATTATACAGCGTATATTTAATTAAAACTTATAAATTAAGCTAAAAATTCATGAACGTAAAACAAAAAATCAAAATGAACACATTTAAGCCAATAATTATATACTTTCTATCTAATTACTATTCACTAACAATACAACTAAAACCCTAACTAAAAAAAATCCACAAAATAGCAAACTTATTCATAATTAATTAGAAAAAAAAAGGAAGAAAAGAAGTAGTTAAGCTTAGAAGCCAAACCTCAAGCGAATTGGAGTCAACTGAAGATATAGTCTGCATATTAACTCCTTGATTCATCACTTCATAAGCATATCCTAATTTCACCACCATAGAAACATTTATCAAATTAACATTCCAAAAAAAAAAACACAAAAACCCTAATAAAACAAACAAAAATTAAAAACAAAATCACAATTTATGATTACTGACGAACCTTTAATTAAACAAAAACAGCAAAAATTTAAAACTGAAGCAGCTCAAGAACGCGATTGGAGAGATCGAGAAGCGAATAGGAGAGGTGATTATCAAAGAAAAAAAATTGAGATCACAACAAAAAAAAAATAACAAAATAACAATAAATAAGTATGGATTTACGCGTATATGTGTATATATATATATATGAAGTATTGTAATGAATTAGTGAAAAGGAGAAAAAAAAAATTAGAAGAAGAAACAGAAGCAGAATAGAATCGACAGGGAAGAGAAATTGCAGAGGGACGTCAATGTTGGGGTCGTGTTTGGGTCACAGGAAAATGTTTTTGTTTTAGTGTTTTTGTTGTTTGCTTGGCGGTAGATGGTGATGATTAATTAATTTTATTTATTAATTATTATTATTTATTTATGCCTTAAGGTGTCTTCTATTAACCTACTTCATTTAAGAATTTTTCTTTAAATTTATAAAAATTTTATATTATTTTTTGTGAAGTAAAGTAACATTATTATTTTTTAAATATAAGAATTAGTTTTTTTATAATTTGATAAATTTTTTTATTAAATTGTTACTATATAAAATGAAACATATTATTTTTTTATTAAAATAATTTTTATAATTATAAAAAAATCTTTTATAAAATATTAATTTAATTGATGTAGTGAATGATTACTTTATTTTTTACGAAATAAAATTTACTTTGTTAATAATTATCATTAAATAATTTAATAAATTTTCATTTTATTGTTATAATAACAAAATGTATACAAAACAAATAAAAAAAAAATTAACTGTAGAATTTTCCAGTTTCATTTTAACAATTGTAAGTGTTTTTTTTTTTTTCAATTTCATATTTTTTCAAAAAATTTTATTTTAAATTATAAAAAATGCAAAATGATTATTAGTTTTTGAAAAATAACATCATTTTTCATAAGTGCAAGAATTAGGTTTTTTTTTTTTTAATTTTAGTTTGATATATTTTTGTAACCTATCAATATTTTTTATTAATTTAAAATGTTTTATATAAAAATAATTAAAATAATTTTACTTATATAATTATAAAAATTAATTTCAAAAAAGGGTTATGATTATTAGTTTTTGAAAAATAACATCATTTTTCATAAGTGCAAGAATTAGGTTTTTTTTTTTTAATTTTAGTTTGATATATTTTTGTAACCTATCAATATTTTTTATTAATTTAAAATGTTTTATATAAAAATAATTAAAATAATTTTACTTATATAATTATAAAAATTAATTTCAAAAAAGGGTTTTTTAATAAAGCAACAACTTAACTAAAAATATTAAATTACAGTAAAAAAATGCTACTGATTATATTTACGAAAAATGATGTTATCTTAAAAAAAATAAATATTCTTTTCACATTTTTTGTAAATTTAAATAAAGAAAGTAATTATAGAATGTCCCCTGTCTTGATGATGATAATAATAATAATCAATACGTAAATAATACAATTAGCTATGTAATGTGACTATATGGATCTATATAGTAGTTTAATGGGGTAGAATAATAAATGTAATCGACAAAATTAAAGAAAAAATAAATGATGTTCATAATTTTTTTTATTTTACTATTCTGATATTTGAATATATATTTTTACTTAACTGTTTGACCTTGTAAAAAGTTTTTAAAATGGAATTTATTATTAAATTAACTCTAAATGAATTAATCTCAAATTAAAAATTTTAATCATGTTAATATTTGATCATTTGAGCTAAATTTGTTGTATGCATTGATTAAGTTTAGAAACTAATATTTTTCAGATTTTTTTGAATTATTTAGTTCATATTTGAATCTAAGAATTTACTGGCATAAAATTATTAAAAATATGTTAAAAATCCATAAGATATTTGTTTTGATGTATAGAATCATAAATTATCCATAAATATGGAAAAATTGATAAGTAAAGTAAATATTTTGATTGTAGATATTAGGAAATAAATATTTGTATACAATTAAAAATAAAATTTTTATTTTATTTAGTATGTTATTCTATCTCTAATTAGGATATGAATAAATTTCTTATATGTGTATATATAAAGACCGTAACCTCTCTTTTATGAACATAAGAAAAACATATTTCTTTTAAATTTTTTTTTCTCTAAATTTTATTTTTATGATATCATAGCATATTTATTGAAATTGAATTTATTTTTTATTTTGTATTGAATCCTTGAAATCATATTTTTTCTTCTCTTATCATTTAAATTCCTTAAATCTTAAAAACAATGACCATTGAAAACACATTAATCGTATCCCATAAGACATTCATTTTTATTCAAACTCTTCAATATAATTCTCCCTTTTTAACGAGAATTATTCTTGATGATACGAACTATCCTTTATGATCACAACTCATGAAAATGCAAATTGGAGCCAGAAATAAATCTGGTTTCCTTACTGACATAATGCCAAAACCACCAGCAGAAGATAAAACTTTGGAGACTTGACTTATTGATAATAACCGAGTCAAAAGTTGATTGATTGATTCTATGAGTCCAATATTGATGCAGAGATTCATATATTTTCTAACAGCAAAAGAGATATGAAATGGTATCCCAAAAACTTTCCATGATGGATCTGATGAAACTCAATGGTTTGAATTAAACAAAAAATCATTCACTACACGTCAGAATGGTAGACTGTTACCTGCATATTATAATAACCTAGTTGGAATATTTTAGAAAATTGATGCTCGGACTTGTGCTCAAGGAGAGGATGTTAATGGAGTAGTGTTACTTCATAAGCATATTACTTGGCTTTAAACACATATTTTCCTAGTCGGGCTGGATTCAGAATTTAATAATACTGGGTGTGAAGTACTATGAAAGGATTCACCTCTTGATTTCAAGTCTAGTTATGCATATGTATAGAGGGATCACAACTAGTGACATACGATGGAAGGGCTGAATATTTTACCGGACCATGCAATATTGGCAACAATTAAGACTTGTCCCTGGTTCAAAGGGAAAGTATCGAGTAAGTCCATCACATACATTTGTACTCATTATAGCAAAGTTGGACACTCTAAGGAACGGTGCTATAAAATTATGGGATATCTGGAATTGTGAGATTTCAATAGAAATCCACATAAGAAGCTAGGAAAAGCTACAATTTCCACCTCTGGTGATACCAAATCAAGTGGTGATCTTGATGCAACATCAGGTATGAAAATCTTACTTGAAATAATACATGGATTATTGATACAGGTGTTACTGATCATATAACAAACTCTACTCACCATCTTACATTCATCTGACCATCAACCCAACAAAATATCCTAACTGCTAATGGAAGCATAACACCAATCACTCATGAAGGATCAGTATTTAACTCTGACTCTCTTAATCTAGATATTATTCTTGTTATTCCATCTATTTATTGTAATCTACTATTTGTTCGCCAAATCATAAAACCTTGAATTGCACTATTAAATTTTGGTATAATTATTATGTATTTTAGGACATTACAACATACTGGATTCTTGGCTCTGGTGTTAAACATGGAAAGTTGTACTATCTTGATTTGCATGGTGATTCGAGTCAAAAGTCAAGTCAAGTCAATTCAATAAGGTTGGTTGAAGTTGCTTGGCTAAAAACTAAGTTATTTTATGGCATCGTCGTTTTGGTCATCTTTTTTTTCATTATCTTAAATAAATAAAATTGGAATTATTTTTTAATAGCACTGACTCTGAATTCATTTGTGATATTTGTGAATTAGTAAAAAGCCACTGGATTTCATATGTACTTACTTATAATAAAAATTCAATTCCATTTATGACCATTCATTTTGATGTATGGGGACCTACTTGGATTCCTACTTTGTCTGGTGCTCGAAATTTTATAACATTTATTAATGAATGTACTCGGATGACTTAGGTACTACTATTTTTAAATAAGGGAGATGTGTGCTCTACTTTCTAGGACTTGTACAAAACGGTGGCTATGTAGTACCAGAGTAAAATCTGAGTCTTACAGTCTGACAATGGTAGAGAATATCTTAACTCGGCTCTTAAAGATTTTTTCCATGAGCATGGCATTTACTATTAAACATCCTGTGCCGGCACTCCCCAACAAAATGGTATAGCCGAATGGAAGAATTGGCAATTATTGGAAGTCATCTGAGCATCATTATTTGACATGAATGTTCCTCGAGAATATTGGGGAGAGACTGTTTGATCCATTGCGTATCTCATAAACCAGACTCCATCAAGAGTACTCGATTTTAAAATGCCTCTTTAGAAACTTCAAGAACTTGTCATATCTCTACCTCTCAATAATCTTGAGCCCTGAATCTTTGGATGCTCGACATATATCCATCAACAACTCAGGAAATTAGATACTTAAGCTATCTGGTGTATTTTTATTGGCTATGCGGATCCGCAAAAGGGATATTATTGTTATGATCCGAATACAAAGAAGATGTATGTAACTTAGGATGTTTAATTCCATAAAAATGCTCCCTTCTTCACCAAATTTAAGTGCTCTCTTTAAAGGGAGAGAATTTTGAGCATCTTTGAAGATAGCACTTTGAGTATCTTTGATGTTTCGAGCATCTCACCTGTTCTGAGCATCTCACATGAATAGACGTATGATGTTCTGAGTTGTCCGAGCACCTCATATGTATAGACAATTGATGATAATCTGAGTATCTTGCTTAGAACTAAAATAAATCAAGATAGTACGTCTTCCCAACTCACACCAGAAGCTGAAGAAACTCCAGATGTGCACAATAAGGTAAACTCATCTCCCCTAGTACCTTCAAATACCGAGTCTCGTTATGTTCTAGAATCAATAGAGGGATTCTAAAAAAATAAAATTATTCGGACCTTCATACCAAAGCTAAATATCCTATTAATAATTTCATATCAACCGACCGTTTATCTAAATCTTATGCATATTGTGAATCAATTATATATTATATCTATTCCAAGTAATGTGTAGGAGGATTTAGCTAATCTGAATTAGAAGAAAGCCATAAATGATGAAATGAAAGCATTGCAGAAGAACTGCACATGGGATCTTATTCCACTCCCTGAAGGAAAGAAAATGGTGGGGTGCAGGTGGATATTTACTGGGTCAAACTCAATCTGGATGGAAGCATTAAACGATACAATGCTCGGTTGTAACAAAGGGATATACTCAAAAGTATGGAATTGACTATGAAGATAAATTTACTCCAATAGCAAAAATGAACACCATATGAGTTCTTATTTCCTTAGTTGCTAACTTGGATTGGCCATTGCGACAATTTAATGTGAAGAATGCCTTTTTGAATGGAACCATATATAAAGAAGTGTATATGGATCTGCCACCCGGAACAAGATGTACTGACCAAGTGTGCAACCTAAAAAGGGCATTGTATAGACTTAAGCAATCACCTCGAGTATGGTTTGGACGACTCTCAACTTTTATGAGAAAGCTCAGTTATAAGTAAAGTGATATTGATCATACGCTATTCATCAAATAAAAGTTAGGTAAATTCACCGCTTTGATTGTGTATGTTGATGATATGGTGGTCACTGAAAATTATTCGAGTGAGACAACAATCTTACAAAGACAATTAGCAGCCAAGTATGAACTTAAGAATTTGGGTAACTTCAAGTATTTTTTAGGGATTGAAGTTGCAAGATCAGCTCAAGAGATTTCCCTCTACTAACGAAAGTATGTAATGGATCTATTGACAAAAACAGACATGCTTGATTGTAAGCCAGCTGAGTCTCCAATTAAAGTTAACCATGGACTATCAATTCGAGGAGATTAAGTCTTAACTGATAAAGATCAGTATTAAAGGCTGGTGGGAAGGTTGATATACTTATCTCATACTTGGCCGGACATTGCTTATAAAATAAGTGTTGTAACTTAATTCATGCATTCTCCAAGTAAAGAGTATATGGATGCAGTATACCGAGCATTAAGATATCTGAAGTCTTCCCAGGGTAAAAGTTTATTCTTTGGGAGGAATAAGGATTATGAAATTACTGATTATATAGATGCTAATTAGGTTGGAGATCAGACTGATTAAAAATCAACATCTGGGTACTTTATATTCGTTGGAAAGAATTTGGTCACTTGGAGAAGCAAGAAACAAAAAGTCGTAACAAGGTCGAGTGTTGAAATTGAGTTTAAAGGAATGGCTCATGGAGGGTGTGAATTTTTCTGGATAAGGCAAATTGTTCAGATTCTAGGACTAAACATTCGAAGCCAGATGTTGTTACATTGTGAAAATAAGGCAACCATAACAATTACAAATAACCCTGTTCAACGTGATCGAATGAAGCATGTGGAAGTTGACAGACATTTCATTAAAGATCATCTGCATGAAGGAACAATTGATCTTCCATTTGTTTTTTCTTAAACTCAACTAGTTGACATTTTCACAAAAGCTGTATCTGAAAAATTGTTCTACAACTCACTCGACAAGTTGGGAATGATTGACATATATTCGTCAACTTGAGGGGGAGTGTCGAGGAAAATAAATATTTTAGTTGTATATATTAGGAAATAAATATTTGTATACAATTAGAAATAAAGTTTTTATTTTATTTAGGATGTTATTCAATTTCTAATTAGGATGTGAATAGGTTTTCTCTGTGTATATATAAAGGTTATAATATCTCTTTTTTGAACACAAGAAAAATATTTTTCCCTTAATTTTTTTTAATTTTATTCTTTAAAAGTAGTTGTATATATATAGTTTTTTTTTGAAAACTAATACATGGATTTCATTAGTTAAACAATATTTATTGGTGATTACATTCCAAAACATCTTCATGGGTCCATGGATGATGCTAATGATAAAATCATGGAATCAATTAAGGAGTTCCCACCAATGATGAAAAAAGTCTCTTAATTATAATCTCCATGCTTTGTTGTTATCATCATCTATGGTCCTGGTCCATGAAGAGGTTTAATCGCCAGTGAATGCTGTTAACCAACAAAATTCAATGTATTAAATTTTGGAAAAATCTATCCATGAATACACCAGGATTCTATATTGAATAATTTTTTTTATGAATTATATAATAAAAAATAAATTTGTTTTTGAAATAATTAAAAATTAATTATATAAATCAATTAGGTTTTTTTCTATAAAGACTAGGTTCCATCAACAGGGGAAATCTTGCGAAGACAAAATGCATCAAAGGTTCCATCAACAGATCTTTCTTTATTGACTGTGAGTCAATCTATGAAGACAAAATGCATGAACTTGGTGACCGACTTGCCGAGTTAGAAAGCTTGTTAATAAGCTAAGAAAAATTCTAAAAAAAACCATAGAGAAGGAAGAAGAAGATCAGAGGAGGAAGAGTAAGAAGCAGCAAGTGAATGAAAAGAGAAATAAGCAGATAAAAATATAAGTAACATTAAGGTGTTTAAATGTTAAATATATAAGTAAGAGGTGTTAAAGTGATAAAAAATACTAAGTAAAGCGGGCGGAGCGGCGCATGTATTATGCCAAAAATAAACATTGTTTCTTTTGTTATTAGATTTTGCTAAGACAAAGGATAGTCACATAGTGTTGACCGGTGAAGGTAGAATTGAAAAAAAACTTTTGGGTGCTAATGGGAAAGATAATGGGTAAAAAAAAAAGGAAGTGGGTCTAATGGGCTAAGATTTTTTTTGGACACGTGATAATATTATCTATCTATCTATATACAATATATAACAGTTAAGTTTATGAACTGTGCCAGCTCATTATTTGTGCCATGTGGCACTATGGAGGCTGTATTGGAACCCTTTGGTTCTTCACGGAACAGTGACATGTGGCTTAATGTAAGCTAGAGATGAATGGGTTAGAACGGGCTATGGGATTGTAGTAAATCAATGGGAGATGAATGGGTTAAACGGTTGGAGTTCGTGCGTTTTGATGTGGTCTGATGGGCGGATATGCATATTTTGTGCGAAACAGATTATTCAGTCGTTGATGATGAGGAATTCAGTGGTGGAACATGGCAGGGACCTTTTGAATGGCTTTCGTTGCATCTTCATATTCTGTGGGGGCTTGCGTACATTTTTTTTTAAATTTTCTAAAAAAAGGTTGCTGCAAAATCGCCATCCAATTAATGACCCCCCAATTTTTTTTCGTGGGTAGTAAAAACACGAGTAGTGAAAATACTGTAGTTGTCTCTCCACAGCTATCATTGTGGTTTGAATTTTAACCAAATACAGTTTTTTGGTTTTATGGAAGCAATGTACATGTATGTCACTAATTTGTGTTATTGTTCAACTAACATAACCATTTTGGTTCTAATGTATGTAGTGGGTTAAGTGGAGATGTGCACCTCTTATCTAATATATGTTGAAATGTCAACAGTAAATTATGCACTAGCTAGATTACTGCTTTGAATGATCCAGTCTAAGTGAGTGCAATGCCTTTATGGTTCAAGGGCGAGGAAGCTATGAAGACGGAACTGAAATGCTTGGTCTAATTGTAGATCTTGTGGAGGCTAGCATTTATGCTGATAATCCATAATGGAGGTTTAGTATTCTGTCACTTTAACTCTTTAGAAGGTGTTTGATTCGTATACTGGAATTGGAATCAAAATTAGAATGAGAAAAAATGAAAAAGAGAGTGGAAATTTGAATAAAGTATTTGGTTTCATTAGAAAATAGTAATGTGAATAAAAATCAAATATTATTTAATAACTAAAATTTTTTTTATGAAAAAATATTTTGTAATTATTTTTTATATATAAATATTAATATTATAATTATTTTATATATTAAAAATTAATATTATAATTATGTATTATAAAATATTTATTTATAAAAATATTATTATATTTTTTTAAAAAAAGTATAAAAATTATTTACTTTTGATAAATATTTTTTATTCAAACATTTAATGCATATTTTTATTAATTTATATGTTTAATTTATAAATTTTAAAAATAAATATTAATATTTAAATATTTGACCAATTTATAATTAATTTAATTTGATTTACAAAGAAGTTAAAACTCATTTTTAAGAATAAGAGGGGAATGATAATTCTCATTGATACCGTCTAATATATTTTCGCCTAGTTAAGGGCTCCTTATCTCCTGAACAAGGACACTTGAATTAGGAAGAAGGCAGAATCTATCTGGGATAGGGACTACCCCAAAGAGGAATCCTAAGCAAAGAAAGAACACTTTCCTACCAAGATTATGATTCACTATCTCATAAGGAATTCGACTCCTCCTAGGTTTAAGTATTACTATATATAGAACCTCATATCCCTCAAAAAGGGGCATCTCATTCTCACATATTCTAGCTGTTTTATATTCTTCTTACTTCTGTTCTCTAACTTAGGCATTGGAGTGTTTATGGGGACTCTCCTCATCTCTCACCTTGCTTTCTGTTCGTGGGTTACAGGACACTAAGCCCAAGAGTTTCGGAAACTAATTATCAAGTGGCGCTGTCTGTGGGAACTCCTTTAGAAAAACCATTCATTTACCTGCTAAGCTAAAGACATCCTCACTATGACTTCCAGCCCACCACTGCCTTGACTCCTAAAACCAGCATCAACCCTTCTGTACCTATCCCTTCAACTGACCTCTTAAACCCTATCCCAGCAATAGTGCTTCTAGCCACTTTTCAGCATACCAGAGCTTCATTCGGACATAATCCTCCGCTCCCTGACAACACCTCAAGATACCCGTCCTTAGGCACAGACCTCCCATATTACGCTCCTCTACAACACCATCGCTCAATACTATCAATACCCTTTTCGAGTTTAATAGAGACACTAGCAATAACCACACTAAATTTAAACACTGTAAACCAAACACTCAACCTCGACCAAACTAGCAAGGAACTCATGATAAAAAATATCTAGGTGTAGATAGCTTTGATATAATAACAGTTAAATGCTATAATGTAGAATGGGCATTCTGAACCGGCTCAAAATGATGATAACACAATACCTCGACAGGCCCCGGGGACGAGCATGGGAAAGGGTAAAGCCCCAGAAGGAGGGTGTAGTTCAACAATTCCGGCTCTTGATGCTTTGAAGATAGCTCAGAAGGTTGAAGATGCAATATATAAAGCCCGAACCAAACCAAGAAAGGAAAAAGAATGCATTATGGACAACAGAACTCGATTTGTCAGAAGAATAATTCAGACGGAGATCCCTACTAAGTTAAGAATCCCACTGCTTGATCAGTATAACGGGACGGGAGATCCCATCAACCATATATCGGCATTCCAAACAAAGATGCTGCTCTAGAATGTAAATGATGGAATCATGTGTAGATTTTTTCCAAGCACACTCACAAAGAATGCTCAAAAGTGGTTTCATCGACTCCCGGAGAATTTCGTCACTTCTTTTGAGGATTTGGCGAAACAATTTCATATCAGATTCATCACCAATATTCCCTCGACCAAAAACATCAATGATCTTCGGATGTGCTCGCAAGAAGTTAACGAATCTTTATGAAGTTATCTTGACCATTTCAATAAAATAGCCATGCAAATTGAGCATCTTGTCGATGAAGTTGCCATAAAAGCTTTGAAAAATGGCACCAGACTCGATAAACTTAAAGACAAAATAATGACCAAAGAACTGAGTACCTTTGCAGAGGCAATGGCGATGGCGGTCAGGATGATAAAAATGGACGAGGATAGAAGGATGCGATGGGAGGAAGAGAAGCCATCGATCAAGGATGAACGACCTAAACTCAAATGAGCAGGCTTCCAGAAAATAAATTTTAGAAATCCAGCAGAAAGATTTAACAGGGAAGCAGATAGATACATACCCCTGAGCACCTCTCGATCCAAAATCCTTATGTGGATCAGGCAGAATAGAGTTGGAATCACCCCAGCTAAGAGAATAAGCCCAAGCCGGAGATTTACCCAAGACAAGGGATAATACTGCCAGTATCACCAGGAATACGGGCATGACACAGAGGGTTACAGAAAGCTAAAGAATGCCATAGAAAGACTGGTGTAGAGGGGAAAACTCAATAATTTCATAGATGCATCGAGAAGAAGTAGAATCTCCGAAAACCAGGAGCATGACATGCCGGAAGCAAAGAAAACCCGGAGGGAGCCGATTGGCATAATCAACATGATCATCGGGGGAGAAAACACTGAGAAAAGATTAAAGCGGAGTAGAGGAGAAAAGCCAGTATCCAAGAGAAGCGATATTATGTTCACTCTTAATACCGTCTAATATATTCCCACCTAGTTAAGGGCTCCTTATCTCTTGAACAGGGGCACTTGGATTAGGAAGAAGGCAGAATTCGTCTGGGATAGGGACTACCCCAAAGAAGAATCCTAAGCAAAGAAGGAACATTCTCCTACCAAGATTATGATTCACTATCTCATAAGGAATCTGACTCCTCCCAGGTTTAAGTATTGCTATATATAGAACCCCATATCCCTCACAAAGGGGCATCTCATTCTCACATATTCTAGTTGTTCTATATTCTTCCTACTTTTGTTCTCTAACTTAGGCATCAGAGTGTTTGTGGGGACTTTCCTCACCTTTCACCTTGCCTTCTATTCGTGGGTTGCAGGATACCAAGCCCAAGAGTTTCGGAAACCAATTATCACTCATTAATAGGGGAATTACATTCCTATTCTCATATTAATTTTAATCAACTAAACACTAGGAAGCGAAATTGTTTATTTTGATTCCGATTCCTACCCTCATTTTTTTACCAAATAAACACCCCTTTAATGTTTCAATATGCTGTTGCATTCTTATCCTCTGTCACCCTTACTCTAAAATTTGGTTTGCATTCCTTTATAGTATTGACGAGCAGGTAGCTAAAGACATTCAACTAATAGATTATATTGCTGAAAAGCAAGCCTTAATTTTCTCATAGGAATGCAAATTGTTCCCTGCAAATGTACAGATACAATCCATATATCCTCTGTAAGATTAAATTCTTGTGGACTTTAACTTTTCATATTCACTCCTTTTCATAAACAAAATGACGCCATATGTATCATATTTGTAAAACACTTATTCATATTAAAACTTGCCCCTACTTGGGTAATCTAAACAAGCTTTGGAGTCTTTAGAGTTTAAGGATTGTCAATAATTATCTATCAATTGTGGTAATGTGACGTAGTCGAAGAGTGGAATAGTAATAATTGATAATTGTTGAATCATGTACTACTACCAAATATCAATATTTTATGGCCAAACTAGGCTATAGGCATTAAAATTTTCATAAAATTTTGAAAATCATAAAAGAATTCAATTATCATCAAAACTGTCGTCCAACAATGAAAATAAAGATTTTAAATAGGAAACCCTAAAACAAACCCAAACGAAATAAGAAAATCAAATCCTAAAATAGCGAAAACATAAAATTGCCTGTTTGAGGGCCTAAACAAAGGAATTTTCCTGAAAAGTGATGGACTTCATGAGGAAAGCTTATGAATTTGAATCTTTGGCCCGTTTCCATATGAAATAGGCTTTTAAATCACCCAAATCCAATACTTGGAACTTGCAAAAAATTATAGAAATGCCATTACCGTAAATTGTAAAATTTTTCCATAAATTAAAGGGCTTGCTCTTTTATACTTGCATCACAATGTATATAGCTTAAACACCATTTTATTTCCTAAGAAAATTTAAATTTCTTTTAATAAATTTGGAGGTTATCATCACAATATGATGCCAAAAACCTATCACATGCATATTACTTTTCAATGCCATAAGGTGACATGACAGTATTTTCCTTTCATCAAAGTATATTGCGGGCTTGATGTGTCTGAGCTAGAATCCAAACTTTCATAACAATTGAAGATACTCTTGAATCTTCAGCGGAAAGTTGATGATTTGGCATCAAAGGTTAATCTCAGTCCCTTAGCATTTCAACCATGATTTGAAAATTTATGGTCTTTTCTCTTTTATTTCCCTTGTATTTCTCTCCTGAAAAATTAAAATTAAATCTCACAACTTAGTTAAAACCCAATATTTTTCTTTTGGAGAATAATTCCAAATTCCTATCTGTATCAGAGCTATATTTTCCCTCTAATATTTTATTTCCTTTCATTCTCTTTCTTTGTGTTAACTTTGTGCACCTTTTTGTTTAGCATGCTTATAATCCGGATGAGGAATATACAGAGGTGGAATCCTAATTATGAGCACATTTGGAATCATTTCTCGAGACTGCAAGATAATTCAATGTGATTTACACCAAGGTTTGCATTTCTCTCCAAATGTATTTCATTCTTTTGTTGTACTTAAACCTAGCCAAATAAAGAATTTGTCTCATATTATTGTGTATGTTCAATTTCTCTATTTTGTTATTATTATTTGTCCCAAAGGGAAAAAAAAGAAAGAGGTGGATTTTACATACATTCAAAGTTTATTTAAACATTACTTTCAATAAAGACACATAAAGATAAATTACAAAACTAAAAAAAATCTCCATTATTAAATAAATATTACTGATAACCTGTTTTCTAGAACTCTTGAACTGATACCCTACAAGTGATTAATAAAGGACAAGGTAAGAGGTGGGGAGGATCCCCACAATCTCTCTGATGCCTAAGTTAGAATATATAGAGAGAGAATCTAAAGAGAGAAGGAGCACAATGAGAATATGAGAGAATAGAATGAATAAGAATGAGGGATATGGGGTGGTCTTATTTATAGGAATAATGATGCTCAAACTTGAAAGCAATATGATTCCTCTTTGATAGAAGTCCTATGCCAACTAGGAGAGTATTTCTTTTTATCCTGGAGTCTCATGATTAGGACTCTTTTCCTATTTAACTTCGATTTCCTTCCTAATCAAGTGACCCTATATAGGAAAATAAAGACTTTATGTAAATAAGAATATATATATGGGCTATCAAAAGTCCCCCCTAGAAGTATATTTAGATATTTATGTCTGATGTTTCTAGATCCGTAAGGTGGACACGGATGTTATTATGTCTGGAGTGAAACTTACGTAAATCACAACGTTTGATATAAAAGGGCGAGTTGAGGTGGCCAGCCTCACTTGTAAGAGGATATAAAGCTCGGTACCGAGTCTTGAGATCAGAACATATTGGAGGTTCCAATTGGACTTGGATGTATAAAACCTGCAATTAAAAAGGATATGTAAGGAATTAACCTACCAGTTATAGAGGTAACATGACGGAACCAGTTGTCACTGGAGTTTTGATGCTTGGTACATTAAAAGCGCAACCCGATTGCTGAACCTTAGTACTATAAAAGTGGCTTAAGGGTGCCAGCTTTAGTCAATGGTCTTAACTGCTCGAGGCTTAGATGCTCGTTGCAAGGATGCGAGGCTTACATGCTTGGAACCTTAGTACTATAGAAGCAATATGAGGGTGCCAACTTCAGTTATTGGACTTATTCTTGGTGCATTAAAAGTGCGGCCCAAGTGTCGTATAGTCTCGATGCATTAAAAGTGCGGCCTAAGTGCTGAATCTCAATACTATAAAAGCGACCTGAAGGTGCCAATTTCTAGTTACTGGACATTGATGCTGGAGCTTTAAATGCTTGGCGTGGTGGGAAAACTGGCAGTAATGTGCATAGGGTTAATAACCGCTATGTCATTTTGACGCCTTTTTGAAATTTGAATTGCGAAACCGTCATGTCTGTTTGTGTGTCAGAAGATAAGATGTTTCAATTGCTATAATGATGACTACTCGATTAATGGGTCTTTTTCACTTCCCAGAATGCCCTTAATCATATAGGAGAGATCAAAACATTTGTGAGGGTAGTAATGGTTATTCTAGACCCTTCCATTGTCCTATAAGTACACTAGATTCTTTGGCTTGTTGCATTTTTTTACTTATTTCTACCTCTTTTGCTTCTTCCTCCTTATGCGTCCTGTGATCAAGCTCTTTTGCAGTAAAGCTTGTGTTCTGCATTCAGGTGAAACTTTCTTCTTTCATTCCCTTCTTGTTGTTTATTAGATAAAATCTATGGCATTGGAGGGAACAAATTAGCTCCGATCTTTTTGTCTCTAGGATAGATGAGGACTTGCTAGGATGGTATCAAAGGAATTTTAGTATTCCCATCGATTTTATTTTACACACTATAGGTAGAAGATTTAGAGCCCACACCAATATGCCAGACTTCGATAGACTAGTTGTGTATTTTGATCAATTAAAGGGAGCTTGAAGTTTCTTCTGGACCCCTTTGTGAAGGAGTTCTTGAATAGGTATAATATAACTCCTAGGCAACTCCATCCTAATGGCTACCAGATTTTTACTAGGTTTATAAAGTTGATGCATGATAAGGGTAGAGAGCCAGACCTAGATATCCTGAGATACCTTTATAGCCTGAATAAGAAAAAGGGGGAGCTGATGTTCTCTCTGTTGGCTATCCTCAACCATAGCCTTTTTGTGAAACTTCCTGACCTACATAAGAAGTGGAGACATAAATTTTTTATTATCGAGCATCCTTTAGACTTTGTGGATGTTTGGTAGATGTGGTCTAACAAGTGCCATAAGGTGAAGCGTCCTCCAAGGTTGTCTGACCAAGATACAGAAATGGTCCTAAGACTTTACCTTCATGGCCTGAATGATGCCCGGTCTGTGAAAGATGTATCCAGAAGATATCTATGAAGAGTCTATCTTAATCGTGTACAACCCACTGGTATGTTTTGACCTTCGGAAGGTATCTTTCTAACTTTTGTATTTTCATTTTTATTTGTAAATGGCTGACTTTTTTGCATTTGGGGACGGGATTCAGCTTGTAGTTGATGAGCCAGAGGCACAAAAGATACTTAGATATCCTCTCCATCGCTTAAGCCTGTAGCACCAATAGTTCTAGATAAGGACGTTGTCAGTTTGAAGGGAAAATTTATTGCTGGGTCCTCCCAAGTTAATAAGGAAAGGGGTTGGAAAAGGCGAGTCCTAGATAAAGACTCAGATGCTGTGGAACTATGCAAGGAAATATTTGTCAAGGATTTAAAGCTCTTCGGGTGTCCATAAAGGAGGTCTTGGATTCTCAATAAGATAAAGCCCCCAAATGTCTCAAATGCCCAAGTTAAAGATCAATATGCAGAATCCCTGAGGCTGCTAGCTGACATGCAGTGCTAGATATAGGAGGACAGTGAGGAGCTGTATAACTTAATGATTGGACATTAGTTAGAGGTAAGTGTTTGATTTTATTGATCTTGTGTTCACATTTCAAGGTAATAACCTTCATTCTCTTTCTCAGATGACTTAGGCTTTACTGTTGGCGAAGGATAATTACTACTACTTGAAGAGCCAATATAGCCTGAAAGAGATGGAGGTAGGGACTATAGTGATCAACTTCAAAAAGAAGTTGGATAAGGCAAAGGCGGTATTAAAGCTTTGCCAGTCTAAACATGTAGAGGCAAGGTCTGAGGTGGAGGCAAGCCAGAAGAAAGTGGTTGACCTGGAGCATAGTCAAGCTCAATTGACTACGAAGATCAAAGAGCAAGACTCCTGGATTGTCGACCTAGAGAGGAAGCTTGGTGAGACTGAGAAATCTAGGGAAGATGAAAAAAGGACCTACTAGAACATAGTTAGGGGGTTTTTCAAGGTGTATAGTTCCAAGTGTCAAAGAGTCCTACTTGCACAAAATTTGAATATGGACTTGATGGACTTGGATAAAATAACACCAACTGACTTGGTTAGGATTGCCTTCGGAGAGGATGCTCGGAGTAAGACCTCTTCCCTTCATGTGAAGAATTCTAAGAAAGCTATAAAATCTACAGTTGGGGGATCATTTTTTGAGCCTCCTGTATCTGTCAGTGTTGCTCCCGCCTCTGTATCCAAGTTTCTTCTATCAAGTGTCCCTTTATCTGAGCTTTTCGATGCTCAATTATTATACTAAATTTTTTTTTGTAATGTGAATTTGTAATATGATTCTTCTTATCAATGAATGAAAATACTTTATTTGATAAGGTTTCGAGTACATCTACTGGTAGTATTTTTAGAGACAATCTAAGTGCCAATATCGTTGTAATTCCTTCCCTTGTCTGTCTCTAATTTTGTATGCCCCTTTAGATATTTGTTTGTGATCTAATAAGGGCCTTCCCAGTTAGGTCTGAGTTTGCCTGTACTAAAATTGCCTTTGTCAATATCTGCCCTTTTAAGCACCCAATCTCCTATCTTGAACTGTCTTGGTTGGATATGCTGATGATGATACTGAACTATCTTCCACCTTTGTGCTTCTGCTACAACGAACGCCTTTTCTCTTCTTTCTTTCAGTAGATCCAAACATATCCAGGTATTTATACCATTGGCTTTCTAGTCTAATTCTTCATTAACCGTGAAAATTGGTAACGCAATTTTAATTGGTATCACTACGTCCATCCCATAGGTAGGTTCCAGGCATAGTCCTATAAGCCCAAATGATGTTGTTGAGCTCTTCGACCCACTTTCCCTTTTTTTCATCAAGCCTCTTCTTTAACCCTTGCATGATGGTTCTGTTGGTGACCTATATCTGTCCCTTTATTTGAGGGTGAGCTACTGATGTAAATTGGAGCTTTATTCTAAGGTCAGAACAGAACTTTCTAAAATTTTCATTATCGAACTATCCATTGTTTGTGATTAAGGTATGTAGTATTCCGAACCTACAGATGATTTTTTTCTAAAAGAAGTATTGAATCCAGGCTTATGTGATGGTTGGTACAACTTCCACTTTTATCGATTTAGTGAAATGGTCTATGGCCACAATCATAAATTTCTTTTAGGATTTTAAGGTAGGGAAGGGATCCAGGATGTCCATCCCCTATACGACAAAAGGCCAAGGTCTCCCAATTAGATGTTGAGGGTAGGAGGGCTTATGGCTGAGGGATGCAAACTAATGACATTTGTGGCATTCTTGAGTCAGTTTCTGAGCATCTTGGGACATAGTGGGCTCGTAGTATCCTTACAGTAATGCTTTTCTGGTTAATGAATGATAAGATTCATGTACTCTATAAATTCCTTCATGAATTTCCCTGAGTATATAGTTCCCTTTCTTTAGAGATACGCACTTAGACCATGGATGTGAAAGAGGTCTTCTGTAGAGTTCTCCATGGCAGATGGAGTAGTATGCAACTTTTATCTTCAAATTTTGCACTTTTAGTTTTTCTTCTGGAAGTATCCCGCTCTCCAGATATTTACTGATCAATTTTATCCATTATGGGGCTTCCCGTACATCCATGATCTCTAGATCCTCGGTGCTTGGTTTTGTTAGTGCTTCAGTGAGCTTGAGTCCCCTAAATGTCTGATTGTCCTCAACTGCTGACTTGGCTAATAGGTCTGCCTCTATATTTTTGCTTCTGAGGATTTAGGTGATTTCCCACTACCCCCCTCTTGCTCGAGCTTCTTTAGGAGCTGCCTAACTTTTTCGACATATCCGGCGATGCTCGAATCTTTTATTTGGAATGTCCCTTTAATTTGGTTCACCATTAATTGGAAGTCTGAGTGTATCCTAAGATACTCAACTTTTACTTCTGTAGCTAACTTTAGCCCTGTAATGAGTGCTTCATATTCTGCTGCATTATTAGTGGCATCATATTCTATTTGGACGACATATTTAATGAAGACTTTATGTGGCCCTTTAAGAATAATCCTTATGTCGGAACCATGGGTGGATGACGCCCCATCTATATAGAGCTGCCATTCTGGTCTCTCAGAAGGAGCAAGGTCTTCTGGTGTCATTTCTTGCACAAAGTCCGCTAAGGCCTGAGCTTTCACTTGCTGTTAAGGTTTGTAATCGATGTTAAATTCCCCGAGCAATATTGACCATTTAACTAATCTGCTAGATGTTTTAGGTCTTTATAAGATTTTCCTCAAGGGGAAGCTAGATCTTATAATGATGGAATGAGCTTAGAAATAGTGCCTAAGTTTTTAAGATGTGAGGACAATGGCCATGGCTAATTTATATAGTATTGGATATCAAATCTCTGATCCTTATAGTACTTTGCTGACATAGTATACTGGGCTTTGCTGACTTCGTTCCTCCCTCACTAGTACTGAAGCTATTGACTCTCGGCTAATAGAAAGGTATAAGTATAGTGTTTCCTCAGGGATTAGTCTACTGATCAAAGGTGGTGAGGATATGAATTTTTTTATATCTTCAAAGGCTACCTAGCAGTCTTCAGTCCAAATAAATTTCTTAAAATTTTTTAGGGCTCGAAATAGTAATAGGCACCGTTTGGCTAAACAAGAGATGAAACACCCTAAGGCTATTATCCTGCCATTTAACTTTTATAACTCATTAATCATTATCAGAGTTTTCATATTGAGAATGGCCTCCAACTTTTTCGGGTTAGCCTCGAATCCCCTATGTGATATTATGAATCCCAGGAACTTCCCTGCCTTTACCCCGAAGACACACTTCTCTATATTTAGCTTGATCTGGTGCTAGCTCAGTAATTAGAGGATTTGGTTAAGGTCAACGGGATGCTGCTCCGTATTCTTATTCTTGACAATGATGTCATTTACATATACTTCCATATTTTTTCTGATTTGATTTCGAAGTACATGGTTTATCATCCTTTAATAGGTTGCTTTGGCGTTTTTTAGCCTAAAGGGCATTACTTTGTATTAGTAAAGACCTTCATACATAATGAAAGATGTTTTCTCTTGATCTTCTTTCTTCATTGGTATTCAGTGATACCCCTATGCTGCATCCACGAAGCTATACATACTGTGACCAGTGGTGGAGTCTACAAGTTGGTTTATTGTCGGTAGTGGGTAGCTATCCTTGGGGCATGCTCTGTTGAGGTCAGTGTAATACACACATTCTATATTTTTTGTTAGACTTCTTTACCAACACCATGTTGGCTACCCATTCCAGGTGAGTGACTTTTTTAATAAATCCAGCTTTTAATAGTTTTCTTATTTCTTCAACGATTATCTTTTACCTCTCATACGCAAAGGTCCTCTTCTTTTGAACACAGACTTTGCCTCTGGTTTGATGTTCAGGCTATGTGAGGCAATCCGAGGGTCTACCCTGATAATCTTAGATGCTTGAGAGGTAAAGTCTTTTGAGTGTTTAATAAGGACTTCACTTATCCCCCACTTAATTTTACTACCAAGCTCATTACCGACCCTTACTATTTTCCCATTAGCAATCTGTAATGTTTGAACCTCGTTGACTAGCTTAGGGTCGGCTCTCTATTTCTCTACTTCTCAGGATTGTAGGGGGAATGCCTCTGTCTGAGGTTTGACTACCATTTAGTAGCATTGCTTGGCCATGTGTTGATCTCCGTGAATGGTTAGAACTCTACTTTTTATAAGAATCTTCATGGTCAGATGTCAGATACTTATGACTGCATCAGTTTCATAAAGTATTGGTCATCCTATGATGCCATTGTATACTAGTGGGAGGTCTACCATATTAAATTAGGCTTTAATGACTTTTGTATCTTTAGTTACCTGATCTCTGAATTCCAGACTTAGCTGTACTATTCCCATTGGCTGTGTGGTTCCTCCGCAGAAGCTTGTAATGGAATTTTGGATAGCCTTCAAGTTAGTGACCGAGCCTCCCATTACTTTATAGGCATTCTAAGATAATGCATTAACAACACTTCCATCATTGATTAGTAATCTTTTTACTAGATAATTATTAGTGTAAGTGCTTACCACCAGGGCATCATTGTGGGGGGTGCCAAACGTGATTCCTGTCTTCTAGACCAAACATGTTGGTCTGTCTTTTCTTGAGGGCAAACCCTTTTTCTCTGTGGACTCTTTTAGGCTTCTTCTTCACGTTCTCTCCTCCGATAATCATGTTGATGACACCGGCTGGTTCATTTTGAGCTTTCTTTGGTTTCATCCTATCTCGTTCCTGCACATCTTGATTCCTGGTTCCTCTAGGTGTGTTAGTGAAGTTGCTGAGTTTGCTATTTTACACCAATCTTTCTATGACATTCTTCAGTTCTCAACAAACCTCAGTGTCATGCCCATAATCCCAGTGATATTAGTAATAGTACCTTCTATCCTACGTGGCTCTCCTATTCGGGCTTATTCTTCTGGCTGGAGAAATTCCCATGTCGTTTTGCTTAACGCATATAAGGATTCTGGATTTAGAGGTATTTAAAGGCGTTTATCTTTCAGCTTCCTTTTCAAACCTTTTCACCAGGTTTCTAAAGTTTGTTCGTAAAGAGCTTGTCCTCCTAGGTCTTGATCTTTCTTCTACCTTTCTCGTCCTCCCTTCGCATTCTTCTTTCTTTGTCAATCTTTATCATTTTGCCTGTCATCGCCATCACCTCCGTAAAAGTGCCAAGCTCTTTTGTCATTATCTTATTCTTGAGCTTTTCGAGCCTAGTGCCATTCTTTAAAGCTTTTATAACTAATTTGTCGACCGGGTTTTCAATTTGCATAGCAACTTTGTTAATCGATGTAGATAGCTTCTTAGTGACTCATTAACCTCTTGCTGGCACATCCAGAGGTCATTGATATTTTAGGTTGGAGGGACGTTGGTGATAAGCCAAGTTTAAAATTTTTTAACTGAATCTTTGAAAGAGGTGATAGAATTCTCTAGGAGACGGTGGAACCATCTCTGAGCATTCTTGGTGAGTGTGTTAGGGAAGACTCTGCACATGATTTTGTCATTCACATTCTGGAGTAACATCTTCATTCTGAATGAGGATATATGATTGATTAGATCTTTGGTTCCATCATATTGATCTAGCTGTGACATTATGAATTTGGTTGGGATTTTTATTCGGACTATCGTGCTTACAAAAGGCATCATTCCTTCCATCATGTATGCATCCTTTTTCTTTGGCCTTATACGAGTTTTGTGTATAAATTCTTTAACTTTTTAGGTTAACTTAGAATGGTCAAGAGCTAGGATTGCCAAGTTGGATTCCCTTTCCGAGGTTTTATACTTCACCTTGTTTGCTTCAGGTACTTCCGAAGATGTAGTATTGCCTTTTGTATGAGTTAATTTGGAGTTGCCACTTTGAATTAGGGCTTTCAACTATTGTTGCATCAGAGCCATTTGAGTTTGAATGTTTCGTATCATTGCTTCCTTGCTCGTTGGGGTGAGGTTGAGTGTTTGGGTTACTATGTTTAGATTAAGTGTGGTTATGGCAGGTGTTTCTTATAGGTTTGGAAAAGGTATGAAAGGTATAGGTATGTGATGGTGTTGGAGAGGAGCATCGTAGGAAAGATCGATGCCTAAAGTTGAGTACCCTTGAGTGTTTCCAGGTGGATGGTATGCACCACCTACTGTAATTTGAGATGAGGGCCAACGTGCGAAAAAGGGGTTGGTGGTATTATTAGTAATGATAGATTGATTGGAGGAATGGGAGCAGATGAGTTGATGTGTGTGTCGGGAGTTGAGATTGGTGGTGGACTAGAAGTCATGATGCCTGGGGCTCGTCTGATAGATGTACGAATGGCTTTTATTTAAGATTTCTTATAGACGGCGCCACTTGATAACTTATTTTCTTAAACTCTTGAGCTAATACCCTGCAAGTGATTAATAAATGATAAGGTGAGAGGTGGGGAGGATCCTCATAAACCCTCTGATGCCTAAGTCAGAATATATAGAGAGAGAATTTAGAGAGAGAAGGAGAACAATGAGAATATGAGAAATAGAATTAATGAGAATGAACGATATGAAGTCCTATTTATAGGGATAGTGATGTTCAAATCTGAGAGGAATAAAATTTCTCTTTGATAGAAGTCTTATGCCAACTAGGAGAGTATTTTTTCTTATTCGAGAGTCTCCTCATTGGAACTCTTTTCCTATTTAACTCCGATTTCCTTCCTAACCAAGTGACCCTTTATAGGAAAATAAAGACTTTATGTAAATTGAAATATATACGTGGGGTATCAATTACAAAGCATAATCGTGCATCGCACAGGATATATATTGCAGGCGTCATAAAGTATTAACAATGAAATTTGCAATCTTATGGTTTACGTATCCATTGTATTAATTTGACCTTAAATTTGTTCACCTGGCTGCTCTAGCTCTTATGAAGACACTGATTGGTTTGAGATGCCAATAGTTCAGATTTCACATGCATTTAAGTGTCTGACCCACTCAACTCTTCTATGCTAAATTTATCATGATATTTGACTGTGGTGTGGTTAAATTCATTAATCTTATCATTGTGTTTTGATGGCAGTTCAATTCATTAAATTAAACTGAGTAGTCAAGCATATGGGCAATGTAACATTCATTTTAATTCTGGAAATTTTTGTAGGATTGCATTAAGATGTTGCAGAAGAGGTTTCTAGAAAGCAAGAGAGTTGGTAAGTTAAAATAACCTATAACCAACCATATTCAATATGAATTTGCATGGAAGTTGCCTGCTTGATCATGTTTACTGCTTGTGGATCATTCCATGTTTGGTTGTAGTTTGAGTCCTTTAATTTTACCAAAAAAATGACCAAGTTAGGAAGAAATTTATTTTTTTTTAGCTCTAGACATGCAATGGTTTGAATAATATAGTTTCAGTATATATTACAGGTAGGCTGGAGGGAATGTTACTTGAAGCAAAGGAATCCTGGGCAGAGGCAGAAAAGGTCTACGAAAGCCTGTTAGAGGATAATCCATTGGATCAAGTGAGCTTTTTTTTTTTTGGTTAATGGAGCTCATTTCTTAAGAATGATTGTTTCATCTTCCAAAAAGGTTAAATATCATTAATGGTCATTAGTGGAAAATAAGTGTGAACTTATGTTGACTTTTTTTAAGCAGGTGATATTCAAGAGGAGGGTTGCAGTTGCAAAGGCATAAGGAAACATGTCAGGAACAGTAGACTTGCTCAATAAATATCTTCAAATGTGAGGCAGATCTCAAAGCCATTTTTTCTTATAGTTCTGATTATATCAATGTAAAATATAACTCAGTTGTATTATTTTGGCTAAAATTTGTTCGGTAATGTCTCAACTAAAATTTTATGATTTCTGGTTTTTATATATAATAAATCAATATATTTTGATATGTTCAATATAGTTCTTTCTTCTATTTTCTTAATTATCTATTTTTTCCTACTTTGTTAATGTTTGGTTTTTGGTTTTTGTTTGGATGTTGCAAGATGGTGAGATTATCAATTGCATGAATCTTGAAAATGATTTCACAAAAGCAGAAGGCTACATTAAGGAAGGCATATAAGAAATAGAATTTTTTGCCACGAGTCCATAGTCATCAATGGGAGGCTTACAAAATATTAGGTATGCTTACTAAGATATTCTTTTATCAGGTGTGCTCAGTTTTTTTTTTAAAACATAATTGCTCAACATGTGAGTATTATTTATTACAAGACAATTCAAAGTTGGATTGGAATATGGATATTAACTTTGAATTGTCAACAAGATTGTTCATGTATATATAGAAAATAGTTTTATTAATATGCATGGTGATTGGTTTGTTTTTTCAAATGTTGAGGAAAATGCACAATAAGATTGTGCCATGATCTCGCTGAAGTAGGACTTGAGAGGTTCTCTATAAATTTCAATGCTTCATGTTGTTTCTTTAATTTTATCTATGAGTAAACAACGTTTAATATTCTGGATTGTTAAATCTTGCAGTAATTGTTATTGTTTTTCATTTTGTATTTGTGTTTAGATTGATGAGAATGTGGCAAGTGAGATCATAAATTACGTATCGTTTCGCCACCCGAACATAATTTGCTTTAAGGAGGTTCGTTATTAACAATTACTCTTCTTTTTTATCTATTTTATGGATTTAAAGTGTTCTTTCTTATTTTTGATATTCAGTAGGTAGGTATTTTTCTTAAAGGATTAATTTTTGTTGGTAGATGTAAAAAAAAGGTTTTTGGATGTTTATAGGTGGTTTTGAGACCAACCCATTTAGCTATTGTTATGGAGTATGCTGCCCGAGGAGAATTCTTTGAGCGCATTTGTAATGATTAGTAGTTCAACCCATTTAGCTATCTGGTACAACAAATTTCATTAAAAAAATAAAAAAAATAGCAATTCAGATTGATACAATTTTTTTTTTCCTTATTGTTCATACTCTTAAAAGTTATCTATATTTAAAAGTATACTTATAGAGGTAAGCATTTTATTCTTTTTTTTTTTTTCATAACAATCATATTTTGTTTATTTTTATTATCACCCGTGCACAGCGCACGTTATTGGTTAGTTTTGTAAAAAAGCGCACACACATTTATGTTGATGTCAACTTTGTTTATTCATGTATGCTTCAACAATGCACTTAGCTCAGTTCAGGGTTAGATATTTTCAAATAAAATTAGATAAAATTTATATAATTTATAAAATTAAAAAAATAAATTGAAATAATTTTTAAATAAAATTTGATTGATAACTAGGTAAAAGTCGAGGATGGAAATATCATTTTCTCTTTTATTGCAAGGTGCATTTTCATGTTAATTGGAAACGGGTGTGGAATCAGGTGTGTGAAGAATTGGTTAAGATCCTGATCAATTAAGGCTTAATTCCTCTGCTGGAATCTTTAAGAGACGAAGTTGCCTCATCATCAATGATGTTAATGAAATGCTTCATTTAATAATGCTCAGGGTCAAAGAGGTTAAGATGCATAAAATTTTCAATTAGTATGTGTGTTTTTAAAATATTTTGAATTGGATTTTTAAGAAAGTTTTTAATTTTTTTTTTGAAATTATCTCTACAAATTTTAAAAATTAGAAAATATATCAATTTAAGAAATATATTTTTATTATTTTTAATAATAAAGGAAATAAAATTTTAAAATTTTATATTTCTTTAACTAAATAAATAAATTTTTAATTATACTATTAATTGATAATAATAAATAATTTTTTCAATATTTCTTTATAAATTCTATGTTCATATATTTTTTATATTTATTTATATATTCTTATATTTTAATATTTATATGTTTTCTATATATTTTTATTTTTATTTTTTTTAAAATATTATTTCTCCATTTTAATTAATAAAAAATATTATACAAAAACCGAACACAATTACATTTTTTATTTTTAATATCTAAAAATAAATGAACCAAACTAATAAAAAAACCTATTCGAACTGAAAAGTAGAACCGTTTGCTTGCCCCTACTAAATATGGAAAATCCTAATCTGTAAAATCAGTAACCACTCATATTTGTTATACCATGCGTCTTTCAGATTTTTTGTATACGTTGGAGGCTCAATGAACTGAGAAAAATGTGATAAACTTATTTAAAAAAAAAATGATTTCTAATTTAAAAACAAATTAAGACAAACTCCATTCTTTTATGATAACTATATTTTTATTTTTTTCTCAATTTACCTCTCCATTTTTATTTATATAGATTGAGTTCTCATACTTTTATTTTTATTCACATTAAACCCTTATATTTTTATTAACCTCTTTAATAATTATAATTATGAAAATTTTGATAAACTATGTTATAATTTAATTGTTTATATTTTATTTTTAATATAAAGATAAAAAAATACTATTAAATGTAAATACTCTTATAAAAATTAAATATAAATTATATAATTGTAATATATTGGTTAACAAAAATTGTATCTAATATTATAAAAATAAAAACTTAAGTAAGATTCTATTAAATTTTATTTTTGTAGAATAAACTAAAATAAAAATTTAGTAAAATTTTGCTTAAGTTTTTATTTTTATAATATTAGATACAATTTTTATTAACCCATTAATTACAATTATATAATTTAAATTTATATAAAATAGTATTTTTATAATTTTTATATTAAAAATAAAATATAAGTAATTAAATTATAATATAGTTGATGAAAATTTTTAGAATTATATTTATTGAAGGAGTTAATCTTGCTAAAATAAAAGTAAAAATACTTAATAATGTTTACAAAAATAAAAGTATAATGGGTTAATGTGAAAAAGAATAAAAGTGAAAAAAATAAATCAAGAAAAAATAAAAGTATAAAGACTCAATCTATACAAATAAAAGTGGATAAGATAAATTAAGAAAATAATAAAAGTATGGGGGCAAAAATATGACTTATTCCTGTAATAAATTATTAATGGATAACTACATATGATATTTGAAAAAATTTATTGTGACTAATATAATTTGGAGGTTTGCTAGGACAAATTGAAAACACACAAACATATAGACTCTTGATTTAAACAAAATGATGTATAATATGTACAAAATTAGAAAATATTAATTTTGCTAAGAAACAAAATATCATATATAATTGCTAATGTGTACATTCCGAAAAATTTAAATAACTATAATATTTAAAATTTCTCCAATAATGGTAGCCGCAATGCTCTACTGTTATTATGGTAAAAAAAATCGAAAACTACTCAACAAATGTAATAATCGATATTTTAAATAATATAAATATATTTTAAGATATGCAGTGTTAATAAAAATTTTATTTTAATTTATATATTATAATTAATTATGTATATTTTTTAAATTATTTTATTTTAAAAAATTTTATTTACGTAAAGTAATTTATTTGGGAGCTATTATATTAAAAAATATTAAAGTTATTAATAATACTATTGTCACTATTATTATTATTATTATTATTATTAGCATGTATGTACATTATTTTATTTTAATTGTAATTATTTTTAAATAGCATTATTATTATTATTTCTATTGTTATATATAATTATTTTAAACTATATATATATATAATAAAAACAATTGGATTTTTTATAAAATTATGTAAATTATTTGCGATTTTATTAATTATTGTGAAAAATATTTATATTTAGTGTTTTGATGTTTAAATAAATTATATTGTGATTTATTATTGATTTTATGGATTTTTAGTAATTTTAATATATTATTATTTTATATTTATTTTTATTGCGTATTGTAAACTTCGGTTGGTAATTGAGTAGTTTGGAGCTCCAATCCGAGGTGTTGAGCTATTGTGAAGTTTAGAAGTGTGTTTGCTTGCAAGATTGACTCTACTTTTGTAAAAGAATGTCCGTTTTACAGAGGAGATTTTATCGAATTTTCGGTAGATTTCTCGTAAAACGTGATATCGAGTCAATCCTAAGTTTTGAATTCTGGGTTCGAGTCAAGTATTCCTTAGAAATTCTAGAAGTTAGGGTTTCTATATTTTAATAGTCATTTTTATTTCTGTCTTTTAGTCACCCCTCCGGTTGCGTTTACCAATCGAGGTCGGACACGACGTAGTAGAGGAGCGTATCCATCTTGTAAGTTAATATTCGATTTGCATGTCAGGTTTTCAAATTTAATACACAATTTCTGATGAATTTAATTTTATGAGATTCAAATAAGTATTCTTCAAATGCTATTTCATGACTTAATTTATAGTTGGTTTATTTTATTTTTATTTATTGTAATTTTTCTTATTTTATTTATCTTCATTTATTTTAAATAAACTACAGTAGAACGGGCTACCTGATGGGTTTCATTAGGACTGTGTGCACATTAGTAAAATATTGGGTTACATTGATTATATTACTGGGGCCAAAGGTCTAGTGATGCTTTTCTCTCGGATACCGCCAGTAATATGATATTTGGTTGGATTGATATATACTGGGGCTGAAGGTCTGGTGATGCTTTACTCTCGAACACCGCTAATAAAATTGGATTATATTTATTAAATCACTGGAGCCGAAGGTCTGGTGATGCTTTGCTCTTGGACACGGCTAGTAATATGATATTGGATTAAGTGACGTGACTGCGACTGTGCATCTTGGTGATACTTTGCTCTCAGGATCCGACAGTCTTAGATATAAGTGAGCCGAATGACTGTTAGAATTGAGAACTAGGGTTCTACCTAGTTTTTATACTATAATGTTTTAAAAGCATTTAAAATTTTATTCCTCCTTTTAAAAAATGGGTTTCTTATAAATATATATATATATCAAAGGATTTGAATAAAATTATAAATATATTTGTAGGCGGTGGGGTTTAGCGCGTGCCCAAGTGTTTGGCGACCACGGCACTATATGGGCTCGAAGCCCACTAGGAAATACAATATAGGTCTTGGGTCTATTCGGAGATGGAGTCACCACCCGGATAAAAGTCGAGACACACTGTACAGCAACTAGATCCCACGGAGGTTCCCAGAAGCCGTCATTAGAGATCGGGTTCGGAAACTAGGTATGAGCGTTTGAATGCTCACCCAACCTTGCGGTTGGCCTCCGTTTGTATTTTGCGTTTTATTACCTTTAATTATTTAATTATTTCCTTATTTACATTTAGAATTGCACTTGCCTTCGTTTACTTTCCAAATTTTACAATTAAGTTAAGGTTTGCACATTAATCCAATTTTATGCTTTTGAATCTCAACGTTTAATAGAAATAGAATAAATAATAATTTACAACCATACATTCAAAATCAAATGGGGGAAGGGATTAGTGATTACAATACTTTGGGCAAAATAAAAGAATAATATACAGAAAATAAACTGAACATATACCGAAAGTAAACCGATAATAAACATAAACACAATGATATAAAAGGGGTAGCTAATGAAGGTGACTACTCAATGATGAAAATCATCAAGTAATTCCAAAATGAGAGGTCCTCAGAGATGTATCCTTGATTTTAATCCTCACTAAGATGTGATTTCTACCTTGACACAAGCTTCCTTCCTTCTTCTCCTAAGAAATGTGGACTTCTTTTAGCTTGGATTTATCCTTTCTCCCTTCAGAACATTTTTCTTTGTTTCTTTTCTTGTTTTTTCAGAGCTCTCTCTTTTTTTCCTTAATCCTCAATAATGGTCCTCTCTTCCCTCTTCCCTCATTTCCTTTTCTTTTTTTTCTTTTATTCCCTACTTTGCCCATGCCCCTAAACCTCCTAGCTCATAATGAGCCTCCATAGCCTTTCCCTTTCCCCCAAAAATCTCTTCCTCACACAAAATCAAGTCTAGGTGTGTGGGGCCCATACCACTTGGCCACCATGGTTGCAGCTGCATTAAATGCAGCTACAAGTGGTATGCCACAGAGGCGGCACCTCTTTGATGAGGCAATCGCCTTTGCAGCATCTGCTAAAGAGGCAATCGCCTTTGCGACATCTGCCAAAGAGGCCATCACTTAATTGCACTGAGGCGACGCCTCTTTGGCCCTGGCCTGGGCCAATTTTGGACAATTGGGTTAAGTTTTGGGTTTTTTAGGCTTTTAGACTTTCAAGTCCACTTTCCATTGGAGATTTAGGTTTCGTTCTTATATCCAAGTTTCACATTCTCATCACTAGGCTTGACAACAGGCCGGTCAAACTGAGCGCTCCTAATTCATCCCCCAACACGAGCTGACCGAATCAGGTGTTTATAGTTTGCCCCATGATTTTTTAAAAAATCAAATGCATGCAATGACCATTTTTTGAAAAATCATATGCATAACAACAAACACATATTAAGATGAGCAACATACCTGACTCTCGGGTTTCACTTGAGAGATGAATCTTTCAATTCTAAAATGTGACCATGATCCTCAGGTTTTCCTGACTCAATCAGACACTCATTAATATTTGATAAAGTATTCGAAGACTGTTAACCTCAGGTTTTCCTAGCCCGATTACTATCTCGTTGGGGATATAGACTTATGGGTTTTCTTGGCCCAACCACTAGTTACCTGAAACACGATTCTTGGGTTTTCCTGGCCCGATCGTCACAACTCATGAAACATGATTCTCGGGTTTTCTTGGCCCGATCATCATAACACTAAAACTTAATTCTCGGGTTTCCCTACCTGATCATCACAACACTGAAACTTGATTCTCAGGTTTTCCTGGCCCGATCGTCACTACTCACGAAACATGATTCTTGAGTTTTCCTAGCTCGATCATCACTTAACCTTGACTTTGGTCCTTGAGTTCTCCTGGCTTGATCACCATTGGGGATGTGGTTTTCGAATTTTTCTGGTCCAATTATCACCTCCATGGGGATGTAGACTTCTGAGTTTTCTTGGCCCAGTTGTCATTTACTTTCAACTTCGGGGATACTACTCGAACTGTCATCTCAATCTTTGAGCTTTGGGGATTTAAACCCGAACAGCTTTGTCTTTGAGCTTTAGGGATTCAAACCCGAACAGCCCTATCCTTGAGCTTCAGGGATTCAAACCCGAGCAACCCTGTCCTTAAGTGTCGGGGATTCAAACCCGAACAGCTCTGTCTTTCAACTTCGGGGATTCAAACCCGAATAGCCCTGTCCTTACGTGGCGTGGGTTTTCCTGGCCCACTCTTCTTAAAACTTTATTTAGACAACCTCTATCCCTGAATTTCATCTTTTTAGCATATAACAATAACCCCCCTCTTTTTTTTTTTTTGAAAAACCCTAAACTTCTGCCCACTATAAAAAGTAACCTCTCTCTTATCTTCCTCCCTTTTCACTTTTGTCACTTTTCCCTTTTCCTTCTCTCTTTTTCCCTTACACTTTATGCACTTTTTGTACCTTTCTTCTTTTCACAGATAATGGAGAACGAGAGAACACCTCCTGTGCTTGAGTGGGATCACATCCCGCCTTTTGTTAGTACTTCTAGGAGTCTGGGACTGGCACGAGGAGGCTCAATTCCCCTCTTGGAGGATCTAGGGTCCCATATCTGTTCGTCTACATTTAGAGAGGTTAGTACCCAAATTTTCTTGCAAAATCATATTGGGTTAGTGATTATTCTTCCATATTTATCATTCTAGAGCATTATTTGATAAAAAAATTATGAAATTTACCGTTTTAATTGTCAAAATCAAGAACCATCACTGTCCGCGTCTCGCAGAGGCGATCGCCTCTTTTATGAGGCGATCGTCTCATCAATGAGGCGATCGCCTCATTGATAAGACGATGGGCTTCTTACGAAGAGGCAATAGCTGTTGTAGCTAATTGAAAGGCTATCGCCTCTGTAATGAGGCGATCACCTATATGATGAGGCGATCGCTTCATCGACAAGGTGATCCATATTATTTACGTGCTTGTTTATTCTAAACTTTTCTATGACAATAAGATGCATAAATTTCACTTCCCTATTTCTTTGCTTGCAGCATGATGCTCAGACATTTAAAGGGGCTGGGAATTTTCATGGAGCCCAAGTTTTTTACGGCGAGCTGATTGACGACCAGAGGGATCAGATTCAGGAGACTGGATTTGAGGACTTCGAATTCTCGCTTCCTTCTGAGCAGGGATGCACAGATTATCAACCACTACATGCTCTGATGGAGAGGTGGTTTGACATGACTCACACTTTCCATCTCCCATTCGGTGAGCTTAATCTGAACCCAGTGTCATTTATCGCCATCACAGGGATTGCTTACGCTGGAGACCCTGTCCCTTTCGATGCGAGCCTACACCAACTGTCTTTAGATAAGGTTGCGTATATCGAGTGGCTTTTGGGCATGACTCTTGATATAAAGGGGACTCATACCCTCAAGCTGGACTTGATCAGAAACTTTTACACCCGAGAGCGAGTTGCGGTGATGATCACCCCTCGTGAGGTTGATCAGGTGGTGAGCCTCGTGAGGTTGATTAGGTGGTAAGGGCCTTCCTGCTCTACTTGCTTGGTACCGCCTTCTTTGCTGACACGACCAGCTCTATTGACCTGATATTCCTGCCGACTCTTCGAGACCTCGATCAGGTACCTACGTTCGATTGGGGTAGCTATGCTCTAGCATATTTGTACTGGAGTATGGATGAGGTGGTCTGAGGGGCCAGGAGGTTTTACAGCTTCTGGCTTGCTGTTTTGGTAAGTTGTGATCCTCCCTTTCCTTATCTTATTCTAAACTTTGCTTGTTTATATTAGTTACTTAGCCTCTTGCTTTTCCTTTTTCTTTTTTTTTTCTTTTACATAGGTCTGGGCTCTAGAGTTAAAGCTACTTGTGGGCGTGACACAAGTGGGGGATCACTTCCCAGCCCTCGGCAGATGGGGTGCCAGTCACGTTGTAAAGAGGCACCTCACACGAGTTCATATCCATAGACAGCACCTGAACTCTCTGACACAGGACGCAATATCTATAAAGCACAACCCTTCTTATTTGTGAATTATGCATATTGAATTTACTTACTTGTTGACATCTCCACTTTTGCATATCCGAAACGACTTGTGAGTGCCTGAGGATAGTTGGACCATTGAGATGACTCACTTCAGGCCCTTAGCTCGGAAGAGAGTACTCCTTTACGATCCTGGATATCGATCTTGGTATCTGAGCGAGCGGGTCTTGAATTGGAGGGGAGGCGTTAGAGCGAGATGGGTTCCCAAGTCTCCTCCCGACAACATACTTTGGGCTCATGAGCTGGAGGGCGAAGACCATGCTCAGGCTGTTGTAGGCTCACCAGCCGTGGATCACATAGTTTGTGTGAAGAGCCAATATGCAGAGTTCGTTCAAACTCACCTTCTGCTGACAGTCCCTTTCCATGCCGCTTCTTCCTCTTAGGTATATCCCTGTCAGCTTTCCTCACCTTGAGAATTGATTATGTTCTTACATGATTTTCCTGTCTTAGCTTCAGGCTGCATCCACTAAGCCCATGCCCCCAGTCAGTTCTCGAGTGCGAGAGAGAGAGCCCTTGAGGTGTCGACTGGATCCAGGCAGGGAGGAGACTTCTGCGGTTGGTGAGCAGGCCAGGCCGACTACTGCCCCCAGTTTTGAGTTCATCCTAGGCATCTTTATTCATGTCCCCGACCCTTTAGCTTGATGTTGGGTTCCTCTTAGAGAGTTATCCCATAATTTTTTGACCCCAAATGAGGACCTGACGCCCGCATGCACCCCTAGTGGTGCTACTCATGTAAGCTTTTTCCTGACCTGCTTTTATTATGATTCTCAAACCAACCGTTAGTTTTAACATTCATTTCAATAATACAGATTCCTCTGGAGCAAGGCTTATACATGTACCATATGATGGAGGCCCAGAGAGACTACATGTTGGAGATCACCCAGTAGTGGAGGGTAAGAATCTCTTTATTCCCTACATGTATGCATGCTCGCATGGTTTACTAACCTGTGATTTATCTGAACAGGATCGGGATGAGGCTAGCATGGTGAGGATCGCCACTCTCGAGCGTTAGATTGATGTGTTTTAGATTGATGAGGACGACGAGGATGAGGATAAGAGTGGCAGTGGCGCTGGAGGAGGGGATGACCCTGAGGGTACTGGATCAAACACTTGATGTACTAGGGTCAACAATCATTGTTTCTGTCATGCAATCTTGAATAATGAACACATACATTTTTTCATATGTTTATTAATTTATTAATAGATTGTTTACAGAACTCGACATTCACCTCAACTAAATTTATTTATTTTTATTTCTTTACATGTGAACTAGTTTCAATGATTACATGCATGTCCGCCCCACTACATTCTGATTTACAACTGTTGAGATTTGCATAATTCGATGAAGCGAAGAAATCAACACTGTTGAAGAGGCAATCGCCTCATTGATCCTTGATGCAGAGGTGATCGCCTCATGCTGCTGAGGCGACACCTCATTGATGAGGCGATCGCCTTAGTAGAAGGGGTCCTGCCTCTTTAAAGATCCACATGCTTCTGTCCAGCCTACTTTTTGAGTTCCCTTCGTCCCTAGCCTCCTGTTTCTCTCTCTAGACACTTCGAAAAATCATAATCATGACTGAATGGAGTCTGAGGCTACTACAACCGATCTTAAAATATTTAGATAACAAATCTTAGACTAGGTTAGAGCCTTTTCACCTTTCGGTCTTCAAATCACTCCATACTAGGAGGATCAATTTCCCCTTCCTCCATACCATGGTTTAATTTTGGGATCCCTATAAACATGTTTTCTAATTCAATACAGTAGAAATATATCCTCTGTTAGAGGAATTCGAAGCAATTCTCGGTCATCATGCAGATTCCACTTGCCGACTTACGGTTCCCGACCTTGAAAACCCAAATCCTCACTCCATTCAACTCCAAATGGCATGTATGTTCAACCACCCACCCCAGTCCTCTTTTCACTGTATCCTCGATTCAGACATTGTATTAGAGTCCTTCTTTAAGGTCACCATGGGTGTGAACAAAGAAGAAACTTGTTGGCCCTGCATGATGGCTCTCTGCTTGTATGCTCAGTTCCTGTTGGTTTATCCTTCTGGACACTGTGATTCAAAGGTCCTTTCCATTCTCAATCAGGTGGAATCAAGGTTCAATCCCCTCCCTCTCATCTTAACAGAAACTATCATTAGATTGGATAAATTCACAAAAACACGATGATTCTCAGGAAGCCCATTCCTGTTGGAGGTAAATTCTATGTTATCAATTCCTGACTTCCAACTGTCCTATTATTTGCATCTAATCATTCGCAAACCTGCAGATGTGGTTTTATGAAAAGTTTAGTCTACTCGAACCTCCTCAAGACGTCAAACGTTACAAGCCAAGCATTACCGAACAAGGAAGCTACATCCCATTCCTGCATATATTCACAGCTGGCTATTAACATTCCCTGACACTCTGATCCACTGGATGTGCCCCTAGTGGGGATTGTAGCATGTGACCATTCGATCCTACATATATTGTGTCCTGATTACCGGTCTTTATTTTACCACTTTTTATAATCCAGCCCGCCTCTGCTGTCAATATGGTCACAAACAGCGGATCGTGGAGTTAGTTCATGAGTTCAAACTAGGGCCCCTTTCTAAAAAATTCTTAGATCAATTGGTGGAAACTTAGCCTCGAAAAGTCATCGAGAGAAATTTAAACTATGACAGAGATCAAACTACCGATGATCATTACAAAGCATGAGCTTGTTTGCAACAAATAGAAAGAGATGAATTTATTAGAAACAAAAGGACAAGGGAGTTACAAATGTTGAGCTTTCAGGGTAAGCAATAAAAGAAAAGAAAACCAAATTAGCTAATGAAATTAAATCATCATTTCCCTTTTTGTTAGATGTACTTTCCTTTTTTTTTTTTAGTTAAATGGCTTGTAATAAACACATCAAACTATGTTTAACAATAGTTGAAGCAATCTGTTTCATTTTATTTAAGCACAAAACGTATATACATTTCGCTTCTGATGCATCTCATGTTATTAGTTGGCTTGCCCTTGCAAGTTTTCCAACTAACCATTTTGTATCTCTCTCTCTCCTTTTACATGTCCTTAACTTTTTCCTGGATCGCCTCCTTTGAGGTTTTCAATCCAGCAGGACTTTCTTTTTTTTCTTTTCTTTTTTAGTCTCTACCTTTGGCCTAAACAGCCTCTTTTCGAGGTTTTCTCCTTAGCGAGACTTTTCACAAAAAGTATTTCTTGAGTTTGTCTAGGTTGACGGGCTCCTTGAACTTGTTTCCCTCCATGTCAGACAAAATGGCAACGCCTTTTGAAAATAACTTCTTTACCAGATATGGTCATTCCCAATTGGGCTTAAATTTCCCTTGAGGGTCGGTCATGACTGATTTTGTAAGCTTTAACACCAAATCCCCTTCTCGAATCTTCCCCAGCTTGATCTTCTTATTGTAGGTATGGGCTATTCTTTTTTTATACAGTTGAGAATGATACATAACTTTCATCCTCTTTTCATCTAGCAATGTCAACTGAGCCAATCGACTTTTGACCCATTGATACTCGGGGAGTTTAGATTCCAGAAGGACTCTCAATGACCTTATCTCAACCTCCACTGGCAAAATGACCTCACACCCATAAACTTCAGAGTATGGAGTGACTTCTGTTAAAATTCTAATAGTGGTGTGATACCCCCACAATGCGAATTGTAAGTATTCTGCCCAATCTCGGTAAATTTCCAGCATCTTGGCCTAGATCTTTTTCATATTTTTATTGTTTGCTTCCACTACTCCATTTACTTGTGGCCTATATAGAGATGACCTGTGGTGCTCAATCTTATAGTCTTTCAGTAGCGTAACCGTTTCTGCTCAAAATTAAATGCCATTGTCTATAACTATGTGGTGCGACAAACCATATCTATAGATTATGTTCTTTTCAATGAACCTTGTCATATGTTTTGACCCCACAGTAGCATAAGATTCAGCCTCAACCCACTTGGAGAAATAGTCGATAGCCACAATAATATACCGATGACCGTTAATTGCTCTTGGCCTTACCTCTCCTATGATGTCAATCCTCCATATAGCAAACGACCAAGGAGAAGTCATTCCCTGAAGCTCCATAGATGGTAAGTGGCTAACATCACCATAAGTTTGGCAATTGTGACATTTTTTCACAAATCTAACACAGTCTGCCTCTATAGTGAGCCAAAAGTACCCCTGACGGGCTATTTTCTTTGCCAAGACTATCCCATTCATGTGTGGCCTGCATATCCCTTCATGAATTGCTTCCATGAGCTTTCAGGATTCATCTTTATCGACACACTTGAGGTGTACCCCAACTGACATTCTTTTGTATAACATCCCATTGTGACTTATGAATTGTCGAGATAACATTTGTAGGGATATCCTTTCTTTTCTATCAGCGTCATCTGAAAATTGCCCGGTTTTTAGATACCTTTGTAAATCATAGAACCAAGATTTCTCAGTAGCATCAACTGGTGTCACCCTCACCTCTTTATAATACTGTCACGACCCAAAATAGTGGCCATGATCGGCGCTAGGGAATGGGAATTCTTTTGAATCCGGAACCCGTAGCAAGCCTAAAAAAATAAAATAAACATGCAATAGTAATAACAACAATATATAATGCAGCGAAAATAAAAAAACATAAATATCACAATAACATTTCCACCAACTGGATTTAAATTAAATACTTATCTCATATATATTTAAACTCTTTTAAAACAAATCCAGTTCAAATATAATACAATATCTCTTTAAATATTTAATGACTACTGCAGTGTCTAGATAAAATAAATCCAAGACTCAGATAAGCAGTTTACATAAAGAAGCCGGGGCGGAAGAAATCCAGCGTACAGGCCTGCTACTGAGGTCTGAAGATGATGACTCTCCTGAAAAATTAGTCAACGGAGGGGAGTCAGACCTCACTGAGTGAATTACTATAATATATATACATGCATACTAAATGACAATGCATACAATCAACAGTATATATCTAATATGTATATATACAGGCAATACACACAGATGCGGTAAAATCATTTTATATATTTTTATCAAAAATCATCGTTTATGAAGGATCAAATAGAACCCTATGATATCGAAACCTCAATCAGTGTTAGACAACACTCAAGCCATACAGGCTCACTTATTCCAAAATATATCCACTTAATCCATTTAGACAGTAGACTGGCCCCGAGACACTAAGTCAACCGAGTTCCAGCAGTCTGACTGTCAGTGTGATTGGCCCCGAGCTCCAGCAGTCTGATTGTCAGTGTGATTGGCCCCGAGACACTTGGTCAACCGAGCTCCAGCAATCACACCTCCAAACCATATCTCACACATCAAATAATCATATTCAATCAATATCCACAAATAGTTAGTAGTATAGCCTAAATGCTATAAGCGTACCGGTACGTACTCGGTCCTAGTGCTGCCCACTAGGTAGCACGTTCTATTGATATCCTTCATCAATAAATATAAAACATCCATTCATAAATAAATGATGCATGAATTTAAATAAAATAACAATATAAACCGTATATATACTGGAAATATACCAAAAGTAAACCAGGTATATTTTGAGTATATATACGTCAAGTAAATCCAATCAAATTACAAATTTAGCTAGAAATATATTTAAAAACATTTTAAATATAATTTATTAATAAAACATTAGTATAATTTAATATATACCAAAAATAAACCAAAAATAAACTAAAAATATACTTAAATACAAATCACATTATTTGTGCATATTTAATCAAAATAAAACATATATTTCTAAAATCATGCACCCTAAACATATATATATAATATAGTAACTCACACTTAGTGCGCTCCACGAGATGGATCCGACGGGCCTGGTCCACTAGGCCTCGGTCTCGGCGTAACTAAACAAACAATAAATAATAGACATCAGAATAAACCTAACAGAAAATCTTAGAACTCGATCTAGAATATTAAACATAGAATCGAGATTAGGGTTCGACCGGATATCACGTTTTACGAGAATTCTACCGAAAATTCGACAGAACCTCCCTTGTAAAACGGACATCTCTCTACTCAAAGAGTAGAGCCGACCTTGCAAAGAAACACACTTCGAAAAATAGTGTCACGACCTAAAACAGGGGCCATGACCTGCGCTAGGGAACAGGAATTCTTTCGAATCCGGAACCCGTAGCAAGCCTAAAAATAAAATAAACATACAATAATAATAATAACAATATTAAATGCAGCGGAAATAAAAATCATAAATATCACAATAGCATTTCCACCAACTGGATTTAAATCAAATCCTCATCATTTCATATATATAAATCTTTTAATACAAATCTAGTTCAAATATATAATACAACATCTCTTTAAATATTTAATGACTACTGCAGTGTTTAGATAAAATAAAAGTCAAGACTCAGAGAAGCAGTTTACACAAAGAAGCCGGGGCGGAAGAAATCCGATGTACAGGCCTGCTACTGAGGTCTGAAGATGATGACTCTCCTGAAAAATTAGTCAACGGAGGGGAGTCAGACCTCACTGAGTGAATTACTATAATATATATACATGCATACTAAATGACAATGCATACAATCAACAATATATATATAATATGTATATATACAGGCAATACACACAGATGCAGTAAAATCATTTTATATATTTTTATTAAAAATCACAGTTTATGAAGGATCAAATAGAACCCTATGATATCGAAACCTCAATCAGTGTTAGACAACACTCTAGCCATACAGGCTCACTTATTCCAAAATATATCCACTTAATCCATTTAAATAGTAGACTGGCCCCGAGACACTAAGTCAACCGAGCTCCAGTAGTCTAACTGTCAGTGTGATTGGCCCCGAGACACTTGGTCAACCGAGCTCCAGCAATCACACCTCCAAACCATATCTCACACATCAAATAATCATATCCAATCACTGTCCACAAATGGTTAGTAACATAGCCTGAATGCTATAAGCGCACTGATACGTACTAGGTCTTAGTGCTGCCCACTAGGTAGCACGTTCTATTGATATCCTTCATTAATAAATATAAAACATCCATTCACAAATAAATGATGCATGAATTTAAATAAAATAACAATATAAACCACATATATATACTGGAAATATACCAAAAGTAAACCAGGTATATTTCGAGTATATATACGTTAAATAAATCCAATTAAATTATAAATTAAGCTAGAATTATATTTAAAAACATTTTAAATATAATTTATTAATAAAACATGCATATAATTTAGTATATACCAAAAATAAACCAAAAATAAACTAAAAATATACTTAAATACAAATCACATTATGTATGCATTTTAATGAAAATAAATCATGTATTTCTAAAATCATGCACCCTAAGCATATATATATAAAATAGCAACTCACACTTAGTGCGCTCCACGAGATGAATCCGACGGGCCTGGTCCACTAGGCCTTGGTCTCGGCGCAACTAAACAAACAATAATGATAGAAATCAAAATAAACCTAACAGAAAATCCTAGAACTCGATCTAGAATATTAAACACAGAAACGGAATTAGGGATCGACCGGACATCACGTTTTACGAGAATTCTATCGAAAATTCGGCATAACCTCCCCTGTAAAACGGACATCTCTCTACTCAAAGAGTAGAGCCGACCCTGCAAAGAAATACACTTCGAAAATAAACACCACATCTCATTCACAACCCCTCGGTCGGATTCCAAACTACAGTCTACCGACCGGGGTCCACAATCACAGAATAATTTCAGAAATACCAAAAATATCCTTATAACATAGAAATTCATTTTATAAGTAGAAATTACATAATTAACCTTAAAACATATTAAAAACCAATAAAAACTCATTTTATTAGAAAAACCGTATATTATATAATTCACGAAAAATAGTTTTAATTAGTTAAAAATACTAAATAATTTGTGAAAATCATTTTTATACCTTAAATAATTATTAAAACCAATTAAATTACAATTTTAGCCAATTTTGTGTAAAATTACCAAAATGTCCTTATATATATAAATATACCATAATTACTTCAAAAATTCACCAAAAATAGTATAATTATCCAAAATTAATTTTTTCAACATATTTATCAATAATTAAACTCAATTAACCAATTAATTTCAATTAAAAACACAATTAACCCTAATTTTCTAAAATTACATAAACTTAAATAATTCAAAATAAATACATAAAAATTCATAAAAATTCCAAATAAATTCCTATAATTCATTTCAATACCTATAATTATCATAAAACAGAATTTCATAATTTAATTAATTAATTTCCGAAAATTAAAAAATAATATTAAAATATTCAAAAATACCCAAAAATCAAAATAATCTCCAAAAATTCCATAAAAACTCACACATGTAGATTAAGCTACTAGGATCAGCATTTGTGAAGGGAGTTTTCATGAATCAAGCAATTCGAAGTTCAAAAAAATCAAAAACCCTAATATGGCTGAAATTGAAAATTCGAAACCTAAACAAATCAAGACCATTTCAGCTCAAACCAAAGCTAGAATTACACTCACCGGAGCTCAAGGAGAAGAAAGAGACTGGTGGTGTCGAAAAAGGTGGCCGGAATCGCGAGGGAAGAAGAAAATGGAAACTCTCGACTTCCGGCCAAAAACCGATCTCCAAACGCCGGAAATGGCTGCTACAGGCGGCGAGGAAGGCTGGAGAAGGTGGTGGCACACCGGACGGCACACCAGCGGCGAGGAATCGACAGTTGCAGACGTCGGACGGCGAAGGGAAATGGTCGGGGATGAAGAAGAAGAAGGAGGGGCTGAAATGGTAATTTTCCAAAAGTTTTGTTTTTAATAAGATATATATGTATATATATATACTTTACACTATATAATAAAATAATAATAAAATCACACACATTAAATATACACCACAACATATAATTTAATATTTTAAAATTTAATAATAAATAAAAATAATTAAATTACAATAAATTAATAAACAAATAATAAAATATTAGGGTAATATTAAACCCTAATTAAATAAATAATTACATGTATACATGGTGTTTAATATTTTAAAATATGTATGAGTTCATGCAAGTCCGTAAATATATTTAAAATAATTAATAATAAATTATTTACGTGAAAATTTCCCCGAAAATACAAGTCTCGGGAAAATTTTACGTAAAACACTTAAAATAATAATAAACAATTAAAATTAGCTTTAATTAAATAGCAAACTCATAAAAATTTCATAAATATATACAAAAATTATTAACACTGCATATCCCGATACAGTATTAAAATATTTAAAAACACGGGATATTACAGTCTTCCCCCCTTAGAAGAATTCGTCCCCGAATTCTAGAAAGAAAAGATTACAAGATCAGGAAGGAAAGAGATATGGGTAAGAAGCTCGCATCTCAGCTTCAGTCTCCCACATATGCTCCTCGACTCTGTTGCTATGCCACAGAACCTTGACCATCGGAATCTGCTTCGAATGCAATTGTCGAACTTGATAATCAACGATTGCCACAGGTTCTTCCACAAACGTCAAATCTTCACTCACTTCTACACTGTCAGGCTGCAACACGTGTGAAGGGTCTGAGATATACTTCCTCAGCATGGAGATATGAAATACTGGATGCACTTGTGACATACTCGGAGGCAAATCCAACCGATATGCAACAGTGCCAACTCTCTCCAGAATCTCAAACGGTTCGATATATCTCGGTGCTAACTTACCCTTCCTACCAAATCTCATCACACCCTTCATCGGAGATACTTTCAAAAAAATGAAATCTCCAACCTAAAACTCCACATCTCTGCGCCTAGGATCCGCATAGCTCTTCTGTCTACTAACTGCGGTCTCTAATCTGCGCTTTATCACAACGACTTTCTCTACAGCATCCTGAACCATCTCAGGTCCAGTTAAAGCTCTCTCACCAATCTCATCCCAACTCAAAGGGGATCTACACTTCCTTCCATACAACGCCTCGTATGGTGCCATGCCAATACTGCTATGGTAGCTGTTATTATATGCAAACTCAATGAGTGGCAAATGATCATCCCAGCTACCTCCCAAATCCAGGACACACATTCTCAACATATCTTCTAGTGTCTGGATCGTCCTCTCAGACTGACCATCTGTCTGAGGATAAAAAGCAGTACTGAAGTCCAACCTAGTGCCCATCACTTCCTGCAACTTCTGCCAGAAATGAGAAGTAAACACCGAACCTCTGTCTGACACAATGGACACAGGTACTCCATGAAGGCACACAATATGCTTCACATACAACTTTGCCAATATAGCTACAGAATAAGTGGCTTTCACAGGTAAGAAATGTGCAGACTTCGTTAACCTTTCTACAATCACCCAGATGGAATCGTATCCATCCTTCGAACGAGGTAAACCAACCACAAAATCCATAGCTATCCTTTCCCACTTCCACTCGGGAATAGGAAGAGGCTGAAGCTTCCCAGAAGGCTTCTGATGTTCGGCTTTCACTTGCTGACATGTCAGACATTTAGCAACATAATCAGCGACATCCTTCTTCAATCTATCCCACCAATATAAATCTCTGATACTGTGGTACATCTTAGTGACACCCGGATGAATGCTGTAGGCTGTAGAGTGTGCTTCCTCTAGGATCTCTTCTCTCAAACCATCCACATCAAGAACACACAATCTACCACTGATCCACAACACACCGTCATCATCGAGTGTGAAATTAGTGAACTTCCCTACTCTGACATTCTCTGCAAGCTCTTCCAGAATAGGATCTCGGCTCTGAGCTGCTTTAATCTTATCCCTTAGTACAGATCGTACTTTAAACTGAGCTAGCAATCCACCTGATCTACTTATCTTCATCATCAGACCTTGATCCACCAACATATGCAATTCTTGGATCAACGGTCTCCTCTCAACACCGATGTGAGCAAGACTGCCTGAGGACTTTCTACTCAAGGCATCTGCTACCACATTAGCCTTGCCCGGATGATATAAGATCTCGCAATCATAGTCTTTCAACAGTTCTAACCATCTCCTCTGCCTTAGATTCAAATCTCTCTGCTGAAAAATGTACTTAAGGCTCTTGTGATTAGTAAATATCTCACAAGTCACCCCGTACAGATAATGTCTCCAAATCTTCAGAGCAAAGATCACTGCAGCCATTTCAAGGTCATATGTGGGATAGTTCTGCTCATGCTTCTTCAACTGCCTCAAAGCATAGGCTATCACCCTTCCATTCTGCATCAACACACAACCAAGGCCAACTCTAGAGGCATCACAATAAACTGTGAAATTATCCACACTATTAGGCAAAGCTAACACTGGCGCTATGGTCAACTTCTCCTTCAACAATTGAAAACTATTATCACAAGCTTCTGACCACTCGAATCTAACATTCTTCTGAGTCAAGCGAGTCATAGGGGCTGCAATTCTGGAAAAATCCTGCATAAATCGCCTATAATACCCGGCTAAACCCAGAAAACTCCAAATCTCAAAAACAGAAGTCGGTCTAGGCCACTCAGATACTGCCTCAATCTTCTGTGGATCAACCTGAATACCTTCTTTAGACACTACGTGTCCAAGAAAAGAAACACTCTCCATCCAGAAATCACACTTCGAGAATTTAGCATAAAGCTGATGATCTCTCAGTGTCTGCAGTACAATCTGTTGGGACCCGTGACGTAAACGCAGTGGAAAAATTAAAATTTTATCACGTTCCCAAGCCTGGATCCATGTAATTCGACTAATTGATTAAATCTAGGGTTTTTAAAATCTTACCAAAACGTAAAAGAGGCAAGATTCTCTGGAAGGATGAGAGGAGGTTCACACCGGTGACACCTTACCTCGAGCTTTTTAGCTTGGTTGTTCGGATCAAGACGTCTCTAAAAGGATGCGTCCTCTATAGGTATCCACATGAACAACCCTTCACAAAACGAATTTGAGTGTGTGTGCTAGCAACCTCCTTGACTGTCTCACAAATCAAGAACAAAAGGAAAAACTCTGTCTTTGTTTTCTAAGAGGAAAGAAAATGAATTTGGAGGCAAAAACAAGTGTGTGAAACCCTAGAGAATATAACATATTTATAGACTCCAAGTTAGGGTTTCACTTACCAATGACCATTTGGTAATTTTTCATTTATTATATTCTGATTTTGTTTAAAAAACAAATCAAAAATAATATCTTATTTATTTATTTAAAATAACATTTATCTTAAATAAATAAACAAATAAATAAATAAATAATACACTTTAATTATTTGTTTCCACAGAGTTTATTTGGGGCTTATTAAACTCATATCCGTTTTGGGCTTGTTCTAAGTGTGTGACCCTGTAGGTTCACATAACATTGACAGTGGGCCTAAATCTCTATTTAGGCCTACAAGTCATAAGTGGCCTCTAGCAAGACATTATGACTACCCAAGTCATGTGAAGTCAATAATCCGACATAACCTAATTATAGTGAATTTTATTGTCCTTTTATCACATGATATCTTAATTGAACATAAGGCATAGAATGTCATCCTTATATAGTTCAATATTATGACTTGATTCCAAGTAGACTGAAAATGATAACTCTTTATCAATTCATTTCAGCATGGCCATGCATTTTCATTCAGTCTATCTCATCAAGGGGCCTTTAGATATCTTTCTCATATTAATGAGGTATAAATTCCTTCTAAATCACTCACATTCCTCACATAACTAATTTTATATCCAACAACATTCTTTTAATCATCTGGTTAAAGACAATGTTAGAATGTGTCAAAACATAAAATAGCTATGTAGAAATCCATGATGAGTTCAAGGTCAAAGGACCGAAATAAAATTACTGTGATAAGAAATACTTATGACAATAATCTATGTAGTATTCTCATAGTGGGTCAATCCAGTACATGATCTCTCATCATGTACCTATGAGTTGACTTAATATCTCATATTTATGATTAGTAAAACATAACCATCAGTCAACATCATACTAGCCTTAATACTTTAATATTCATATAATGAATAAATGGCTAGGGATAATTAGAATAGAACTCTTATTTTAATCTAAGGGTTTTACTATCAAGTCACATACTTGATGGCTTTACTAAGAATTAACCATTCATGTAATTATCATAAAATCAAATGATAATATAATACCTCTTTATTAATAAAATAAGAAAGTCAATACATAATCACAAATGATTGACCTAGTGCATATCACTAACACAATCCTCAAGTGATATACATGCTCCTCCATACTCCTTGAATAAACCAGTATATCATCAATGAAGACTACCACGAACTGATCCACATACGGTCTGAATACCCTGTTCATCAGGTCCATAAAAGCTGCTGGTGCATTAGTCAAACCAAAAGACATCACCAGAAACTCATAAAGACCATGTCGAGTACGGAATGCTGTCTTAGGAACATCGGCTTCACTAATCCGCAGCTGATGATAACCCGACCTCAAATCAACCTTAGAAAAGAACTGTGCACCCTGTAGCTGATCAAACAAGTCATCTATCCTCGGGAGAGGATACTTGTTCTTCACTGTCACCTTATTAAGCTCTCTGTAGTCAATGCACAGTCTCAGGGTACCATCCTTCTTCTTCACAAACAGGACTGGTGCACCCCAAGGAGAAACACTAGGTCTAATGAAACCTTTATCCAATAACTCTTGCAACTGCTCCTTCAACTCTTTCAACTCTGCAGGAGCCATTCGATAGGGTGGCATAGATATAGGAGTAGTACCTGGAACCACATCTATACAGAACTCAATCTCTCTGTGAGGTGGTAATCCTGGCAACTCCTCGGGAAAAACATTAGGAAACTCACAAGCAACAGGAACATCTGTGAGTGACAACTTCTCCACTGAAGTATCCCTGACCAATGCTAAATATCCCTGACATCCTTTCTTCAACAACTTCCTAGCCGTAATAGCAGAAATAAGATTCTGAGGTGCTGAACTCCTATCACCAACAAACTTAAAATCTTCTTCACCAGGAATTTTGAAAGTCACCTCTTTATTCCTGTAATCTACCATGGCATAGTGCTGAGGTAACCAATCCATTCCCAAAATGACATCAAACTCCATCACATCCAATAAAATCAAATCAGCGGGTAATTCGCTACCTCCCACGAGAACTGGACAACCAGAAAGAACAATATCGGTGTCCAAGGAATCGCTCAGAGGAGTGGCAACAGACAAAGGAAAAGCCATCCTCGAAGCTTGCCAACATGATTTTGAAGCAAAAACGGGAGAAACAAATGAATGCGTGGCACTCGGATCAAACAAAACCCATGCATCCAGGTAACAAACAGAAACAATACCTGCCACGACTGCATTAGATGCCTGAGCATCCTGCTGAGTGAGATGGAAAACTCTGGCTTGTCCTCAACCTCCCTGCTGACTGGTAGAAGCCTGGCCAACACCTCTGGCACCTCCTCTAGTACCTCTACCACGACTCTGCTATGGAACAAGTTGAGTGGAACTCTGATGCTGAGCTGGTGGTAACTGAAATGGCATGGGTGCAGCACTAGCCCGCATCTGAACCATGTCAGCGGTGTCAGATAACACGGTCCCTCATGGACTCTACTGCAAGTCTGGCAAACACTGGCCGCTGATCCAGAACTACGACCACTGCTGCTGCTCGAAGCACTTGACCCAAATCTGAACGATCTACGCTGACCTCCATGGCCATGTGTCACGTGAGTTTTGTTATACTCACGAACTTTGCCCATGTGCGGCCTAGTAAGCTTGATTCACCCAATGTCAAGAATGCTAGTAAGCCTTACAACGTATGCCAAACTCGGCAAGATGGCAAGAATTACGACAGCGAAAGTATGCTTAAGTAAAAAGGCACGAAGAGAGCACAAGAGCTTTGAAAAGTATACTTGTATTATGTTCACCAAAAGTGTACAAAATGAGGGGATGAGGAGGCATTTATAGGCATGGGTGGCTACTATTCCCACCTCCTCAAGGGAATGTTCTAGAATGCTACTCACATGTGTGGAACTTTCTAGACTAGTCTATATACTACTAGAGGTGTCTAGCATGTACAAGAGATATCTACAATATTCAAGAGTGTTCTAGAGAATTCTACACATCTCTAGCACTCTTGGTCAAAATTTCTTGGACTAGAGCTCCGTAGCGTGACATTCTCCCCCACCTAATCCGGCAATGCCCCCGTTGCCTTCTCCTCGTATGCCTTGATTTGTTCTTCAAATTGCCACAAGTCTCGAATCGGTTCCCAACTAGCTTCACTTTCTGGAAGTCCCTTCCATTTGATAAGGAATTCGATTGTTGGGGGTAGGTTTGATTGTAGCACCTTCTGATGGGAGATAATGTATTCCACCTCTTTATCGTATTGAGCTCTCACATTCAATGGAGCTCTTTTGGATCTTCCTCTACTCGGGTCATCGAGATCCTCCCGATAAGGCTTTAGCATGCTCACATGAAAAACAGGGTGGATCTTGATGCCTTGGGGAAGTTCCACCTTGTAAGCTACCTTTCCCACACGTTTGATGATGGGAAAGGGTCCCTCGTATCTCCTTTTGAGGCCCCAATGAAGTCCGTCGGCTTTACCATGCAAATATAGCTTCACTAGCACTTTGTCGCCTTTTTTGAACTCCATGTGCCTCCTCTTCTTGTCCGCCCACTACTTCATTCTTTTGGAGGCCTTCTCCAAGTATGATCGAGAAACATCATTTTGCTCCCTCCATTCTTTTGCAAGCTTAAAAGTGGGTGGACTTCTACTCGACCAATCCATGGTAAGAGAGCTTGGACTGTAAGGTTGTTGCCCCATGACGATCTCAAAAGGGCTCTTGCTTGTGGACTCGCTCGTTTGTAAGTTATATGAGAATTGGGCAACATTAAGCAACTTAGCCCAATTTCGTTGATTGGCATTTATGTAGTGCCTCAAGTACAGCTCCAAGAGAGCATTGATTCTCTCGGTTTGCCCATCGGTTTGGGGGTGTATGCTTGTAGAGAATTTGAGGTCGGTGCCTAATAGCTTCAATAACTCCGTCCAAAAGCGACCCGTGAAGCGAGCATCTCTATCACTCACTATCGACCTTGGCACACCCCAATATTTCACCACATGCTTCATAAAAAGATGGGCAGTTTCTTCAGCGGTGACGGACTTTGGTGCAGGAATGAAGATGCTATACTTCGAGAAATGATCCACCACCACAAAGATCCAAGCACATCCTTCGGATACAGGAAGCCCCACTATAAAGTCCATGGAAACACTCTCCCATGGTCTCATAGGGATGGAAAGTGGTTCTAACATGCCACTTGGGACTTGTTGCTCCATCTTGTCTTGTTGGCATACAAGACAAGTTCTCACATAGGCTTCCACATTCTCCCGCATTTGAGGCCAAAAGTAGGCATTCTCCACAAGTGCTATTGTGCGTTGTATGCCTGGATGACCTGCCCATTTGCTATCATGGCACTCCTTAATAATTTTCTTTCTAAGGTTGTCATGGAGCGGCACATACAACCTCCTTCTCTTTGTGTAAAGCAAGTCCTCTTCAAGCCAAAACCTTCGAGTCTTGCCTTCTCAAACAAGAGCCATGAAGTTCTTGGCCATGGAATCATGCTTTAGCCCTTCCTTGATACGTTCCACCAAGTTGCACATGGGGTGACTTATATTGGCAAGCTCCCCCTTTCTACTAAGCGCATCGGCAACGCGGTTAGCTTTGCCCGGCTTATACTCCATGACGTAGTCAAACTCCGCAAGGAAGTCTTGCCACCTAGCTTGCTTTGGCATTAGCTTCTTTTGTGTTTGAAAATAGCTAGTGGCAATGTTGTCGGTTTTGACAACAAACTTGCTTCCAAGTAGGTAGTGCCTCCATGTACGCAAACAATGCACCACGACGGTCATCTCCTTTTCTTGCACCGTGTACCTCCTTTCGATGTCATTGAGCTTCCTGCTTTCAAAGGCTATTGGATGCCCCTCTTGTATTAGTACTCCACAAATAGCAAAGTCAGAGGCATCGGTGTGGATCTTGAATGTCTTTTTATGGTCGGGAAGTGCTAACACCGGCTCCTCCATAATGGCCTTCTTCAATGCATCAAAGGCTTGTTGGCACTTTGTAAACCAATCCCACACATGCCCTTTCTTTAACAAGTCTGTCAAGGGAGAGGCTATAGATGAATAGCCCCTTATAAATCTTCGATAGTAGTTCACCAATCCAAGGAAAGATCTCAACTCGGTCACCTTGGTTGGTGGCTCCCATTCTTGGATGGCCTTCACCTTTGAACCATCCATCTTTAATTTGCCATCGCCAATGATATGTCCAAGGAATATCACCTCTTGTTGGGCAAAGGAGCATTTTTCCTTCTTGACGTACAGTTCATTGTCACGTAAGGCCTTGAATACTTGCCTTAAGTGCTCCACATGCTCCTCCAAGGTAGTGCTATAGATAATAATATCGTCAAGATAAACAACAATGAAATGATCAAGATAAGGAGCAAGTACCTTGTTCATAAGAGTACAAAACGTGGCCGGTGCATTTGTGAGGCCAAAGGGCATGACAAGGAACTCGTAGGATCCATATCTCGTCACACACGCCGTCTTTGGCTCATGTCCCTCTGAAATGTATACTTGATAGTACCCGGACCTCAAGTCCAACTTGGTAAACCACTTAGCACCACCAAGTTGATCAAAGATATCGGCAATGTGAGGAATGGGGTACTTGTTCTTGACGGTGATCTTATTTAGTGCACGGTAGTCAATGCATAGCCGAAGGGATCCATCGTGTTTCTTTTGGAACAACACCGGCACACCATATGGAGCTTTGGATGGCCTAATGTAGCCTGCGTCAAGAAGCTCCTTAAACTGCCTCCTTAGTTCCTCCAGCTCGGGAGGTGCCATTCGGTAGGGTGCAAATGCGGGTGGCTTCGCTCCTTGCTCTATCTCGATCTCATGGTCCACTTCTCGTCAAGGAGGAAGCTTCTTTGGTAATTGTGGTGGCATAATGTCCTTAAATTCATCAAGCACATGTTGGATGGGGCTTGGAAGCTTGGCACCACCATCGTTGGGACCTTCTTCCACCTTAAGAGTTGCGAGGAAGGTTGGCTCATTCCTTTTTACACCTTTAAAGATTTGTATGGCCGATACCATCATGTCTTGGCTTAACTCCCTCTTTATCGGCACCATGCACGGTTGATCATTCTCCATAATGCATATGGTGTTGGTATAAGGAACCAAGAAAGCCTTCACCATGTTGAGGAAGTCTATGCCAAGGTAAAAACATTGGTCATCAATAGGAGCAATGGTGATATCGACCTTACCTTGCCATTGGCCTATGCGAGTGTCAGTCCCTCTCGCCATGCCAACGATAGGTAGCCTTTTAGCATTTACGCCTTTAATGTAGCCCCTCTCCTTCACATAAGGTAGCCCTATAGAATCGGCCACCTCCTTTGACATGTACACCGTGTCGGCATCGGTGTCTACCATGGCTTGAATGTTTGTGCCACCGATTTGAGTTTCTACGTACATTTGACCACGAGGCTTTTGTTCTACTTTAACTTGAATGGCATTAAAGAGTTGAAGGGATGCAATTCTTTGTTCTTTCTCTCGTTTCTCCTCTTCGGTGCTCACTAATGCCCCAAGCTTTCCATGCTTTGGACACTCGTAAGCACGATAAGGTCCATCATAAATGAAGCAAGCAATGCATTTTGGAGGAGAACCACCCCTCTCGTCCTTCTTCCACTTGCCTTTCTCTTTGTACGAAGCCTTGCCTTCTTTAGGGAATTTCTCCCTATCTCCCCCACCTTTGTTGCTCTTCTCGGGCTTCTTCCACTTGGGCTTAAAGGAGTCCTTCTTTTTCAACTCAAGCAAGGACTCGGCGGTTGCCATTGCGGTGGTGAGGTCTTGGACACCTTGCCTCTCTAACTCCAATTGAGCCCATCGAGACAACCCATCAATGAAAGCATGGAATGCCTCTTTCTCTCCCAGGTCGGGGATTTCTAACATTAACTCAGAGAATTCTTTTACATACTCCCGAATATAACCATCTCTATGTTGGAGTCGTCGAAGCTTAGACCTCGCTTCCTTTTTGGCATTGTCGGGATAGAATTGCTTCTTAAGCTCCTGCACAAATTCATCCTATGTATTAATGGTGCAAAGGCCCATACGGTAGCGACATCATTTAAGTAGAGAGATATGGATTTTACCTTTATAGCTTCATCCACGATGCCTACAGCATCGAAGTATCTCTCCAAATTCCATAAGAAGTTATCGATCTCCCTTGCATTCCTAGCCCCACTGTAGGCTTTTGGTTTTGGAGCATCGACCTTGGGCATCGTCATAACTTGCGCTCCCCCACCACTTACCAATGCAGCCTTGCACAAGTTAAGCTCAACCTCGAGCTTCTCAATTTTGTCCATACATTGGACAACCAACCTTTTTAGAGCCTCATTATCCCTCGACACATTGTCGGCAAGAACGTTTAAGGCACCTTGCATCTCCTCACGAAGCTCTCCCTCGTCCTCCTTGGACTCTAGCTTCTCGATGCGATGGTCCATGTCTTCGACCCTATCAATCGTATCCCGCCAGTCGGACATGGTAGCCTCCACCTTGACTAGCCTTTCCTCCAATGCGCCAACAACATCACGGGGCTTATCCTTTCGGCCCCTTCCAGCATCCTTTCCGCCTTCCTTTCCTCCTTCCCTTGGAACGGTAGGAGAGGCGGAAGTGGATTGCTCACTCGCCTTAGTGGTTGTTGCTTGGTCACCAACCTTAGCTATAACCTCGTGCAAGATTTTCCTAAAAAGCTTGACCCCTCTGATACCAACTGTCACGTGAGTTTTGTTATACTCACGAACTTTGCCCATGTGCGGCCTAGCAAGCTTGATTCACCCAATGTCAAGAATGCTAGTAAGCCTTACAACGTATGCCAAACTCGGCAAGATGGCAAGAATTACGGCAGTGAAAGTATGCTTAAGTAAAAAGGCACGAAGAGAGCACAAGAGCTTTGAAAAGTATACTTGTATTATGTTCACCAAAAGTGTACAAAATGAGGGGATGAGGAGGTATTTATAGGTATGGGTGGCTACTATTCCCACCTCCTCAAGGGAATGTTCTAGAATGCTACTTACATGTGTGGAACTTTCTAGACTAGTCTACATACTACTAGAGGTGTCTAGCATGTACAAGAGATATCTACAATATTCAAGAGTGTTCTAGAGAATTCTACACATCTCTAGCACTCTCGGTCAAAATTTCTTGGACTAGAGCTCTGCAGTGTGACACATGTCTACTGCTCCGATGCACTCGCTGCTGCTGTCTCTGACTCTACTGAGTCGGACCTCGCTGCTGACTACTCTATCCAACATGAAAACTAGAATACGGAGTAGCCTGCAATCCACTCGACTGAACTCCCAGATGGTAGTAATCAGGCATCACTCCCTGCCTAACTAGCCTCAGCTTAATCTCCTTGGCTAACTCAATCACAGACTCGAGAGTAAGGCCTGCTGTAGGCATACCAGCAAAAGCTGAACCCAAACCAGTAACATTGGTAGTGACAGCGAAGTACTGGTCTCGCATCAGATCCCCTGCATATCTACCCAGACGAAGAAACTCTCGGGTGTACTCCTCTACAGATCGATCTCCACGAGAAATACTGGTCAGTCGAACACGATAGCTCATACGAAGAGGCTCTGGACAGAATCTCCTCATAAACCGCTCTCGGAACTGAGCCCAGGTCATCGTCATCATATAAGGCTGGATCATCTGAATGAACCAATCTAAGGCTGGTCCCTCGACAGACAACTCGACGATCATGATCCGCTGGTACTCGGTGTGAGCAGTCCGAGTCCTCGTCTCAATCGCATGCAGAAAGTCTAACGGATCGGAAGTACCGTCAAACGCAATCCTGCCAACTCGGGCGTAGAACAAAGCTGCCTCAGGGTCAAACATACCCTGCTGATAGGCAGGCTGAACAGGCTGAACAACTGGAGGCACAGGAACATCAAACTCAGGCTCAATAGGCTCCTCGTCCTGTAACTCTCTCTGCCTACGACAACCTGCCGCTCTTCGAGGTCTACCTCTGCCACGACCTCTACGTCTAACTGGCTGCTCAGGAGGTAAAACCTCTTCCTGAAAAGACTCATCATCCTCGGCGTCAACGACCGGTGGAGCGACACGCGCTCGCCTCCTCATACTGAAAAGACAAATGGAAAGATTCAGACAAAATAGACAACGGAGGAATAACGCTAAAAACTAAGCAAGGAATACTTATCAAGACATACTCGAACCTAATTCACTGTAGTAGTTACCAAAAGAAAACACAACTCTGAAAACTAGGGCCACAACTCACAACTAAGCCCTGACACAGAACTCCGCTCTGATACCAACTTTGTCACGACCCAAAACAGGGGCCATGACCGGCGCTAGGGAACGGGAATTCTTTCGAATCCGGAACCCGTAGCAAGCCTAAAAATAAAATAAACATACAATAATAATAATAACAATATTAAATGCAGTGGAAATAAAAATCATAAATATCACAATAGCATTTCCACCAACTGGATTTAAATCAAATCCTTATCATTTCATATATATAAATCTTTTAATACAAATCCAGTTCAAATATATAATACAACTTCTCTTTAAATATTTAATGACTACAGCAGTGTCTAGATAAAATAAAACTCAAGACTCAGAGAAGCAGTTTACACAAAGAAGCCGAGGCGGAAGAAATCCGGCGTATAGGCCTGCTACTGAGGTCTGAAGATGATGACTCTCCTGAAAAATTAGTCAACGGAGGGGAGTCAGACCTCACTGAGTGAATTACTATAATATATATACATGCATACTAAATGACAATGCATACAATCAACAATATATATATAATATGTATATATACAGGCAATACACACAGATGCAGTAAAATCATTTTATATATTTTTATTAAAAATCACAGTTTATGAAGGATCAAATAGAACCCTATGATATCGAAACCTCAATCAGTGTTAGACAACACTCTAGCCATACAGGCTCATTTATTCCAAAATATATCCACTTAATCCATTTAGACAGTAGACTGGCCCCGAGACACTAAGTCAACCGAGCTCCAGCAGTCTGACTGTCAGTGTGATTGGCCCCGAGACACTTGGTCAATCGAGCTCCAGCAATCACACCTCCAAACCATATCTCACACATCAAATAATCATATCCAATCAATGTCCACAAATGGTTAGTAACATAGCCTAAATGCTATAAGTGCACCGGTACGTACTAGGTCTTAGTGCTGCCCACTAGGTAGCATGTTCTATTGATATCCTTCATTAATAAATATAAAACATCCATTCACAAATAAATGATGCATGAATTTAAATAAAATAACAATATAAACCACATATATATACTGGAAATATACCAAAAGTAAACCAGGTATATTTCGAGTATATATACGTCAAATAAATCCAATTAAATTATAAATTAAGCTAGCATTATATTTAAAAACATTTTAAATATAATTTATTAATAAAACATGCATATAATTTAGTATATACCAAAAATAAACCAAAAATAAACTAAAAATATACTTAAATACAAATCACATTATGTATGCATTTTAATGAAAATAAATCATGTATTTCTAAAATCATGCACCCTAAGCATATATATATAAAATAGCAACTCACACTTAATGCGCTCCGTGAGATGAATCCGACGGGCCTGGTCCACTAGGCCTCGGTCTCGGCGTAACTAAACAAACAATAACTACAGAAATCAGAATAAACCTAACAGAAAATCCTAGAACTCAATCTAGAATATGAAACACAGAAATGGAATTAAGGATCGACCGGACATCACGTTTTACGAGAATTCTATCAAAAATTCGGCATAACCTCCCCTGTAAAACGGATATCTCTCTACTCAAAGAGTAGAGCCGACCCTGCAAAGAAATACACTTCGAAAATAAACACCACATCTCATTCACAACCCCTCGGTCGGACTCCAAACTACAGTCTACCGACCGGGGTCCATAATCACAGAATAATTTCAGAAATACCAAAAATATCCTTATAACATAGAAATTCATTTTATAAGTAGAAATTACATAATTAACCTTAAAACATATTAAAAACCAATAAAAACTCATTTTATTAGAAAAACCGTATATTATATAATTCACGAAAAATAGTTTTAATTAGTTAAAAATACTAAATAATTTGTGAAAATCATTTTTATACCTTAAATAATTATTAAAACCAATTAAATTACAATTTTAGCCAATTTTATATAAAATTACCAAAATGCCCTTATATATATAAATATACCATAATTACTTCAAAAATTCACCAAAAATAGTATAATTATCCAAAATTAATTTTCTCAACATATTTATCAATAATATCAATAATTAAACTCAATTAACCAATTAATTTCAATTAAAAACACAATTAACCCTAATTTTCCAAAATTACATAAACTTAAATAATTCAAAATAAATACATAAAAATTCATAAAAATTCCAAATAAATTCCTATAATTCATTTCAATACCTATAATTATCATAAAACACAATTTCATAATTTAATTAATTAATTTCCGAAAATTTGAAAATAATATTAAAATATTCAAAAATACCCAAAAATCAAAATAATCTCCAAAAATTCCATAAAAATTCACACATGTAGATTAAGCTACTAGGATCAACATTTGTGAAGGGAGTTTTCATGAATCAAGCAATTCGAAGTTCAAAAAAATCAAAAACCCTAATATGGCCAAAATTTAAAATTCGAAACCTGAGCAAATAAAGACCATTTTAGGTCAAACCAAAGCTAGAATTACACTCACCAGAGCTGAAGGAGAAGAAAGAGACCGGCGGTGTCAAAAACGGTGGCCGAAATCGCGAGGGAAGAAGAAAATGCAAACTCTCGGCTTCCGGCCAAAAATCGATCTCCAGACGCCGGAAACGGCTGCTACAGGCGGTGAGGAAGGTTGGGGAAGGTGGTGGCACACCGAACGGCACACCAACGGCAAGGAATCGGCAGTTGCAGATGTCGGACGGCGAAGGGAAATGGTCGGGGATGAAGAAGAAGAAGGAGGGGCTGAAATGGTAATTTTTCAAAAGTTTTGTTTGTAATAATATATATGTATATATATATACTTTACACTATATAATAAAATAATAATAAAATCACACACATTAAATATACACCACATACATATAATTGAATATTTTAAAATTTAATAATAAATAAAAATAATTAGATTATAATAAATTAATAAACAAATACTAAAATATTAGGGTAATATTAAACCCTAATTAAATAAATAATTACATGTATACATGGTGTTTAATATTTTAAAATATGTATGAGTTCATGCAAGTCCATAAATATATTTAAAATAATTAATAATAAATTATTTACGTGAAAATTTCCCAGAAAATATAAGTCCAGGGAAAATTTTACGTAAAACATTTAAAATAATAATAAATAATTAAAATTAGCTTTAATAAAATAGCAAACTCATAAAAATTTCATAAATATATACAAAAATTATTAACACTGCATATCCCGATGCAGTATTAAAATATTTAAAAACACGGGATATTACAAATAGGCACAACAACTCATCCACAATCCCTCGGTCGGACTCCAAACTACAGTCTACCGACCGGGGTCCACAATCACAGAACAATTTAAAAATACCAAAAATACCCTTATAACATTGAAATTCATTTTATAAGTAGAAATTACATAATTAATCTTAAAACACAATAAAAACCGATAAAAACTCATTTTATTAGTAAAATCGTATATTATATATATAATTAAAAATAATTCACGAAAAATAGTTTTAATTGGTTAAAAATACCAAATAATTTGTAGAAATCATTTTTGTATCTTAAATAACTATTAAAACCAATTAAATTACATTTTTAGCCAATTTTGTATAAAATTACCAAAATGCCCTTATATATATAAATATACTAAAATTCATTCAAAAATTCACCAAAAATAGTATAATTATCCAAAATTAATTTTCTCCACATATTTATCAATAATATCAATAATTAAACTCAATTAAACAATTAATTTCAATTGAAAACATAATTAACCTTAATTTTCCAAAATTACATAAACTAATTAAAATTCAAAATAAATACATAGAAATTCATAAAAATTCCAAATAAATTCCTATAATTCATTTCAACACCTATAATTATCATAAAACAGAATTTCATAATTTATTTAATTAATTTTCGTAAATTAGAAAATAATATTAAAATATTCAAAAATACCCAAAAATCAAAATAATCTCCAAAAATTCCACAAAAATTCACACATGTAGATTAAGCTAAGGGGAACAACATTTGTGAAGGACTTTTTCATGAATCAATCAAATTGAAGTTCAAAAAATTTAAGAACCCTAATATGGCCGAATTGCAAAAATCAAAACCTAAGCAAATCAAGACCATTTAAGTTCAAACCAAAGCTAGAATCACACTCACCGGAGCTCAAGGACAAGAGAGAGACCAGAGGTGTTGAAAACGATGGCCGAAAACATCGTGAACGACGATGAAGAATAATTCAGCTTCTCCGGCCAAAACCGACCTCCAGACGCCGGAAACGGCTGCTACAGGCGACGAGGAAGGCTGGGGAAGGTGGTGGCACGTCGGACGGCAAGGAATCGGTGTGACAGGCGGTGGAACGATGATGGAGGCAAATCGGGGAAGAAGGAGGCAGTCGGGGGCAATTCGGTAATTTTTTAAAAATTGATTTTTTTGACTTATAATATGTATATATATATATATACTTTACACTATATAATAAAATAATATTAAATTACACACATTAAATATACACCACACACTTAATATTTAATATTTTAAAATTTAATAATAAATAAAAATAATTAAATAACAATAAAATTAATAAACAAATAATAAAATATTATGGTAATATTAATTAAATCCTAATTAAATAAATAAGTACACATATATACGGTGTTTAGTATTTTAAAAATATGTATGAGTTCATGCAAGTCCGTAAATCTATTTAAAATAATTACATAGTAAATTATTTACGTGAAAATTTCCCCGAAAATAAAAGTCTCGGGAAAATTTTACGTAAAGTACTCAAAATAAAATAAACAATTAAAAATCAATTTAAATCAAATGAAAGCTCATGAAATATCAATATCATATTTAAAAATTATTAACACTGCATATCCCGATGCAGTATTAAAATATTTAAAAACACGGGATATTACAAATACGGGGCTTAAGATTTTGTCAGAATTAAGGGCCTAGCTTCTGGCTGCTTCCCACTTTCTCACATGGAGGCCAGTATAGCTAAGGCATCCGCTACCCTGGTTTCCTTCTCTCGGCAAGTGAACAAAACAACACTGAGTAAATGAACATAAGATAGTGGCCAAGTATTCCCAGTACAGATGTAATATGTCTTCCTTTATCTCTATTTCTTTAGTAGCTTATTTTATGACTAACATGGAATCCCCGTAGACGGTAACATTCTCTGCCCCTGTGCTGCGCAATGCCTGTAGACTAAAAATGCAGGCCTCATATTCTGCTTGGTTATTTGTTGCTTCAAACTCAAGTCTTTTTGCCATCGGGATCATTTGTCCCTCTGGCGTAACCAAAATCACAGCTATTCCAACCCCCTTGTTGTTGACAGCTCCATCAAAGTACATTTCCCAACCTTGTATCTCTCTCGCCCCTAGATGTTCATCCAGAAACTCCAACTTCCATTATTGGTTGTCATCCACTTGACTCTGTACCATGAAGTCTGTTACTGCCCTTCCCTTCGCCGTCTTTTTGGCTACATACTTTATGTCAAACTCTGTGAGTTGAACGAGCCACCTAGCCAACTTTCTTATAAGAGATGGGGTCTGTTGAGATACCTGAGGGGATCGTGTTTGGAAACTGCCTGCACTTTGTAAGACTGAAAATAATGCTGGAGTTTTTTCATTGCCCAAATCATTGCTAGGCACGTTTTCTCCACCAGGCTATAAGTAGTTTCATAAGGCAGGAGTTTCTTACTCAAGTAATACATAACATGCTCTATTTTCTCTTCACCTTCCTATGCCAACATTACCCCTATTGCGTCTTTTTCAATTGCTAGATACAGGATCAAGGCTTGGCGGTTACAAAACAGAAGGATTCATAAGATAATCCTTAATAGCTTCAAAGGCTTGTTGACATCTTTTATCCTACACAACGGGTTGATCTTTCTTTAAAAGCTTAAAGATGGGATTGTAAACAATTGTCAATTTGGCTATAAATCTGCTGATATACTGTAAACGACCCAGAAACCCTCAGACATCTTTTTTATTCTTTGGTGCAGGCATATCCTTGATTGCTCTGACCTTATCTGGATTTACTTCTATTCCTTTCTGGCTGACAATGTGTCCCAACAGTTTTCCAGATGTAACCCTAAAAACACACTTCTTTGGGTTCAGTATGAGATTATACTTCTCTTCCCTTACTAGAAACTTATCTAGAGCTTTGAAATGCCCTTCCCTGGTTGCAGATTTCACCATCATATCATCTACATACACTTCTACCTCCTTGTGGATCATGTCATGCAGCAAAGTGGTCACCATCCTTTGATAAGTGGCTCCTGCATTCTTTAACCTGAAAGGCATCACTTGGTAACAGTACATGCCCCATTCAATGATGAAGGATGTCTTTAACTTATCCGTTACCGCCATCATGATCTAATTGTACCTTAAAAATATCAATGTATGGTAGCGGAAAGTCATCCTTGGGCTAGGCTTTGTTCAAATCTCGGTAGTCCACACACAATTTGACCCTTCCATCCTTCTTAGGAATAGGAACTATGTTTGCCAACCACTGGGTGTCCTCTACCACTTATAGAAACTTTGCCTTCAACTGTTTTTCGACCTCTTTCTTAATCAAAAGAGCCCATTTCAGCCTCAACCTCCTTTGCTTTTGCTTTATTGGCGCTATGTGGGGATCCTATGTTCTAAGATCTCCCTGTCGATTCTGGGCATGTCTTCATAACTCTAAATAAATACTTTCTGTCTCTTTTTTAAGATTTTTTTTTATTTTTTCTCTCTCATCATAAGTTAAACCAGAAGTAAGCAATATATTTTTAGGATTATCGTCTGTGTCTAAATTAAATGACTCAGTTTGCATTTAATTAATTTCAAACATATGCATGAAATGATCATCATAAATAGAATAACCATTAGGAAATACATCACACAAATAAACAAATTCAGACTTCATTGCATTCAATTTTGAAAAGAAAAGATAGTCAGTCTCAAACAGAGAAGCGGAAGAAACATCATAGTCATCATAAAAGGTATCTATAATAGAGTTAAGAACGTAGGTTTCAAAGTCAAGTTCTTTGCTTTGACCATTAATGCCTTTCTACTCCGAGGTAGCTTCATCCTCTTTAAACTCCTCTTTATCCAATACCAGCTCTTTAGTAGGGGCTTCTTGAATAGCAACACCCTTGGCTTTATTCATAAATTTGGTAAAGATTTCAAACCCTGGAATAACTTCCCTAGCCATCAGGAGATGTTCTGGAGTCCCGCTGTATGGGTACCCGGTGCATTTTTTCGTAAAGATCTCCCACAGAGTTTTCTTTTCAGCCATGGCTTCCTTTTCCTTTTCTTCAGACTGGCCCCAAACATCTATCTCTTCCTCAGCTCCATCAGCCTCTTTGAACCTTAGCCTGCGCTTCAAAATAGACACCTTATTTCCCACAAACTCTGAAGGTCCACTCTGATTTTTCCCCAACCCCATACAGGGTAGAAACTTCATGCTACGTATCATTTTTAGAACCTTTTCATCCATCTCATCCTCGTAAATTACACAGACCTCAAAACTGGGACTAAGGGAGACCTCCTTAGGGATCAACTTCAGTGCAGCCACAACAACTTCAGTTTCAGCTGAGATGGTGAAAACCCTTCCTTGATGAGGGAATTTAATTTTTTGATGGATAGTGGATGGAACGCCGCCCAGGGGGTGAAACCATGGCCTCCCCAATAAAATGGTAAATGTCACCGTGATATCAATTACGTGTAAATCAACCCAAAGTTCTATAGGTCCTGTTTTAACCAATGCCTAAATGTTCCTTCCACAGACCTTTTGGTGTCATCATAAGCTTTGATAACTACCTCAGAAGGCTTTAAATCGGCCACCGTTAACCCTAACTTTGGTAGAATCTTTAACAGACACAAATTGATGGCGGAACCATTGTCGACCATCACACAGCAAGTCATTTTCCCTTTCACCTCATCCTTGATAAATAGAGCTTTGTGGTGATGCCTCCCCTCTAGAGGCAGATCATCATTAGAAAATGTTATCATCCGTTGAGGGATTTCCATTAGTGGCTTAACCATTTGCTCCGGAGTAGAATTAGTGGAGATCTTTTTATGATCTAGCGCCAGAACCAGGACCTCCTTGTGATCCCTAGAATGCATAAGTAATTCCCAGAAACTGGCAATAGTCTCCTTGCTTTGCTCTATTTCTTTCCCTTTTTCTAAAATTTCTGCTTTTTCGGGCTCAAACTTGGCAGTCTCGGGTTCCTCTCTCTTTTCTTCAACCTTCCCTACAGATTGACTTGGTTCACTCCCCTCGTTGTCCCACAGGTCAACCCGCTCCTCGCCTTCATTATCAGAACTCCATATGTCCAAGACATGTACCTACAATTCCATGGGTTATTTGCTTGGTTTCAAATTCTCAGGTTTGGTTTTTAGGGTATTATAGGAGACATTAACAAAGGATTTTAAGACTTGCTCCTCTATTAGACTAGAGTTGACCATTAAAATGGGTGCATTTGATGGCGGTACATTTCAATAATTAGGTAAGGGGTTAGTTTGTGTGTTTGGCTTTTTAGTTTTTAGGTCGGTAATTTTGCCTGAGTCTATTAGGTCTTGGATTTCATGCTTTAACCGGGCACAACTGTCTGTGTCATGTCTAATGGTCTGATGAAATTTATAGAAAATCTTTGAGTTGGCACCAGGTAAGGGTTGTTATGAAGGCAAAGGCCGTAGCAGGTTCTTCTCAATGAGCTTGTTAAGGACCTTGGATATGGGACGTCCCAGATTTGAAAATTTTTGAGGTTGTCTAGCTGCATTAACTTATACATTGTTGCTCGGTGGTCAAATGGCATGAATCTAAACATTACTGCTTGAACTGGCTCCCTTTTTGCCCCTAGACCCTCTTCTGAAGAACTTCTTCTTTTGAGCCAGGTCTGACTCTTTTGGACCCCAAACCTGTATAATTCTTTAAAGCTTCTAATTCCCAAATCCCTTAACTTTCTAGACAGTGCTGGGACACACCCTTCTATTGTCAGGACTAGCTGATCTGACTCAGTAGGCCTATGCCTCATTAAAGACAATTTTTCCCTCTAACGAGTTAGGTAATTAGCAAAAGACTCGTTAAAGTTCTGCTCGGTGTTTTGCAAATCTCTCACGGATACCTCTAACTGAACATTGAGACCATATTACTTAATAAAGGCAGCACACAATTCCTTCCAATCTGATTGAACATGTGATTCCAAGGTGTAGTACCAACGGATCGATGCTCCCTCTAATGAAATAGGGAATTGCTTGATGATTTGGCTTTCAGTCAGCTTGGTAGCCTTCATGTAAGTCACATACTGCTTCAAGTGCAAATGGGGATCTTCGGTTCCAATGTATTTCTTCATATTAAGGAATTTGAAATTATGAGGCAATGGTTCATCTTCCTTTTCCAAATTCAGATCATAATCTAGGGGAGCGACAATACCTTTCTCTTTCATCATTATCTGCATCTGATTCATTGCCTTGGTCATGCTTTTAGCCCACTTAGTTTGACCCACATCTTTGGCTGGGTTCACATTTCTTTGATTTTTTAGATTGGCCAACACCGTTACGTCATCTTCCTCCCTTCCTCTAATTGGGATTTCCTCATCGAGATCCACTGGATTGATTGGTGGTGCATTAGATGGTTGTGCCGACTGGTTTTCCCTGATGAGCTTAGTAATTTCCCCCATCATCTCCCTCATCATAGACCGAGTTTCTGCCATTACTTCATCTTTTAGCTATGCCCTAAATGCTTCTAGATCAAGCCCTCCTGCCATTCTCACTTTTGAATTTCTGACCAGACGACCTGAACTATTTCGGACCCACCCTGCTGAGCTCGAAGGATCTATAATGCTGCAAAACCGTTGGTTAGAATGATTTATAATGTGTATGCATGATATGTAAATCCATTTTATTTTAAGAAAATAATCATAAAAAAGAAGACACACAAAACCAAAATGCGAAGCTTAAACATGCAAACTTCCACCTTTATTTCTCCCACACACATATTCAATGGCGAGTATCTTGTCCTAGGATTTTTGGTTTGAGTTTTAATTATCAACGGGGGATAACAAAACTAACGTATGCAAGACAACTCTCAATATGATTCAGATAAGTAATGGTTCCTTTAAATAAAGCCCACGTCCATTTCCTATAAGTCAGGATCCTTAGCACCATAAACTCACTTATCAAGACCCACTTGAAATGGGTCATGAATTGGCATGAGAGGCCCTTGTTGACTAGCCTGTTTATAATGGGCTTTGGTTGGACACGAGAGCCCATTTTTCCTTAGATCACTCGTTTAATGGGCTCCAGATTTATTTAAGGGTCTATTATATGGCATAATACACATGCAAATTGGAAAATTCCTAAGGATAGTTGCTAGGTTATTACATGGGCTTGAGTCTTAGGTAAAAAGGCTTCGGCTCCCACAACGATATATATCCATATGCGTCTCCCCACTCAAGGGTTCAATAATGTGGATGAGTACGTGTCGTGAGTGATAATAATCAAATATTCCACCACCAGGTTTGAGTGAAACGTAGGTAGCGAAGTACTGACTATTATCGAGTTAATTCGGGACTGAAGTGCTCATTGTGTGCAGAATGTGTAGTAAATGCATAAATGCAGGAAGAAATAAGAAAATAATTAAAAATGATAAAACACAAAATACTGGAATCAGTTTCTCTATCCCTAGTGGAGTCACTATTGTAGGCGGCGGGGTTTAGCGCGTGCCCAAGTGTTTGGTGACCACAGTATTATGTGGGCTCGAAGCCCACTAAGAAATACGATATAGGTCTTGGGCCTATTCGGAGATGGAGTTGCCACCAGATAAAAGTTGGGATATACTGTACAGCAACTAGATCCCACGAAAGTTTCCAGAAGCTGTCATTAGAGATCGGGTTCGGAAATTGGGTATGAGCATTTGAATGCTCACCCAACCTTGCGGTTGGCCTCCGTTTGTGTTTTGCATTTTATTACCTTTAATTATTTAATTATTTCCTCATTTACATTCAGAATTACACTTACCTTCATTTACTTTCCAAATTTTACAATTAAGTCCAGGTTTGCACATTAATCCAATTTCATGCTTTTGAATCTCAAAGTTCAATAGAAATAGAATAAATAATAATTTACACCCATACATTCAAAATCAAATGGGGGAAGGGATTAGAGATTACAACGCTTTGGGCAAAATAAAATAATAATATATAGAAAATAAACCGAACATATACCGAAAGTAAATCGATAATAAACATAAACACAATGATATAAAAGGGGTAGCTAACGAAGGTGACTACTCAATGATGAAAATCATCAAGTAATTCCAAAATGAGAGGCCCTCAGAGATGTGTCCTTGATTGTAATCCTCACTAAGATGTGATTTCTACCTTGACACAAGCTTCCTTCCTTCTTCTCTTAAGAAATGTGGACTTCTTTTAGCTTAGATCTATCCTTTCTCCCTTAAGAACGTTTTTCTTTATTTTTTTTCTTATTTTTTTTAGAGCTCTCTCCTTTTTCCTTAATCCTCAATAATGGTCCTCTCCTCCCTCTTCCCTCCTTTCCTTTTCTCTTTTTTTTCTTTTATTCCCTACCTTGCCCATGCCCCTAAGCCTCCTAGCTCATCATGAGCCTCCATAGCCTTTCCCTTTCCTCCAAAAATCTCTTCCTCACACAAAATTAGGTATGGGGTGTGTGGGGCCTACACCACATGGCCACTATGGTTGCAACTGCATTAAATGTAGTTGCAAGTGGTCTGCCACAGAGGCGGTGCCTCTTCGATGAGGGGATCACCTTTACGACATCTACCAAAGAGGCGATCGCCTCATTGCACTGAGGCGACGCCTCTTTAACCCTGGCCTATATTGGGCTAGGCGGGCTTGGGCCAATTTTGGACAATTGGGCTAAGTTTTGGGTTTTTTAGGCTTTTAGACTTTCAAGTCCACTTTCCATTGGAGATTCAAGTTTTGTTCTTATGTCCAAGTTTCACATTCTCATCACTGGGCTTGACAACAGGCCGGTCAAACCGAGTGCCCCTAATTTGTCCCCTAACACGGGTTGTTCGAATCGGGTGTCTATAATATTATATCTTCATAAAAACTTATTTTAAAGAAGATTTTCAAACCGCATTCATTTCTTTTATTAGCTTATTCAGTGACGTCTGACTCCCCTAAACTTTTTTTTTCAGGAGTTTGAGAGTCTTCTGTTAGACCTATGATGAGTAGCTTCCTCACCGGCTATTTTATGTAGGTCTACATAGTTTGTGATTGTAATAGAATTTGTGTACCGCAGTAGAGAAATTGTATAATTGCATACTTTAATTTGGATATTATGTATTTAAGATTTATACATTGAATATTTTATTATATAACTGATTATTACTATATTATGCATGATGATGGTATGGTTTATTTAAATTAAGAAAAATCAGTTTGATAATGTGAATCATGATTTAATTATTAAATATAAAAGTTTTAAAGGTGAAATGTTCTACATTTTTCTTTTAAGGCTTACTACAGGTTTTGATAGCTTTAAGTTTTCCCATTCCCTAATTCCGGTCACGAGCCCCCTGGGTTCGGGTCATGACAAAGTTGGTGTCAGAGCTTTGGCTCATTTTTCATGCTTTTGACTATCGATGTCTATCTTTTCTTGTGTTATTACGGTACTTAGGTTATTAACTATCACTTGTTGATTTTCATATCTGTAGGATTATGCGTTCTTGTTTTGTTTTGAATTTGGGTTTTCTTACCTTTTCAGAATGAGGCGTGCTCGGAATGCCCCTGCGACTGATGCAAAGCATGATGATGATGAACAGTCATCTTAAGATGAGATTCTTTCTCATGTCCCTCAACCTAGAGGTAGGGGCAGAGTCAGAGTAGTAGCAACTCAGAGGCAGGAACAACCTCATGAAGGGCTTAAGATTCCAGTAAAGGATCTTACAGCTGGCATGGTAGGTATTAATCAGGGCTTGGCAACTCTTAATCAGGCGATGCCTATAGTGCAGCAGATGCTTTAGCAATAGAATCAGGAGATGTATGATGCAGACGCTGCATTGTTATACTCCAGGGTTAGATGAGTTCATTTTGATGGTACTGGAGACGCACTGGATTTTATTAACACCATTGTGTCCAGGACCATATCAGGGTATTTTGATTATCAGAGGATCATGATTGTAGAGTTATCTGTCTTAGTGGCAGCTCAGGATTGGTTTATGCAGTCCATCCAGCCCTTCATGACCATGATGACTTGGTTAGGTTTTAAGGAGCAGTTTATAAGATTCTTTTATCCTTCATCTATGAGAGAGAACTATAGATGGCAGCTGCTTAATATTCACAGGAGAGATCGATCAATTGAGGACTATACTCGGGAGTTCTATAGATTGATGAGATCTGTTGAGGATGTAAGGTAGGATGTTGCTAGAGTAGTTGAACTATATATGACTGGGTTAGGCCCAACTTATATTGGCATTCGACTAAAGGGTTGTAGTTTGGAGAGTGTTGTGAAGGAGGCGAGACATCTAGAGCGGAGACATATCCAACATGGCACCATACCTGATCCTTATGATAGTGGCATTATCAGACCTGTTCAGAGGGTGCAGTAGCTAGTGTTTTAGATAGGCAGCACAAGTGCTCAGTCAGTAGGTCCTTCTTAGCAGAGTAGACAGTTCAAAGCACATTGGACTAGTAGGCACCATTTTGCTCAAGATCACAAGAGTAGTAGGGCTGCTAGATTTAGTGGTAGTGCCAGTAGCAGCAGTGGATAGAGCCCTGGACATGGTAGTTTTGGTTCCAGAGCTAGTGCGTGTGTCATGTGTGGGCGAGTGCATCAGGGTCCTTGTCATTTAATGCCAGGAGCGTGTTTCAGATGTGGTCAATTTGAACACTTTGCTAAAGCTTGTCTGAACTATGGATTCCAACTGTCCTTTGCTCAGGGATCTTCACCTTCTATTGTCCAGCCTTTACAGCAAGTGCCTCAGTAGTATTAGGCACCTATATACCCTCAGCAGTGACCGATTCAGTTTGTGAGTCAGCAAGGCCGAGGTAGAGGACATACTCAGCCGTTCACCTTACAACAGTTAGGACGTGGATAGGTTAGAGTCTTTACTTTGACTTCTTAAGATGCACAAACATCCAATGCAGTGGTAGCAGGTATTATTCTAGTCTGTTGTTCTAAGGCTAGAGTTTTATTTGATTCGAGTGCTACGTATTCTTTTGTGTCCCTTTTGTTTGCTTTAAAAGTAGCTTTGTCTTCCTTTCAAGATGAGGTTTACTTTGTTTGTTTTGATTCTACTTAGTGATGAGTTGGAGACAAATATCTTCTTTCCATCTTGTCTTGTGTTAGTTGAAAGTAGAGAGTTATTGGCAAACTTGGTCCTTTTGGATGTGATTGAGTTTGATGTGATTTTGGGAATGGATTGGTTGTCCCAGTATTATGCTTTTGTGGACTGTCGAGTGAAAGAAGTAATTTTTAGAATTCTAAGTGAAGAGGAGTTTAGATTCAGAGGTCATGAGAGTCACATACCTTGTAACCTTATTTTTGCTATTACAACTCAGAAGATGCTTAGTAGAGGGTGTCAAGGCTATCTAGTTGTAGTAAAAGATGTTCAAGCAAAAATATGATCAGTGGAAAGGGTACCACTGGTATGTGAATTCTCAGATATTTTTCCAGAGGAGTTACTTGGATTGCCATCAGATAGAGAGATAGAATTCTGTATTTATGTTGTGCTTGGTACAGATCCTATCTCTATGCCAACTTATAGGATGGCACCTGTAGAGCTGAAAGAGCAATTGTAGGAATTTTTGGATAAGGGGTTTATTTGGCCTAGCACATCTCCTTGGGGTGCTCCGGTTCTTTTTATGAAAAAGAAGGATGGTAGTCTTTAACTTTGTATTGACTATAGACAATTAAATAAGGTTACCATTAAGAACAAATATCCACTCCCTAAGATTGATGATTTATTTGATCAGTTGCAAGGAGCTCAGTATTTCTCCAAGATGGACTTGAGATATGGTATCATTAGTTAAGGATTTGAAGTGAGGATGTACCCAAGTCAGCATTTCAGACTAGGTATGGTTACTATAAATTCCTAGTGATGTCCTTTGGGTTGACTAATGCCCCAGCAGCCTTTATGGACTTGATGAACAAGGTGTTTAGGCCATTCTTGGATCAATTTGTGATTGTGTTTATTGATGACATTCTGGTCGCTTCCAAGAATAAGGCAGAGCATGCGATGCATTTGAGATTGGTGCTGCAGACTTTGAGAAAGCACCAGTTGTATGCCAAGTTTTCAAAATGTGAATTCTGGTTAAACCAAGTGGCATTCTTAGGCCATGTGGCATCCAAAGATGGCATTCAGGTAGATCCTAGGAAAATAGAGGCGATCACTGAGTGGCCAAGACCTACAATAGTTACAAAAGTGAGAAGTTTTCTAGGTTTAGTGGGCTATTACAGGAGATTTATGAAGGATTTCTCCAAAATTGCCACGCCTTTAACTAGATTTACCTAAAAGAATGTCAAGTTCATGTGGACAGATAGATGTGAGGAGCATTTTCAGTTGCTCAAGGATTTATTAACTTCAGCTCCAATACTGAAATTGCCTTCTGATGACGATGGACACACAGTGTATTATGATGCTTCCCGAGTAGGATTGGGCTGTGTGCTAATGCAGAATAGCAGAGTGGATGCTTATACTTATAGTTAAAGAAGCATGAGCAGAATTATCCCACTCACGATTTAGAGATAGTAGCAATTGTATTTGCATTAAAGATTTGGAGGTATTACCTGTACGGTGTCACTTGTGAAATATACACCGACCACAAGAGCTTGAAGTATAGCTTTGAGCAGAGGGATTTGAACCTAAGACAGAGAAGATGGATGAAACTTCTGAAAGATTATGATTGTTCGATTCTTTATCATCCAGGCAAGGCAAACATAGTAGCAGATGCGTTGATCAGGAAATTAACAGACAGTCTTGCCTATATCAGTACTGAAATGAGGCCGATTATTCAGGAGATACAGGAGTTGATTGATCAGGGTTTGCAATGAAAAGTGACTAAGAAATGTCTTTTAGCTCAATTCAGGTGTATGATCTGTGTACTTGGATATAGTTAAAGCAGCTCAAAGAAGGGACCCACAGCTACAGAGAATTATGTTTGAGGTGCAATAGGGTTAATCCAGAGAGTTTGTGATTGATAGTGAAGGTATTTTACACTTGGGTACTCGGTTGTGTGTGCTAGACGTTGATGATATGAAGAAAGAGATCTTGGAAGAGACACATTTTTCTACTTACAGTATTCATCCAGGTTCCACTAAGATGTATCATAATTTAAAAGATACATACTGGTGGAATGGAATGAAGAAAGATATTGCAAAATTTATATCCAAGTGTCTTACATATCAACAGGTGAAGCTAAAGCATCAGAGGCCCTCAGGATTGTTATAGCCCATACCTATCCTAAAGTGGAAGTGGGATATGATTGCCATGGATTTTGTGACTGGTTGCCTCAAACGACTAGTGGATTTGATGCAATTTGGGTAATATTGACAGGTTAACCAAGTCAGCTCACTTTCTGTCGATAAAGAAGGCATACTCCATTGACAGGTTGGCACGATTGTATGTCAGCAGAATTTTTTGTCTTTATAGAGTTCCAGTGAGCATAATATCTAACAAAGGAGCCACTTTTATATCAGTTTTCTAGCAAGAGTTACATAAAGCCTTGGGTGCAAGGTTAGACTTTAGTACAATGTTCCATCCTCAAACTGATGGTCAGTCAAAAAGGACCATTCAGACTTTAGAGGATATGCTCAGAATGTGTGTGATGGATTTTAGAGGTCAATGGGATAACCACTTGCCACTAATTGAATTTGCATATAACAATAGTTATCATGCAAGTATTGAAATGGCTCCGTATGAAGCGCTGTATGGTCGGAAGTGCATATCACCTTTGTGTTGGGAAATTGGTAAGAGACAGCTGATAGGTCTAGAGTTGGTACAAATTACTTCTAAGAAATTTCCTATCATTCAACAGAGGTTGAGGATAGCTTTTAGTAGGCAGAAGAGTTATATTGATCCTAGAAGGAAAGATGTTTCCTTTCTAGTTGGAGATTTGGTGTTTCTGAAGGTATCTCTAATGAAAGGAGTTATGAGGTTCGGTAAGAAGGGTAAGTTGGCTCCGAGATACATTGGACCTTTTGAGATATGGTCACAAGTTAGAGAAGTGGCCTATAGATTGGTGTTACCATCTGAATTATCTCGAATCCACCTAATGTTCCATGTGTTTATGCTGAGAAAATATATTACTGATCCTTCTCACGTACTTTAGCCTCAAGCAGTGGAGCTCAGCGAGGATCTATCTTACGAGGAGTATCCAGTGACGATTGTAGATCGCCAAGTTCGTAAGCTTTGCTCCAGGGGACTTCCAATGGTAAAAGTTCTGTGGAGTAACCACACAGCAGAAGACTATATGTGGGAGATAGAATCCAAGATGCAAGCCGCTTATCCCTATCTTTTTCATCAATAAACTTAGTATTTCCTTGTTTTTCTTTGAATTCGAGAATGGATTCTTATAAGGAGGGAAGATTGTAATGATCGATATTTTAAATAATATAAATATATTTTGGGATATACAATGTTAATAAAAATTTTAATTTCATTTATATATTATAATTAATTGTGTATATTTTTCAAATTATCTTATTTTAAAAAGTTTTATTTACGTAAAGTAATTTATTTGGGAGCTATTATATTAAAAAATATTAAAGTTATTAATAATACTATTATCACTATTATTATTATTATTATTATTATTATTATTATTATTATTATTATTATTATTATTATTATTATTATTATTATTATTATTATTATTATTAGCGTGCATGTACATTATTTTATTTTAATTGTCATTATTTTTAAATAGCATTATTATTATTATTATTATTATTATTATTTCTATTGTTATATATAATTGTTTTAAACTAGGGTTATTTTATTATTGTTATGTGCTAGGTAGATGTATATATATATATATATATATAATAAAAAAATTGGATTTTTTATAAAATTATATAATTTTTTTGATATTTTATTAATTATTGTGAAAAATATTTATATTTAGTGTTTTGATGTTTAAATAAATTATATTGTGATTTATTATTGATTTTTAGTATTTTTAATATATTATTATTTTATATTTATTTTTATCGTGTATTGTGAACCTCGGTTGTGAATTGAATAGTTCGGGGTCCCAACTTGAGGTGTTGAGCTATTGTGAAGTTTAGAAGTGTGTTTGCTTGCAGGATTGACTTTACTTCTGTAGAGGGATATCCATTTTATAGAGGAGACTCTGCCGAATTTTTGATAGATTTTTTCGTAAAACATGACATCGGGTCAATTCTAAGTTTTGAATTCTGGATTTGAGTCGAGTCTTCCTTAAAAATTCTAAAAGTTAGGGTTTCTATAATTTAATAGTCGTTTTTATTTCTTTCTTTTAGCCGTCCCTCCGGTCGCGTCTACCAGTTGAGGTCGGACACAATGTAGCAGAGGAGCGCATATATCTTGTAAGTTAATATTTGATTTGCATGTCGGGTTTTCAAATTTAATACATAATTTTCTGATGAATTTAATTTTATGAGATTCAAGTCAGTATTCTTCAAATGGTATTGCATGAATAAATTTATAGTTGGTTTATTTTATTTTTATTTATTGTAATTTTCCTTGTTTTATTTATCTTCATTTATTTTAAATAAACTACGGTAGAACGGACTACCTGATAGGTTTCATCAGGAGCATGTGCGCATTGGTAAAATATTGGGTTACATTGATTATATTACTGGGGCCGAAGGTCTGGTGATGTTTTACTCTTAGACACCTCCAGTAATATGATATTTGGTTGGATTGATTTATACTGGGGCTGAAGGTCTAGTGATGTTTTGCTCTTGGACACCGCTAGTAAAGTTGGATTATATTTATTAAATCACTGGGGCCGAAGGTCTGGTGATGCTTTGCTCTCAGACACCGCTAGTAATATGATATTGGATTAAGTGACGTGATTGCAGTTGTGCATTCTGGTGATGCTTTACTTTCGGAATTAGCAGTCTTGGATATAAGTGAGCTGAATGACTTTTAGAATTGAGGACTAGGGTTATAACTAGTTTTTATACTATAATGTTTCAAAAGAATTTAAAAATTTATTGCTTCTTTTGAAAAATGGATTTCTTATATATATATATATATATATATATATATATATATATATATATATATATATATATATATATATATATATCAAAGGATTTGAATAAAATTATAAATATATTATATCTTCATAAAAACCTACTTTAAAGAAAATTTTCAAACCGTATTCATTTCTTTTATTAGTTTTCTTTGTGAGATCTAACACTCTCAACTTTTTTTTTCAGGAGTTTGAGAGTCTTTTGTTAGATCTACTTTCCTACGCTAAGTAGCTTCCTTACCGACTATTTTATGTAGATCTACATAGTTTGTGTTTGTAATAGTATCCGTGTACCACAGTAGAGAAATAGTATAACTACATACTTTAATTTGGATATTATGTATTTAAGATTTATGCACTGAGATATTATTTTGTATAACTGATTATTACTATATTATGCATGATGATGATATGATTTATTTAAATTGAAAAAAATCAGTTTGATAATATGCATCATGATTTAATTATTGCATTATAAATTTTTAAAGGTCAAATGTTCCGCGTTTTTCTTTTAAGGTTTATTACAGATTTTGGTAGTTTTAAGTTTTTGCATTCTTTAGTGCCCGTCACGTGTCCCTGGGTTGTGACAACAAAATTGCACCAGTTTCCATTACTGCGGCACAACAATGCTGTAGGTTTAACGAGATAATATGACTTTTTCAAAGTTTATGATTAGTGTCCATATTAAACTACATTAGTGCTAATATTAGACTACAACATCAATTTAAATATTGAACCCCATAAATAGACTTATTCACACAAATGATATTAAATTAAAAAAAATGACAGATGGGTATATTTGCAAATATAATGTGCTAGTTATTGCTAGTACGATAAACAAAATAAGAATCAAATAAAGATAATATTCAATGGTTGCTAGTAGGATATTCCCATGGAAAGGATCATAAATTCCCCAGTTATCCTTAGTTTACAAAGAAGAAGGAAGTTTTAGTTGGAGAGAAGTTTCTCTGGTGTTGTTGCATTGATGTTATTTTCACTTACAACTTAATAAATAGAAAGTTTCACCATATGGAGAATTCCAGGGTCACTCTACGTTGATGTACTTTGAGGATAGTTGTTCATATTCTATAGTAAAATTAGTGATTTTAGGATGCATTTAATTTCAGATGATTTAGAATGGGTTAAGATTTTTAGGTTATCATTGACAACACTTTCAAACCACCATGTGAAGACCAGAATCATTGCCCACTTGCTCATATCAGGAGCTAAGATCACTAACATTTCAAACTTATTGATATCATTCGGGGACAACATTGTTGGGATAAAAAACTCAGATTCATCAGCTGATAAAAGCAGAAGCAAAATGATGATGATAAAAAAAAAGGAAAAGTAAGAACAGAGGCTCTAAGTCTCAAAAAAAATATTGTCAATATACTCTTCTTTCCTTATTTAGTTTTTCCCATATAACTATATATTTCCTTATTTAGTTTTTTCCCATATAGTTGTATATTTCCTTATTTGGTTTTTCCTATATAGTTGTATATTCCTTGATTACCTCTCTAAGATTTCCATTATTGTTGTATATATTCTTGTTGTAATTACTGCTGTATTTCTTCCTATTATAGGCTGAGGATTATGGGATCTAATTATGCTTACTATATTAGACCCTAGGATTAAGGGATTTGACAATTCCTGATGTCTATATATTGTACTTCTGTTAAGTGAAATAAGAGAGAAAAACATTTCAGAAAATCTCTTTTTTTAATCTTTTGTCATGATATCAGAGCCTAAACTCTAAGATCATTTCATCTTGTGCCTGGTTTCTTGTCTAGCTCCAAGATCTTAGTCTTTTGTTCTTGTTCTTTTTGTGTTCTTCTATTCTGTTTTCTTGGACCTAATTTTTTAGTTCTTGTTCTGGTTGAATCATGTCTTTAGAACGATCTGAACATTTTCTTGTTCGATTTAATGGCAAGAACTATTCTGCCTGGGCATTCCAATTTCAGATCTTTGTCAAGGGAGAGGAATTATAGGGTCATATTGATGGGACAGATCCTGCACCTAATAGCGAGAAGGAGAAGGAGATATATATGAAATGGGAGGTGAAGGATGCTTAAATTATGTCTTGGATCCTTGGAAGTGTGGAACCATCCATAGTTCTCAATCTCAAGCCTTATAAAACTTCTAGATAAATGTGGGATTACTTGAAGAAAATTTACAACCAAAGCAATATAGCACGAAGGTTCCAATTAGAACTCGAGTTGGGTCAACTCAGCCAAGGGAGTATGTCAATCCAAGAGTTTTATTCTTCCTTTGGAAATCTTTGGGCTAAGTACACTGATATTGTGTATGCAAGTGTACCTTCTGAAGGCCTCATTGCTATCCAAAGTGTGCATGAGATTAGCAAGCGTGACTAGTTTTTAATGAAGTTAAAAGGGGAGTTTGAAGCAATCAGGTCCAACCTAATGAATAGAGAACCAGTTCCTTTATTCGATATTTGTGTGGGAGAGCTTCTCAGGGAAGAACAACGGCTTATTACACAAGCTGTCTTGGAGCAGAAAGCATAAAATTCTACTTCAATTTCTGTTGCCTACACTGCTCAAGGAAGATTTAAAGGAGGCAGAGATATGACTAATGTCCAGTGCTATAGTTGCAAAGGATTTGGGCACATTGCTACTAATTGTACTAAAAAATTATGCAATTATTGTAAGAAAATAGGGCATATCATCAAAGATTGTTCCATTTGGCCTCCAAAGAAATTTGAAATTGCCTACAATGTCTCGGTTGATTCTTCGAATGCTCAGAGTCCTAGTCAGTCTTCTATTACTCCTGAAATGGTCCAACAAATGATAGTTTATGCCCTTTCTGCTTTAGGCCTTTAAGGTAACAAAAATTATAATCCTAAGCCTTGGTATTTTGATTCTGGTGTTTCCAATCACATGACCAACACTGCCTTACCTTTAAATAATATTAGAAAATATAAAGGAGATCTTCGGATTCATACTACCGATGGTAATTCCTTACCTATCACAGCTGTTGGTGATATTTCAGCCTCTTTAAATATTGTTTTTATGTCTCCTAAGATGTCCACTAGTCTTGTATCTGTCGGCTAATTAGTTGACAATAAATGTACTGTTCTATTTTCAACTTATAGTTGTCTTGTGCAGGATCAAATGTCCGAGAAGATGATTGCTAAGGGACCTAAAATGGGACGTCTATTTCCTTTGCTTCTATCTCCTTCTTTGGTGTCAAATTATATTGCTTGTAATGCTGTTCAATGTGATAATCAGATGTGGCATAAATGTTTAGGACACCCTAATTCTCATGCACTTCTATTCTTGCTTAAATATGGTTTACTTGGAAATAAAAATTCAGCCTCTTCTAATAGTGATATTTTTGATTGTGCATCTTGTAAACTTAGTAAAAGCAAAACACTTCCTTTTCCCTTGTATAAAAGCCACACCACCAAACCTTTTCAACTCATGCATACTGATGTATGGGGCATTGCATCTGTAATTTCTCATGAAAATTACAAATACTTTGTTACATTTATCGATGATTTCACTTGCTTTACTTGGGTATATTTTCTTCGGTCTAAAAGTGAGGTTTTCTCTGTGTTTAAGGTCTTTCTTGCTTTAGTTGAAACACAATTTTCTATCAAAATCAAAATCTTACAATCTGATTCAGGTGGTGAATATATGTCAAATGCATTTCAATTTTTTCTTCAAAGTCATGGGATCATATCACAGCGTTCTTGTCCTTTCACTCCACAACAAAACGGTATAGCTGAAAGAAAGAATCGCCATTTTCTTGATATTGTTCGAACTCTTCTAATTGAGTCTTATGTTCCTTCTCATTTTTGGTGTGAAGCTTTATCTATTGCTGTTTATTTGATTAATAGATTGCCATCTTCCAACTTGAACAATGATTCTCCCTACTTTTGTTTGTTTGGGCATGTACCAAATTATTCCAATCTTCATATCTTTGGATGTGTTTGCTTTGTTCATCATCCTGCACATGAGAGACATAAACTTACTGCCCAATCTGTCAAGTGTGTTTTTTTAGGATATGCCGGAACCCAAAAAGGGTTTCTTTGCTATGATCCTTATGCCCGTCGAACTCGAGTCTCTAGGAATGTCATTTTTTTTAAAATTAGCCCTTTTTTACCACATAACAGACTTCAGAATTCCCTTCTCTATCTGTTTTACCACATTTTTCCTGAATCGCCAACACCAATACAAAGGTTTAAACCTGGTAATGTTTACCGTAGATGCACTCCTCCTACATCTTATCCTCTTATAGGTCTCACTGAGGTTCCTCCCCATCTTCCTGCGGCATTTGATCCTGTTCTACCCATATCCAATGATTCACCTCCTCTTCGAAGAAGCTCTAGACCTCACAAACCTCCTGAAAGGTATGTTTTTTCAACCCCTGTGGCTATGTCTACTACTTTGTCTTCTATTTCCATTCCTACTTGTTATAAACAGGCTATGGAACATAAGTGTTGGCAACAAGCAATGGAAGCAGAACTTCAAGCACTTGAGGAAAACCATACTTGCGACATTGTTTATTGTCCTTTAAATGTTAAGCCCATTGGTAGTAAATGGGGCTATACTGTGAAACTCAAATCTGATGGCTCTTTAGATAAATACAAAGCTCGATTGGTTGCTCTTGGCAATAAACAAGAATATGGCCTGGACTATGAAGAAATACAATAATAATTATAGCAAGAATATATACAACAATAATGGAAATCTTAGAGAGGTAATTAAGGAAGATACAGCTATATGGGAAAAATCGAATAAGGAAATATATAGTTATATGGGAAAAAACTAAATAAGGAAATATATAGTTATATGGGAAAAACTAAATAAGGAAAGAAGAGTATATCATGAACGCACAAAGCACTTAGAGGTGGACTGTCATTATATTAGGGAGGCTTTTACTCGAGTTGTTATCACTCTTCCTTATCTTACTATTGATCTTCAAATAGCTGATGTCTTTACAAAAGCTTTGACATGCCAACGACATAAGTTTCTGAGTAGTAAATTGATGCTGATAGACTTACCCGCATTAATTTGAGGGGGGATGTCAATATACTCTTCTTTCCTTATTTAGTTTTTCCCATATAACTATATATTTCCTTATTTAGTTTTTTCCCATATAGCTGTATATAGTTGTTTATTCCTTGATTACCTCTCTAAGATTTCCATTATTATTGTATATATTCTTGCTGTAATTACTGCTGTATTTCTTCCTATTATAGGCCTAGGATTATGGGATCTAATTATGCTTACTATATTAGACCCTAGGATTAAGGGATTTGACAATTCCTGATGGCTATATATTATACTTCTGTTAAGTGAAATAAGAGAGAAAAATATTTCAGAAAATCTCTTTTTTTTAATCTTTTGTCAAATATGACTTAAAGTGAACAACCATTCTTTCCTTCATTTGATTGTAATACACAGATCAATTACAAGTGGTAGAGTAAATCATTACATTCAAACATAGCCCCTTACAATCAGCCACCTAAATACATGATCTGATTATCAAACAAAACTGACTATCTTGACTAGTTACAAAACAACAAAATTCAGCTATTTGGTTCCAGTTTAACCGCATATAAAAAATAACCAAACAAAAAACAAACGAACAATTTCAAGTAGCCATTGCAGGCACTGTTCATGCTACTCTTCATACTGCTGCTATATTCACTGTTCCATTGCTCTTGCGTCTCCAATTAAAATCTCATAAGACTTAACAAATCGTACACTGAATTTTCTCACTTTAGCGGACAACAAGAGAGTGCATATTGAAACCTATAAAATTACCATAGGCAGCACGTAAGTGCCTACAGCTTAATGGGATGCTCCAGAATGCAATAGCGATTACTATATATCTGTATTTCACCCTACTAGTTTACCAATTTCAGCACATTATTGTTAATTCTGATTTTAGTTTAGCCTATTTACTTTCTTTCTCACTAAGCTAATTAGCATATTGCATAAGGGAGGTGATATTCGGCTAGTTTATAGTTTAATTTAAATAAAAGTATTTATATGCATTGGTTTCCTCCAATATTTTATATCCTGAACATAAATAATATTTTATTAATTTTTTTTTTGCATTTAGATGGTAATTTATATATCATTTATTTCGTTAATTAATTTTTATCATTAATTTTCTTAATTTTCTGAATAGTTTTATTGTAAAGATATTTAGTTTTTTAATTAATAAAATTATTGACACGACAATAATTTATAGCAGAATAATTAATTGAAAAAAAGCTTTCTTTTTGAAAAGGTTTTACATGTCTTTCATACTGTTTACGTGACAATAAAGTCATACAAATTATAAAACTCATCATTTTAAAGTTAATTTATATGATGCATTATTTAAGCATGACTAATTTAAAATTTGAGTAAGCTTTTTATTCTCCATTTATTGGTGAGGCAAAATTATAAGTTAATCCAAAAATGCAATTCTTTATGAATTCCTAACTTCATTAAGTACAACCAAGAATTCAAAATTGCCATAAGTTTACTAACTCGATTTTTTAAAATTGAGTAATATAATGGTATAATTTCCTTTAAGATATTTATAGGTTAAAGATTCAATATTTATCTCCTCCTTTTCCATTAAAAAAAAAAAACAATTTGATTTTCCTACGGAGTATAATAACATTATATGCGACCATTATCCTAGTGTGTTGCGTGTGGCCGGTAAAGACCTTTAAAATCAAAATCACAAAATGAATAATAAATTATTTATACTTGAAATAAATTTATTTTATCAATAAAATTTAAATTCATTAAATTATATTGAAAAATTATATTAAGCAATAATAAAATCTTGATTAGTACATATATTTAAATCAATTATTTTTAAAATTATGAGATATTAGATATGGTTTTCTAATAAAAATTTAATTAAATAAGAAAATATAAATATGTTCTTTATAAATGGTTAGAAGCCTATTAGAAAGTAATTAGTTTCATTATTCAATTTTTTTCTCTTTTTTTTTATGATAACTCTACTGGTGTTTTGTGTTAAAGATTTATTTTTTAAAAAAAATTGGTTTCTTTCAATTTTGGAAACAAAATAAAAATATTTTAAAATCAACAATTAACAAACTATTTAATTTAGTCTAAATATATTATAAATATCGTTATATTTGGAAAAAATATTTAAATTAAACTCTTTTAAAAGTTTAATTTTGCTCATATATTATATTTAAAGAATAAGAACTTTTTAAAATAATATGTATTTGTATTTTCTAAAGCTCTACCAAGATTATATTAGACATTATGAACTAGCCAAAGTTGTACTTGTAATCACAACAATCAATTTTCGGCCAGATAGCCTATCCCTTTTTTATCTAACCATAATCTTAATAGAGTTGGTAAACTAGATCATATGTTATTAAATTTCTGATGTATCAGATCCTCATTAGAGGTAAATACAGAGCTTACTCTTTAATAATTAAAAAGTAGAAGAGATAGTCATTATTAGTAAACCATTAGAAAAAAGAATAGAGGTTTTTAGAAACTCATGTTTTATTTATCACATGCAATATTTATCAAGGGTTCTCTACCTCCGATATAAATAACAAACCTCTTTTTATAGTGATGAGGAGCACTGGAATATAAAGGACCAGCCTAATTAAAGAATCAATCAAGACCACAAAACAAAAGAAAAGACAAAAGTAAAAGTGGCCAAGATAAGATAACCACTGACAAAGCATAAAGATACAATAATACAACTGCTTTATCAAAAGCATATTACTTTACTATAGCCTCGTGAATTGGTGACAGGTTGCCTTCATCTCCATTGTAACGACTTTTTGAGTTAAGATCTTGTGAGTATCCTGTTAAAGGCTTTTGTGGGTCTTTTTGAAAAAATTCTTCAGTGAGTCTTGATGAGCTGGCTTCAGCTTAGTGTATCTCTTTCCAAAATCTTTTGTTTGCCAGTAGCTTTTGTCCATATTTTGTTGGATGAGTTTTCCATGGTTCATCTTCAAATATCTTTGGCCATATCTCTTTTGGAATGATTCTATTCTTTTGAAACATAAATCTTTGAATTTCTCACTAAGGTGACATGTCATCCATATTATAGATAAAATGGTGAATCATTGAGTGTCTGTATGATCTATAGATATTCAAACAGGGGACTATTGTAAATTCATCTTTTATCTTCAAGAAGGATCTTCAAAAGACAATAATGGTGTGACATTCAATGGTTGGTGAGACCTATTAAGTGTAGGCTTCGTTTGTTAGCCATGACTTCCATCTTAATAAGTTCTAGAACCATTTCATGAAAGTTAACAGATGAGGGTTTGATCTTTGACCTTCTTCAAGCATTCTGATATATCTGGCAAGTTTTAAGGGTTGTAAATCAAAAGCAATCCAATGTAGATGATATGGATACCAGAACAGGGTTTGTAAATCCGATGGCCAATAAAATTCCTTATCAGGATTTTGAGAAAGGAAGCTGAAAATATAGGTAAAGGGATGGTCCAGATGAAAACCAAGTTTTTCGTAAAAATCTAAACCATAATTTCTGATTAGATAAGATTGGAGCTTAAAAATTTATTGGGTAGCCTTTTGGTTGAGTGAATTTATAAAAATGTTTGGGGACATGTTTGGTGGAATTCCTTTTTCAAGGAAATTGGTGACGGGTTAGAACATATAAATTAAAGGTAAAACCTTTAATTGGAAAGGTTTGCTGCAAGAGGTTGATGGTTTGGTCAGGAGATCAGGGATAAGGTTGTCTTCTCCTTTGATGTATTCAACTTCAAAGTCATACTTATTAAACCATTCTTTCCATCTCAGAAGTTGAGGATGAGGGAGAGTTTTTCCTTTGAACTCAAGCATCTTTGGAAAAGATGAATAGTCCATGACAACTTTGAAATGATGTCCCACTAAATGCAATTCAAATTTTTTTATTCCATATTTGACTACTAGGACTTCTTTAAAAGTTAAGTGGTAATGACATTCTCCATTTGTGAACTTTCCACTGGCATAAGCATAAATTCTTTGCTTCTCCTGGTTATCTTCTTCAAGGAGAATTGCTCCCCAAAATTGATTACTGGCATCTTTTTAGAGAATTCTTTTCCCTTCTGATGGAATCTACTAGTCTAGAAGTTCCTTTGTATCAACTTTTAATCTAATAATGGCTTTAGTTTGAACTGTTGACCATGGTGGACGATTCTTCTTTAGAAGGGCCTGTAAAGGTATTGTCTTCTTTGTCAAATAAGGAATAAAATCTCTATGATAATTAAATATCCCAAGTAATTATCTAATTTGTTTGATAGATAAATTTTCTTTAGGAAATTTCTGTAATTCTTCTACAACATGAGGACCAGGGTAATACTTTCCTTCTTTAAATTGCATTCCCATAAATTTAATTTCTTCTTTGTCTATGTGCATCTTTATGGGTGATAACATAACTCCATATTTGATTGTAAGATCAGTAAATTATTTGAGCAATTTCTCATGTGCTTCTATAGTTGGTGAGAAAAGCAAAATGTCATAAATTTACACCAAAGCACTGTTTAAAAGAGGCTCATGTATTTTGATCATCGCCTTTTGAAATAGGGATAGGACCACTTTCAAACTGAATGGTAACACATTCCAATGATAATGATGTCTATTGGAAGATGAAAGATTTGAGAATTTTTCCAAATGGACTCACCTTCAAGAAATATTTCAGGTGCTTCACCATACATCCCTCTATCCTTTTTATAAACAAAACCATTACAAATCTCGACCTTCAACCCAATAATGAGTTTCTGATAAAGAACTGTAGTGCACAATCTCACACAGAGTGTGCAAAGAAATGTTCATTTCTTTTATGAAAAAATCTAGATTTCTACATTTCATTGCCTTTCAAAAAAAATAAAAATATGAATCCTAAAAAGGCCACTCATCCAGGAATGATTCCTACAGACCTGAAACTTGCAGTTGAAGAATGTAAATAGTTAGAAGAACAAGGTCTGATTACGCCAACCAAATCAAAATGGGCAGTAAAATTCATATTTATAAATAGTAAAAATATGTATAGATTGATAAAAATCTTTGTAAACTAAAAACACAATAGTGAAAACATCATTAAGATAAGATAAAATACATTTCCAAACAATTATATTACATATAACTTAGCCACCATTGTTTAAACTTAAAAATATATTCTTTTACAATACTTTTATAACAAACTTAAGAAATAAAGAAAAAAAACTTCTCTAACAAGGATGTTGGTCAACCTTATTTTGAAATTTATAATCATACTTACTTAACTTTATCCACCAACTATCAAGCCCTATTATCTAAAAACATTTATAAAACAAAGTAAAATGAGTAAAAAAATACTGAATGAATAGATATATCAAGCAGAAAATAATTTGGTTAAACCAAACACATTTAACTTTTCAAATGACAATAATAGCATATTTGAAATTATATTATAATTCACTTAAAACATCAAATCCTTTCTCACTTTCAAACTTATGCAAAGTATAGTCAAGTAAAACACATGCTTTTTTAAACATCAATACAACATTTCACATGTATTAACCATCCCTATAATAAGCATCACAACCTGACCATAACATTTAGGCAATTACAAACTCACTCTCTAGGCACACTTGAAGGCTAACCCTTTGACTACATTAGCACGAAAAGACCCTTCTCCCTTCACCGTCTTGCAATCAAATGCCTTGTTGTTTATTGTGCAACAATAACCAACACAATCTCAAATGTGCATTTATCACTTCAGCACATTTACACAATTCATATGGGGTGGTAATACTCAAATCCAAATGACATTTTCATAAAATAATCAATCAAAACAATATTATCGCATTTATAGTTTAATAACCATTCAAAATCAAATAATCTTTATCATATTTCAAAGAAGAGAGAAACCATGTAGAGAATAAATTTATTTAAATCACCAAAAAAATAAATGACTTCAAATCAGGTTACAAAACAAAGCATGTATTAATAATACATTTAACTTGCACACTTGAAACCATTATTGTTTCAAAGCTTAAATACTTCTAGTAATTCAAGTAGTAACCAAACTAAATTGAAAAATTCATTACACATCATTTCAAATTCATAAAACATCATTAAAAACCTCATTTTCTTGTTGTTATATTTAAATTTAAAAAGCTTAAACATTTACTCTCCAAAACAACCTATAAACACACAAATCTAGTTCACCGAATTTGTTTAACTTGCACCTGTACTTCCCTTGCCTTTTCTAGCACCTAACATATACAATTTCATTTATAAATCATCAGTATAATAATCCTACATGCTACTCTAACTATGTAGCCCCCAAATGATATGCATAAAATGCAATTTAGCGCAATTCTATAAATCAGCTTCATGAACTCTAAATAGCTGTTTTCAGGCCTAAATTAAAAAAAATTGCTTCGACATGTAGAAAATTAATTTTAACCTCAAATTGTAACCAAACCTAGGTCTTTTTGTCCAGTACTTTCAATAAAAATTTCATTTTCATCGATAACCACAATTAAGATTATAAAGGTCGCATTACAAGTAGCTCAATTACTTATATAGATTAAGCAATAAAATGTACAAATATGTTAGAATACTATTAAAACATAACTAAATCTTTATCAAAACTATAAAGTTTTAGATAACTCTTTCAAGTTTTCTTAAAATCAAACTAAACTCAATTTCAAGTTTCCTAGCTCAATATATACCAAAAGTATCTAGACTAGTTTTAACTCATGAACTCTGTAAACCTACTTCACATAATCAAAGTGGCTGCTTTCAGAGCTGATTTTGAAAAATTGCTGGGACTTATAGAAAAGGAATTTTGAGCTGAAATTTTAATTAGTCTTAGATCTTTATGTTTAGAACATGCTATAAATATTTCACACCAATTGGACACTCACAAATAGAGTTATACATAACGAATTATAACCAGCTTAAAGAAACTAACAGACTGAATAATAAAATATTTTTTCTTATTACCCTAACATAAAGATTGAATCAGATCGAGATCAAAAAGGAAAAATTTTAGATAATTCTTCCAAGATTCTAGATCATCAAATAACACTTAATTTGGAGCTTTCTAGATTAAGCTATGATCGAATTACAAAAACAATTAAACCAGACTTTAAGAACCCGAAATTTTCAACTTAAAAACTCTAAATTATATCATTCAAAATACTTAAAATCTTACCAAATAAGTCACTATAGCCTTTAGAGATGATTATTGATAGCTTGAAATGGTTTTAGAGCTTCAAAATCCACTTGGAAAGCAGTTCAACTTGTAATTTTTGATGACTCTTTCTAAACCCCTCTCTTTCTTTTCCAAAAAATGTTTGTTTCCCCTCTTGTTCTTCCTTTCACATGAACCTATCTAATGAAGACTATGACTCCAAACCATTTTAGATATGTTAAGATGTAATTATTCATTTTAGCCCTTAATGAAGTGCTAGTATTACTTATTAACTTTCGAACTTCCAATGGTTCACTTAAGGATAATTATTATTTCAATTGAGTCTTTATCTTTTACTAACATGTAAGTTCCTATCCTTTTCTCCAATTCAACTTCATAACTTTTTTATTCTTAATATTTTATTCATTTTGAGTGTCATCAAAATTTAAAAATTAAATCAACTACAAATCATGACTAGACCTGATACAGTAATCTACTATATACACTAGCATATGTTTAAATTCAATCAATATATATATATATATAAATGAAATATATAATTAATATAAATATACTTATAGTTAGGGTACAAGTATTACAATAAAATTTCTTTTTTATTGTAAGTCTGTTGAAATCGATTTGTCCATAGTTTTAACTTTTCGGCATAAATTTATCAGTTTGACTAATTTTAAGCAAATACAGTTCAACATAATCAAAATTGAGTATGGAGGCAATGATGTGTCACTTTGATGTGGATCTTATTGCCATATCAACTACATATTGATTAAAAAAAAAATTAAATATTTATGCTTTATAGTAAATTTGTCCCAAAATTTTATTTAAAGTGAAAATGTCTCAGTTTTTCTGAACATACTACATTTTACTATTAAATATATAATACTTAGTAGTTAATTATAATATTTGAAATATTTATTATTTTTATCTAAATATAAAAATATTATTATATATATATATATGTGGTAAATTAATAATTTATTAGTTAATAAATCTATTGCTTAATTAATTATTATAAAATTTTTATAAATTGATAACTTTAAAATTAAAAAATAATTAATATATATATTAAGAAATAATTAATATATATATTATTTACTAATAAAGTTATCAATTTATAAAAAAATTATTGTATGTATTTATTTTATTTTTTAAGTATTAATATGAGATGGTAATATTTTAACGAACTGTAAAGAAAGATAAATATAAATTTTTGTACACATGACAGAAAATTGCTATGTAGCATGCTGCTGTGGAAAGGTCTTATGTGAAATAACGATTTATGTAGCTATTCGCTGAAAAGCATTCTTGCACTTTAAATTTCAAGAAATGCTGATCGTGATCGCTTTTATTGAAGCAAAATCCACTTAATCAAGGCTGATATATAAACTATATAACAGGACGTCATGATATGGATTTTTTCTTTTTTGGTTTCATTCAATGATTAATTAATTTTCATCCATATGGTTAATGTGTTTGTTCTTGGTTTGTGCACGCTCCGAAATTGTATGCAATATTATTCTCTGATTTAACGACGACAACAACAGTGAGTTTTGCTTGTTTTAGATATGCATGTTTCTTATGATTATTGCTATTTTTCTATATTTGGGTCTTCTTGGTTTAAGCATGTCAATTACAGATAGGAAGCTAGCTGTTAGTGCAAATCATATATAAAGATTGTACGAAGGATGTGGACTAATAATTTGTTTGTTTGTTCATTCAACCTCCTGAAAACAGATCGTGGATCTGTTGTTCTTTTGAGCTAGTCTATGGATATATAGTTATACATATATATATATATATTTTTTTGACTGATTTGGTGCACTTAAGTGCCTATACAAACCAGGATGGAAGCCTACTGGTAGGATCCATTTTGAACTATCCAGGATGAATTGCTCGGAATGTGGAGAGAGGAGGTCTTGAACCGAAAACCTTTTGCGTCATGGAATGAGGTGAAGTCTCACCGTTCCACCTGCAAAATGTACTAATCTTCAAAGTCTTTCTTACTGATTTATTTGGTTTATGTTTCATTACCTTTTGTAATAATTTCAGCATTTAAAGCTTAGGAAGATAGGTAAATTATTGTTAAAACTAAACAAAAATCAGCAAGTTGACTAAAATGATCACTAGCTAATTTGACATTATGATTATGATTGCATAAATGATCATTAAAAATATTTTGTAACTCAAGTTTTAGAAATATGACTGCATGAATATGGTTAACTTTATATAAAATTGAGATGTATTCATTGTTGTGCACATTTTTATAAAAAGTAGCTAATATTGTAAACATTTTAGCATCATCCTTAACCACAATTTGTATTTTAGTTTTCTTTAATTACGTCTTAATTTAGGAAAATATAAAAAAGCAATATTATAATACTGTTTTACAAAATTAATTACATTCCATTGACTACTTGATCCAATTAATAAAAAAAATTAAATCACATATTCGTTTATTCTTAATTATGATATCAATATTTATTTATTTATTATCACTACTATAATTATATTTCTAAAACCCATTTTCCATTCTACTTCCAACCTACCCAAAATTTTACACAAGTTAGCTGCCAAAGTATGTTATTATCCTTGTTTTAAATTATTAAAATATATTTTGGAATATGCAATATTAATAATTTTAAAGTTTAAATTGTATATTATTATCGTTAATTACTAATGTTAATTACGTATTTTATTTTAAGAGAATTTTTTTTACATAAAAATAATTTATTTACGTGAAATTTATGTTATTATTATTATTTGTAGTTAACCATCGTTATTTTACGTATATAAATTTTCTTACGTAAAATAATTATTTTTAGAGGTTTATTATTTAAATATTAAAGTTACTATCGATATTATTATTATTGTCATTGTTATTTTATTTGAGTTATTATTATAATTATTGTGTGTTATTATTGTCATGGTTATTACTTTTATTATCATTAGTATTATTTTTATTCTTTAATATTATTATGAATATTATTTTTATTATTCAATTATGTTATTAATAGTATTAATTTCAATTGTTAATATTATGATAGTTATATTGTTAGTGCATGTGTGTTACATGTGTGTGTACCTATATATATATATATATATATGCACAAAAAAAAAACGTAGAACCCATCTCCCTTTTCCCTCTCGCATTGTCCAGTTTGCTTCCTGTCACTGTGTGACTTCATCCTCCACCGCCAGCCTTTGCCATCCACCTCCTTCCTCTGCCATCATCTCCTCCTCTCTTCTTCTTCTTCCTCTTCCTCTGTCGACGCCGAAAACCAAAGAAACAGCAACGACAACAGCAAGCTTCAACACATCACCGGAGACATTCCCGACGGTGAGAGCTTGTGTTCTTTAGCTTGTTCGACTCTTTGAGCTCTGGAAAAGGCGATCCTAAGCTTGGTCGAAGCTCAAATCTGTTCGATTGTGAGTTTTGTTTAATTTTTGATTTATGTCTAATTTCATATTTATTTTTTTAACTTGAGTGATAACTAGTTTCCGGAACTCTTGGGCTCGGTGTTCTGCAAATCACGAACAAAAGGCAAGGTGAGAGGTGGGGAGGATCCCCACAAATACTCCGATGCCTAAGTTAGAGAATAGAAGCAAGGAGAATGCAAGATAGCTAGAATATGTGAGAATAAGATGTCCCCTTGTGATGGATGTAGGGCTCTATATATAGTAATACTCAAACCTGGATGGAGTCGGATTCCGTGTGGGAGAGTGAATCATAATCTTAGTAGGAGAGTGTTTCTTTTATGCTTAGGACTCCACTTTGGAGTAATTCCCATTCCGGATGGATCTAGCTTCTTGTCGATCCAAGTGTCCCTATTTAGGGGGTAAAGGGCCCCTAATTAGGCGGGAACATTCTAGATGGTATCAAGAGTCCCCCCCAGGGTATTCGGATATTTATGTCTGTCACGTCCGGGTAGGATGCTGATGCTCTTATAAGGGATATAAGACGGTAATAGAGGCTAGTGAACTGAGGTGGCCAGCCTCAGTCACAGTGAGTAGAGCTCGGTGCCGAGTATCTGGATGGTCGTCATTGAATCATAATATGTAGAGCTGGGATACTCGCCAAGTGCATATGAGCACCACAACCATTTGGGAACATGATGGAACCAGTCGTTACTGAATTTTTTATGCTCGGTGCATGGACACGAGGCTTTTCGAGCTCGGATCTTCAGTACTACAGAAGCGACCTGAGGGTGCTAGCTTCAATCACTGGACTTAGATGTGTGAGACTTAGATGCTCGGTTCAGGGATGCGAGGCTTACATGCTCGGAACCTCAGTACTATAGAAGCAACTTAAGGGTGCCAGATTCAGTCACTGGACTTATATGTGCGAGACTTAGATGCTCAATTCAAGGACGCGAGGCTTACATGCTCGGAACCTCAGTGCTATAGAAGCGACCTAAGGGTGCCAGCTTCAGTCACTGGACTTAGATGCGTGAGACTTAGATGCTCAGTTCAGGGATGCGAGGCTTACATGCTCAGAACCTCAGTACTACAGAAGTGACCTGAGGGTGACAGCTTTAGTCACTGGACTTAGATGCGCGAGACTTAGATGCTCGGTTTAGGTACGTGAGGCTTACATGCTCAGAACCTCAGTACTATAAAAGCGACCTGAGGGTGCCAGCTTCAGTCACTAGACTTAGATGCTTGGTTCAGGGACGCGAGGCTTACATGCTCGGAACCTCAGTACTACAGAAGCAACCTGAGGGTGCCAACTTCAGTCACTAGACTTAAATGTGTGAGACTTAAATGCTCGGTTCAAGGACGCAAGGCTTACATGCTCAGAACCTCAGTACTACAGAAGCGACCTGAGGGTGCCAGCTTCAGGTCGATGGACTTAGATGTGCGAGACTTAGATGCTCGAATACTCGGAATGGACTGAAAATGATGTTTGAAATGCTTTCCGAGTTGCTTGATGAAGCGGCCCAATCAAAATATGGGCGGGCCGACACGTGGTGGCATCACTTCAAATCTTAGGGATTCATAATTGAAATCGTGTGAGTGATGCATCATTTCGTATGTCGGTAAACAAAGCTTTTATGCCGCTATTATCGTGACTCCTTATCTAATGGGCTTTTTCTATTCCCAAAAGGCCCCTGGTGGCCTAGGGAGGAATGCAGCAATAATGAGGGCAGTTAATGGCATGCTTCCAAATCCTTCCGTGTCTTTATAAATATTGTTGCGCTTGTTAACTGGCATATTTTGCTTCTTTTGCTTTTCTATCATTTTTACCTTTGCTGCATTATTATCGCCTCCGCTATTTCTGTTTCTTCCTACTGTAGTTCTTGCTTGTGGCGACCAGGTGATTTTTTCATCTTTCTTCTTCCTCTTTTTGCTCATTTTTGTTATTGCATATTTCCCTTCTCCACTATGGCCCAAAGGGAAGAAGTTAGTTCTGACCTTGTTGTCTCCAATGTAGATAGTAAGTTACTGAGGTGGTACTGACGGCAGTTCTGTATCCTTGTCGATTACGTCCTTCACACTGTAGATAGAAGGTTTAGGGCCCATACCCCCTTACCAAGGCTAAGTAAATTAATTGTGTATTTTGATCAGTTAAAGGGGGGTTTAAAATTTCCTTTAGATCCCATTGTAAAAGAATTTCTGAATTGGAATAACATAGCACCCTGTCAGCTTCATTCGAATAACTATAGGATAATGACCGAGTTCATCCAACTGATGTATGAAGAGGGGAGGGATCCTGATCTAGATGTCTTCCGATACCTGTATAGGCTGACTAGGAAGAAGGGAGAGCTGATGTTCTCCCTATTGGCTGTACCTAATCATACACTCTTTGTAAAGCTTCCGGATCTCCACAAGAAGTGGAGACACCATTTTTTTGTTATGGAGCATCAGTCGGACTTCTTGGACGTTCAGAGGATGTGGTTGGGTGAGTGTCATAAGGTGACCCATCCAGCGAAACTTTTTGACCATAATACGGAGCTAGTTTTGCGGCTACATATCGATGGGCTTGCTGAAGCTCAATCAGCGGAGGATGCATCCCAGAGGTACCTGTGGAGAGTCTGTCCGAGTCGCGATCACTCCCCTGGTATGTTTGTTTTACTTTGAGCTATTTTTATGACTTGCTTTTATTTTTCCCATTGTAGATGCCTGAATTTTTTAATTTTACGGGCTGGATTTTCTTAATTGATGAGCCTGCTGTTGTAGAGGAGGTACGTGTCTCTCTTTCTCTAAAACTTGAAGCTCATATGGTCCTAGAAGCGGTTCTTGCCGACCCCAAGTGCAAACCGCCAGCGGAAAGTGAACAGTTGGAGCAGGTTAGTCGAAGAAAGAGGTGGCTGATTGACTCAGGGTCTGATGGGGAGGGGCTGGATGAAGAGATTTATGTTCAGCGCCCGCAATTATCTGGGTGTCCGAATATGAGGGGTTGGATATTAAAGCGGATGAAGCCCCTGAGAATCTCCAATAGTCAAGTGCGGGACCAGTACGCTGAGTCGTTGCGGCTGCTCGGTGACATGCAGCGTTAGTTTGAGGAGGCCCCAGATGGGTTACTGGATTCCATGATTGGCCAGTCATTAGAGGTAGCTAGCTTCTGCCACTTAATGTAGTTATCGTACGTGTTTCTTATTTAAGTTAACTATTGGTTTTTGGCAGATGACTCAGGCCTTGCTGCTGGCAAAGGATCAGTACTTCTACTTGAAGAGTTAGTACAGTTTAAAAGAAACTGAGGTGAGGACCATAGCCATCAATTTTGAGAAGAAGCTGGATGGCGTGAAGGTAGCTCTAGAGTATTGCTAGGTAAGATACGCTGAGGCCAAGTCTGATGCTGAGGTGAATCAGAAGAAAGTTTCTGAGCTGGAGCATAGCCAAGCCCAGCTGACGAGGAGGATCGAGGAGCAGGATCTTCAGATCGTTGAGCTTCAAGGGAGGCTAGCGGAGCTTGAGAAATCCAGAGCAAATGATAAGAAGACATATTAAGACATGGTAGGGGGGTTTCTCAAAGCTTATCGGGCTAAGTGTAAGAGGATCCTGCTCTCCCAAGACTCAAGACTGGTTCTGGGGGCGTTAGACCGGATAACTCCAGCAAATCTTGCCAAACTTGCTGCGGAGGAGGACGGCCGTCAAAAGGCCAGTTCTGTTCCTGCGAGGGAGTCTATAGAGGCTGTTGTTACTGCTGGGTCCGTAGAGCATCTAGAGACTGCTAATGAGGTTTCCCCCTTTGTTTTCGAGCCTGGGGATCCGAGTGTACATATAGTGGAGTATATATGTATAGGTTCTTTTTCTCCCTTTTTTTTGTAACCGATCACATGTAAAGGCATTCTTATTAATGAAGAGACTTTATTAAATCATATCATATGTTAAGTACAATTTTACTGATAGTATTTCCTGAGAGAGTATGAGTTCCAAAACCGTGGTAGTTCTTTGCCTCCTCCTTCTCTTAGTCTGTATGCTCCCTTCATTGTGCATGCTGAGATTAGTATGGACCTTCCCAGTTTGGACCTAAATTGCCAGTTCCTGAAGTGCCTTTACCAATATCTGCTCTCCTAAGACCCCAGTCTCCCAACTTGAATTATTTTATTCGATGTCGTTGATGATGGTACCGTGTTATTCTTTGCCGATGTGCCTCAGCTATGGCTACAACTTATTCTCTTCATTCCTCTAGTAGGTCTAGGTATATCCGAGTGTTGGTGTTGTTGATGGTGTGATCGAGAACTTGGCTTACCTGGTAACTTGGTGACCCAACCTCCACGGGAATTACTGCATCCATGCCATAAGTCAGTCTGAATGGTGTCTCGCCAGTGGATGATCAGAGTGTGGTTCTGTAGGCCCAAATTACGTTGTTGAGCTCTTCGACCCAATTCCCCTTTTTCTCATCAAGTCTCTTCTTCAACCCTTGCATGAGAATTCTGTTTGTGACTTCCATTTGTCCATTTGTCTGCGGATGAGCTACTGAGGTAAAGCGCAGCTTTATACCAAGGTCCGAGCAGAAACCTCTGAATTTATTATTGTCGAACTATTTGCCGTTGTTTATAATTAAAGTGTAGGGGATGCTGAACCTGCAAATGATCTCCTTCCAGAAGAAGTATTGTATCCGAGCTTTTGTAATGGTTGAGACCGCTTCTACTTCTACCCATTTGGTGAAATGGTCAATGGCCACAATTAAAAAATTTTTCTGTGAGGTAGAGGGAGGGAAAGGACTAAGGATGTCCATCCCCCACATGGCGAATGGCCAAAGGCTGCCGATGGGATGCAGAGGCTGAGAACATTTATGACTATGTTAGGCATAGTGCTGGTATTGGGGACATGCTTGTGTTAGCTGCTAGGCATCTTTGGACATGGTAGGCTAGTAATACCCTTAGAGTAGTGCCTTTCTAGTGAGTGAATAATGGGATTCATGCGCTCCATAAATTCCTTCGTGGATTTCTCGGAGTATGTAATTTCCTTCCTCTAGGGAAATGCACTTCGACCATGGGTGCAAGAGGGATTTTCAGTAGAGCTCCCCTCGATGGATGGAATAGTGGGCTGCTTTGGTCTTGAGCTTCTGAGCCTGCAGCTTATCTTCTGGGAGTGTTCCATGCTCCAGATATTGGATTATGGGTCGCATCCATTCCGGGACTACTTGTGTCTCCAAAACTTTGGTGTCTTCTATGCTGGGACTGGTTAGCGACTCGGTGAAATTCATATCCTGAAATGCTTGACTGTTCTCAGCTACGGATTTGGCAAGGTAGTTGGCCTCACTGTTTTCTTCCCTGGGAATCTAGACGATCTTCCATTAGCCTCCATCCCATTCAATATGTTGCAAAAGCCGTTTAGCCTTATCTACATACTTGGAAATGCAGGTGTCTTTGACTTGAAATGCTCCGCTGACTTGGTTGACTACCAATTGGGAATCTGAGTGTATGATGAGGTGTTCGGCCCTTACTTCAGTGGACAACTTCAAACTTGTAATGAGTGCTTCGTACTTGGCTGCATTGTTAGTGGCGTTATACTCAATACGGACTACGTACCGAATATGAACCTTGTGTGGCCCTCTGAGGATTATTCCTGCACTGGAACCTTGAGCTGAGGATGCTCCATCAACATAGAGCTTCCATTCCAGTGCTTTGGTCAAGGCTATGTCTTCTGGAGCCATTTCTTGCATAAAATCTGCTAACGCTTGGGCTTTCATTGCTGCCAGGGCTCATAGTCAATATCGAATTCACTGAGTAAGATCGACCATTGCACTAGCCTGCCTGAAGTCTTTGATCTATGTAAGATTTTTCACAGCGGGAAGTGGGATTGGACCACAATATGGTGAGCTTGGAAGTAATGTCGAAGCTTTCGAGAGGCATGGACCACGGCCATGGCTAACTTGTACAGCATAGGGTACCGAATTTTAGGTCCTCAGAGCATCTTACTGACATAATAGACAGGGCTTTGCTGGCTTCCTTCTTCTTTTACTAGTACTAAAGCGATGCATTCTCAGCTAATAGAAAAGGTACAAATACAAGGTCTCATATGGTACCGGCCGGCTGAGTAAGGGTGGTAAAGATAAGAATCTTTTAATGTCTTCGAATGTCGCCTGGTAATTAGCGGACCACTGAAACTTCCCAGAATTTTTGAGAGCTCGGAACAATGGTAGACATCGCCTAGCCGAGCAAGAAATGAAATGCCCTAATGCAGTGATTCTACTATTTAACTTTTGTATCTCATAGATGTTCTTCGATGCCTCCATGTTGAGTATGGCTTCCATTTTTTCTGGGTTGGCTTTAATGCCCCAGTGAGATATCATAAACCCTAGGAACTTGCCTGCTTGGACTTTGAAGACGCATTTATCCGGATTCAACTTGATCCTGGATTTACTCAGTAGCTGGAGAACCCGATCCACATTTGCTGGGTACTACTCTGGATGTTTTCTCTTGATGATGATGTCGTCCATGTATACTTCTACACTCATTCCAATATGGTCTTAGAGGACTTGGTTCATCATTCTTTGATACATAGCCCTAGTATTTTTCAGTTCGAAGGGCATCACCTTGTAGCAGTACAACCCTTCATGAGTGATGAAGGACGTTTTCTCCTGATCCTCTTCCTTCATCGGAATCTAGTGATAACCTTGTGCAGCATCGATGAAACTGTATAAGCTGTGACTAGTGGTGGAATCGATGAGCTGATCAATTGTGGGCAACGGGTAGCTGTCCTTAGGGTGTGCTCGAGGTCGGTGTAGTCTACACACATTCTGTACTTCCTATTTGCCTTTTTGCCGAGTACCACGTTGGTTACCCATTCTCGGTGAGTAACCTCTTTAATGAACCCAGCTGCTAACAGTTTCTTTGTTTCTTCAGTAATGATCTTCTGTCTTTCATAGGCAAAGGTTCTTTTTTTCTGTGCTATTAGCTTGGCTCCCAGTTTGATGTTTAGGTAGTGACAGGCAACCTGTGGGTCCACGCCGACGACTTTGGAGGCTTGTGAAGCAAAATCCTCTGAGTGTCTGGTAAGGACTTCCCTTATTTTGTCTCTGATGTTTTGGTTAAGGGTGTTGCCAATTTTTACGATCTTTCCTTCTGTGATTTATAATGTCTCTGTGTCTTCCACTGGTTATGGGTTAGCACCTTGCTTCTCAACTTTCCATGCCTCTAAAGGAAAAGCCTCCACTTGAGGCTTTATGGCCATCTGATAACACTGTCTGGCCATGTGCTGATCTCCCCAAATAGTAAAGGTCCCATTCTTGACTAGAATTTTCATGGTTAAGTGCCGGATGCTAGTGATTGCATCTGCTTTATAAAGTATCGGCCGTCCTATAATCCCATTATAGGCCAGTGGTATATCTACCATGTTGAATAGAGTCTGGATGACTTTTCTCTCCTTATCATCTTGGTTTCCAAATTCTAGGTTCAGATCGACAATCCCCATTGGTAGCACGGTTCCTCCATAAAAACTCATGATGGGGTTCTAGATGGCTTTCAAGTTGGTAATGGAGCCGCCCATAGCTTTGTACGCATTCCAAGATAATACATTGATAGCACTCCTATTATCCACTGGTAGCCTTTTGACCCGATACTTATTTATGCATGCAGTTATCACCAGAGCATCACAATAGGGGTGGTGTACATATAAATCATCTTCCGAGTTAAAAATAATGTCGCTTCTCCTAGGTACCGCTTTTTCTCCTCTATTACGCTTTAATCTTTTCTCGGTGTTCTCTCCCCCTATGATTATGTTGATCGTTCCAATCGGCTCTTTCTGGGGTTTCTTTACTTTGGCTTTGTCCCGTTCCTAGCTTTTAAAGTTTTCGCTTCTCCTCGGTGTGTCTATGAAATTATCAAGCTTTCCCCACTGCACCAGTCTTTCTATGGTATTCTTCAACTCTCTACAGCCCTCCATGTCATGCCCATATTCTCTGTGGTATTCACAATACTGGCCTCTGTCCCAGGTAAATCTCCAATTTGGGCTGATTCTCTTGACTGGGTTGATCCCCACTCCATTTTGCCTGACCCACATGAGGATTTTGGATCGAGAGGTGTTCAGGGGTGTATATCTATCTGCTTCCCTGTCAAATCTCTCTGCCGAATTTCTAAAATTCATTTTTGGGAAGCTTGCTCGTCTCTGTTTCTACCGTTCATCCTTGATCGATGGCCTGTCTTCTTCCCGACACATCCTTCTGTCTTCATCCATTTTTATCATCCGGACTGCCATTGCCATTACTTCTGCAAAGGTACTCGGTTCTTTAGTCATTATTTTTTCTTTAAGCTTTCCGAGTCTAGTGCCATTTTTTAAAGCTTCTATGGCGACCTCATCAACAAGATGCTCAATCTACATGGCTATTTTATTAAAACGGTCAAGGTAACTCCGTAAAGATTCATTAACTTCTTGTCGACACATCCACAGGTCATTGATGTTTTTTGTTGGGGGAATATTAATGATGAATCTGATACGGAACTGCTCTGCCAGATCCTCAAAAGAAGTGACTGAATTTTTTGAGAGCCGATGAAACCATTTTTTAGCATTCTTTACGAGCGTTCTTGGAAAGACTCTGCATATAATTCCATCATTTACATTCTGGAGCAACATCTTTGTTCGAAATGCTGATATATGACTGATGGGGTCTCTCATCCCATCGTACTGATCAAGCTGCAGGATTCTGAACTTACTAGAAATCTCCGTTTGAATTATTCTGCTGACAAACAGAGTTCTACTATCCATAACCCATTCCTCTTCCTTTCTAGTTTTGGTCCGGGCTTTGCACATTTCTTCTTCAACCTTCTGAGCTAATTTTGAATCATCAAGGGCCAGAATAGTTGAGCTGCACTCCCCTTCTGGCACTTTACCCTTCCCCATACTCGTCCCTGAGGCCTGCCAGAGTGTTGTGTTATCATCATTTTGAGCTGGCTCAGTGCGCTCGCTTTGTATTATAGCATTTAGTTGTTGTTGCATCAAAGCTATCTGCGCCTGAATATTTTTTATTATGGCTTCCCTGCTAGTTTGATCAAGGCTGAGTGTTTGGTTCACAGTGTTTAGATTTGAAGTGGTTATTGCTGGTGTTTGTAGTAGACTTGGAAAAGGTATTGAAGGTATTGATCGATGAAGTTATAGTGGAGCGTAATACGGGAGGTCTATGCCCAAGGACGGGTATCTCAGAGTGTTCTCTGGAAGTGAAGGTATATGTCCGGATGAGGCTCCAGCATGCTGCAAGGTGGGTGGAAGTATTATTATTGGGAGAGGGTCTGAGAGGTCGGTCGAAAGGGTAGGTGCGAAAGGGTTGGTGCCGGCTTTAGGAGTTTGGGCTGGTGGTAGGCTAGAAGTTATAGTGAAGGTGTCTTTAGCTTAACAAGTAAATGAATGGCTTTTCTCAAGGAGTTTCCATAGACGGCGCCACTTGATAACTGGTTTTCGAAATTCTTGGACTCAACATTCTGCAAATCATAACAGAAGGCAAGGTGAGAGGTGGGGAGGATCCCCCACAAACACTCTGATGCCTAAGTTAGAGAATAGAAGTAAGGAGAATGCAAGATGACTAAAATATATGAGAATGAGATGTCCCCTTATAAGGAATGTAGGGCTCTATATATAGTAATACTCAAACCTGGATGGAGTCAGATTCTGTGTGGGAGAGTGAATCATAATCTTAGTAGGAGAGTGTTCCTTTTGTGCTTAGGACTCCACTTTGGGGTAGTTCCCATTCCGGACGGATCTGTCTTCTTGCCGATCCAAGTGCCTCTATTTAGGGGGTAAGGGGTCCCTAATTAGGCGAGAACATTCTAGATGGTATCATTGAGTTTGGTTAATTCTTGATAAATTTCTTTTGAAATATTGATCTATGCATCTTAATCTACTCATACATATTTTTAGTTTATTTTTCTGAGATTATTTGATTTTTAGTTAATTATTGAATATTTTATTAATTAAAAAAATAATTTTTTTTAATTAGGTTAATTAATTGTTTTGAATATAAATTTAATTAATTTAGTATTATTATAGTATGTTAGTAATTATAATGTTGAGAAAATAATTTTTGGATATATTATATAATTTTTAGAAATATTTTTGTATTATGGAAATATTGTAATTCTATGTTAGATTTGTATTTTTGTTAAAATATTGGTTAAATATATGTTTTAGATAATATTAGAAAATTATATGTTGGTAAAATAATTTTAATGATTTTATATAATTTTTGAGGAAATTATTTGTATTATGTGATTTTTGATTATATAGGTTAGTTATGAGTTTTTGTTGAAATTGTGGTTAAATTATTATATGTTTTAAATGATTCTGAACTAATAATTGGTAATAAAATAATTTTTATAAATTATTTACTATTTTCAACAAATAAATACTAATTTTTGAAAAAAATAGGTTAATTATGGATTTTTGTTAAAAATATAGTCAAATATTATATTTTAAATGATTTTATGATTATATAGAGTATTAAAATGATTTTATAAATTATTGTAATTTTTAACCAATTAATATTAATTTTTGAAAATTATATTGAAATACATATTATTTACTATTTTGGTGATAAAAATGGATTTTAAATTAATTTTATTATATAATTAAACTATTTGCGTAGTTAACTGTGAATTTAACCATTTTAGGTTAAATATTTGAAAAATTGGCTTTTATTAATATTGTATAATATTGAGATTTTATTAGTTAATTTGTGATAATTTTAGAATATTATGTAAATAATAAATTTATTTATTATTTTGAGTTTAAATGGATATTTTATTATTTTTATGATGTTAAATTGTGATTTTAATAATTATTTGTAATTTATGTTAATTTAATTGTAAAGTGGGAATTCTATTGCATTTATGAATTTTATTATTAGGTATTATTTAAAAATTAGAATTTTATGTTTTATTTGAATAAAGGTTTATAATATTTTTATGGATTTTTTATGATTTTATTATTTAATATTGTTGGTTTGTGATTTGTGAACCTCGGTTGGAAATTTGTGGAGTTTGGAATCCCAATCCAAGGTGGTGAGCCTTGTGATTTTATAAGTGTAATATCTGTGCAGGATCAGCTCTATTTTTGTAGGGAGATGTCCGTTTTACAAAGGAGACTTTGTCAAATTTTTGATAGATTTCTCATAAAACGTGACAATCAGTCCAAGTCTAGTTTTGAAATTTTGATTGAGTCTTTCTATAATAATCCTAGAAGTGTAAAGTTAGAAGTTTATTCTAATATTATATTATTATTTATTTTCTAATTGCGTCGAGACCGAAGCCTATCGGACCAGGCTTGCCGAGTCTATCTCATGGAGCGCGAATTAGTGAGTTATTATACTATATATGCATTGCATTTAGGATGCATGAATAAGGATTTTACATTTTATTTTATGTCCAAATGTGATTTATGTATTAAATGATTTAGTATATTTTCAGTTTATTTTAAGTATATCTTTAGTATATTTAGGGTTTATTTTGATATATGTATGTTATATAACTAGGTATATTTTTTGATATATTTCAAAATAAATACATGTTATATTTTTTATATATATACTTAGAATGTTTTAGTATATTATTGGTTTTTATTTGGCATATTTTTATGGTTGATTTCGAATTTATTTAACATATATATACTTGAAATCTACTTAGTTTATTTTAGGTATATTTTTGGTATATATATGGTTTATTTCATTATTATGAATGTTGTTATGCATTATTTATTTTTCATATGTATTTTTAATTTTAATTGAAGGATATCAATAGAACGTGCTACCTAATAGGCAGCACTAGGACTGGGTATGTACCAATACGATAGATTGTAGGGTTGAATTTCTAACTTATTTGAGGAAATAATGATTTGATTGATTAATGTGATTGAGTAGTGTGATTGCTGGAGCTCGGTTGACCTAGTGTCTCAGGGCCAATCATATTGACAGTGAGACTACTGAAACTCAATTGACTTAGTATTTCAGGGCCAGTCTACTGTCCATAATGAAATAAGTGAATTGATTTAGAATTAAGTGAACTGTATGGTTAGAGAGTTATTATTGATTGAGGTTGTGATTAAATAAGGTTCCATTTGATCTTTCATGTATTAAAATAAACGTTTTCTACATTTATTATATATATATAAGCAGAGTTTGACATTTGTGTGAAATGCATGTATATATATATATACACACACACACAGATGCCTAGTTGTATATGGTTTATACTGCATATATATATATTATAATAATTTATTCAGTGAGGTCTGACCCCTCTCAATTTTTTTTTTCAGGAAATCTTATATTGTCAAACCTTAATAGTAGAGCTTTTCGCCGGTGTTCTTCCACCCCGACTAGATTATGTAAAGTTTATATTTAAACTCTGATTTGTATTTTAGAAACTGCAGTAATAGTGTTATTGTATTAGAAGAGTATTGTTTTATTTTTGATTCTTTGTATCAAGTATTGTATGAATATCTTTTATTTATAAAAAGATATCGAGTATCTATTTTTATACATCAATTTGAAAATTTTTAATTCTGTTATATTTTTATTTATTTATTGTATGTTTTTATTTTTTAAGGCTTGCTACAAGTTTCGGATTCAAAAAAATTTCTATTCCTTAATGAAGGTCATAACTTTCGGTTTAGATTGTGACAAAGTAGATAGATTTATAGCAAAATACCGCACTAACTTCCATTTTCATTTCAATTCAAATCTTTCTATGTATCAAGGCTAAATGCCTTACAAGTCCAGTCTGTGCTTCTCTTAAACCATTCTTGTGTTGGAGGAATTCAACCAATTATCTCTATCATTTTGCTAAGTTGAGCACTAGAATCATGGTAATCTTTGGTGGTATAGGATGCAAGTTAGAAACACTATAGAGTCAATTAAGAAATTATAAAGTAAAGAAATATTTAATTAGTTTATAATTGTATTTTGATGAAGGAATTTGTAACTGTTGGTTTCCTCCAATATTTTATATATAAGTGTAATATCCCGTGTTTTTAAATATTTTTGTACTGTACCGGGATGTGCAGTGTTAATAATTTTGAATATATATATGATATTTTTACGAGTTGATGTGTATTTAAAACCTATTTTAAATACTGTGTTTTATCTACAGTGTTTTACGTAAAATTTTCCCGGGACTTGCATTTTCGAAGAAATTTTCACGTAAATAATTTATTATTAATTATTTTAAATATATTTTCGGACTTGCCTGAACTCATACGTATTTTTAAATTACTAAATAAAGCCTATGTGTGTGTATATTTATTTAATTAGGGTTTAGTATTACCCTAATATTTTATTAATTATTTATTTGTTTTATCGTTATTTAATTAATTTTATTTAGTATAAATTATTAAAATATTAAATTTTATGTGTGTGGTGTATATTTAATGTGTGTAATTTAATATTATTTTATTATATAGTGTAAAGTATATATATATATACATATATACATTAAAAATTGTCAAAATTATAAAGTTTGGTTTATTTACGAAACTGCCCCTGAGCCTCCTTCTTCCCCGATCACCCTCCCTTCGCCGTCCGGACGCCTGCCGTGCCGTTCCCTTGCCGTGAGAGTGCCGTCCGGTGTGCCACCACCTTCCTCTAGCCGTTCTGCCGCCTGCAGAGCTCATTTCCGGCATCGGGGAAGCTTGGGATCGCCGGAAGCCGAAAGTTTCATCTTCTTCTTCCCTCACCGATTCCGGCCACCGTTTTCGACACCGCCGGTCTTCATCGACTCCTTGAGCTCCAGTGAGTGTGATTCTAGCTTTGGTTTGAGCTGAAATGGTCTAGAATTGGTTAGGTTTCGAATTTTCAATTTCGGCCTATTAGGGTTTTTGATTTTTTTGAGCTTCGAATTGATTGATTCATGAAAATTCCCTTCACAAATGTTGATCCTAGTAGATTAATCTACATGTATGAATTTTTGTGGAATTTTTGGAGATTTTTTGGATTTTTGGGTATTTTTGAATATTTTAATATTATTTTCTAATTTTCGGAAATTAATTATTTAAATTATGAAATTGGGGTTTATGGTGTAATTAGGTGTTGAAATGAATTATAGGAATTTATTTGGAATTTTTATGAAATTCTAAGTATTTATTTTGAATTATTAAAGTTTATGTGAATTTGAGAAAATTAGGGTTAATTATGTTTTTAATTGAAATTAATTGGATAATTGGGTTTAATTATTGATATTATTGATAAATATGTTGAGAAAATTAATTTTGGATAATTGTATGATTTTTGGTGAATTTTTGAAGTAATTTAAGTATATTTATATATATAGGGGTATTTTGGTAATTTTACCCTAAATTGGTTAAAAATGTAATTTAATTGGTTTTAATAGTTATTTAAGGTATGAAAATGATTTCTACAAATTATTTGGTATTTTTAACTAATTAAAACTATTTTTCGTAAATTATTTTCAATTATATATATAATATACGGTTTTACTAATAAAATGAGTTTTTATCGATTTTTATAGTGTTTCAAAGTTAATTATGTAATTTCTACCTATAAAATGTATTTCTGTGATTTAAGGATATTTTTGGTATTTTCGGAATTATTCTGTGTTTGTGGACCCCGGTCGGTGGACTGTAGTTTGGAGTCCGACCGTGGGATTTTGATTGTGCTTTGTGTAGTTTTTTGAAGTGTGTTTCTTTGTAGGGTCGGCTCTACTCTTTTGAGTAGAGAGATGTCCGTTTTACAGGGGAGGTTCTGCCGGACTTTCGGTAGAATTCTCGTAAAACGTGATGTCCAGTCGAACCCTAATTCTGTTTCCGTATTTAAATACTCTAGATCGAATTCTAGGATTTCTGTTAGGTTTATTCTGATGTCAGTTATTTATTGCTTGTTTAGTTGCGCCGAGACCGAGGGCTAGTGGACCAGGCCCGTCGGACCCTTCTCGTGGAGCGCACTAGGTGAGTTACTATACTATATATATATGCTTAGGGTGCATGATTTAGAAATATATATTTTATTTTGATTAAATGCATAAATAATGTGATTTGTATTTAAGTATATTTTTGGTTTATTTTTGGTATTTATTGAATTATATGCATGTTTTGTAAATAAAATATATTTAAAATGTTTTTAAATATATTTCCAACTTAATTTATAATTTGATTGGATTTATTTGACATATATATACTCGAAATATACCTGGTTTACTTTTGGTATATTTCCAGTATATATATGGTTTATATTGTTGTTTTATTTAAATTTATGCATCATGTATTTGTGAATGAATGATTTATATTATTAATGAAGGATATCGATAGAACGTGCTACCTAGTGGGCAGCACTAGGACCGAGTACGTACCGGTACGCCTATAGTATTTAGGCTATAATACTAACTTATTTGTGGATATTGATTTGATGTGATTATTGATATGTGTGAGATATGGTTTGGAGGTGTGATTGCTGGAGCTCGGTTGACCAAGTGTCTCAGGGCCAATCACACTGGCAGTCAGACTGCTAGAGCTCGGTTGACTTAGTGTCTCGGGGCCAGTCTACTGTCCAAATGAAATAAGTGGATATATTTGGAATAAGTGAGCCTGTATGGCTAGAGTGTTGTCTAACATTATTTTCGAGGTTGCGATATCTTAGGGTTCTATGTGATCCTTCATAAAAGATGATTTTCAGATAAAATATATAAAATGATTTTATTGCATCTGTGTGTATTTGCCTGTATATATATATATAGTAGATATATACCGTTGACTGTATGCATTGTCATTTAGTATGCATGTATATATTATAGTAATTCACTCAGTGAGGTCCGACTCCCCTCCGTTGACTATTTTTCAGGAGAGTCAACTTCTTCAGACCTCAGTAGCAGGTCGATACGCCGGATTTCTTCCGCCCCGGCTTCTTTGTGTAAATTATCTACTTGAGTCTTATTTATTTTATCTAGACACTGCAGTAGTTGTGAATTAAAGTATTGGATTTCATGTATTTTATTTAAAGAGATGTATTATATTTGAAACTGGATTTGTATTAAAAGATTATATATACATGAGATGAGGTTTGATCAAATCCAGTGATGAAACTGTTATTATTATATTTATGATTTTTATTTCCGCTGCAAGTTTGATATTGTTATTATTATTTTTTCATATTTTATTTTATTTTTAGGCTTGCTACGGGTTCCGGATTCGAAAGAATTCCCGTTCCCTAGCGCCGGTCATGGCCCCTGTTTTGGGTCGTGACAATAAGTTTGCATTTTCATAAATTTTTTATACATCAATTATTTTTTAAAATTAATTTATATGCTTCATTTCTTTATTTTTTTAATGTAATTTTATTACAAAGATATTTAGTTTTTTTAATTAATAAAAAAATTAAGAAGACAGTAACTTAGAGCCAAAAAATTTGAAATTAGCCTTTTTTTTTTTTTTTCTAAGGCTTTACATATATCTTTCAAATTATTTGTGTGACAATAAAGTCATGCAAATAATAAAACTCATCATTTTAGAGTTAATTTATGTGAGGCATTGTTTAAGCATGACAATTTTAAATTTTGAAGAGGTACATTATTCTTCATTTTGAACCAAAATTTTGCAATTATTGAACTATAGGTTAATCCAAGTTTTTTTTTTTTTTTTTGAGATAATTTTCCTAGCTTCATTATATCCAAGAAATATTCAGAATTAGCAAGATTTCAATACATTAGTATATATATTATTATACTAGTGCATTGTTATTAGATTTTTTAAAATAAATATCACAAAATAAATGATACATTAATTTATATTTTAAATATTTTTATTTTATTAATAACATCTAATTATATTGAAAAGTTATACTAAAAATAAAAACCAGGAATTTTGGACTAGTATATAATTGGAATTATTTCAAAAATTAAGAGATATTGTACATACGTTTAATAAAATTTTAATCACTTAAAAAAATATTTTTATTTGATGATAAGCCTATTAGAAAATAATTATCTTTGACTATTCAATTTTTTTTTTTTTATCTTTCTTACGATAAGTCTATTGGTGTTTTATGTTAATGATTTAATGGTCAAAATTTGGATTTAAAGGAGTTTAAATAGATGTTTTTGTCACAACTCAAATCGGGGAGCCATGACCGGTGCTAGAAAACGAGAATTCATTTGAATTGGGAACCTATAGCAAGCCTTAAAAATAAAAACACATACAATAATAAATAAAAATATGTCAAAATTAAAAATTAAATCGATATAAAAGTAAATACATAAATGTCATTTCATACATAAAATATTTCATACATTATACTGCATACAAACTCCAAAACTGAAACAACACAGTACTAACATAATAATACTATTACTGTAGTTTTTTAGAATACAACAGGAGTCAGATATAAAATATATATAGCCTAGCCGAAGCTAAAGAAGACCGACATAAAATACTACTACTGAGATCTGAAGAATGAGAATCTCCTGTAAAAAAATGGTTGAGATAGGGTCAGACCTCATTGAGTGAATTATTATAATATATATACACGCACCTCCTATGTCATGTACAATCAAGCATCAATGTGTGTGTGTGTATATATATATATATATATATATATATATATATATATATATATATATAAGCATTTTACACAAATGTTAAAATCCACTTATATATATATATAAATGCAAAAAACATTTGTTTAAATGAATGATCAAATAGAACCCTAAAAAATATTCATAACCTCAATCAAATATCTCATTAGCCATGCAGACTTACTTAATTCCAAATAGTTCTCTTATTTCATTTTGGATAGTAGACTGGTCTTGAAATACTAAGTCAACCAAGCTCCCGCAGTCTAATCAATAGTCTCATTGTCTGTGTGATTGGTTCCGAGACATTAGGTCAATCGAGCTCCAATAAATTCACTCATTAATTTCTCAATATTCACAATAATCAATTTCACCTCAAATGATTCTCACAATATCAACTCTAAAGTCTAACGAACTAGTACGTACACAGTCCTAGTATAGCCCACTAGGTAGCACGTTCTATTGATATCCTTCGTATAAAATTGTATATTTATGGAAAATAAAAAAATGTGTAACTAAACACAAATGCCATTATTTATATAAAAAAAACCAATTATATACCAAAAATATACCTAAAATATAATAAATATATTTCAAGTATATATACTGCATATAAACCAAAATCAACCATAAAAAAATATACCAAAATATACTTAAATGGGTATTAAGAATATATCAAATATATACATTGCATATATGTCGAAATATACCAAAATATACTCAAAGTATACCAAACATATACTAAATCATTTAATGAAATAATTTATATCAAAACATAATTATTTATAATCATGCACTATATGCAATGTATATATAAAATAATAACTCACTGGTTTATGCTCCTCGAGACAAATTCGATGTGTCTGGTCCGATAGGCATCAGTTCTAGTGCAGCTAGAAAAATAAATAATAATAAAATCAAAATAATTTCTAACTTATAATTCTAAGAATTTTAAAGAAGACTCGATTTAAGGATTAAAAAAAAAACTGGTCAAAACATAGAAATTCTTGATCGACCCGACGTCACATTTTACGAGAATTTTATTAAAAAATCGGTAGAACTTTAACTGTAAAACGGATATCTCTCTACAAAAGTAAAGTCGATCCTATAAGAAAAATACACTTCTATAGCACAAATGCTCATTGCCTCGAGTTGGGACCCTGAACTACACAATTCCCAACCGAGGTTCACAATTCTCAACAAAATAAATATTAAATAATAATATATTAAAATCATTAAAAATCCTTAAAATCAATAAAATAATTAAAATGCCACAATAATATATTTAAACATAAAAAACACTAAATATAAATATTTTCACAATAATTAAATAAAAATCTCAAATATTTATATAATATTAATAAAATCTGAATTTTCAATTATTTAGCATAAAATAGTCAAATTCACATTTAATTATTCAAATAGTTTAAATATATTATAAAAGTAGTTAAAAACCCATTTAATCACAAAAATAGTAAATAATTTATTATTTGAATATATTTTCAAAAATTAGTATTAATTAGTTAAAAATAGTAAATAATTTGTAAAAATTATTTTAATACCCTATAAAATTCTAAAATCATTAACAACATATTATTTAACTATAATTTCAATAAAAACACACAATTAACCTATAAATCCAATATTCACATAATACTAAAATATTCCCAGTTATACAAAATTACCAAAAATTATTTTAGCACTACTAAAATTACTAAATTAAATTAACAAAACTAATTTAACCAAATTTCCATTCAAAATAATTAAATAACATAATTATCAAAAATCCATTTTTAATATTAAAATATTCAAAAATACCCATTATTCAAATTAATTCAAAAAAATATACAAAAAATATAGTTAAGTAGATTGAGCTACTCTAATCAACATTACCAAAGAGAAAAACCATAGATCAAACATAATCAACCCAAAAAAATTCAAAACCCTAAATGGACATAAAATAAAAATGAATAAAACTCACAAATGAGTTGGTTTAAGCTAAAACCAAGCTTAGATGTAGCTTCACCAGACTGAGAACTTCCAAAAGAGATTGGAGTGGAGAGCTCTCTTGACTGGAAATGTCACTGGCTTCAATGAATGGAGTCCTTCATGGCTTGTTGCATTTTCTGGTGACTCCAGGCGGCTTCCAAGCGATGGAGAGGAAGGGGGAAGAAGGGAAGGTGATGGGTGGTGGGTCTGGCATGGTGGGTGGTACAATGAAGGTTGCTGGTCGACGTCGAGTGAGGAAGGAAGATGGTGAAGAAGAAAAGAAAATATAAAGGGGAAGGACGAAAGAGACAGCATTTTTTATTAGCTTTTTGACTATATATATATGTGTGTGTGATAAGTATAAAGTTAAAGTTATATATAATAGTATAACACAACACAACACACTAATATAATAATAATAATAATAATAATAATAATAATAATAATAATAATAATAATAATAATAATAATAACACATACATGCAATAATACTATTAATAATAATATCAATAAAAATATTAATAATAATACTATTAAAAATATTAACAATGAAAAATAATTTTAATACTTTAAAGAATAAAATTCATAAAATAATTATTTTACATAAATAAAATATTTAAAATAAAATAAATAAATAATATACATAAATAATAATAATATATAAATAAAATTTAAAATTTTATTAACATTGCATATCCTAAAATAATTTTATATTATTTAAAATATTGTATCATTACAGTTTTGAAGTTAGTTGCTGAAAACTTCAAATTCTACCTATTTCATCCTTTCACACAATTCAAGGGGATAAATTGATCCTTGGTCCATTGTTTTTTCTTTTGTCACTCAATAATTAACTAGCTCCTATTAGAATTTGACCCTTTTATTTTACTCAAATGTTAAATCTCTTCAAATGATTTTTTTTTTCAGAAAGAAAGTAGTAACACAATAGCCTTCTTCCTAGCGGAGCTAATAGTGAATTGCAATTGTTTTATTCTTGTATCAGGCTAATATTGCATTACATCAAATCCACAACTGTATTGAAAAACACTACATAATTAAGCAAGAACTACTAATGTGCTCATATAAGGGAAATTTCTCTAAATCAATATCTTCAGTTACTAAATATGAGAGCAATGAGACAGATTCATAGCAAAGCCACTGCATTGATTATGTTAGAAAAATAATTTTTTAATACAAATCAAAACAATAATACAAGATTGAATAAGACTTTAAGGTGATAAAATAATACCGTTCTTAAGAAAATTATATCCCCACTATTTGCTGTTGGTTTAAAGGCAGCAGCAATCTCTTATGAATTGACAGAGTCTAATGAAAATTTAAGATAATAATTCTTAAATTTTTTCCAAAATTAAATCAGAGAAACAATTTATTTTATAATAGATTATATAGAGGATTAAGTATAACAATACTATATTTTAGTATTATGCTCATGTGTTGCACATGGTTGATATCAATTTTTTTTTAAAATAAGTATCACAAAATGAATGATATATTATTTATATTTTAAATAAATTTATTTTATTAATAGTATTTAAATTGATTAAGTAATTATATTAAAAAATATATATTAAAAGCAAAAAAATGATTTAAAAAACTTTGAGATATTATATAAAATTTGAATAAAAATTTAATTAAATAAAAAAAAAGTATTTTTTTTTTCATAATGGTTAGTGACAAGACTATTAGAAATAAATAGTTTGGCTATTCAAATTTTTTTTTTCTTTCTTATGATAAGTTTATAGGTGTTTTGTGGTAATATATTTTTAAAGTTTCTGATTTCTTTTAGTAATTGAAAAGAAAATAGGAATAATTTTCTTTTGTATTATAATTTGTTGAAATTAAATGTTAACAAACAACGACAATTTCATGAAAATTTTAAAAATTTAATTCAAAAGAAAATATTATTTTCACCTTTATAAAATATGTTTTGAAAAAATTTAAATTATATTTATAAAATGTATTATATCAAAAAAATACTTTTTATACTATCTGTTTATAGCCAATTAAATTGTTAAATAAATTTATGCTTATTAATTGGTAGACATTTACATTTTCTTCAATGCTCTAACATTCATAAAAAGTGAAAACAAAAACATAAGAATTATACATTTATTTACCATTTGAAAACAATGTAATCAAAATGTAGTTGATATATAGCCAATAAATAATTAAAAAAAAGGTATATAAAAAAAGTTCAAAGTGTTTTAATCTCATAATTAACACAAAAATTCTGGTAATCAAATGAGAAAAAATTAAAAGAAATTAACTTGATAATTCTAAACTAATATGACATCAAATAATCTATTTCAGACTTGTTAGAACATAAATAATATATTAAGAGGTCATTATGGTTGATTTTATCAATATTTTTGGAGAAGTTTAAGGATGCCACTATGCATTTGCAATTATTGCATAGAACATCATTGCATGGTATGGAAAAAAAATAAGGATACACATAGCGGATCATAATATTGTGAACTGCTAGTTAGGCAATAATTTTTTTTCTTAATTAAAAATATTTATGTATATGCTTCCAAATTCAGGAAGTATGCTAATGGGAGAAGAGAGTATAAAAGAAACTTTCGTGTCGATAGCTACTAACTACATAAATTATTATCTTATGGAAAAATCTGAAGTATATGAATATGTAATGCATGCGCTATTTTTATGTGCTCCTATTGCATTTTAGTTGCTTTTGAACCAATCAGAATCTCCTCCAACCAAATTGTACATAATTTCCTAAACTTTCACCACTTGTCACCACTAACAATCATATATTCATTAAAATGTTGATTTGGTGGGAGTGGCTTATCCTCGACTGTGCTAGTGTTTTTCCTGGTTTCTTGTTTTCTTCCCTTCTAATGTTTTAAAAAAAATGTTGAATATGAATACCAACCATCATCAAGCTAAAATGTGTATAACCTTAATTAGCTAGAACATAATTTCCGAATTATTAGTTTTATCTGAAATTTTGATGGAACCAAAAAGAAATTATTGGCACACATGCCAAACTAAAACATCAATGTAAATATTTCATTAAGCTTGCTAAAAGAACAATTTAACAGTTTAAAACGATTAAAATGATTTTTAATATGGGGAGAATTCGAAATATTATACATGTACATACTGATTGTAGTTTTTACATCTAGAACTGCTAATATATATACAAGATTCATTAAGATATACAACACAACCAACAATTGCTAACATGCGCACATCTAAGGAAAATTGTCCATAAACGTCTTCAATAGCTAAATTGATCGTGTTGTCAAGAGGACGATTGATGCTGATGCTGAGCCTGATATTACATTATACGGTAGCTAAAAAGATTTATAAATCACCCATCGCATTTAATCTCTACATTCTGTGCCACGATGATTCCAACATCCATTCAGTTACATCCATTTAGTTTCTATATTAGTGTGATGGAATTCAATGCAAAAGTAGCATTACAATTTTCATTTCGTCCCCAGTCAAACCTCCGGCTATAGCAACACTAACAAATCGAGAAAAACAGAAAATTGATAGTTATCAAACCTCATCAACTACAAAACTCAAGCTTACAACCGTAACAACATGAACTGATTTCTTCCAGTTGTTACAGATATTAATGTTAAAACCTGAGAATAACTTTCTACTAGTTTATAATTTTATTTTGATAAGTGTAAAATGATGTTTTGGTTTCCTCCAATATTTTACATGTAAGTCTAACAAAACATAAGATTTTACCAATTGTTTATTTGTGATTCAGGAAAATTTATGATTATAATTAATTGTGAAAAATTTTATCTATTTTTTTAAAAATAATTAAAATCATCATTTTTCATACATGAAGTTGTAAAAATTGTGTTACACTTACATGTGCGAGTTTTGTTTTTATTTTTTAAAAAATAGAGATATCTTTAAGTTTAAAAAATGTATATGAAAAGCAAGCTATCTTTATGCATGAAGGTTTTACATTTGTCTTTCATCAGTTTCTTTTGTGTGACAAATGTAGTCATACAAATTATAAAACTCATCGTTTTAGAGTTGATTTATGTGAGCCATTTTTTAAGCATGACCAATTTAAAATTTAAATAATCATACTAAAATATGTATACCTTTCTGTCTCCATTTCTGCATGACTCAAAACTTTGCAATTATATATCAAACTATGGATTGATCCAAATGCTGTATTTTGAATTTTCCTAGCTTCATTATAAGTTGCAAGAGGAAGAGGACCTTGAAAAAAAAAAAAAAAAAAAACTCTCTTCTATTAAGCAAGAAATTTTTTTCAGAGTTTGATAGGGGTAAAAAAATTAATAATCTAGTACTAAAATATAAAGGAGTAGAATGCATTTCTCATTATAAGTTAATAATTTGCACAATTGAAACGGACAAGAAAGAAGTTTAAACACATTATTGTATACGAGTTAAAAAAAAAACACATTAACCCATTGTTGTCTTTGTAGTTATATTTAAATAAACCATATAATTATAATCTAGTTAAATTTAAATACCGGTTGTTTAGACAAATAATAATAATAATAATAATTAGAATATTAGTAATAAATATTTATTTTTGTTCATATTTAATAACTTATTTCCAGAACTTTTGAGCTTGAGATCCTGTAAATGACCAACAAAGGGAAAGGTGAGTGGTAGGGAGAATCCCCACAAACACTCTGATGTCTAAATCAGAAAACAAAAAGAGAATCTAAAGAGAGAAAGCAAGAACAATTAGAATATAAGAGAATAAGATTATGAGAATGAGGGATATGAAGTCCTATTTATAGTGATACTTAGACCTGAAAAGAGTAGGATTCCTCTTGAGATAGGGATCCTAAAACAAATAGGAGAGTATTCCTTCTTCATCTAGAAATCTTCTTGAGGCAGGGTCCTTTTCTTAAATGGATTCAGTTGTCTTCCCTTTCCGAGTAACCCTGTTCAGGAAATAAAATTCTTTAATTAAACAGGAATATATATATGTGCGGTATAAAGAGTCCCCCTTATAGGTCTATTCGGCTATTTATATCCGACAAATCTGAGTCTGTAAATAATAGAACATTCATGCTTCTGTATAGAGGGAAAGTGCTTAGAGTCACTTCGTTTTGATATGGAAGGGTGAACTAAGGTGGCCAGCCTCAATCACAGGAAAAGATGAAGCTCAATACTAAGTCTTGAAACCATTGTATTGCTAAAGTGTCATCTGGACCTTGGAGTGCGCAAAATCTGTGAAAATGAATATGTAATGGATTAACCCGTCAGTGAAAAAGCGACATGATGGAACCAGTCGTCACTGGAGTTTTGATGCTCGATGCATTAAAAGTGCGGCCCGAGTACTAAACCTTAGTACTATAGAAGCGACTTGAGGGTACCAGCTTCAGTCACTAGACTAATGTGCAAGGCTTAGATGCTTGGTATAAGGACGCGAGATTTACATGCTCGGAACCTCAATACTATAAAAGTGACTTGAGGGTGCCAGCTTTAGTCACTAGACTTTATCTTGGTGCATTATAAGTGTAGCCCAAGTGTCGTATGATCTCGGTGCATTGAAGCACGGCCCGAGTGCCGGATAGTCAGGGTGTCTTGTAAGTATGTCTCGGATGCTTATTCTCAGTACTATAGAAGCGACTTGAGGGAGCCAGCTTCAGTTACTGGTCTTAATGCGTGAGGCATGGATGCTCAAAACCTCAATACTATAGAAGCGACCTAAGAGGGCCAGCTTCAGTTACTGGTGGGCGATGCTGGATCTTACTATACCGAGTATAGAAGAACAGCTAGCAATGGTGTGCCTGGGTCGGGTAACATCTATGTCGCCTCGATGCCTAGATTTTTAAAATTTAAATTGCGTAACCATCGCATCTTTTCATGTGTCAAAAGATGAGACATTTTTGTTTCCATAATGATGACTACTCGATTAATGAGTTTTTTCATTTCTTAGACTGCCCTTAATGATATGGGGAGAAATGAAGTAATTATGAGGGCAATTAATTGTTTGTTCTGAAGCCTTCTATTGCTCTATAAATATCCCTTTTTCTTTGAGTTAATGCATTTTGCTCTTTTATTTTATCAGTGTCTCGGTTGCTTTGCTACTGCCACCACACTTTTTCTACCATGACTTCCCTATCTTTTCCTTCCTTTTTGCGTTCTTGCTCTATTTTATTTCATAGATAGTCTTATGGCATCAAGGGAATAAGTTAGCTTTGATCTATTTATGTTTAGGATAAATGAAGAGTTGTTGGGGTGGTACTGAAAGCAGTTCAGCATTCTCGTCGATTACGCCCTTCACACCATAAATAGGAAGTTTAGGGCCCATACCCCTATTCTAGATCTCAGTAGGCTAGTAGTGTATTTTGACCAACTAGAAAGGGGTATGAAGTTTCCATTAGATCCCTTTGTAAAAAAATTTATGAATAGGTACAATATAGTGCCCGGTTAACTGCATCCTAATAGTTACTGGATTCTGATTGGGCTTATCTAGTTGATGCATAAAAAGGGTAGGGAACTAGACTTAGATGTCCTGCGATATTTGTATAACCTAACTAAGAAGAAGGGAGAACTGATGTTCTCCTTATAAGCTATTCCCAACCACAGTCTATTTGTGAAGTTTTCGGATCTTCATAAGAAGTGGAGGCATAAGTTTTTCATTATCGAGCACCTTGCAGACTTCCTGGATGTCCAGTGAATGCGGTCTAATAAGTGTCATAGGGTAAAACGACCTCTAAAACTATCAAACCACGATACGGAGATGGTTTTAAGGCTTCATGTCGATGTCTTGGCTGAGTATGTAGATGGTCTGGACATACTCTCTATAAGTATCTTTTTTCAATTATAGATGGCTAACTTTTTTACTTTTTATGGACAGAATTCGACTTCTAGCTGATGAACTAGTAAGGCAAGTGTCACAACCCAAACCGGGGGTCATGACTGGCGCTAGGGAACAGGAATTCTTTCGAATCCGGAACCCGTAGCAAACTTTAAAAGAAATAAAGCATGCAATAATAAAAATAAAATATGCACCAATATTTAAATCTCAAACCAATATAATAAAAATAAACTCTATTATATCATAAAATAAAATATATTAATACAATATTCAGAGAAAAACCTCTGAATTTACATCTAACATACAAAAAAAACCAAATAGAATTCACTACTGCAGTTTTCTAGAGTGCAAATAAAATCAAGTAGTTTACATAAACAAGCCAAGGCTGAAGAAATCCAACAGATGGGCTTACTGCTGAGGTCTAAAGAAAAAGAATCTCCTGAAAAATCAACTAAGGGGAGTCAGACCTCACTGAGTGAATTGTTATAATATATATACATACATCTTCTAATGTCAAGTGCAATCAATCATCTGTATATAATAAATATATATATATACAAGCATTTCACACAAATGTTGAAAAACATTTGTTTTATTAAAAGATCAAATAGAGCCCTATTTAAATGCAACCTCAATCAACAATATCACTCTAGCCATATAGGCTCACTTAATTCCAAATAAATTCACTTATTCCATATGGACAGTAGACTAGCCCTGAGACATTAAGTCAATCGAGCTCCAGCAGTCTGACTGTCAGTGTGATGGCCCTGAGACACTAAGTCAACCGAGCTCCAGCAACCACACTATCAATCATATCACATCTTAATCAATCAATCAATCTCAAATTAAATCATAATTACCACAAGTAATTCTCACTCAAACCTAAATCTATCGTACCGATACATACATGGTCATAGTGCTGCCCACTAAGTAGCACATTCTATCGATATCCTTCATTTAAATAAAACATTCATATAGAAAATAAATAATGAAAAATAACATCATATAATAACAAAATAAACCATATATATACCAGAAATATACCTAAAATAAATTAAGTATATTTCGAGTACATATATGTCAAATAAATTCAAATCAATCATGAAATATACCAAAAGTAAATCAATAATATACTTAAAAATAATTTAAGTATAAATCAATAATATAACATGCATTTATTTAGAAATATATAAAAAATATACTAAAACTATACCTAAAATATACTTAAGCATTTGATGAAACATTTTATGAATAAATACAATCAAAACATGTATATGTGCTAAAACATGCATCCTAAATGCAATGTATACATAAAATAACAACTCACAAATTTGCGCTTCTCGAGATTGCCTCGACGGGCTCGGTCTACTAGGCTTTGGTTTTGGTACAACTAAAAAATAAAATAATAACAAAATTAGAATAAATCTAACTTAATATTTTAAGAATTCTAAAGGAAGACTCTAACGAATGATTGAAAACTCAAACAGATACAAAATTTCAGTATCGACCTGATGTCACATTTTATGAGAATTCTACTAAAAATTCAGCAGAGCTTTCTCTGTAAAATGGACATCTCTCCACTAAAAAGTAGAGTCATTTCTGCAAGAAAACACACTTCTAAACTCAGAAAATACAACACCTTCAGCCCCGAACTATACAATTCTCCCAACTGAAGTCCATAATTCATGAAAAAAATAAATAATACAATAAATATATCAAAAATCAATAAATCCCATATATATCCTCAAAATATCAAAATATAACATATTTAACATTAAAACCCTCAATATAATTATTTTTCACAACAATTAAGTAAAAATTCCAAAATAATAATAGCATATTATTAAAAATTAAATTTCTCAATAATTCAATATAAACTAGTAAAAATTTACTTTTATATATTCAATAACATAATTAACCTAAATATATATTTAAAGTAATTAAAAACCCATTTAATTACCAATTTAGTAAATAATATATTATTTGAAAATTAGTATTAATTAGTTAAAAATAGTAAATAATTTATAAAAATCATTTTATTACCTTAAATAATTATAAAACTAATTAAAACATAATATTTAACTATAATTTTAACAAAATTATACAGTTACCCTAATAATTCAAAATATCCATAATACTAAATAATTTCCTAAAAAATTATATAAAATTATTCTATCAAGATATAATATACTAATATCAACTAAAATACATATTTAACCAATAATTTCAATAAAAATACATATTTAACCTAATTTTCGAATATTTGCATAAACTAAAAATATTCACAAAAATTATATAATATTCTCAAAAATTATTTTCTCAACACTAAAATTAATAAAAACTCATAATAACACTAAATCAACCAATTTTATAATTTAAATAATTAATTTACGAAAATTAAATAAATAATAATAAAATATTCAAAAATTAACAAAAATTCAAATAAATTCCAAAAATTATAAAAAAAAATATATTCATGAAGCTCAAGCAACAAGGATCAAAGTTTGTAAAGGGAGTTTACATAAATCAACCAAAAATTGACTCAAAAAAAAATAAAAATAGGTCAAAACCAAAAAATCGAGAAAACTCACAAACGATCGGGTTTAAGCTCAAACAAAGCTTGGAATTGCCTTGGCCAGAGCTAAAGGAGTGGAAAGAGACCGAAAATGCATGAAACGGTGGTCGGAGGAGGAAGAACGGCCGGAAAGAAACTTGTTGTTGCTATCTCTGATCAAGTTGCTGTCAACATCGGACAAGGAGGAAGGAGAAGGCGGCGCCGAGGCTGGAAGAAGGAGGTCCAGCGTCAGAGCAGCAAGAGGCACACCGATGGTAAGAAAACTAGACGGTGGTGCAAGGAAGAAGATGAAGCTAGCTGCATTTTTTTTGTTTCTTGTTAATGTGTGTGTGTGTGTATATATATACACACATATATACAATAATAAACACATAATATACATAATATAAATTAACAATAAATGATAATAATAATAATAATAATAATAATAATACAAATAATGTAATTTAATAAAAATAATAATATTAAAATAATAATGCACTAAACTTAATATTATTAAAATAATACTATCCGAAATAATAAACATTAATAACATAAATTAAATTTTTTACAATAATAAGTTTCAAAAATAAAATATTTACATAGAAAATATAATTTAATCATAAAATAATAATTATAAATTATAAAATAATAAAATAAATAAATATAACTTTTAAATTTATTAATACTGCATATCTTAATATATATTAAAATAAATTAAAAATTAGGGTTATTACAGCAAAAAAGAAGTATAAATATCCTTCCCTTTCCAAATTATGAAGTACCTGTAGTCCCCGAGGAAACGGCCAGCAATCCGAAGGGAAAGGCTGTAGTTGGGTTTTCTCGATCTGGCAAGGAAGGTCGACAAAAGAGACGACTAATCAACCAAGGCTCAAATGCTGAGGAGCTAAATGAGGAGATATACATCTAGCATCCAAGGCTTTCTGGGTGTCTAGATATGAGGGTGTCGATCTTGAATAAAGTGAAGCTACCGAGTGTCTTGAACGCCCAGGTTCAAGATCAATATCCTGAGTTGCTAAGGTTGCTAGCAGATATGCAACGCTGGTCCGAGGAGGGTCTGGAGGAGCTATTCAATTCTATGATTGGGAATTCCCTAAAAGTAAGTGAATGTCGTTTACTTGTAACTTTTACATGTTCTTGTATTTGAGGGAATGACACAAATTTTTTCTTTTCATAAATGACCTAGGCTTTACTGCTGGCAAATGACCAATATTTCTACCTTAAAAGCTAGTACAGCTTGAAGGAGATGGAGGCCGGATCAATAGTAATTGATTTTAAGAAGAGGCTAGATAGTGCAAAGGTGGCACTAGAGCTCTGCCAGATAAAGTACGCAAAGGCAAAATCTGAGGCTGAGGCGAGCCAGAAAAAGGTTGTTGATCTAGAACAAAGTCAGGGTCAGTTAACCAAGAGGATCGAAGAGCAGGATTCTCATATTGCAGATCTGGAGAAGAAGATATTTGAGGTTAAGAAATCTCGGGAAAATGACAAGAGATCCTACCATAGCATGATGGAAAGATTTCTCAAAGCTTACAGGTCTAAATGTAAAAGGGTCCTACTCTCTTAGAATCCGGAGTTGGACTTGGCTGATCTGGATCGGATAGCATCGACTGATCTAACTAAGATTGCTGTTGAGGAGGATGCTCGACATAAGGCCACTTCCCTCCATGCAAGGAATGTTTCTAGATCTTCCAATGCTTATCAGTGCTGCCAATGTTGTTCCCCTTCCCATCTCCAAGCCCTATGGTTTGGATGTACACTTAGTAGAATAGAGATTTTTTTTTGTAATTAACTTTTGTAAGATTATTATTTCTTTAATAAATAGAGATACTTTATTTGATATCATTCCAAGTACATTTATTGATAGTATTTTTAGAGGCATGTTTGAGTTCCAAAATTGTGATAGTTCTTTGCCTTCTCTATCTTTTAATTTGTATGCCCCTTTAGATGTGTGCTCTATAACCTAATAAGGGCCTTCCCAATTTAGACCCAATTTACCAGTGCTAGAGTTGCCTCTGGTATATCTACCCTTCTAAGTATCCAATCTCCTACCTTGAACTGTCTAGGGTGACTACACCAGAGATGATATTGTGCTAACCTCTGCCTATGTGCTTTAACTATAGTAGACGTTCACTTTCTTTTTTCTTTTAGTAGGTTTAGACATATTCGGGCATCAATGTTGTTGATGATTTGATCGAAGTCACTGATGATCCTATAACTTGGTTAACCGATCTTTACTGGTATTACCACGTCCATGCCATAAGTTAGCCTAAATGGTGTTTCCTCTATGAATGATCTGAGAGTGGTCCTGTAGGCCCAAATTATGTTGTTAAGTTCATCGACTCAGTTTCCCTTTTTCTTGTCAAGTCTCTTTTTTAACCCCTACATTATGGTTCTGTTGGTGACCTTTATTTACCTATTTGTCTGCGGCTGAGCTACTAAGGTGAATGAAGCTTTATTCCAAGGTCTGAGCAGAACCTTTTGAACTTCTCATTATCAAACTGCTTACTGTTGTCCATGATCAGGGTGTGAGGTAGGTTGAATCTACAAATGATTTCTCTTTAGAAGAAATATTGAATCTAAGATTTTATGATGGTTGGAACTGCTTCCACTTCTACCTACTTAGTGAAATGGTCTATAGCCATAATTAAGAACTTTTTTTTTATGAAGTAGAGGTCGGAAAGGGGCCCAGGAAGTCCATTCCCCACATGGCAAAGGGCCACGGGCTGCCCGATCGGATGTAGAGGGTAGGAAGGCTTGTGATTAAGATGAGCGAATTGTTGGCATTTATGACATTCTTAAGTTAACTTTCGAGCATCATTAACTATAATGGGTTAATAGTACCCTTGAAGAAAAGCTTTCTTGATTAATGTGTAGTAGGATTCATACGCTCCATAAATTCCTTCATGGATTTCCCTTATTATATAATTTCCTTCCTCTAGGGATACGTTATTTAGACCATAAGTGTGAAAGGAATTTCTATAAAGCTCCCCGTGATGGATAGAGTAGTGAGCTGCCTTCATCTTTAGTTTTTGAGCATTCAATTTATCTTCTAGAAGTGTTATGTGTTCCAAGTATTGGACTATTGGTTGCATCCATTCCAAGACTTCCCGTACTTTTATAATATCGGGGTCCCCGGGTACTGGGGTTTTGTTTGTGCTTTGGTGAATTCCATACCCTTTAAATGCTTGATTGTCTTTAGTTGCTGATTTGGTTAGGAGGTCAGCCTCAGAGTTTTCGTGTCTAGGTATCTGGACCATCTCCCACTGTCCCCCTGTCTTATTCGATCTTCTGCAAGAGTTGTATAACTTTGCTTGCATATCTGGCAATATTTGGATCCTTGATCTGGAATTTCCCGTTGACTTGGTTTACTACTAGCTGAGAGTCCGAGTGTATTGTGAGGTGTTCGGCTCTAACTTCGACATCCAACTTTAATCCTTTGATAAGTGACTCATATTCCGGGGCATTGTTAGTTGTATTGTACTCTATTCGAACTATATACCAGATATGGATTTATGTGGTCCCTTGAGGATAACTCAGGTGCTAGATCCTTGAGTAGAAGATGCTCCATCAACATAGTATTTCCATTCTGGTGCCTTGGTTATGGTGAGGTCTTTCGACGTCATTTCTTGAACAAAATCTGCTAGCATTTGAGCTTTCACTTGTAGACGGGGCTCATACATCAATATTAAATTATCTAAGTAATACTGACCATTTGTCACGACCCAAAACAGGGGCCATGACCGGCCGCTAGGGAACGAGAATTCTTTCGAATCCGAAACCCGTAGCAAGCCTAAAAATAAAATAAATCATGCAATAATAACAATAATCATATAATATGCAGCGGAAATAAAAATCGTAAATATAATAATAACAGTATCATCACTGGATTCGAATCAAACCTCATCTCATATATATATAATCTTTTAATACAAATCCAGTTTCAATATAATACATCTCTTAAATAAAATACATGAAATCCAATACTTTAATTCACAACTACTACAGTGTCTAGATAAAATAAATAAGACTCAAGTAGATAATTTACACAAAGAAGCCGGGGCGGAAGAAATCCGGCGTATCGACCTGCTATTGAGGTCTGAAGAAGTTGACTCTCCTAAAAAATAGTCAACGGAGGGGAGTCAGACCTCACTAAGTGAATTACTATAATATATATACATGCATACTAAATGACAATGCATTCAGTCAATAATACATATCTAATATGTATATATACAGGCAAATTCACACAGATGTAGTAAAATCATTTTTTATATATTTTATTGAAAATCACAGTTTATGAAGGATCACATAGAACCCTAGAATATCGCAACCTCGGAAAATAGTGTTAGACAACACCCTAGCCATACAGGCTCACTTATTCCAAATATATCCACTTAATCCATTTAGACAGTAGACTGGCCCCGAGATACTAAGTCAACCGAGCTCCAACAGTCTGACTGCCAGTGTGATTGACCCCGAGACACTTGGTCAACTGAGCTCCAGCAATCACACCCCAAACCACATCTCACACATCAATAATCATAATCGATCAATATCCACAATTAAGTTAGTATTATAGCCTAAATACTATAGGCGTACCGGTACGTACTCGGTCCTAGTGCTGCCCACTAGGTAGCACGTTCTATCAATATCCTTCATTAATAATATAAATCATTCATTCACAATAAATGATGCATGAATTTAATTGAAATAATAATATAAACTATATATATATATACTGGAAATATACCAAAAGTAAACCAGGTATATTTCGAGTATATATATGTCAAATGAATTCAATCAAATTATAAATTAAGTTGGAAATATATTTAAAAACATTTTAAATATATTTTATTTACAAACATGCATATAATTTAATATATACCAAAAATATACTTAATATAAACTTAAGAAATAATCAAATTATTTATGCATTTTAATCGAAATAAAATATATATTTCTAAATCATGTATCCTAAGCATATATATATAGTATAGTAACTCACATAGTGCGCTCCACGAGACGAATCCGACGGGCCTGGTCCACTAGCCCTCGGTCTCGGCGCAACTAAACAAACAATAACGACAGACATTAGAATAAACCTAACAGAAATCCTAGAATTCGATCTAGAGTATTTAAATACGGAAACAGAATTAGGGTTCGACTGGACATCACGTTTTACGAGAATTCTACCGAAAATCCGACAGAACCTCCCCTGTAAAACGGATATCCCTCTACTCAAAAGAGTAGAGCCAACCCTGCAAAGAAACACACTTCGAAAAACTACACAAGGCACAATCAAAATCCCACGGTCAGACTCCAAACTACAGTCTACCGACCGGGGTCCACAAACACAGAATAATTCCAGAAATACCAAAAATATCCTTAAATCACAGAAATACATTTTATAGGTAGAAATTACATAATTAACCTTAAAACACTGTAAAAACCGATAAAAACTCATTTTATTAGAAAAACCGTATATTATATATATAATTGAAAATAATTTACGAAAAATAGTTTTAATTAGTTAAAAATACCAAATAATTTATAAAAATCATTTTTATACCTTAAATAACTATTAAAACCAATTAAATTACATTTTTAGCCAATTTAGGGTAAAATTACCAAAATACCCCTATATATATAAATATACTTAAATTACTTCAAAAATTCACCAAAAATTATACAATTATCCAAAATTAATTTTCTCAACATATTTATCAATAATATCAATAATTAGACCCAATTATCCAATTAATTTCAAATAAAAACACATTTAACCTAATTTTCCCAAAATTACATAAACTCAAATAATTCAAAATAAATACTTAGAAATTCATAAAAATTCCAAATAAATTCCTATAATTCATTTCAACACCTAATTTAACCATAAACTCCAATTTCATAATTTAAATAATTAATTTCCGAAAATTAGAAAATAATATTAAAATATTAAAAAATACCCAAAAATCCAAAAAAATCTCCAAAAATTCCACAAAAATTCATACATGTAGATTAAGCTACTAGGATCAACATTTGTGAAGGGAGTTTTCATGAATCAATCAATTCAAAGCTCAAAAAAATCAAAAACCCTAATAGGCCGAAATTGAAAATTCGAAACCTAACCAATTCTAGACCATTTAAGCTCAAACCAAAGCTAGAATCACACTCACTGGACCTCAAGGAGAAGAAAGAGACCAGCGGTGTCAAAAACGGTGGCCGGAATCGACGTGATCGACGGTAGCTCGACTTTCGGCTTCTCCGGCCAAAAATGGCTTCCAGGCGCCGGAAATGGTTGCTGCAGGCAGCGAGGAAGGTTGGGGAAGGTGGTGGCACACCGGACGGCACTCTCACGGCCAGGGAACGGCACGGAAGGCGTCCGGACGGCGATGGGAATCGGTCGGGGAAGAAGAAGCTCACGGGGGCAGTTTTGTAATTTTCCAAAGTTTGATTTTTTTGATATATAATGTGTATATATATATAGATTATACTATATATTAAAATAATATTAAATCACACACATTAAATATACACCACACACATAAAATTTAATATTTTAATAATTTATACTAAATAAAAATAATTAAATATCAATAAAACTAATAAATAATTAATAAAATATTAGGGTAATACTAAACCCTAATTAATAAATAATTACATATATACATGGTGTTTAATATTTTAAAAATACGTATGAGTTCATGCAAATCCGAAAATATATTTAGAATAATTAATAATAAATTATTTACGTGAAAATTTCCCCGAAAATGAAAGTCCCGGGAAAATTTTACGTAAAGCACTGTAAATAATACACAGTAATTAAAATAGGTTTAAAATACATATCAACTCGTGAAAATATTGTAATATATATACAAAAATTATTGACACTGCATATCCCGGTACAGTGTAAAAATATTTAAAAACACGGGATATTACACCATTGAACTAATTTGCCCAAAGTCTCAGGCCTTTGTAAGATTTTCTGTAAGGGGAAGCGAGATCTAACAATGATAGGATGAGCCTGGAAGTAGTGTTGGAGCTTTTGGGATGTATGGACAATGGCTATGGCCAGCTTATCCAATGTTGGATAATGAACCTCGAATCATCGGAATATTTTTTTGATGTAATATACTGAGTTTTACTGGCTCTCTTCTTCCCTTATTAGCACCAAAGCTATGCATTCTTGACCTACTAAGAGATATAAGTACAGTGTTTCCTTTAGGACCGACTTGCTGAGTAGAGGTGGTGAGGATAAGAATTTTTTAATGTCTTTAAAGACCACCTGGCAGTCTGTAATCCAAACAAATTTCTTGAAATTTTTTAAAGCTCGAAATAGTGGTAAACACCATCTGGTTGAGCAGGAGATAAAACATCCCAAAGCCGTGATTCTGCCATTTAGCTTTTGTAACTCGTGGATAGTCTTTAGGGCTTTTATGTTGAGAATGACTTCCATTTTTTTCGAGTTGGCTTTAATACCTCTGTGGGATATCATGAATCCTAAGAATTTGCCTGCTTTGACTCCGAATATGCATTTTTCTAGATTTAGCTTAATCCTAAACTTGCTCAATAATTGAAGATCTAGATCCATTGGGTATTCTTTTGCATGCTTGCTCTTAATAATATATACGTTCACATTTATCCCAATTTAGTCCCAAAGTACATAGTTCATCATTTTTTAATATGTTGCTCCAGCATTCTTTAGTCTGAAGGGCATCACCTTATAGCAGTAAAGACCTTTGTGGGTGATGAAGGATGTTTTCTCTTGATCTTCCCTCTTCATTAGTATCTAGTGATATCCTTGCGCTGCGTCAATAAAACTATATAGTCCGTGGCTGGCAGTGAAGTCTACGAGCTGGTCAATTATAGGTAGTAGGTAGCTGTCCTAAGGACATGGCCGATTAAGGTTAGTATAGTTTGCACACATCCTATACTTTTCATTTGATTTCTTGACTAGTACCATATTGGCCACCCATTCTGGATGAGTAATTTCCTTGATAAACCTGGCTTCTAACAACTTCTTCATTTCCTCAATGATTATCTTTTGCCTTTCGTATGCAAAAGTTCTTTTCTTCTAAATCACTGGCTTCGCCCCTGATATAATGTTCAAGCTATGATAGGTAACCTGGAGATTTACCCTAATTATTGTAGATGCCCTAGAAGCAAAGTCTTTCGAGTGTCTAGTGAGAACTTCCCTTATTCCTTGCTTAGTGTCATAGTCGAGCTCATTATCAATCTTCATTGCTTTCCTATCAGTAATTTATAATATTTCAGTTTCATCGATTGATTATGGTCCAACGCTTTGTTTCTCTATTTCCCATGTTTCTATGGGAAGGCCTCTGTCTGAGGCTTTATGGCCATTTGGTAACACTATTTGGCCATATGTTGATCTCCGTGGATAGTGAGAGTTTCGCCCTCGATTAAAATCTTCATAGTTAGGTGTCAGATACTTATAATTGCATTTGCTTCATAAAGCACTGGTCGTCCTATGATTCCATTGTATGCCAGTTGGAGATCCACCATATTAAACAAGGTTTTAATAACTTTTGTCTTTTCATCATCCCAATTTTCAAATTCCAGATTTAATTCTACAATTCCTATTGGCTATATAGTTCCTCCATATAAGCTTATAATAGGATTCTTGATAGCTTTCAGGCTAGTGACAAAGCCTCTCATTACTTTGTAAGCATTCCAAGATAATGCATTGATGACGCTTCCATTGTCAACCAATAATCTCTTCACCAAATAATTGTTAATGTATACATTTATCACTAGGGCGTCATAGTGGGGATAACGAACATGCAAACCATCTTCTGAATTAAATATGATCTCTCTTTTCTTAAAGGCTGGCCTTTCTCCCTAGCTCTATTTAGGTTTCTTCTTAGCGTTTTCCCCACCAATAATCATGTTAATAACGCTAGTTGGCTCATTCTGAGCCTTCTTTGCTTCTGGCTTGTCTCACATATGAGCTTCTAGGTTCCTACTTCCTCTGGACGAGTCCGTGAAATTTTTAAGTTTACCATTCTATACCAGTCTTTCTATGGCATTCTTTAGTTCTATACAGGCCTCAGTGTCGTGCCTATATTCTTGTTAATACTAGCAATAATGTCCCTTATCTTGTATGGATCTCTGGCTTGGGCTTATTCTGCTTGCTGGGATAATTCCTACACCATTCTTTTTGACCCACATGAGGATTCTAGATTTAGAGGTATTTAAAGGTATGTATCTGTTTACATCCCTATCAAATATTTTTACCGGCATTTTGAAATTTATTTTTAGGAAGCTTGCTCGTTTGGATCTTGATCTTTCATCTTTGGTTGGTGATTTTTCTTCTTCCCTTCGCATCTTTCTATCTTCATCCATCTTTATCATTTTTAGCACCATAGCCATCACCTCCGCAAGAGTGTCAGGTTCCTTCGTCATTATCTTTTCTTTAAGCTTTCAGAGTCTAGTGCCATTTTTCAAAGCTTCTATAGCAACTTTATCTATAAGGTTTTCGATCTACATGGCTACCTTGTTGAATCAATTGAGATAGCTTCGTAGGGACTTATCAACCTCTTGCTGACACATCCAAAGATCGTTGATGTTTTTGGCAGGGGGAATGTTGGTGATGAACCTGGTATGAAAATTTTCTACCAGATCCTCGAAAGAGGTGACAGAGTTCTCTAGGAGTTGATGAAACCATTTTAGGCATTTTTTATGAGTATGCTTGGGAAAACCCTACACATGATTCCATTGTTGACGTTTTAAAGCAACATTCTTGTTCTAAACACGGATATGTGGTTGAAGGGATCTCCAGTCCCATCATACTGATCTAGTTATGGGATTCTAAACTTAGTAAGGATCTCTGTCTAGATTATCCTTCTTATGAATGGCGTTCTACCTTCCATAATACATTCATCTTCCTTCCTTGATCTCGTATGGGCTTTTGTATAACTTCTTTTACCTTCTAAGTTAACTTCGAGTTGTCGAGAGCCAAAATTGTTGAACTACATTCCCCTTTTGGTACTTCACCCTTCCCCTTGTTCACCTTGGGTATCTCCGGATGTGTCGTGTTGTTGTCCATGTAAACCGGCCCAGGGTTGCCATTTTGAATTAAGGTATTCAACTATTGTTGCATTAAGGCTATCTAAGCTTGGATATTTTGTATCATGGCTTTCTTGTTGGTTTGGGTAAGGATGAATGTTTGGGTTACAGTGTTTAGGTTTGGCATAGTTACAGATGGTGTATCTGTTAGGCTTGGAAAAGGTATGGAAGGTATTGCACGGTGATGGTGTTGCAATGGAGCATAATATGAAAAGTTAATGCTCGAAGCCAGTTAGTCCTGGGTATTTCCAAGAGGTAAGTGCGTATTTCCTGATGAAGATCAGGCATATTGGAAAGTTGCTCAAAGCACTGCTGTTGGGAGAGGTGTTGACAGATTAATTGGAGGAATGGATGTTGAGAGGTTAATGTGAGTTTCAAGAGTCGAGATTGGTGGTAGGTTGGAAGTCATGGTGTCGATGTCTTAACTTAGCAGATATACGAACGGCTTTTTCCCAAGAGTTCCCACAGACGACACCACTTGATAATTTATTTTCAGAACTCTTGAGCTTGGGATCCTGCAAATGACCAACAAAGGGCAAGGTGAGTGGTAAGGAGAATCCCTACAACACTCCGATGCCTAAATCAGAAAACAGAGAGAGAAAGTAAGAACAATTAGAATATGAGAGAATAGAATGATGAGAATTAGGGATATGGGGTCTTATTTATAGAGACACTTAGACCTGAAAGGAGTAAGATTCCTCTTGATATAGGGATCCTAAACCAAATAGGAGAGTATTCCTTTTTCGTTTAGAAATCTTCTTAAGGCAGGGTTTTTTCTTTAAATGGATTTGACTGCCTTACCTTTCTGAATAATTATGTTCAGGAAATAAAATTTTTTAATTAAATAAGAATATATATATGTGCGATATCAACGTTTATTATAATCGATATATCGCTTCCTCTAGCCTTTTTTTATATCTTCACTTCTGCAATGTGATGCTAAACATAGAACAAAAATTTTAGGCAAATTCCTAATCTAGGAAACACAAAACAACTAAAAGTTTCTATCATTTTTCTTGGAGGGTATGTTTTGATGTTAAATGACTTGGTGTGGAATCAGAATCCTTGAGACATCATTTGGTCAATAGGTTGCCTTAAATAAATAAGGCTTATATATTCTCTGTCATGGCATTGTTTTTTTTTTTTTACCTTTTTGCACGAGGTGTTTTGGGTGGACTCCAATTGTGGGAGACACTTTTAAACCTATATCAGGTCTAAATTAATCTCCACTCGCACCGGATCGATCCATGAAGAGGTAAAGTGTTGGGCAGCCACTATTTCCAGCGAGCGTGTTAGATGTCAAAGAGTTATGTTATTGTATGTTTCAAGCCAAAAACATTTCTCTGATTCATGTCATACTCTTGACCTACAATTTCATGAACCTTAATCCATATATCTTCTTTCAATGTTTGTTGGCTGGTTGCAAAATTAATCTTTAAGCAGAAAAAGCTCTATATCAACTTAATTAGCTCATCTCGGCTAAGCCATTAGCCATATCTAGTCTAGTTCAGGCAAGCTATATATATATATATATATATATATATATATATATATATATATATATATATATATGTTTACTGTCTTCAGGCCATATATAATCTTAAGTACATTAATGATAGAAAATTGTCCAAGAAAAGCAAATAAGAATACGTCTCCCTTATAAACCAAAGGTCCTATACACAACAGTTGATTTTGCAGGCTTTAAACCAAAATATCATCTTATTAATCTGAAATAAAATTATTAGCATCTATGGTTTTGGTTTTGATTGTTGTAAACTAAAATTCAAGTCAACACACTATGCTTTCCACCAGAATAATTAAACAGCTATAGTATCTGATGTTGCACTGCCAAACTAAAACATCAACGGAAACATATATACAAACCAATATATCATTTTTTGGATTTGTTATTCATCATATAAGAAACACAGCATAACCCACCCAATTACTAAGGTATGCACATCCGACCAAATTTCATCCCATAAATGTGTTCAAGGAGTATATTGATAATACTCTGAGGAGGATAATCCTGACCAAACATCTCCCCGATGGGGAGCTCACATGCAAAATTCGCCAATGCATCAGTGACCCGGTTCCCATCCCAATACTGATACTGATGCTTTATATTGGATTGCATTGCCAACAACTCCTTGATAAAAGTAATCAATAACGGTTCTATTCTAGCTATGCATTCAGTGTCTCTGCCCTCATTTATCCTATCCATACTAACCTTATTATCGCTTTCTATGATGATGTTTCTGAAACCAAGATCCTCTACTTGGTGCAACCCACCCAAGATACCACATAACTCTCCAACTAGAGCGGAAAGGGCAATCAGGGAGATTGATAGCGAAACCAGCGATCCAATCTCTCTCCCATTCTCAAATATTACATTTTGGTTTCCTCCAATATTTTGTGTATGTAAGTGTAGCAAACATGATATTTTATCAATATTTTATTTGGATTTCTTGAAAATTTATGGATTATAATTAATTGTAAAAACATTTTATAAATTTTCTAAAAAAGAAAAATAAAAATAGCAATAAAGTTTAAAGTTTAAAGTTTAGTAGCGAATTTTTTTTGGAATAGAGAATTTTGGAAATAATTGTTTTGATTGATATCCACCCAAATTCCAACATCAACACTAATTTTTTTATTATTTTTATATGAATAATGAAAAGTTAATAATAAATAAAAAATATTTTTTGTACCTAAGAAAAGCTATATCATTGACTATTTTCTTAATTAATTTATTTCTTAATTTTCCACATAAGTTTATTATTCTATGTTTCTGCGGAATTTACATATATCTTTTCAGTTTATTTGTGTGACAAAAAAGTCATACAAATTATTAAACTATCATTTTAGAGTCAATTTATGTGAGCCATTTTTTAAGCATGATCATTTAAAATTTGAATAATCATATGATTATAGATTTTTTCATGAACCAAATTTTTAGCAATTATCAAACCATATGTTGATTCAAATGCTGCATTGTATTTTCAATTTTCCTAGCTTCACTTAACAACTTCATATGGTTTAAATTATATATGAAGATTACATATATGTAATGTTACCTATACTTGGTATATTACATCTAAAGGTTGGATGTGTAACATAAACATATGTTTTATTTTTAAAAATTTTCAAGTATAAAATGCTTTACTCATGTGTCATGCATGCTATACACGACAAAAAAATCTCCCATTAATTTAATGATCTATTGTTAATGTGAGCACAGCATTTGAATTCATGGTTTGTGAAGCTATCACGGTGTCTTCTAAACATTGAAATGTTTAATGTCAATGCCAACCATGCATCATCAAGCCAAAAACATTTCTCTGATTCATGTCATATCTCTAGCCTACAATTCCAACTTTAGTGAATATACAAATTTTTTTTTTTTTTGGATATAGGAAAAGCATGCCAGTACTATATAGCAACTCAACTCATCTCACTTAAGCGGTATTTAGTCTAGCTCAAGCATCTCGGCTTTTTCGTACTACTATATATTTACTTGGTTTCAGGTTATAATTATAAGAACTAAAAACTTTGTACAATATGAATGATTCGAAAATTCTCAAAGTTTGATTCCGTTGAAAGCATCTCCTTTACACACCTAGTTAAAAAATGTTGGATCGTGTTGTTTTTTCAGTTCCAACATGAAGGCGTTGATGAACTCAAGATGACCTTTTGCTGCCTGAGAGTACATCTTGAGTTAAACCAATGTAACAATAGAAATTAAAAATATATATATATTTCATGTTATACTCAGAATTTATGCTTAAATCTCCTTCTTTTATTATTTTATCTAACCATTAGTATTTGGAGTCAACAAAATTCTGATTAAGGTCTTTTAATAACTTATTTAATGCGACTGCATACATTAGAATTAAAATCCGAGACATGATTTGAGCAAAAACAATTATCTGTCAGTTAATTTTTAACAGTTTCTTTTCTCTCTTATTTTCTTCGAATTTCATTAAAAAACTTTCATTCTTGACCATCGTGGATTATCTCTTATAGATTGATGGTGATCTTTTATTATTTCTTTTTATGTTTTTATATATTTCTTTACATTCAATAAATATAAATTTTTTAATCTGTTTCTTATTAGAGTTTTTTGAATTTTCATAGAGTAACTATCTTTATGCGATTTAATTATTTATTTTTTGTGGAGTATAATTATGTTCCAATCATAAAGTTTTTATTGATTTTTTTACAATTGCACTCAGTTATAAAGACTAAAAAGTCAGTTTATAACTGATCAAAACCATTAAGCGGAACATATAGACCCTGATTGGCATATAAAATTAGGTGGATTGAAATTTGAGGATTGAGAATGGAAACTAAAGCAATGGCAGGATTTGATGGGGGCTTTGGATAGCCAATCAGAGGCCTGATTTTGATCTCAACATTCAACAAACATTGTTGCAATCTTCCATATACTGATAGATCATATGCACTGATGAGTCAATTTCAAGTTTCTAATTTTTGAAAGCCATTGTTACTAAAAGAGGGCATGCAAGGGTACTCAGTAGGACCTTTTTCATCCATTTATGCATACAGATTTGTCCAATGAGAATTCTTTCGATAATTGAATAGTTATTTTCATTCAATTTTCTTATTTTTTGAGTTTTAAATTTAGCATATCATATAAACAATTTAAAAAATATTTCATTTTGGAATGTAAATTTAATTTATGTCATTGCTAACTTGTAAAATTAATTATCACCTATTTAAAAGGAGAGAATGATCTGATCTTTCTATTAATAAAAAAAATTAAATCTAAAAAATTTTATGACATAATTTCAAAAATTGAATATAATGGTTAAATTGATACAAATCTGAGTTAATAACATAATTAAGAAATTGATAAAATTTCACAATAATATAATGTTAGGAAAAATCGATATAGGATGCACAGCATAAATAAGTCAGGAGACATCTGACCTGCTTCTCAATCTCTTACATAGCTACATATCTGTTGCCTTTACCTGCCGCTCTTCAATCTCCTATATATGTGTTGTCTTTGTTGAGAAAGGGAGGTGATCTTTATCTCCAAGAATGATATAACAGATTTCAGAATTTGTCAAGGCTGATAAGTTCACATGGTTCTTCTCAGCATAACCAGAAAATACGAGATCTCTCAAAGCAACCTCAACCTTCGTGCATTGATCATCGCTGAAAGAGGGCCAGAAGTGTTGTGGCTCACCAGAAGTTTGTGTTTCATCATCAGGGTTGAAGAAAAGGATCCTTTTGCCTTGCGGTTATGCAAATCAAGTGCTCGAAGGACAATAACAAGTCGAGAAAATGCATCATGCGATGATGCCCTCTTAAGCCAGTCATCATAAGCATTGAACAAAATCATTTTTGGCTCCGTTGCCTACAAAACCAAACACCTCCGACTTCAAGCATCCTTGAAGGGCCAAACGAACCTTCAAGGGTTCAGCCATGGCTTCACAGGTTACAATAATTTGTGTTGGCCTTGCTTTAACGGGGAGAGACAGCACTAGAGCAACAACTTCATCAGCAGCTCTCCACTTAGAAATATGGCCAAGGGACTGCTTCTGGCCATGTGTATGCCTTTCGCTGGTGTGGACTACCTTCAGAAACAGTGGCCTGCTGTTGGGTTGAATACGAATATTGTACTATGAATGTGTTTTGTTTTGAGCTTTCCTTCAGGTGTCTTATGGATTGTAACACGATAAGCAGCCCTGTCGTCAATGAACCAAGTGATCTGATTGTTCACGATAATTGTCTGATGATGATTGTTATGTATAGAACCAGCAAGAAGTACTAATTTATAGAGCCAAATCCAAAACTCTCAGTATGTCTTGGAAGGGAGTTTATGGCCTTCATATAGAGAGCAAAAGTGTCAAAATTCCTAAAGTCGTACCAATCAATGAGGTTAGTAGAAGTGCTGCAGTGCTGACCTTGATGTCAAAAATAAATTCTGTTGCCTTTGTTGAGAAGGGGGAGTGACCTCAGCTCAAGTCCGGGCCACTATGGGATCGCTTTATCCACTGATCATCAGTGAGAGAAGGCCGGATTGTGGTGTAGCTCAGTAATGGTGGTCTTGTCACGATTGAGAAGCATCTTTGCCTTGTCATTATTCTCATGAAGCACCCCAAGGATAAAAGAAAATGAACAAAAACCATATGTTAGTTTAGTTCTGTTTCCTCCGCATTTCCTGTAATTTCTGAATGGATCGAGCATGTCCTTATTTGCATACAGAACCTCTACATATATTCTCACGCCAAAAACCAACTGATGAGATGAGGTTCGATATGTTAGATTGCTCCTACCTAAAGACATTAGGAAGTCAGGGTGACTCAAATAAAGCCACCTTTTTTTTGAACATTTTTTTTTTCTTTTTTTGAACATTACCCAAATAAAGCTACCTTGACACTCTTAATTCTAACCTTAATTTTGAGAAATAGACAACAGAGAGAGTTTCTTATATTTCAACCACCTTAAACATCTCCATGGTTCCTTAAAACTTGAGCTAAACAACTTTCAGGACACATATCTGAACTTAATTTTTTTAAGTTTTTCAGTTCATTAATTAAGGTTACTAAAAATCCAGAAATGCTGACCTTGATGTCAAGGCGTTTCTGTCCTGTCCTGCTCATAATCTAGTGTGGATCACCTTCAGAAATTCAGTGGCCAGTTCTTGTGATTGAATACAAAGGGATTTTGTTTTAATGTTGCCTACCCTGAAAATGGAATGGATTATGGCACTATTCGGATTGCTGTCATCACATTTCGCCCTGATTCTCAGAAGAATACAACAGATCAGAGTCTTCTAGCTGAAACTTTAGTGCTGATTTTATGGCAGCCAGTGCTTCCCAGGACGCGTGTTGGATGTCAAAGAGTTTATGGTCTCATCAGGTATTGTATGTTTCAAGACTAAAACATTTCTCTGATTCAGGTCATACTCTTGACCTACAATTTCATGAACCTTAATCAATATATCTTCTTTCAATGTTTGTTGGATAGTTGCAAAATTAATCTTTTAAACTGAAAATGCTATGAATCAACTTAATTGGCTCATCTCAGCTAAGCCATAGCTAGTCTAGTTCAGGCAAAGCTATAAATTATGAGCCTTTTCCTACTATTGTATATATATTTACTTGTTTTCAGGCCATATAAAACCTTAAGTACATTAATAATATCAGTTTGTTTTGTTTTACATTGTATAAGAATTTTCACTCCATAAATGTCTTGGGAGCTCACATGCAAAATTCGCTTCCCTTCCCGGAATTGATGCTGAAGCTTTTCATTGGACTGCATTGCCAGTAACTGCTTGATAGAGGTAATCAACGAGTGTTCTATTGCACCCATCTGCCTTCACTTATCCTATCCACACTAACCTTATTATCACTTTCCATGATGATGTTTCTGAAGCTATGTGCAACACATCCAAGATACCGCATAACTCTGCAACTATAGCGCAAGGGCAATCGCCGACCCAATTTCCTTTCCAGTCTCGAATCACACTGGCTGCAGTAGCAACCCAGGCTTCCAGCTGCCATTGGTATTGATTTTAAGCCACCCGTGCGGTGGCGGAATCCAACCTATCATCTTTAACACTGCTGGATTCCACAACAGAATCATCGTTATAGCGAGAAACGGAATCAAGGAGGAACAAAGCCAGCAGCCACTGGATGAACAGTGAACAACATCATCTACAACAGTATTGCAGAAGCCTCAGTAATAAACAGTTGTAAAAAGAAAATCCTGATGCCAATTTACTTCTTTCTTGTGATGAGAAGTTTAATCTTTGATGAAGTTCTTTATTGGAATAGGCAATTTCTTCCTTGGAAAAAAAAAAAAAAAAAAAGTCTAGCCAGCAGTTACTTGCGGTACAAGGGAAAAGGTCCAATTTATCCCCTAATATATTGTGCAAGGCTCAATTAAGTTCTTGATTTATTTTTTGGTTCAGAAACGCACCTAACGTTGTTAAATTTAGTTGCTCAGCCCCTTCTAAGAAATTTGACATCTAATAAATTATAAACTTGTCCCTAAAATTGTTTTTGTATCAAAATATTTCAAGTTTTAAATTTTAATAGATAAAATTGTTCTTAATTTTTTATTAATAATATAATGTTTAAGAAAAATATTCTACGTATTTGTAAATATATCTAAATTAAATTGTATGTGTAATCTAAAATAAAAATTTAAATTGAGGTGTACGTGTATATGTGTTTGATTGCTTTATTGTAAATTAGTTAAATAAAAAAAATACAAAAATAATATAATCTTTGGAGTCTTTACTCTTATTTGCTAATAATATACTTTTAAAAAATGTTTAATATTGAAATTTTTAAGTGTTAGTTCAGTAAAAATAATATTTATTTTTGTTTTATTATTATTTTATTTAAATTATTTATTTAATTATTTTATTTTATACTAACTTTATAATAAATTGTAATATATTAAAAAAATTAAAATATTTATATCAAAATTAAAAATTTGGGATAAATTTGCTTCAAACTGAAAATTAATCTTTTTATATAAATATAGCAATAGAGCTCATCCATAGTGCATCACTTCAACACTTTTTGCCCTCATTTAACTAAAGTCAATGCCAGACAACATTTACCACACATTAGCCAAATTAGAATATTTATACTAATATTTAAACATTAAACTAAATTTGACACACAAGTGAATAATATATATATATATATATATATATATATATATATATATATATATATATATATATATAATTTTGTAAAATTAAAATTTCCACCCTCCAGTCCAGCCCATACAGGAATGCAATAGATTGAGCCTATGAACCCCATATTTGCCCAACAAAGTGGGAAGATGCCCAAGCCACGAAACATTCACACCATGGACCTCAAAACTGCTACCTAGATCATCCATCGATGATACACATGCAGTGCCACATCATCAAAAGTTTATTGAACTTTTGATCCAAATATTTATTCATAAAATAAAATAAAAGTTCAGCATCTTAAAATAAAGAGAGGATAACAGAAACATACCCTGTAATTTAACACTTTTAGTATAGGGAGATTTTTTTTTTTTTCTTATGGTGAATTATGATATATCGCTGTTAGTACTTTAGTGACAAATTTTGTAACACCTAAAAGTTTTTCTGCTTAGCAAATGAATTGGCACCATGTGATAAATGACGTGTGCACAAAGAGGATGTGGAGCACAAGTAGCAAGTGATATGGCACCATAGCAAATGATATGCAAACAGTGATATATCATAGGTCATCTAAGTGTAAAAAAAAAAAAAAATCACTTGGTATTTTTTTTAACTATATTAATTGGACATAATTAATTAAAATTCAATTGATTTTGTATTATAATGATTAGAAAAAAAAATAATTTATCATAATTTCAAATTATTTTAATTTTTCTAATATCAATAAAAAATATTAAAAACAAAATCAATTCATATCGGTAATCATATACATTTAGATCAATTTAAAATTAATAATTACAATATTTTTTCACATTAATATTGACTATAGTGTATCGAATTCTATTAATCAAATGAAGTAGTGAGTGCATGAAATTTAAATCAATTGATTTAAATCTATATGACCGATAACATGACTTAAATTTTTTTATTATTTTTTATTATTTTTATTAAGATTTAAAAAGTAAAGTTATTCAAAATGTAATATTTTTTTTGTCAAATCGTTAGTATACAAAATCAATTGAATTTTGATTGATTATATTTAATTAATATAGTACAAAAAAGTACTTTGTAAATTTTATTTTATTTTTTACACCTAGATGACTTGTGGTTAGCATTTTAATGACAAATTAGTAATACTATTAAGCAATCCTATGTGGGCAATCCAATGTGGCAAATGGCACCACTTCACCACTGTGTTCCATGTCATCTTTGCACAAATATCAGGTGCTATGTCATTTGTCAAGTAGGATTACTTAATAGTATTACAAAATTTGTCTTTGATATGCTAATGAAGATATACTACAGGTCACCTAAGTGTAAAAAAAAAAAATAATAAAAATAAGAACTACAAGTTACTCAAGTATAAAAAAAAAAAATAAAACCAAAGGTCTCTCATGCTAAAATTGCTAAATCATATGGTACTATTTCCATACTTTTATATTTGTATGGTCCAACACTTAAGGCGTGTAATATATGTATATTGAGGATGCAAGTTTAAATTCTCATTCCTCCTGTGCTCTCCTCCTAACGTGACATGGGAAAATCCATCAGGTTATATATATATATATATAAAAAGAGAGAGAAAGAGATATGGTTGGTAACAATTTAAAATAAATCTAAAATTTGTGTGCTAAATAGATGCGCTAATTACTTTTTTTCTCATTTAAAAATATTGATATTTAAAATTTATTGATGGCAAAAATTTATAATGACTAATTTTATGTTTTCGTGTATACTATACAATATCATTTATATAAAAATAATTTTATACCAACTGATATTAAGGATTATTATTGATTTCTTTCTTTTTTTTATTACAACTTTTTAAGTTTTTTTGGGGGACTAAAACATCTTTAAAAAAAAAATGTTCACCCTGGAAAAAGAAAACTTTAAATTGGTGTTTTGTTTATGTATTACAAGAACAACAAGCATGCAAAATACATCTAAATCAATTAATTACAAGCAATTATAAGAATAAATTAACTATTTTTCTAGGATCATTCTCTCTTCAGTCTTTCATGTCAAGAAGAAGAGAACATTGTGTATAATATGTAGAGAACTAATTTGTAATAAACTTATTTTTATCATGAAAAAGAAATTTTAGTACAATAAGTATTTGTATACACTTCACATACTATATAATTTCACAGCCACTCATTTATATATTTAAGATATAAGACACTTACTTTTGCACTAAACTCACGGCACACACTTTTGTACTCACTCACATCACACACACTCTTTTACATATATCACAATACACCCATACTTAAAATGAAGATAACATTATGTATTTATATTTGAACTAAGTCGGTGATTAGAAGACTTGAGATAATTCTTGATTGACGGTGAGCAACTTTGTCAATTTGTATGACCAACTTTGTCAAATTTGTCCAACTTGCTTGGATAATTCTAGAGAGAGTAAATTGTTGCTTACTGAACAACGACTACTCTCACTTAATATATGCTTGCTTACCATACCAAGTTCCCTTCTAAAGTCTTTAAACTTTGCACCATTAAGTCCTTTAATGAATATATCCGCAACTTAGTCTTTAGTCTTGACGTACTTCATCTTGATCTCTCCACGTTGGACTTTTTCTTGCACGAAGTGATAATGTACCTCCACTTGTTTAGTTCTTGCATGGAACACTGAATTCTCAATTAAGTGTATAGCTGACTGATTTTCACAATGTAGTTGTACCATATGCTCAACAAGTTAATAGAGATCCTTTATTAACAACATAACCACATATATTCTTATGCTAATGTAGCTAATGCTTGATACTCCGACTCGATACTCGATAATGACACCATCGATTGCCTTTTGATGCACCAAAAGATAGATCTTGATATAAGATTGAACACACAACTTGTAGTCGAGCGCTTTGTATCATAATCTCCAAAGTAATTAGCATCACAGTATCCAAGCATCTTACTTTTTCCATCCTTTTTGTATAAGATACCATAGTCAATGGTTCCTTTAATATATCGCAAAATTCTTTGCACAACTTCTAAATGAGGCTTCTTTGGATTCTGTATAAATCAACTAACTAAATTCACTACATATGTTATATCCGGCTTTATGAGAGTGAGTTAGATTAGGCTACCAACTAGTTGTCGATACATGGTAGACTCCTCTAAGTCCTTTCCTACAACATAGCATAGCTTTGTATTAGCCTCTACTGGTGTTGAAATAGGCTTGCATTCTAACATCCCATACTTCTCTAGGAGGACTCTAGTATACTTCTGTTGGTATAAAAATATTTCATCCTTCGCTCGTTTGACTTCAAGACCAAAAAAATGCTTTAACTCTCCCAAAGCTTTCATCTGGAAGCGTATTGATAAGTTGGCTTAAATTTGATGAATCTTAGTTTTGCCATCTCTAGTGATGATTATATCATCCATATAGACTAGAATTATTCCTAACTTTCCATCTTGAGCTCTTACAAATAAACTGGAGTCTGCTTATATCATTATATAGTCACTTTGAATTAGGAACTCCGTTATCTTCTGATTCCATGTTGTCAGTGCTTGCTTCAATCCATAGAGTGCCTTTTTGAGCTTCAATACATAGCCTGGGTGAGTCCTTCTTTCGAACCCTTACGGCTACTCCATGTATATTTCACAATCTAGCTCTCTATGTAGGAAAGCATTCTTCACATCCATCTACCAAAGTTTCAAATTCTTACAAGTAGCTAATGCTAGTAGAACGTGTATTGTTGTAATCTTTGCCATTAAAGTGAATGTCTCTTCATAGTCCAGTCCATATTTCTGCGAGAATCCCTCAGCCACCAAACGAGCCTTGTACCTCTCTATCGATCCGTCAGGATGACTCTTTATTTTATAAACCTATTTACAGGATATGAGTTTTACATCTTTAGGCTTTGGCATTAGATCCTAAGTCTCATTCTGCTTTAAGGCATTTATTTCTTCTTTTATAGTCTTCCTTCATTCCTTGCTTATGGTTACTTCCTCATATGTTATAAGCTTTTTTTCATTATTTTCTTTAATAAGTATTGCATTAGCATATTTAAGATTCTTCTTAATTTTTCTTGATGTTCTTCTCATATGCATCTCATATTCTAATACACCTTCATCCTTTTAAATCTCCTCAAGTTAGCTTGGACATGCTTCTTCTGGTGTCTACTGATGCACTCTAGTGCGCCATAGGGAATTTGACTTCTCGGGTGACTTGTCTTTGGCTGTTTCTTTTTTTAGTCCCTCTTCTTGAGTGGTTTCTTAACCTTCTTATACCACTTTAACTTTTTCAATTCTCTTTTATAAATTCGCCTCAATTTCTTTTGAGTATGGGAAAACTACTTCTTGAGGGGACCACTAGGATAAAGCTTTATCAAATATCACATTTCTTGATGTATAATATATCCCCGTTGTAGGATCATAACACTTTCACCCTTTTTTTTTATCATCATAACCCACAAAGATGCACCTTATTGCTTTCTTATCAAACTTACTTCATAAATGATCTGGTATAAAAACATAGCATACATAACCAAAAACTCAAAAATGACTTACAATGGGTTTTACATTCCTTACCTTCTTGAAGGGTGAAACGGATCCAAGTGGTGTTAGGGGTAGCCTGTTGATCACATATGTAGCTGTCTTTATGCATTCTACCCCAAACTGAGGTAGAACATTCTTTGCATATAGCATACTTTTGCATATCTGTATAAGATGTCCATTCTTTTTTTCTACTACTCCATTTTGTTATGGTGTATAAGGACAATTTAGTTGTTGGTGTATCTTACAATCTTGTAAATTGTCATGACCCAAAACAGAGACCATGACAGGCACTAGGGAACCGGAATTCTTTCGAATTCGGAACCCGTAGCAAGCCTTAAAATAAAATAAAACATACAATAATAATAATAATAACATAAATAAAGTATTATGCAGCGGAAATAAAATCATAAATAATTAAATGATAATCCACCACGAAATTTAAATCAACAACTCATCATTTATATAAATAAACTTTTAATACAATCCAATTCAAATCCTTAAAATATACAACTCACACAATATAATAGATAACCCTTTAACAATTTTACAACTAATGCAGTGTCTAGATCATAAAATAAAACTTAGATAAGCAGTTTACATAGTGAAGTCGGGGTAGAAGACATTCGGCGTGTGGGTCTGCTACTGAGGTCTGAAGACGATGATTCACCTGAAAAAATAGTCAACAGAGGGGAGTCAGACCTCACTGAGTGAATTGTTATAATATATATACATGCATACTATATGACAATGCACACAGTCAATAGTATATATAATAAATATATATACAAGCAAATACACACAGATACAGTAAAATCATTTATTTATATATTTTACTGAAAATCACTGTTTATGAAGGATCAAATAGAACCCTAGCAAATCGCAACCTCAAACGGTGTTAGACAACACTCTAGCCATACAGACTCACTTATTCCAATATATTCACTTGTTCCATTTGGACAATAGACTGGCCCCGAGACACTAAGTCAACCGAGCTCCTGCAGTCTGACTGTCAGTGTGATTAACCCCGAGACACTTGGTCAATCGAGCTCCAACAATCACACTCTCAAATCATATCTCACATCAGATATCAAATCGAATCAATATATTCAACATCCATAAATAGGTTAGTAATATAGCCTAAATGCTATCAGCGTACCGGTACGTACTCGGTCCTAGTGCTGCCCACTAGGTAGCACATTCTATTGATATCCTTCATTAATATATAAAACATATATTAATAAAAATAAATGATGCATGAATTTGAAATAAATAGCAACATAAACCATATAAATACTAGAAATATACCAAAAGTAAAACAGGTATATTTTGAGTATATATACTTCTAATAAATTTAATTTAATTACAAAATAAACTAGAAATAAACCATAAATAAACCTAAAAATATTTTAAGAATAATTTATTAATAAAACATGCATATAGTTTAAAAATATACCAAAATATAACAAAAATATACCAAAAGTAAACCTAAGTAATACTTAAATCATTTAAGCATATTTTATCAAAATAAACCATTCATTTCTAAAACATGCACCCTAAAATACATATATATATAAAATAACGACTCACTATTTATTGCGCTCCTCGAGATGGGTCCGACGGACTTGGTCTACTAGGCCTCAATCTCGGCGCAACTAAACAAACAAACGACCACAGAATATCAGAATAAATCTATCAGAATTCCAAAGACTCGATCTAGAATCTTAGACATAGAATCAGAATAGGAATTCGACTGGATATCATGTTTTACGAGAATTATACCGAATATTCGGCAGAACCTCCCTTGTAAAACGGACATCTCTCTACTCAAAGAGTAGAGCTGGTCCTGCAAAGAAATACATTTCAAGAATAAACATATAATTCATAACCAAAACCCCTCGGTCGGACTCGAAACTACAATTCATCGACCAAGGTCCACAATTCACAGAATATTCACAAAATACCAAAAATACCCTTATATAATAAAAATATATTTTATAAATTCAAATTACGTAATTAACCCTAAAACACATTAAAAACCGATAAAAACTCATTTATTTAGAAAAAAAACATATATTATATATATAATTTGAAAATAATTTACGAAAAATAGTTTTAGTTAGTTAAAAATACTAAATAATTTGTAGAAATCATTTTTATACCTTAAATAACTATTAAAACCAATTTAATTACATTTATAGCCAAATTAATGTAAAATTACCAAAATACCCCTATATATAAATTTACTAAAATAAATCCAAAAATTCACCAAAAATAATATAATTGCACAAAATTAATTTTCTCAAAATATGCTTCAATAATATCAATAAATATACTTAATTAACCAATTTATTTCAATTAAACACATAATTAACCCTATTTTTCAAAATTACATAAACTTAATAAATTCTAAATAAATATATAAAAATTCAAAAAAATTACAAATAAATTTCTATAATTCATTTCAACACCTATAATTATCATAAAACACAATTTCATAATTTAATTAATTAATTTTCGAAAATTAGAAAATAATAATAAAATAATAAAAAATACCCAAAAATTAAAATAAATTCCAAAAATTATACAAAAATTACAGCATGTAGATTAAGCTTCCAGAAACAAAGTTTGTGAAGAAAGTTTTCATGAATCAACCAAATTGAAGCTCAAAAAATTTTGAAACACTAAATGGCTGAAATGAAGAAATTGAAGCCTAGGAAAATCTAGACAATTTTAAGTGAAACAAAGCTTGGAATCACACTCACCAAAGCTCAAGGAGAAGATAGAGACTGGTGGCGCTGAATTTGGTGGCCGGAATTGGCTTGAATAGCGATGAGATGAAATTCGGCCTCTACTTGATTTTTCGGCCAAAACACACCGGAAATGGGTGCTTCAGGCATCGGGAATGGCTGGAAAAGGAGGAGAATGGCTGAGGGGTACAGTGACGGCAAGAAACAAAGGTCACAGTGACCGAAAATGGAAGAAAACTGATCGGGAAGAAGAAGATGAAGAAAATGGCAAAACTGTAAATATTGCAAATTTTTAGTTTTTTGATAAATAATAACATATATATGTATATATATATATCTCCACCTTATATTACAATAGTATATATATTCCTACACACAAATAATTCTCACCACACAAATATTATTATATTTAATATTTTATACACTTAAAATTAATTAATTAATATTAAAGCTAAATAATAAAATTAAGGAAATTAATTAAGCTTTAATTAATTTAAATAAATACACATATACATTTTATGTAGCACTTAAAAATTATATATGAGTTCATGCAAATTCGTAAAACTAGTCAAAATAATTAGTATTAAATTATTTACGTGTCAATTTCTCCGAAAATGAAATTTTCATAAAAATTTTACGTAAAATACTTAAAATAATATAAAATAATTAAAATTAGCTTTAATAAATATCAAAATCATAAAAATATCATAAATATCTATAAAAATTATTAACACTGTATATCCTGATGCACTTTAAAATATTTAAAAACTCGGGATATTACATAAATACTTTGAGAACTTGTGTGAAGTATATTCTCCCCATTTGTCAATACAAAGGCAACGAATTCTTTGATTAACCTATTTTTCAATTGTCTCCTTAAACTCTTTGAACTTGTTTAAAGCTTCATATTTCTCTTTCATAAAGTATACCCATCTGTACCTTGAATAGTTATCGATGAAATTTATCATATATTAAAAGCCACTTATGGATGGTTGCTTTATAGGGCTAAATACAACTAAGTGAATCATATTAAGAGGCTCTTTTGCACAATACTCATAATCTTCATATGAAAGTTGGTGTGCTTTACCATACTAGCATCTAGCACATACAATATTGTCTCGAACCTCAAATTAAGGAAGTCCCTTGAGCATAGATTTCTTTATCATCACCTTTAACTTATAATAGTTCATATGTCCCAAGCGTGCATGCCACAGATTAGCTGTCTCATTCCTTCTAGTCATGTCTACATAAGCCATTTATGCTGACATTACATAGACAGACTCTAGTTTTCATCCATTCATAATTTGTGTGCCAATAATTTTTAGACTTCAATGAACCTTTACATTTTCAAGCCTGAATAACATATAATCTCCTGAGGATGTCAATTATGGTACTGATATCAAGTTCTTCTTCATCCCAAGTGCATGGAATACATTATTCAACTACACCTTTCTTGCATTGTATCGAGGCACTACCATCATCTTGCCGACGTGAGCAATGGGTATCCTTGAGTTATTTGTTGTAACAACAACTCACTCCCCCTTGTATTTGACATGCTTGAAAGTTTTCCTTTATCTCCTATCATATGGTTAGAGCACCTAGAATCTACTATCCAATCATCATTATAGTTTATAGATTTATCACTTATAGTGAAAAATGCTTGCTTCTATTTTGACTCATGTGTGACAGATGGTGTAGCCTCATTAGAGTTGCTTATGATTAGCTCTATAATGGCACATGAAGCTTGAAAATCCCATTCATTTTCACTTTCAACTTATGACTAGGAGGACATTGCAACATTTCCTTTGGCTCTCCTATACTGATAATCTCGAGCATAGTGGCCTTATTTATCGCAGTTGTAACACTGGTCATTCTTACAATGACTTACTTTGTCCTCCAATTGGTGGTTGTAATGAGCTCTCCCTTATTGCTAACTCCTTCCTTGTTGACGTTTTTATCTTCCTTCCTACTTCAACTTGCCTCCAAAGTTTATTCTCACAACCTTCTAATCTTTCCTCCTTTATTGCTAAAAAGGGCTTTCTCCTCTTCTTTGATTGGGACTTTAACCATTTGCTTGTTTAAAGCCTCTTGATTAGCCAATACATTCTCTAACTCATTTAAAGTCGACTCCTTAGCGCATCTATGAGTTGCTATGATGAGTGCATTAAACTCGGGATGCAACCCATGGATTATGATCCTCTTCATCCTTATCTCTGTGATTTAATTTTGAGGAACTAATTTTAAAATTTTTTAATATAAAGCTTTAACTTTAGTGAAATATTCACTCACCATCATATCTTGCTGCGAGATTGACAATAACTCATTCTTGAGTTATTTGAGCTTGGCATCATTCGTCCAAGCAAATAATCTAGGAAGAATGTCCCAAGCCTCTTTAGGTGTCTTTTTTTCCTTAATGCACTGTAACAAATCATCCTCCACCGATACAGACAAAGCATACATTATTTTTCCAGCCCTAACCTTCCATTTTTTAAGATCATCTTGACTTATTAGAGGTGAGGTCTCACTACCTCCAATAATCTCCCATAATTCTTGACTAAGCAAGTAGAATTACATACGAGTACTCTAAGTCCTATAATTATTATTATTAAGTTTTTCAAAACTACTTACCAATGTAGTCATGTCCATTCTCATGACTTGATTTATTAACTTTAATCAACTAAGTAAGTTTGGTCCTAAACTAACCAACTTTACAGTCCCGAACTGCACATTAACGGCACCTCAACGTAACACAATCCTTGATCATTTGCTTTAAATGTACTTAGTAGTCAATCACTGACCACTTACTCTGATACCACTTGTATGATATGTGAAGGACTAATTTATAATAAACTTATTTTTATAATGAAAAAGAAATTTTAGTACAAGACGTACTTGTACACACTTCACATACTATATAATCTCAAGACCACTCATTTATATATTTAAAAAATAAAATACTTACTTTTTCACTAAACTCATGGCACACACTTTTATACTCTCACTCACATGAATTACACTCTTTTACATATGTCACAACACACATGTACTTAAAATGGAGCTAACATTATGTATTTATATTTGAACTAAGTCGGTGATTAGAAGACTTGAGATACTTCTTAATTGGCGGTGAGCAACTTTGTCAACTTATATAACCAACTTTGCTAACTTTATCCAACTTATACATTTGTCCAACTTGCTTAGATAATTCTAGAGAGAGTAAGTCAGTGCTTACTCAATACATTGAACTACGAAACAAATAATTCAAGTGATCCTTTTATAGTATGGAGGGGTTGCAACTTCATTAGCGTAACAGAGGATCATCTGTGCTTAAGGTGCTTGAATGATTATCTCAAATAAGAGCTGATTGCTAAAGCCAAGTTTTTTAAATCGATCGATACCCATCAATCTTTATTGATCAAGGATGTTGTTACTTGTGCTTATAGTGAAGTACTCCTTCAAGTTTACTTGTGAGGCATAGATATGGGTGAGTTGCAATAGGAAGGTTGGATTTACGATGTTAATTATATGAAGCTATTAGGACAAAGCATATCAATGTTGCATAGATAATGAACCATGCAATAGTTTCCTTGTTCACTGAATCAGCTAAAAGCAGTTGTGTATAGTTACTTGTTTTTTGCTCTTTTGAGCTAGTTTGTGTTAGTGCATATACACACCAATTAAAATTTTTCTATTTCCCTTTTGCCACCTCTATTGTAGATTTTTTTAAATGGATGGTTATTGCACAATTCTACCATAAACTTTCATTTTCGTCAATTTATTCTATTTTTAAAATTATGAAAAATTGATATATGAACTTTTCAATTTGTTGTAAATTTATTTATGATCAAGATAGTATGTGTCATACTGATATAGCATGCATGTGTAAAATATTTTACTAATTTGGAGATTAGAAAAAAAAATTAGTAATTTTTGTATCTTTAACTTTCATAAATTTTGCAAATATACCCTTAATTTTTATCTTTTTGTAAATATATCCTTACTTTTAGGAATTAATTTTCATATGTATATCATGTTAGCATGTCATTTCAATATGGACACATACTATTTTAACTGTAAAATAGATTGCAATAAATCAAAAAGTTCATATCAATTTACCATAATTTTCAAAGTATAGATTAAAAAAAAATTACTAAATTTTATGATATAATTATAGAACAACCTTAGATGAAAGATTAGTATTGTAGGCTACAACTCCACTTCCTTTTACTTGAATCAATTAACATGCTTAATTGGGTACATATATTGCATTAAATAAATTATAAGCGACAAGTATCTAATTAAATGCTTTATATCAGTGCAATACATGACCATAAGTGTTCCAAATAACTAATTATAAATTTATAATATAGTGACCAAATATAACACTCTAAATTAAAAACAGTTTTATGTCATAATATATATACCTTTGCAATTACCATCAACAACAGTGGGAATCAACCGATACACTACAAGAAATAAGATTTTCAATGACCAACTTTTAGTGAACATAAAATTCCATCTCTATTTACCTGAAAAAATTATCTCTATAACAAATGTCAATTATTATGGTTGCAATTGTATAAAAAATGGCGGTCTTCTTCTCATCATGTCTTCGTTTTTGATTGACGAAGAAAGACAAAGTATGTGAGTTCATGCCTTTCGTTCGATTAATTCTTCTCTCATATCCTAAAAAGAATTAAAGGCTCATTTCATTTGTTAGTTTTCTAACCCTACATTTAAAAATTTTCTAAATTCTGCCTTTCTTTAAAAAAAAAAAATTGAACTGATTTCAGATGGGCACACGCACAAATAAATGTTCACTTCTATTGAAAAATTTTATTTTTATATTTTTCATAAAAATAAATACTGTATATAAAATAAATAATCCTATATTAAATATATCATATTTATGAGAAAAAATTTAGAATAGGTTCAAACTTAAAAATTATTGGTTAACTCCAGCAAATTCAAACACGATATATTTTCAAATTATGTATAAATTTACGTGTGAGTAATACGCTTTAGTTTATTTTGGTTGAAGAACTAAAATTATTTGATGATAATGAAAACTAATTCCATAATTAGTTAGAACAAATTTGTAGTGAAAAATTATAAAAAGAGATAACTAAAATTGAAATTAAAAACATCAGAAAAAAAATAATTAATAGCTTCGAATTGATATTTTGCTTGTAAAATATGCATCGACGAGAAAAACGGATAAGGGGTGGAATTTTCCTCATAAATATTTCGAAATTTAAATCAATAAAGTGGAACCGTTTGTAGAAAAAATCGAATTAAATTTCAAATTATCATTATTTACCGAAACCAAATTCTCTACATCAACTAGTAATGGATACATTGGTAAAATTCAGTTGACGAGATCTAATAGTCCATGAGTGACAAGGAAAGTCTGCAAGATAAAGAAGCTATTAGATCTGTGTTATCACGAGACATGATTTCTTCATACAGAAGGGATAGTCAACTATGTCGATACAAATAGCATCAACATAAAATTGTTAAGCTCTTATTCATTATTCATGAGCATGAGGAGTTGATGAATTTGTCTTCTAAAAGACATGAAGACACCGAGCTTACGGAAGATATGAAGTTGTATAAAGGTTGGATAATGTTTCTGCACAAGGAATGATCTTCGTAGTATGCTGAGAGAAATAGCAAATAAGACAAAGCTCCTAATGGCGATGATGGTAGTCTTGAGAAGAGAAGGACGAGTGCTTCCCTTGCAAACATAATTCAGGAAAAAAAAAGAGGATAAGGCATATTCAATTTTAGAACATGTTCATGGCAACTTATACTGAAAAAAGATTAGAAATAATCACAGCAACATTAGAAGAAAATATAATTGAGACTCACTGTTAGCATCTATTTATTCATCTGACACCAACTTTGCGAAACTGAGCTCCGAAGAGTCACAGCGCTGAAGCCTATCGATACTCAGGCATTCGAGTATCCGAGCCTTTATTATCGAAGCCTTAGACATCTAGTAACGACTTCCATTAAGCATTGAACGCCGAATATCCGAACATCAACTCTGGACGAGCATCAAAGCACCAATGCTTAGAAACAGTCAGAAATCCAAGTATGGTTCTCGGTCCCCTTTTTTTGAAGCATGCAACTTGCTTAACTACTGAAATTTAGATTCTTCATTACCAAAACTCAGGCCACATTTGTCGAGTCTGAGCATCAGAGAACTCGGACCTGATTTGTATTCTCTTGAAGATAATGTTTCACGTTATTTACAGCTTAGTATCCAAGTATAACATCTTGGCAGAATAAGGAAGCTCTTTAATGTGGAATCGGCTGCTTCGCTTGAAAAAGGCAACTCATCCACTCGTTGTACGAAGCAAGAGTAAAAAATGGCAGAACCTTGAACAATAAAATTTGAGATAGCTAAAGTGGTACCTTGTTGAGCATGACTAGCTATGAGACTCACAATCAACAAATTACCAATCTGAAGCTTCAGGATGAACATCAAGTGGAGAAGCTCAAAACTGCATAGAGCTACAACTTCAAGCCATACCTTGAGCAGCTCTTCGTTAACTGCAGTAACATATTTTTTGCCAACCAAAGTCAAAGTCTATTTTACTAAACATTAATGACTGAGCATTCAAGTAACAAGATCTAAGCATCGAAGCATCAGATATGCAAGCGTCAACCCCAAGCGAGCACTGCAATACTGAAGAAACAAGCATCGCAGTACAGAGAATTAGATATTGGATATTAGAGTTTCAGCATCAAAAAGTTCGGGCATCCAAGTCTGAGCATCCACCATCTCTGGGCATTGACCACATCGCCAAGCACTGAAGGTTAAGTTAATCGAGCAACGAGCACTAAGCATTGAAAACTAAAGTCAAGCAGATGAGTATGATTCTGGTTATTCTGCATTCATTTGATCCGAAATTAGATTTAATAAAAGATGGAAAGACTGGGTCCTTGGTCATGTAAATATGAGCAGTGTTAGAAAAAAAAAGGTGGTTGAAGGATACAAGAGTGACAAAGCTGAGCTTCGAGATTTGAACAATTGGAGCATAGAGATAGTCGGTTACTCGAATGTCCTTACCCTTAGACATCAGACTAGAATGAGTTCATCTTTGACCAAATTCTGTGATCTTGCTATTGAGTGCAAAAACATCCTCCAATGGCAATTTTAATTGATTGAGTCAAAACTGAGGAGAAAGCTTCATATTGTTCCACACACGAAAAAATAATGACTTCCACCTCACTTGACAGCTTAGGTACTAATTAAACGCTATAATATGAAGATTCAATGCCACTAGCATCTTCCAGTGATCGAACAAGTATTGAGCCTATCAATTCACAAATTGTGATGGCAGCATTTAAGTAGAAAACTTGAGCTTTGCGAAGGCCGGATTCCACAATCAAGAAGAATATTGAAGCTATAACAGTGAATTGTTCGAGTGAATTGATCATCAATAATATGGGTTTAAAGGTAAAAATAAGTATTAGCAGGGTCCATCAAAATTGTTTGCATGATCTAATTTGAGACTCGACCACCTTAAGAGCAAGGATAAAATTCAATAGACCAATTGCAAGCAATATAAGTTCCTATGGTCTCATTAAGGATCAGATTAAGGGCTGATCACCACAGATCGAGTATCAAAACATTGATTCTGCGAATGTATGGGCCCTGAGCAACGAGCAATGAATATATATTCTTAAGGGTACTTATAACAAAATTATTGTTAAATAATTACTTCAAACAAGCTTCAAAGCCCACATCAAGTTATGGCCCAAGATGAAGTCAATGGCCTTGAGGAAACTTCATTCTAGTTATACAAGCCATATCCGAGAAAAGAATTGTTGACACTAAAACGTATCAAATTACATTTGAAGGATAAGAATAGAGCAGTACATGGCACTAAATTAAAACTCATATATTTAACATTACATAAAGCAAAAGTCATGGTAGTATCTTCAAGGACAAGGTCATTCAGGCAACAATTAAAGTAAACAACGAACATAAATACTTGTTAAACTCAAAGGCGGTACAAGAGGTCATCAGAGATAAATTTTCTCTTTTTTCTTAATTATTTATTTTTACATTTATTTTCACTTAATTATTTATTCTTATAAGAATAATTATAGCTTATTACACAAGCATGATCACATATCTACACTTAGATGTTCGTTCAATATATGATTATTATCCATGTATAAACATACACTAATCACATTGATATATTTATTACGTGAGGACTGACCATCAATTAAGATCAATCAATGATCCCAAAATTTTTGTTCTTTTATCTATTATTACAAATGAAGATGCAACTTTAAAGCACCCATTAGTCCAAACAATAGGACACTCTGATCATCTCACTTGGCATTAACGTGCAGAAATTATCCAAAGACATTAAACACATTGGCAAACAACATTAATATGAACAAGCATTCACTCATGCTTAAACAACAAATGGTGGTTCATGTTCCAAGTTCGATCAAATAACACTTAGGAAAATCCTACTCTACAGTAAATCCTCGTTCAGGAAGATTTTAAAGAATATTTAACAAATAGAGTTCAAGAATGGAGTAACTAGATAAACCAAATCATAATTTACAAACATCCTAGCTAACATCACACAAAATCTTATATTTAAGAAGAGGGGCAATCTTAGCCTTTCACCTAAACTACAATGCTCATCCCATGACTTGGATTGAGCAAGCCTAAAATTTTGGTCCTTCAAAACCCACCTTCCATCATTTTAAAAACCCTTACTAAATTATTATCCCATATTATGGAGCTCAAATGGAAAAGGCTCAGACTCACTACCAGGATCACAACATTCTTCCTTTTGAAAAAATACTGAAAACAACAAATGCTCAAAAAATCAAACATCTGCAGTAATAATGTCCAGACTCAACATCAATCGTTATTCTGACTAGGCAGCTAACATCAATAGAGTTATTAAAGTTCATAAACTATTAACATTATATAGCACTCTAGCCGCACTTCTAATGCACCAAGAATATATAACACTTGGGTCGTGCTTCTAATGCACCAAGAATCTAAGCCCAGTGACTAAAGCTAGCACCCTCAAGTCGCTTCTACATTACTGAGGTTCCGAGCATGTAAGTCTTGCGTCCTTGCACCGAGCATCTAAGCCTCAAGTATCTAAGTCCAGTGACTGAAGTTGGCACCCTCAAGTCACTTATATAGTACCGAGTCTTGAAATCATTATATAAGAACATCACTGAAGTGCCAGCTGGACTTAAGTGTATAAAACCTACAATAAAAATGCTTTGGGATGAAATATTTTCCTATGACTGAGGCTGGCCACCTCAGCTCACCCTTCCATATCATATGTAATTACTCAAGTAGTCTCCCTCTCCAACCAAATACAATGACATTTTCCATCATCTTATAGACTCGGATATATTGGACATAAATATCTAATCAGACTTTAAGGGGGGACTTTTGATATCCCATATTTGCATCCTATTCTAATAAGGGTTATATTCCCCCAAAGAGGAGAATTACTTGAATAAAAAGAAAGCTTAATAAGGAAGTCTATTTCAATTAGGAAGATTACTCTACAAAGGAAGTCTTTTTCTCTTGTAAATAAGGTAATCCTATAAGACTAAGGAATCATATTTCTAAGAGGTTTGAGTAATATCTTCTCTTCTAAATACATCTCATGACATCTCATATCATTCATTCATTCTCATCATACAATATCACCAAGACATCATTTTATCATCACATCATCTAAACAATTGCTCTTAATTCTATATTTTATTATGTCTATTTGCTTCATTATATTTTTTCTCATACCATTACTGACTTAAGTTTCAAAGTGTTTATGGGGAAAACCCTGCCCCTTTACCCGTTCTCCTCATCGATGCAGGTTCTACAAGCAAAATATCGATTCAGAGTTATTAACAATGTTACACGTAAGATGTTAGAAAAAACTAAGCAAAAAATTAAAAAATGATTCAAATAAAAATAAATGAAAATTAAAAATAAAAAAACATATATTAAAATTTTAAAACAATAATATAAACTTTTTTTTGGATAAAAAGCTAGAAATTGGAAAAAGAAACACACTCAAACATTTCAACTAAGTTGACATACTTTTAGTGTTTGCATCATACTTCCACAGTTAAAAAATAATATAAATGAAAAATAAGAGTTAATACAAGACTAAGGGAGAAAAATCCCTCAAGAAAATGAATGGAACCTATAATTGGTTTGACTATGGAAATCATTACAAATGTCTAAGAAACAAAACTCTGAAGCCGAATTCCACTAAGAAAATGAAGGAACAAAGATGCCACACTTGGCCAATAGATCAACAACACTGTTACCTTTACAGAAAATATACGAGATCTTGAAATGCATATTCATTGTATAATGTAAGCACTGTAACCATTTTGCTTTTATTTCCCAAGGCACCTGGATCGATCTGCTTCTAAACAACTGAACGACATAAATCAAATTGCATTCTAACCAAAGCTACTTCCATCCTTGATCCTAAGCAACCTAAACAGCATGGATTGCAGCTTTGAGTTCTACAATATAAGCAAAAGAATAAGGAAAACCAAAGGAGAATGCCCCACATGGAAAACCGAGTGAAGTGCAAAAAATCCCACTAGCTCCTACCTCTTTTAGGGCTCCCTTAGCATATCCATATGTATTAGCTTTGATCCAATTTAGTAGGGAGGCTGCCAACTGACTGGAATAACCAGCGGTGCTTTACTAAGACGACCACCGATACGAAGAGAATGCAACACCTTCAACTCCTGTACTCAATTAAACATACTTCCAACTTTAAAGAATTCTATCTCCTTAATGGTTGTCCACACCATGCGCAAAGCTATATGAATGTTAGGACTATGATTCTCAAAAATAGCATTATTCTGAATTTTCCAAATAATCTAAAAACCATTGGCCAGAGTTGAACGCCATAATGCCACCACTTGAGAGCTAAAAGAATAGTGCATAGCATGAAGGAAAAAATCAATAATATTACTTGATAAAAGAAGCTTTTTTCTAAACAAACTTTCAATAGATTGCCAAATCACTAAAGAAAAACAACAATGTAGAAAAAGATGAGAACTATCATCCATATGATCAGGATATAAAGAAAACCTTGATGGAAAAGATAAACCTCTAGATCTTAACTTGTCATCCATTAGAAGAAATCCAAGCAAAGCCTAAACATAAATTAATGACCGTGATGGAGGCAAAAATTCCTTCTAAATAAAGGAATACCAAGCAACCACCATACTAGATCAATAAAGAGAATCGTATATATTTTTCACCGATGAACACCATCACGAACCTTAGTCCAAACTCAAATATCCTTCTTTGTATGAATAGAAGAAATAGTAGAAATATTGGCTCTAACAGTGGCGTTATCAATATAAGACAAGTTCCAAGAATTATCAATTAAATATTTATTTAATAGATTATCCAGGGCAGCTTGATCCTTTGGAGAAATGGTTAATTGAATAGTAATAGTAAGAAGAATCCACTCATCAATCCAAAATCTCAAAGTAGAATTCAACCCAATAAACCATTTAATCTTAAAGTGCAAATCAAAATAAACATCTTTAATGGAGGACCAAATAGAACAGTGAAAATAAACATCACACCCAACTCCTGAAGGATGAAGAAACTTACTTTGAAGAATAGTCATTGGATAGGAATCCAAAGTGATTAATTTCCAAGTCGTCTTACTAAGCATAGCATCATTCAAAATAGCCAATTGCTTAATTCCAAGACCACCCTCTTTAATTGGCAAACACACAAATTTTCAAGGAATAACAACAAGTTTTCTAGCATCAATAGAACCAGACCAAAGGAAATTTCTTATACAACGTCCCATGTATTTAATAAGGGATAAAGACCACTTATAAATAGCAAATGAATGGAGTAAAGAGCTAGTTATAAGTAAATTAATTAAAGTTAAACGCCCAGCCATGGAAAGAGAATTACCTTTCCATTTAGAAAACTTACCATAAATCCTATTTACAATAGGATTCAACCACTTTCTCTTGGGAGCCCCTACAAATAAATGCACACTTAAGTAAGTAGAAGGTAATAAACCTTTAGACATACCTGTAATAGATTGCAACTTGGAAATTCTTCTATCATTAATTATAATACCATAGAAGATTTTAGATTTGGTCCAATTAACCACTTGACCAGAAATATGAGCATAGGAAGAAAACACATCATTAATCACATTAATGTTTCAAAGAAATGCCTTTGTAAATAGAAGCACATCATCGGAATAGAGAATAGAGGAAGTGAGTGGGGAAATTTGTTTACCAAGTATACATCATGGGAATAAGATCACCTGAATAAACTTTACTAAAGATAAACCTATTGAGAAAGTCTTCCACCAAACTAGAAAAAAAGAGGGGAGAGAGGGTCCCCTTGACGGACCCCTCTAAAATAAGAAAAATAACCTATAATCTTCCTATTTATCATAATAGAAGTATGAGCAAATAAGAAAAGAGAAAGAATACAGTCCCTGAATTGAAAAGAGAAACTAAAAGCTTCGAAGAAAGCTCCATTCTAAATTATCAAAGGCCTTTCTAATATCTATTTTATTGAAATGTTTCCCTTAAAGCAAGACTTATTGAGAAGACTAACCCCCCTCATAAGCACTAGCAATACAATAAAAAAATATATATATTCTTTAAAAATCAAAATTGAATGCATAAAATTATCCATGAGGCAATAGAAGAAAGATGATATGCAAGAGTTTAGTGACAATCTTACAACTAAAATTACTAAGAACAATGGGACAAAATTGTTCAATAGCAATTGCATTATCAACCTTAGGTATTAAAACCATGATACTGGAATTAATTCCATATGGAATCACACTAGAATTGAAAAATTCTAAACTGCATGTCAAATCTCATATTTAATAATATCCTAATAAGTCTGATAACAAATTCTAGAGAATCCATCAGGACCTGGGGCACTGCTAGCATCCAACTTAAAAATAGTCTCCTTAATTTCATCCTTAAAAGGGCATCAAAGAAGATTTAAATTATCCTCATCAAATACCAAATTAGGAATCACAGATTTGATCAACTAAATATTTGAAGTAATAAAGGGATCTGCCCTAAACAAATTCTTATAAAAATTAATGATATGATTAGCAATTACCTATTTGTCATCAATGATCATACTATTAACTTGCAACTGTAAAATGCCCTTTTGAGATTTTTTCCTGGCCAGTTATTGATGAAAGAATAAGGTATTTCTATCTCATGTAGCAAGCCACTTATGTCAACACTTTTCCTTTTAGAAAATTTCATGTTGCTTCAAAGAGAGATCCAGATCTGCATGGGCATCCAGTTCCTTCTTCAACCGATCCACATCTAATCTAAAATTGGAAATATCATTTTGAACAGCTTGCAAACTAGTTAAATACTTATAAATATTTTCGTCTAGATTTCTAAAAACAAACTTATTCTAAAACCGTTAAGTATAATAGAGCCTCTTAAGTTTTGTTCCCATAATCTGCCAAGGAGAAACATTAAAACTAGGACTTGCCTAAGAAGAAGCAATGAACTCTCTTAAATTCGGATGAGTGACCCACATTGCCTGAAATTAGAATTTAGAAATTCTCACATCTGAAAATGCATAGTTAAGTAGGAGAGGAGAGTGGTCAGATTGATGCCTTAAAAGAACATAACAAAAGATCTCAGACCACCGATTAAAAAAGTCCATGTTGCCCAAAGCCCTGTCTAAGTGACATTCCACTCTATTAATCCTATCACGACCATTACTCAAAGTGAAAAAGCTCCCTTAGTAGAAATATTAGACAGCAGACAGTCATCCATAAAAGACAAAAAATCCTTATATGAAACAAAATTTGGAGCTCTTCTTATATTTTAATGGGCATTAAGAACTGCATTAAAGTCCCCAAGCAGACACTAACTTGAAGAAAAAGCTAGTGAGAGGTTATAACGATCAAACTAAAGTAGCATTCTACGATCACTCTAAACACTACCATAAACAAAAGTAATTCTTTGCACAAAACTAGCAAAAGAAACATCCATAGTAATATGTTGTTCATGAATATAAACCAAAGAGGGAAGAGAAGCACCCCGTTTACCAAAAACCCATAGAGATATAACAGAGCGATTATTAGTAGTAAGAAAATCAAGACCCAATCTAAAAAAGAAAGATGCAGGAATATAAGACAAAGACACTATAGGTTCAGTTATACATATGTAATCTAGAGAATATTACTGACAAAAAAAGAAAAAAATACATTAGGTGGAAACGTTTCCTATTCCATAACAATTCTAGTATATTATCTTCATAAATTTAATTTATCAAGCTTTTTACCTACCCTTTTAGAAAGGGAAACTTAAAATTTCATATCTTTGGAAGCATATTTTTTTCTTTGAACCGTAGACCATTGTTCATCATTATCAGCTTCATCAGCCAAAGAAATAAATTTTGCAGGAGCTGTACTACCCTCAATCATCTTATTTAATTCTTGAATCTCCTCAGAAACTTCATCAGTTGCATCTTAATTTACATCTGTCATTGCTGAAACAATCGAATACTGCTTGTTAATAACTTCGATAGAGTCAATATACGCATATGGATATTAGATTCCCTTTCTAAAAGCAGGGTATGTTGCTTTGAATTCAGAATCTGATCTATCATTTTCTTACTAAGGTTAGAATCTATGACATCATCCTTTGCAGAATCATCCTCTGGAGGAAGATCATGCCGCAATAATTCAAAAGAATTTGCTACTGGAATAGAGGCTTTTGGCTGCCAAATAAGCTTGGTATAATCTTTTTTATGGAGTCTCAAATCAGCTCTAGTATCATCAGACTTTGTCATAGTTTGGCGTTGTTTACCAACTCGATAATCTTTCGGACCATGCCCAATATTTGAGCATATATTGCAAAATAAAGGAAGATTCTCGTGCACCACTTTAATGAAGAAGCTTTTACCAATTTTTTCCATTAAAAGGATTTTTGGGCAATTTATGAGACAAGTCAAAATCAATTAATACTCGTGCATAATGCCCAAATTCCCCATTAATTGTGGCATTGTTGATTTTCAAAGGATCACCAATGGCTTTAGCAATGGATGCTGTAATCCGAGGATGCTAATATTCCATTGGCAATTTGTAAAAATGAACCCAAAACAGCACAGTGGTAGATTTTTGTTCTGTGGGATTGAAATATGAAACCCAATGTTGTAAACGTAGAATGCCAAGTTTGAGGGCAATCAAACCACGACTCCAAACATACTTTTTCTCCTCACTGAAATTTAATAAAACATTATAATATCCTCATCCTATAATGACCTTACATTTTAAATAATATTAAACTATTTAAGATATACAGTGTTAATAAAATTTTGAATTTTATTTATATTTTATTATTGTTATTTGTGAATCTTATATATTTATTTTATTCTAAGAATTTTGTTTATGTAAAATAATTTATTTTAGGGATTTTATTATTTATATGCATTAAAGTTATTATCATTTCTATTATTTAAATATTATTATTATTATTATTATTATTATTATTATTATTATTATTATTATTATTATTGTTGTTGTTGTTGTTGTTGTTGTTGTTGTTAATTAGGATAGAGGGGCATTTAGTCATTTCCTAAAAAAAGTCAAAAATCGGGTCAAGCTATTTCTCTCTCTCTCTTTCTTTTCTCTTTTTTCTTTCTTTCTTCTTCTTCTTCTTCACGTGTCTCTATCAGAGCCACCCAAGCCTGTCGGACCACCAACCACTGCCACCACCAGCCAATGTCGACTCCCCTTACCTCCTCCTTTCCTTTGGTCACGCTGGGACACATTAGTAGCCGTTGGAACTGCCTGAAACAGTAGCAGCAGTAAGGAGGAGCTTCATGCCGAGGACTTCAATTCCGACCACCAAATTACATTGCACTGGTCTCGTTTGAACCACCAAGCTTCGGTGAGTTTAATTCTAAGCTCCATTTGAGCTCAAACCCCTTTGATTTTGAGTTATCTTCAATTTTTAGTTTATGTGTTTTAGGGTTTTTATTTTTTTGAACTTGATATTGATTGATTCATGGATTCATGCTTTACAAATGCTATTTATGGCAACTTAATATTCCTAAAAATAATTTTTTTTATTTTTTTGAATTAATTTGAATTATGGGTAATTTTTTATTACTTTAATATTACATATTGAATTTTTTATAATTATGTTAATTAATTAGTTTTAATAAAAATTTAGTTAAATTAGTGTTAGTAATTTGATTTAATAATTTTAGAATTTTTAAAATAATATTTAGTGAATTTATATAATTTTTGAGAATATTTGTATTTTATGTGAATTTTATATATATATGTTAATTGTGTAATTTTGTGAAAATTCTAGTTAAACAAAATGTTTTAAATGATTTTAGAATGATATAGGGTATTAAAATGATTTTTATAAATTATTTACTATCTTTAACTAATTAATACTAATTTTTGAAAATTATATTCAAATAATATATTATTTACTATTTTGGTGATTAAATGGATTTTTAATTACTGTTAATATATATTTAAGCTATTTGAGTATATAGAAGTTAATTTTACTATTATTTGTGGAGTTATTGAAAATTTTGATTTTTATTAATATTATATTATTATTTGAGATTTTTATTTAATTATTGTGAAAATAATTATATTTAGTAATTTAATGTTTAAATATATTATATTTTGGTATTTTGTGGATATTTATGGAATTTAATGATTTTTAATATATTTATTATTTTATATGTATTTTTGGTGAATTGTAAACCTTGATTGAGAATTTGTGCAATTCGGGATTCCAACCCGAGTTGTTGAGTTTTGTGGTTTTAGAAGTGTGTTTTCCTTTGTAGGATCGGCTTTACTATCAGTAAAGAGATGTCCATTTTACAGAGGAGTTTCTATCAAATTTTTGGTAGAATTCTTGTAAAACGTGATATACAGTCGATCTTGAATTTTTATGTTTGTCTAAGTTTTAGATTTTTAAATTGAGTCTCCTTTAGAATTCTTAGAAGTGTAAATTAGAAATTTATTCTGATTATTATTATTATTTATTTTCTAACTACATCAAGACCGAGGCCTATCGGACCAGACCAATCAAGTTAGTCTCGAGGAGCATAAACTTGTGAGTTATTATTTTATATATACATTGCATATAGTGCATGTTTATAAATAATTATGTTTTGATATGAATTATTTCATTAAATGGTTTAGTATATTTTCGGTATACTTTTAGTATATTTTGGTATATTTCAACATATATGCAATGATATATATATATATATATATCAATATGCATTTTGGTATATTTATGATTGATTTTGGTTATATGTAGCATATATATACTTGAAATATATTTAGTATATTTTCGGTATATTTTTGGTATATATATGGTATATTTCTCCGTTATGAATGTCACTTATGTTTAATTATGCATTTATTTATTTTCCATAAATATATGATTTTATACGAAGGATATCAATAGAACGTGCTACTTAGTGGGCTACACTAGGATTGTGTACGTACTAGTTCGTTAGATTTTAGAGTCAATATTGTGAGAATTATTTAAGGAGAATTTGATTAATTGAATATTGAGTATCCAGTGAGTGAATAGTGTGGTTGCTGGAGCTCGGTTGACATAGTGCCTCGGGGCCAATCATATTGATAGTGAGACTGCTGGAGTTCGGTTGACTTAGTGTCTCGGGGCCAGTCTACTGTCCAAAATGGAATAAAAGAATTTATTTGGAATTAAGTAAGCATGTATAGCTAGAGAGATATTTTTTGTTGAGGTTGTGAATATTAAGGGTTCTATTTGATCCTTCACTTAAATAAATATTTTCTGCATATATATATATATATATATATATATATATATATATATATATATATATATATATAAGTGGACTTTAGCATTTGGGTGAAATGTGTGTATATATGTATATATATATACTGATGCCTGATTGGATATGTTTTAGATTGTATGTATATATATTATAATAATTCACTCAGTGAGGTCTGACTCCCTTTAATATTTTTTCTAGGGGATTCCTCGCCATCAGACCTCAGTAGTAGACCTCAACACCGAACTTCTTCAGCCTTAGCTAGATTATGTAAATTGTTTATCTAGCTTTTGTTGTATTCTAGAAAATTGCAGTAGTGGTGCTTTATATCTGTAGAATGTTGTTTTAGTGTAAGACCTTTCTCTGAATATTTTATGAAAATATTTTTATTATATGATATGACATTTAAATATTTATTTTTATATCAATTTAAATTTTAATTATGGTGTATTTTTATTTATTTATTGCATACATTTTTATTTTTAAGGCTTACTACGGGTTCCGGATTCAAAAGAATTCTCATTCCCTAGCATTGGTCATGACTCCCGATTTTGGGTCGTAACAAAGTCAGTATAAGAGCCCTAAGTTATTAGTGTTGTGGACCTAGGTTTCCAGAGTTGTGTTTTCTTTGAAACTACTGCAATTAGTTAGGTTTGAGTATACCTTTGATAAGTTTTCTTTGATTTAATATTCCGCGTAACTGTTAGATTGTCTATTTTGTCTCAATCTCTTTGGTTTTATCTTTTCAGAATGAGGAGGCGAGCGCTCATTGCTCCACCGGTCGTTGAGAGTGAGGATGATGAGTCCTTTTAGGATGCGATTTTACCTCCTGAGTTGCTAACAAGGCGTAGAGGTCGAGGTAAAGGTAGACCTTAAGTAGTGGCAGGTTACGGTAGATGGCAAGAGCTAAAGGATGAGGAACCTGTAGAGCTAAAATACGAGGAAGCTACGATACCTCCAGTTGAACTGGCGATACAGCTTGCCTATCAGCAAGGTATGTTTAACCCTGAGGTAGCACTGTTCTATGCCAAAGTTAACATGATAACTTTTGATGGGACATTGGATCCATTAGATTTTCTATATGCTATTGAGACAAGGACTCAGACTGCTCACACCGAGTACCAACGAATCATGATAGTCGAGTTATCTGTAGAGGGAACAGTCCTGGATTGGTTTGTCTAGGTGATTCAGCCGTACATGACTATGATGACTTGGGCATAGTTCAGAAAGAGATTTATAAGGAGATTCTACCCAGAGCCATTATGGATGAGCAATATACTCAGACTAACGAGCATTACTAGAGGTGATAGATCTGTCGAGGATTACACCAGAGAGTTTCTCCGACTTGGCAGATATGTAAAGGATTTGATGCGAGACTAGTATTTTACTATCATGACTTACGTCATTGGTCTAGGTTCTATATTTGCTTGGATGCCTACTATAAGCTTTACTTTGAAGTTAGTAATAGAGTTGGCCAAGGAGATAGAGTTGAGATTTGTAATACCCTACATATATATATATATATATATATATATATATATATATATATATATATATATATATATATATATATATATATATATATATATATATATATATATATATATATATATATATATATATATAAATAAAAAGGGACATAATTTTTCTCAAATAGTACTAGTAATAGTTAATTTGCATTATATTATAGTATGATTATGTTAACATTTTATTTTAGGTTAAATGTTGGTTTAAATGTGTATATTTATTCATATGTATGTATATATAAATATGCACATAAATGTATATATAATATAGTATAAAGTATAATTATATACATTTTCATGTAGTGTATGTTTACATACATATACATATATAACATCTATATATATATATATATATATATATATAACAATATATACATACGTATACTATTATACTTGAATACACATTGTGTATATATATATATATATATATATATTTATATATGGTATATGTATATAGTATATATAGTATAATATAGTTATAATATAGTATATTAGTAGTTATAATATAGTATATATATATATATATATATATGTATAGTTAGAGTTAGAAGGAAACCAAACCGAAGCAACAGACCCCTCTACACCTCCTTCCCCATCCGTCACCCTGCTGCTCCCTACCCTCCCTGTGCCGCCCTCGCCTTTGACCAGAAGACTCCATCTCCGTCGTGCTTCAGGAGCTCCCCAAGCCTGGCAGCTGCTGCTGCACTTCTTCTTCTTCATCTCCTTCGCCTGGCAGCTTCACTTCATCGCGCGACAGCCCAACTCGGTCCGCCTGCCCAGTTTCGTCCCTCACCTCCTGTGCTGCCTCTCAGCTGCGACCTGCTGCTCCATCCTCCCTATCTTCTGATGACAGCGAGCCCCTCCTTCCTCCTCCGTCTCGACAGCTTGGAGGTGAGTAATGCTCACCTGATCTCTTTCTTTTCTTCCTTGATTCTGAAATTTTTTCGGTTGATTGGCTAAACAGGGTGTTATTAGTGTAATGAGGTAGATAATTGCTCATTTGGATTATTTTGGGGAAATTATTAGATTTTCCAGAATTTATTTAATGTTTATTTGGTTTATTTAGATATTTATTTAGCTATAATTAGCAATTAGGGTGATTGTTATTAATTATTTTGAGTAAAATAAAATTTATTGAAATTTTTTGGTATTTATTTTGATTTTTAGTGAATTTTGAAAATTTTGATACTATTTTAGGAATTTTCGAAAATTAATTATAAAAATAGCAAATAATAATAATAATTGGCATTTTGGTGTTATTATGTGTTGATTTAGATTTTAGGATAAGGAAGATAATTTTTTTAGAATGTTATACAATTTTTAGAAATTTTTATACTTTATGTCAAAATTAAATAATTAGGTTAATTTTGAAAATTTTGGTTAAAAAGGTTATGAAATTTGATAAAAGAGGTTATTAGTGAATAATATGAATCTTAGGACTCAAATTATAATTTTTGAGATTTTTATACTATTTTTATAACTATATTTGAGTTTATGCCAAAAAGTTGATTTTTGGTTAAATAATATATTTGGGAGAAAATTTTTGGTTGATTAAATATTTTAATTATATTAGGTAGGTTTATTTTAAGAAAATAAATTTTTGGCATGATTAAAGAATTTTAAGGGATTATTTTAGTATAAATAGCACTTTGTGTAAATTATGTATTTTAGGGGGATAAAAATGTAATTTTACACTAAATATGATAAATATATATATATATATATATATATATATATATATATATTAATTAGTTTTATTAATAATTAAAGGGTTTAGATAATTTTTATAAATTAATTGATATAATTTCCTAAGTAATGTAAATTTTAAATATCAAATTCCCAATAAATATATATATACATATAATACATTACAATAGTTTTAATTTGGGCTATAATTATAATTTTAAAATGATTGGAATACAAATTTAATTGCTCAATTTTGAATAATGGAGATTTTATATAATTTTCATCTATTCTAGTATGTATGTATGTGATATATGTATTTAAGAAACAAATATTATTAATTTTTGATATTTTATTGAGTTGTGATCTCGGTCGGGGCAAATTGTATTTTTGGGAGCCCGACTCGAGTGTGAATGGTTTTGGAAATTAGAAGTGCATTTTCTATGCAGGTCTGGCTCTACCTTTGGTAGAGAGATTTCCGTTTTACAGAGGAGACTCTGTCGAAATTTCGGTAGATTTTCTCGTAAAACGTGATATCCGTAAAATTTCTACCGTTAGTTAGGTTAAATCCTGTCTGTCGAGTCAGTTTGGAATTTCATTGCTTTGTTGATTTTTGGTTTCAATTCCATAGACATATTTTAAAGGTCGATTATTATTTTCCTTTAGATCATCTTGGAGCAGAAGCCGTGAGGCCGAGGCAGACGCGTGGTCGTCAGCCTTCACATTCATCCTGTAAGTCAATAGAACGATCTGTGCGTGTGTTTATGTAAAGAATGCATGCGCTCGTATTTTATTACATTGATTATATGATTTATTTAATTTAATGCTATTATTTAAGATTTAAATGCATTTTAATTATTTAAAAATCGATTTGAGAAATTTTAGTAGAACGGGCTACCTGGTGGGTTTCACTAGGACTATGTGCACATGGTAGAGATTGAGAGATGGATCCGTAATATATGTTTAGTGAATGTTAAGCTGGGACGGGTGCCTACACTCTCGGGGACCGCCAGTGATTGTAAGGTTAAAATGGACTGGGATGGGTGCCTCGGTTGATGCCTTTGCTCTCGGGGATCACCAGTGCCATATATTTGGATTAAGTGAATGACTACGGCTTGGTGCCTCGGTTGATGCCTTTGCTCTCGGGTACCGGTAGTCTAGTTAGAATAAGTGGGCCCGGTTGGCCATTTAGACTTGGGTTTAGGGTTCTACCGAGATTTTTCAAAAGCTATAATTATATATATTATAAATTATTTTCACTATAAATATATATAGTTTTCAAAAAGGTTTTCAAACCGTACAGCTCTTTTATTGACTTACTCAGTGAGGTCTGATTCCCCTCAATTTATTTTTTTTCAGGAACTTAGGAGTTCGACCTCAGACTACCTCTATGCCGAATTTCTTCTTCATCAGCGATTTTATGTAGGTCATTGTAAGCTGTACTGTGTATGAATCTAGGTTGCTGCAGTAGTATATGTATTGAGAATTTGTATGGTTTAAACTTAATTATGTAGTTTATTTGTATGAAACACGTTTATGTATATGACATAAAATCAGTTTGATAATATGTTCTGTTTTTAAAAAAGTTTAAAATATGAATGGTTTTATTTTTCTTTTCCTTTAGGCTTACTACGGGTTTCGGGGGCCTTATGCCTACCCATTCCCTAGTGCCGGTCACCTGCCCTCGGGTTCGGGTCGTGACAAGATTAGTCAGGCAAGGTGCTATGCCTGATTACTATCAGTTGGGTATTCAGTCAGGAGATTTTAAACTACTCCATATTCGACTTTCCAGATTGGTTCTAGTAGTCAGTAGAGAGGCTTAATACAACAGAGCTAAAGGCAGTAGTAGAGAGTACATAGAAGTAGCAGACATGGCCATGCTTGAGCTCGTAGACTTATCATATTTGGGTTAGGTGCTTCTAGCAGCAGTAGTGGTTAGAGTTTTAGATATGGCAGCACAGGATCATCAGCCAGCACCTGTCAGACTTATGGTTGCGTCCATCAGGGACCTTGTTATATGGCCCCACTGACATGCTTTAGATATGGACAGATGAGACATTTTGCTAGATGATGCCCATATTCAGGATTTTAGCCACAACAGTTTCTGTAACAGTTAATTACTAGTGCAGCACCAGCTCCTTTTCAGTTGCCTCCAACTTAGCATCCAAGTTCGACACAGATTGTTGCCCAGCAGGGGCGTGACAGAGGTACCACAGGAGGTGCTAGAGGTTTTGGCCAGGCTTCTACCAATTAGTAGGGAGGTCGAGGTCGGACCAAGGTTTTCCACCTCACTCAACAGGATGCTTAGGCATCTAATGTCAATGTTGTAGGTATTATTTCAATATGTTACTTGATGCTTGGGTTTTGTTTGATCCGGGTGCCATAGAATCCTTTGTATCCCCTGTTTTTACTTTGAAGTTATGTTGGCAAGCTTCAAGGATGGCTTTTTCTTTGTTTATTGCTATTCTTCTAAGCGATTTATTGGACACCGAAGTTATTCTTTTTAGTTGGCCAGTGTTTATCGAAGGTAGAGAATTGCCAGCAAAATTGGTATTGCTAGATGTGATGGAATTCGATGTGATTTTACGTATGAATTAGTTGTCTCAGCACTATGCCATTATAGATTGTTGGAGTAAAGAGGTGATTTTCAGAATTCCTAATGAAGATGAATTTAATTTTATGGGTGATAAGAGTTCTGCACCTCAGAATCTCATATCCGCTATCACAACTAGGAAGATGCTGAGGAAGGTTTGTCAAGGATATTTAGCATTAGTCAGGGGTACTTCCGTGGAGAAGTTGTCACTCACAAATGTTCCTGTTGCCTCTGAGTTTCCTGATGTTTTTCCTTAGGAGTTGCTAAGTTTACCACCTCACAGAGAGATTGAGTTCTATATAGATGTAGTTCCAGACACTACTGATATTTTGATATTGCCCTACAGAATGGCTCCTATAGAGAAAGAGTTGAAGGAGCAGTTACAGGAATTGCTAGATAAGGGTTTTATCAGACCCAATGTTTCTCTTTGGGGTGCACCAATCCTATTTATGAGGAAGAAGGATGGTACCTTGAGACTGTGCATAGATTACAGAGAGCTAAACAAGGTGACAGTGAAGAACAAGTATCCTCTCCCGAGGATAGATGATATGTTTGATCAACTTCAGGGTCCATAGTTCTTTTCTAAGATTGAATTGAGGTTGGGTTATCTTCAGTTGCGGATCCATAAAGTCGATGTTCTTAAAATAGTATTCTGCACTCGATATGGCCACTATGAGTTTTTGGTGATGTCATTTGGGTTGACTAATGCACCAACTACTTTTATGGATATGATGAATAGGGTATTCAAACCATTTGTAGATCAGTTTATAGTAGTCTTCATTAATGATATACTAATGTATTCGAAGAGTATGGAGGAGCACGTATATCACTTGAGGACTATACTGCAGACACTAACAGAACATCGGCTTTATGATAAATTCTCGAAGTGTGATTTCTGATTCGAGAGTGTTGTATTTCTTAGACATATAGTGTCTAAATATGGTATCCAGGTTGATCTACAGAATATTAAAGCAATGTTTGAGTAGCCCAGTCTAATGACAGTCATAGTGATTCATAGTTTTCTAGGTCTAACTAGGTATTATAGGAGATTTGTGCAGATTTTTCTAGAATTACAGCTCCTATAACTCACTTAACTCAAAAGAATATGAAGTTTAAGTGGTTAGATGCTTATGAGAATAGTTTCTAGTTATTGAAGGAGAAGTTGACCATAGCTCCAGTTTTGGCATTGCCTAATTGTCACGACCCAAAACAGGGGCCATGACCGGCGCTAGGGAACGGGAATTCTTTCGAATCCGGAACCCGTAGCAAGCCTAAAAAAAAAAATAAAAATAAATCATGCAATAACAATAACCATATAATATATAATATGCAGCGGAAAATAAAATCATAAATATTACAATATCATCCATATCAACTGGATTTAATTCAAAACTCATCACATCGCATATATAATCTCATAAATGTATAATCTTTATACAAATCCAGTTTTACTATAATACATCTCTTTAAAACAAATACTTTAATTTACAACTACTGAAAATCACAACTACTGAAAATCACAACTACTGCAGTGTCTAGATAAAATAAATAAGACTCAAGTATACAATTTACATAAAGAAGCCGGGGCGGAAGAAATCCGGCGTATCGACCTGCTACTGAGGTCTGAGGAAGTTGACTCTCCTGAAAAATAGTCAACGGAGGGGAGTCAGACCTCACTGAGTGAATTACTATAGTATATATACATACACTCTAAGTGATAATGCATACAGTCAACAGTATAAGAGTAATATGTATATATACAGGCAAGTTCATACAGATGCAGAAAAATCATTTTATATATTTTGTCTGAAAATCAACTTTTATGAAGGATTATATAGAACCCTAGAATATCGCAACCTCAGAAAATAGTGTTAAACAACACTCTAGCCATACAGGCTCACTGATTCCAAATATATCCACTTAATCCATTTGGACAGTAGACTGGCCCCGAGACACTAAGTCAACCGAGCTCCAGCAGTCTGACTGCCAGTGTGATTGGCCCCGAGACACTTGGTCAACCGAGCTCCAGCAATCACACCCAAACCACATCTCACATATCAATAATCATAATCAAATCAATATCCACAAATAAGTTAATAATATAGCCTAAATACTATAGGCGTACCGGTACGTACTCGGTCCTAGTGCTGCCCACTAGGTAGCACGTTCTATAGATATCCTTCATTAATAATATAAATCATTCATTCACAATAAATGATGCATGAATTTAAATAAATCAACAATATAAACCATATATATACCGAAAATATACCAAACATAAACCAGGTATATTTTGAGTATATATACGTCAAATAAATTCAATCAAATCATGAATTAAACTAAAAATATATTTAAAAACATTTTAAATATATTTTATTAATAAAACATGTATATAATTTATTATATACCAAAAATATACCAAAAATATACTTGAATATAAATCATGTTATTTATGCATATTTAGTAAAGATAAAACATGCATTTTCTAAATCATGCATCCTAAGCATATATATATAATATAGTAACTCACCTAATGCGCTCCACGAGACAGGTCCGACGGGCCTGGTCCACTAACCCTCGGTCTCGGCGCAACTAAATAAGAAATAATTACTCGACATCAGAATAACCCTAACAGAAATCCTAGAATTCAATCTAGAGTATTAAATACAGAATCGAAAATTAGGGTTCGACTGGATATCACGTTTAACGAGAATTCTACCGGAAATCCGACAGAACCTCCCCTGTAAAACGGACATCTCTCTACTCAAAAGAGTAGAGCCGACCCTGCAAAGAAAATACACTTCAAAAATAAACACCATAATCAATCACAACCCCTCGGTCGGACTCCAGACTACAATCTGTCGACCGGGGTCCACAAACACAGAATATATATTCAAATATACCAAAAATATCCTTAAATCATAAAAATACATTTTATAAATAAAAATTACATAATTGACCTTGAAACACTATAAAAATCGATTAAAACTCATTTTATTTGAAAAACCGTATATTATATATATAATTGAAAATAATTCACGAAAAATAGTTTTAATTAGTTAAAAATACCAAATAATTTATAGAAATCATTTTTATACCTTAAATAAATATTAAAACCAATTAAATTACATTTTTAGACAATTTAGGGTAAAATTACCAAAATACCCCTATATATATATATATACCTAAATTACTTCAAAAATTCACCAAAAATCATACAATTATCCAAAATTAATTTTCTCAACATATTTATCAATAATATTAATAATTAAACTCAATTAACCAATTAAATTCAATTTAAAACACAATTAACTTAATTTTACAAAATCACATAAACTTCAATAATTAAAAATAAATACTTAGAAATTCATAAAAATTCCAAATAAATTCCTATAATTCATTTCAACACCTAATTCAACCATAAACTCCAATTTCATAATTTAAATAATTAATTTCCGAAAATTCGAAAATAATATTAAAATATTCAAAAATACCCAAAAATCCAAACAATCTCCAAAAATTCTACAAAAATTCATACATGAAGATTAAACTACCAGGAACAACATTTGTGAAGGAAGTTTCCATGAATCATCCAAATTGAAGCTCAAAAAAAATCGAAAACCAAAAGTGGCCGAAATATTCAACTCAAAACCTAAGCAATTCTAGACCATTTTAGCTCAAACCAAAGCTAGAATAACACTCACCGGAGCTCAAGGAGAAGATAGAGACCGGCGGTGTCGAAAACGGTGGCCGGAGGAGGGAGAAACGACGGTGACAAAAATGGTGGTCCGGTGGCACCCACGGGAAGAAGAAGAAGAAAAAGAAAAAGAAAGAAAAGGAAAGAGAAAGAAAAAGAAAAAGAAAAAAAAAAGAAAAAGAAAAAAAATAAAATAAATTAAAATAATTAAATAATAATAAATAATAAATTTTAATAATTTAATAATAAATAAAATAATCAAATAATAATAAATAAATAATAAAATATTAGGGTAATAATAAACCCTAATTAAATATACACACACAGGCTTTATTTAATAATTTAAAAATATGTATGAGTTCATGCAAACCCGTAAATACATTTAAAATAATTAATAATACATTGTTTACGTGAAAATTTCCCCGAAAATGAAAGTCCCGGGAAAATTTTACGTAAAATACTGAAAATAATAGACAGTAATTAAAATAGGTTTAAAATACATATTAACTCATAAAAATATCATATAAAATACAAAAATCACTGACACTGCATATCCCGGTACAGTGTAAAAATATTTTTAAAATTACGGGATATTACAGTCTTCCCCCCTTACAGGAATTCGTCCCCGAATTCTAAAAACAAGATTACAGAATCAGGAAGGAAAGAGATACGGGTAAGAAGCTCGCATCTCAGCTTCAGTCTCCCACGTATGCTCTTCAACTCTGTCGCTACGCCACAAAACCTTGACCATCGGAATCTGCTTCGATCGCAACTGTCGAACTTGAAAATCAACGATCGCCACAGGTTCTTCCACAAACGTCAAATCTTCACTCACTTCCACACTGTCAGGTTGCAACACATGTGAAGGATCTGAGATATACTTCCTCAACATCGAGATATGAAATACTGGATGCACTTGTGACATACTCGGAGGCAAATCCAACCGATATGCAACAGTGCCAACTCTTTCCAGAATCTCAAACGGTCCAATATATCTCGGTGCTAACTTACCCTTCCTGCCGAATCTCATCACACCCTTCATCGGAGATACCTTCAGAAAAACGAAATCTCCAACTTGAAACTCCATATCTCTGCGCCTAGGATCCGCATAACTCTTCTGTCTACTAACTGCGGTCTCTAACCTGCGCTTGATCACGACGACTTTCTCTGCAGCATCTTGAACCATCTCTGGTCCAGTCAAAGCTCTTTCACCAATCTCATCCCAACTCAACGGGGATCTACACTTCCTTCCATACAACGCCTCATACGGTGCCATGCCAATACTGCTATGGCAGCTGTTATTATATGCAAACTCAACAAGCGACAAATGATCATCCCAGCTACCTCCCAAATCCAAGACACACATCCTCAACATATCTTCCAGTGTCTGGATCGTCCTCTCAGACTGACCATCTGTCTGAGGATGAAAAGCAGTACTGAAATCCAACCTAGTGCCCATCGCTTCTTGCAACTTCTGCCAAAAACGAGAAGTAAACACCGAACCTCTGTCTGACACAATGGACACAGGTACTCCATGAAGGCACACAATATGCTTCACATACAACTTCGCCAATCTAGCAACTGAATATGTGGCTCTCACAGGCAAGAAATGTGCAGACTTCGTCAATCTGTCTACAATCACCCAGATGGAATCGTATCCATCCTTCGAACGAGGTAAACCGACTACAAAATCCATAGCTATCCTTTCCCACTTCCACTCGGGAATAGGAAGAGGCTGAAGCTTCCCAGAAGGCTTCTGATGTTCGGCTTTCACTTGCTGACACGTCAAGCACTTAGCAACATAATCAGCAACATCCTTCTTCAATCCATCCCACCAGTATAGATCTCTGATACTGTGGTACATCTTAGTAACACCAGGATGAACGCTGTAAGCTGTAGAATGTGCTTCCTCTAAAATCTCTTCTCTCAAATCATCCACATCAGGAACACATAATCTACCACTGATCCACAACACACCATCATCATCGAGTGTGAAATCAGTGAACTTCCCTGCTCTGACATTCTCTGCAAGCTCTTCCAGAATAGGATCTCGGCTCTGAGCTGCTTTAATCCTATCCCTCAGTACAGATCGTACTTTAAACTGAGCTAACAGTCCACCTGATCTACTGATCTTCATCATCAGACCTTGATCCACCATCAGATGCAATTCCTGGATCAATGGTCTCCTCTCAACACCAATGTGAGCAAGACTACCTGAGGACTTCCTACTCAAGGCATCTGCTACCACATTAGCTTTACCCGGATGGTAAAGAATCTCGCAATCATAATCCTTCAACAATTCCAACCATCTCCTCTGCCTCAAATTCAAATCTCGCTGCTGGAAAATGTACTTAAGGCTCTTGTGATCAGTAAATATCTCACAAGTCACCCCGTACAAATAATGTCTCCAAATCTTCAAAGCAAAGATCACTGCAGCCATCTCTAGATCATGTGTAGGATAGTTCTGCTCATGCTTCTTCAACTGCCTCGAAGCATAGGCTATCACCCTTCCATTCTGCATCAACACACAACCAAGACCAATTCTAGAGGCATCACAGTAAACTGTGAACTTATCCACACTATTAGGCAAAGCTAATACTGGCGCTGTGGTCAACTTCTCCTTCAACAACTGAAAACTATTCTCACAAGCTTCTGACCACTCAAATCTAACATTCTTCTGAGTCAAACGAGTCATAGGGGCTGCTATCCTGGAAAAATCCTGCACAAACCGCCTATAATACCCGGCTAAACCCAGAAAACTCCGAATCTCAGTAACTGAAGTAGGTCTAGGCCACTCAGATACTGCCTCAACCTTCTGTGGATCAACCCGAATACCTTCTTTAGACACTACGTGTCCAAGAAAAGAAACACTCTCCATCCAGAAATCACACTTCGAGAATTTAGCATAAAGCTGATGATCTCTCAGTGTCTGTAGTACAATCCTCAAGTGATATACATGCTCTTCCATACTCCTCGAATATACTAGTATATCATCAATGAAGACTACCACAAACTGATCCACATACGGTCGGAATACTCTGTTCATCAGGTCCATAAAAGCTGCTGGTGCATTAGTCAAACCAAAAGACATCACCAGAAACTCATAATGACCATATCGAGTGCGAAACGCTGTCTTAGGAATATCAGCTTCACTAATCCGCAGCTGATGATAACCCGACCTCAAGTCAACCTTAGAAAAGAATTGTGCACCTTGTAACTGATCAAACAAATCATCTATCCTCGGGAGAGGATACTTATTCTTCACTGTAACCTTATTCAACTCTCTGTAGTCAATGCACAGTCTCTAGGTACCATCCTTCTTCTTCACAAACAAGACTGGTGCACCCCAAGGAGAAACACTGGGTCTAATAAAACCTTTATCCAACAACTCTTGCAACTGCTCCTTCAACTCTCTCAACTCTGCAGGAGCCATACGATAGGGTGTCATAGATATAGGAGTAGTACCTGGAACCACATCAATACAGAACTCAATCTCTCTATGAGGTGGTAAACCTGGCAACTCCTCGGGAAAAACATCAGGAAACTCACAAACAACAGGAACATCTGTGAGTGACAACTTCTCCACTGACGTATCCCTGACCAATGCCAAATATCCCTGACAACCTTTCCTCAATAACTTCCTAGCCGTAATAACAGAAATAAGATTCTGAGGTGCTGAACTCCTATCACCAACAAACTTAAAATCTTCTTCACCAGGAATTCTAAAAATCACCTCCTTATTCCTGCAATCAACCACGGCAAAGTGCTGAGACAACCAATCCATTCCCAAAATAACATCGAACTCCATCACATCCAACAAAATCAAATCGGCGGGTAATTCTCTATCTCCCACGAGAACTGGACAACCAGAAAGAACAATATCGGCGTCCAAAGAATCGCTCAGAGGAGTGGCAACAGACAAAGGAAAAGCCATCCTCGAAGCTTGCCAACAAGATTTAGAAGCAAAAATAGGAGAAACAAACGAATGCGTGGCACCCGGATCAAACAAAACCAAAGCATCCAGGTAACAAACAGAAAGAATACCTGCCACGACTGCATTAGATGCCTGAGCATCTAGCTGAGTCAGATGGAAGACTCTGGCCTGGCCTCGACCTCCCTGCTGACTGGTAGAAGCCTGGCCAACGCCTCGGGTACCTCCTCTCGTACCTCTACCACGACTCTGCTGTGGAACAAACTGAGTAGAACTCTGATGCTGGGCTGGTGGTAACTGAAATGGCATAGGTGCAGCACTAGCAATCGATTGCTGGGGGAATCACGGAATCTGCTGCTGCTGATATCCGGGGTAAGGACACGATCTGGCAAAATGTCCTGTCTGCCCGCATCTGAAACATGTCAACGGTGTCAGATAACACGGTCCCTGATGGACTCTACCGCAAGTCTGACAAACACTGGTCGCTGATCCAGAACTACGACCACTGCTGCTGCTCGAAGCACCTGATCCGAATCTAAACGATCTATGCTGACCTCCACGGCCATGTCTACTGCTCCGATGCACTAGCTGCTGTTGTCTCTGACTCTGCTGAGTCAAACCTCGCTGCTGACTACTCGAACCAACATGAAAACTCGAATATGGAGTAGCCTGCAATCCACTCGACTGAACTCCCAACTGGTAATAATCAGGCATCGCTCCCTGCCTAACTAACCTCAGCTCAATCTCCTTAGCCAACTCGATCACAGACTCCAGAGTAAGACCTGCTGTAGGCATACCAGCAAAAGCAGAACCCAATCCAGTAACATACGTAGTAACAGCGAAATACTAATCTCGCATCAGATCCTCAGCATATCTACCCAGACGAAGAAACTCTCGGGTATACTCCTCTACTGATCGATCTCCACGAGAAATACTAGTCAGACGAAGACGATAACTCAAACGAAGAGGCTCTGGACAGAATCTCCTCATGAATCGCTCTCGAAACTGAGCCCATGTCATCGTCATCATAAAGGGCTGGATCATCTGAATAAACCAATCCAAGGCTGGTCCCTCAACAGACAACTCAACAATCATGATCCGCTGGTACTCGGTATGAGCAGTCCGAGTCCTAGTCTCAATCGCATGCAGAAAATCTAAAGGATCAGAAGTACCATCAAAAGCAATCCTGCCAACTCTGGCATAGAACAAAGCTGTCTCAGGGTCAGACATACCCTGCTGATAGGCAGGCTGAACAGGCTGAACAACAGGAGGAACAGGAATATCAAATTCAGGCTCAACAGGCTCCTCGTCCTGTAACTCTCTCTGCCTACGGTGACCTGCCGCTCCTCGAGGTCTACCCCTGCCACGACCTCTACGCCTAACTGGCTGCTCAGGAGGTAAAACCTCATCCTGAAAAGACTCATCATCCTCGGCCTCAACGACCGGTGGAGCGACACGCGCTCGCCTCCTCATTCTGAAAAGACAAACGGAAAGATTCAGATAAAACAGACAACGGAGGAATAACGCTGAAAACTACAGCAAGGAATACTTATCAAGACATACTCGAACCTAATACACTGCAGTAGTCCAACAGAAAACACAACTTCAAAACTAGGGCCACAACTCACATAACTAAGCCCTGACACAGAACTCCATTCTGATACGAACTTCGCTCTGATACCAACTTTGTCACGACCCAAAACAGGGGCCATGACCGACGCTAGGGAACGGGAATTCTTTCGAATCCGGAACCCGTAGCAAGCCTAAAAAAAAAAATAAAAATAAATCATGCAATAACAATAACCATATAATATATAATATGCAGCGGAAAATAAAATCATAAATATTACAATATCATCCATATCAACTGGATTTAATTCAAAACTCATCACATCGCATATATAATCTCATAAATGTATAATCTTTATACAAATCCAGTTTTACTATAATACATCTCTTTAAAACAAATACTTTAATTTACAACTACTGAAAATCACAACTACTGAAAATCACAACTACTGCAGTGTCTAGATAAAATAAATAAGACTCAAGTATACAATTTACATAAAGAAGCCGGGGCGGAAGAAATCCGGCGTATCGACCTGCTACTGAGGTCTGAGGAAGTTGACTCTCCTGAAAAATAGTCAACGGAGGGGAGTCAGACCTCACTGAGTGAATTACTATAGTATATATACATACACTCTAAGTGATAATGCATACAGTCAACAGTATAAGAGTAATATGTATATATACAGGCAAGTTCATACAGATGCAGAAAAATCATTTTATATATTTTGTCTGAAAATCAACTTTTATGAAGGATTATATAGAACCCTAGAATATCGCAACCTCAGAAAATAGTGTTAAACAACACTCTAGCCATACAGGCTCATTGATTCCAAATATATCCACTTAATCCATTTGGACAGTAGACTGGCCCCGAGACACTAAGTCAACCGAGCTCCAGCAGTCTGACTGCCAGTGTGATTGGCCCCGAGACACTTGGTCAACCGAGCTCCAGCAATCACACCCAAACCACATCTCACATATCAATAATCATAATCAAATCAATATCCACAAATAAGTTAATAATATAGCCTAAATACTATAGGCGTACCGGTACGTACTCGGTCCTAGTGCTGCCCACTAGGTAGCACGTTCTATAGATATCCTTCATTAATAATATAAATCATTCATTCACAATAAATGATGCATGAATTTAAATAAATCAACAATATAAACCATATATATACCGAAAATATACCAAACATAAACCAGGTATATTTTGAGTATATATACGTCAAATAAATTCAATCAAATCATGAATTAAACTAAAAATATATTTAAAAACATTTTAAATATATTTTATTAATAAAACATGTATATAATTTATTATATACCAAAAATATACCAAAAATATACTTGAATATAAATCATGTTATTTATGCATATTTAGTAAAGATAAAACATGCATTTTCTAAATCATGCATCCTAAGCATATATATATAATATAGTAACTCACCTAATGCGCTCCACGAGACAGGTCCGACGGGCCTGGTCCACTAACCCTCGGTCTCGGCGCAACTAATAAGAAATAATTACTCGACATCAGAATAACCCTAACAGAAATCCTAGAATTCAATCTAGAGTATTAAATACAGAATCGAAAATTAGGGTTCGACTGGATATCACGCTTAACGAGAATTCTACCGGAAATCCGGCAGAACCTCCCCTGTAAAACGGACATCTCTCTACTCAAAAGAGTAGAGCCGACCTGCAAAGAAAATACACTTCAAAAATAAACACCATAATCAATCACAACCCCTCGGTCGGACTCCAGACTACAATCTGTCGACCGGGGTCCACAAACACAGAATATATATTCAAATATACCAAAAATATCCTTAAATCATAAAAATACATTTTATAAATAAAAATTACATAATTGACCTTGAAACACTATAAAAATCGATTAAAACTCATTTTATTTGAAAAACCGTATATTATATATATAATTGAAAATAATTCACGAAAAATAGTTTTAATTAGTTAAAAATACCAAATAATTTATAGAAATCATTTTTATACCTTAAATAAATATTAAAACCAATTAAATTACATTTTTAGACAATTTAGGGTAAAATTACCAAAATACCCCTATATATATATATATACCTAAATTACTTCAAAAATTCACCAAAAATCATACAATTATCCAAAATTAATTTTCTCAACATATTTATCAATAATATTAATAATTAAACTCAATTAACCAATTAAATTCAATTTAAAACACAATTAACTTAATTTTACAAAATCACATAAACTTCAATAATTAAAAATAAATACTTAGAAATTCATAAAAATTCCAAATAAATTCCTATAATTCATTTCAACACCTAATTCAACCATAAACTCCAATTTCATAATTTAAATAATTAATTTCCGAAAATTCGAAAATAATATTAAAATATTCAAAAATACCCAAAAATCCAAACAATCTCCAAAAATTCTACAAAAATTCATACATGAAGATTAAACTACCAGGAACAACATTTGTGAAGGAAGTTTCCATGAATCATCCAAATTGAAGCTCAAAAAAAATCGAAAACCAAAAGTGGCCGAAATATTCAACTCAAAACCTAAGCAATTCTAGACCATTTTAGCTCAAACCAAAGCTAGAATAACACTCACCGGAGCTCAAGGAGAAGATAGAGACCGGCGGTGTCGAAAACGGTGGCCGGAGGAGGGAGAAACGACGGTGACAAAAATGGTGGTCCGGTGGCACCCACGGGAAGAAGAAGAAGAAGAAGAAGAAAAAGAAAAAGAAAGAAAAGGAAAGAGAAAGAAAAAGAAAAAGAAAAAAAAAAAAGAAAAAGAAAAAAAATAAAATAAATTAAAATAATTAAATAATAATAAATAATAAATTTTAATAATTTAATAATAAATAAAATAATCAAATAATAATAAATAAATAATAAAATATTAGGGTAATAATAAACCCTAATTAAATATACACACACAGGCTTTATTTAATAATTTAAAAATATGTATGAGTTCATGCAAACCCGTAAATACATTTAAAATAATTAATAATACATTGTTTACGTGAAAATTTCCCCGAAAATGAAAGTCCCGGGAAAATTTTACGTAAAATACTGAAAATAATAGACAGTAATTAAAATAGGTTTAAAATACATATTAACTCATAAAAATATCATATAAAATACAAAAATCACTGACACTGCATATCCCGGTACAGTGTAAAAATATTTTTAAAATTACGGGATATTACACTAATGGAGTAGATAAATTCATTGCGTATTGTGATGCCTCTAGAGTTGGCCTAGGTTATGTGTTAATACAGAATGGTAGGGTGATAGATTATGTTTCAAGGAAGTTAAAGAAGCATGAATAGAATTATCCTACCCATAACTTAGAGATGGCTACAATGATATTTGCTCTTAAGATTTGAAGACATTATCTATACAAGGGTGAGTTGTGAGATTTTTACTAATCACAAGAGCTTGAAGTACATTTTTCAGCAGAGAGATCTGAATATAAGGTAAAGGAGATAGTAAGAACTCTTGAAAGATTATGATTGTAGGATTCTTTATCATTCAAGCAAGGCTAATGTGGTAGTAGATGCCTTGAATAGGAATTCCCTAGGTAGTCTTGCTCACATCAGAGTGGAGAGGAGACTGTTGATCCAAGAGTTGCACCAGTTAATGGATAAAAGTCTGGTGATGAAGATAAGTAGATTTAGTAGACTGTTAGCTCAATTTAAGGTTCGATCAGTGCTAAGAGACAATATTAAGGTAGCTCAAGGCCGAGATCTCATTTTAGTTAAGCTTGTAGAGAATGTTCATGCAGGGAAGTTCACTGATTTCACACTTAATGATGAAGTTATTTTATGGATCAGTGGTAGGTTGTGCATTCCTAATGTAGGTAATTTGAGAGAAGAGATTCTTAAGGTAGCAAATTCTATAGCCTATAGTGTACATCCAGGTGCTACTAAGATGTACTATAGTATCAAAGACTTATACTGGTGGGATGGACTGAGGAAGGATGTAGCTAATTTTATTACTAAGTGCTTGACATGTTAGTAGGTGAAAGCTAAACATCAGAAGCCTTCTGGGAAGCTTCAACCACTTCCTATTCCTGAGTAGAAATGGGAGAGAATTGCTATAGATTTTTTGGTTGGGTTACCTCGTTCTAAGGATGGATATAATTCCATCTGGGTGATTGTGGACAGGTTAACCAAGTTTGCTCATTTCTTTCTTATGAAAGCCACTTATTCTATAGTTAAATTGGCGAAGCTATATGTTAAGCATATTGTGTGCCTTCATAGAGTACTTGTATCCATTGTATCTGATAAAGGTTTAGTGTTTAACTCTCATTTTTGGTAGAAGTTATAGGAAGCAATGGGTACAAGGCTTGATTTCAACACTGCTTTTCACCCTTAGACAGATGGTTAGTCTGAGAGGAAGATCTAGACACTTGAAGATATGTTGAGGATGTGTGTATTGGATCTGAGAGGTAGCTGGGATGATCATTTGCTGCTTGTGGAGCTTGCATATAATACCCGCTATCATAGCAGTATTAGGATGGCACCATATGAGGCTTTGTATGAAAGAATGTGTAGATTCCCTCTGAGTTAGGATGAGATTGGAGAGAGAGCATTGACTAGACCTAAGATGGTTCAAGATGCAGTAAAGAAGTTTGCGATAATTAGAAGGAGAATAGAGACTACAGTTAGCAGACCCAAGAGCTATATGGATTCGAGACGTAAAGATGTAGAATTCTAGGTTGGAGATTATATGTTTCTGAAGGTGTCTCCGATGAAAGGTGTGATGAGATTTGGCAAGAAAGGGAAGCTAGCACCGAGATATATTGGACCATTCGAGATTCTAGAGAGAGTGGGCATGGTTACATATCGGTTGGCTTTGCCTCCGAATTTATCTCAAGCGCATCCAGTGTTCCATATCTCGATGCTGAGGAAATATGTTTCAGACCCTTCACACATGTTGCAGCCTGATAGTATGGAAATGAATGAAGACCTAACGTACGAGGAGGAACCAGTCGCGATTGTAGACTATCAAGTTCGTCAATTACGTTCGAAGCAAATTTCGATGGTCAAGGTGTTGTGGCGAAGCAACAATGCGGAGGAGCATACTTGGGAGACAGAAGTTGAGATGCGAGCTTCTTACCCTTACCTCTTTTCTCAATAATTCATATTTCTATTCTTTTCTTTGAATTCGAGGACAAGTTCTTATAAGGAGGGAAGATTATAATAACCTTGTATTTTAAATAATATTAAACTATTTCAAGATATGTAGTGTTAATAAAATTTTAAATTTTATTTATATTATTATTGTTATTTTGAATATTATTTATTTATTTTATTCTAAGAATTTTGTTTACGTAAAATAATTTATTTTAAGGGTTTTATTATTTATATGCATTAAAGTTATTATCATTTCTATTATTTAAATAGTATTATTATTATTATTATTATTATTATTATTATTATTATTATTATTATTATTATTATTATTATTATTATTATTGTCAATTAGGATAGAGGGGCATTTTAGTATTTTCCTAAAAAAAGTAAAAAATCGGGTCAAACTTTTTCTCTCTCCCTCTTTCTTTTCTTTTTCTTCTCCTTCTTCTTCTTTTTCTTCTTCCCGTGTCTCTATCAGAGCCACCTAAGCCTGCCAGACCACCAACCACGACCACCACCAGCCACCGTCGACTCCCCTCACCTCCTCCTTCCCTTCTATCACATCAGGAAGCATTGGTAGCCGTCGAAACTGCCTGAAATAGCAACAGTAGTAGGGAGGAGCTTCACGCTGACGACTTCAATTCCTGCCACCAAATTGCATCGCACCAGTCTCATTCGAATCACCAAGCTTCAGTGAGTTCAATTCTGAGCTCCGTTTAAGCTCAAACCTCTTTGATTTTGAGTTATCTTCAATTTTTAGTTTATGTGTTTTTGGATGGTTTTTATTTTTTTGAACTTGATATTGATTGATTCATGGATTCTTGCTTTACAAATGTTGTTTATGGCAACTTAATCTTCCTAAAAATATTTTTTTTTTTTATTTTTTTGAATTAATTTGAATTATGGGTAATTTTTTATTATTTTAATATTAAATATTGAATTTTTTATAATTATGTTAATTAATTAGTTTCAATAAAAATTTAGTTAAATTAGTGTTAGTAATTTGAGTTAATAATTTTAGAATTTTTTAAAATAATATTTAGTGAATTTATATAATTTTTTAGAATATTTGTATTTTATGTGATTTTATATATATAGGTTAGTTGTGTAATTTTGTGGAAATTATAGTTAAATAATATGTTTTAAATGATTTTAGAATTATATAGGGTATTAAAATGATTTTTGTAAATTATTTACTATTTTTAACTAATTAATACAAATTTTTGAAAATTATATTCAAATAATATATTATTTACTATTTTGGTGATTAAATGGATTTTTAATTATTATTAATATATATTTAAGCTATCTAAGTATATAGAAGTTAATTTTACTATTATTTGTGGAGTTATTGAAAAATTTGATTTTTATTAATATCATATTATAATTTGGGATTTTTATTTAATTCTTGTGAAAATAATTATATTTAGTGATTTAATGTTTAAATATATTATATTTTGGTATTTTGTGGATATTTATGGAATTTAATGATTTTTAATATATTTATTATTTTATATGTATTTTTGGTGAATTGTGAACCTCAATTGGGAATTTGTGCAAACCCGAGGTGTTGAGCTTTATGGTTTTAGAAGTGTGTTTTTTTTGCAGAATTGACTCTATTGTCAATAGAGAGATGTCCATTTTACAGAGGAGGTTCTGCTGAATTTTCGATAGAATTCTCGTAAAACATGACGTCGAGTCGATCCTAAATTTCTATGTTTGTTTGAGTTTTATATTCTTAGATCGAGTCTCCTTTAGAATTCATAGAAGTATATTTTAGAAATTTATTCTGATTATTATTATTATTTATTTTCTAGCTGCATTGAGACTGGGGTCTATCGGACCATGCTCATTGAGCCAGTCTCGAGGAGCACAAACTTGTGAGTTATTATTTTATATATACATTGCTTATAGTGCATGTTTATAAATAATTATATTTTGATATGAATTATTTCATTAAAGGTTTAGTATATTTTCGGTATACTACTTTTAGTATATTTTGAGATATATGCAATGATATATATACTTGATAATTTCTCAATATGTATTTTGGTATATTTATGGTTGATTTTTGTTATATGTAGCATATATATACTTGAAATATATTTAGTACATTTTTGTTATATTTTTTGTATATATATGGTATATTTATCTGTTATGAATGTCACTTATATTTAATTATGCATTTATTTATTTTCCATAAATATACGATTTTATACAAAGAATTTCAATAGAACGTGCTACCTAGTGGGCTATACTATGGTTGTGTACTTACCAGTTTGTTAGATTTTAGAGTCGATATGATGATAATTATTTGAGGAGAATTTGATTGATTGATTGAAGATTGAGTATCTAGTGAGTGAATAGTATGGTTGCTGGAGCTCGGTTGCCTTAGTGTCTCGAGGCCAATCACACTGATAGTGAGACTGTTGAAGCTCAGTTGACTTAGTGTCTCGGGGCTAGTCTACTGTCTAAAATGGAATAAGGGAATTTATTTGAAATTAAGTAAGCTTATATGGCTGAGAGATATTTTTAGTTGAAGTTGCGAATATTTAGTGTTCTATTTTATCCTTCACTTAAATAAATGTTTTATATATATATATATATATAAGTGGATTTTAGCATCAAAGTGAAATATGTATATATATATATATATATATATATATATTTTGATGCCTCACTGGATATGTTTTACATTGTATGTATATATATTATAATAATTCACTCAGTGAGATCTGATACTCCTCAATATTTTTTTTAGGAGATTCTTCATCATCAGATCTCAGTAGTAAATCTTTACGCGAGACTTATTCAGCTCCGAGTAGATTATGTAAATTATTTATCTGACTTTTATTATATTTTAGAAAACTGCAGTAGTATTGATTTATATATGTAGAATGTTGTTTTAATATAAGACCTTTCTATGAATATTGTATGAAAATTTTTTTATTATATGATATGACAGTTAAGTATTTATTTTTATATCGATTTAAATTTTAATTATGATGTATTTTTATTTATTTATTGCATGCGTTTTTTTTTAAAACTTACTACGGATTCTGAATTTGAAAGAATTTCTATTCCTTAGCGCCTATTATGACTTTTGAATTTGGGTTGTGACACATTCCAAAGAAATAAGTTTCCATCTAGAGGTTAAATTCCAAACCAAAGAGAGTTTTTTCTTTAATTCTACAATTTTCCATGGTGAGTCTCCTTTGGACAATACAATTCTGGCAATAAGAGCGTTATGGAAAACATTAATCTTGATTGCTATAAATCCCCTTTATTAGAAGCAACGTTTTCCTCAGCAAAAAAATAAGTCAGCTGATGATCCCGAGAAGAACTTTTAACAGTGGTAGTATAGAATGACTTTTCTGGTCGTTGCAAAGGAACAAACATATCCGAATGGCTCATATAATCCATGGCCGAAGGTGGAAGGGCCAGAGCGGGGGCGCCGCTTGACTAACGGAAGACACAAAGGGAGTTTGATAGGTTTAGGACTCTCTCAGAAATTGAGAGAGTTTCTATAACCTAATAATTCACCTTCAACAATAATATAAATTGTTGAAGTGCCATATGGAAAATATTTTATATGGATTTCTTTTTTTTTTTTTTAATGGATTTCACAATGTTTTTTCTGAATCACAATATGTGCTAGTTGATATTACAAATGGCAGAATCGCTTTGTATGAAATTGTAGGTATATTATTTGAAAAGTTTACCAATCGAAAAAAAGAAAAAAATTGTTGGATTGAATGGACAGCCACCCAATATTCTTCTATTTTACCTCATTCTTCTACCTCCACTTTGAATATTATGGAGTCAAAAAAAATTTTGTGATAATTAAATAAATATATTAAAAAAAGACGTTTGTAGTTTCAAAAATTATATATATATATATATTGTTTTTGACATACTAGTGATATTCTTATTTTATTGGTAGAGTTCAAATGAGTCTAAACCCATGCAATAGAACTTTAATTTTTAATAATTATTTTTCATATCTAATTATATATATATAATTTAAACTTATAAGAAATTTAAATATTTTATTATTTAGTTCAATAAATATTAATAACATTAATAGTGGATTATTATAATAAAATAATTAAGCAATTGAAATCCAAACAAAATAAAGAATGACTCTTCAAGTGCATGCCAAAGTGAAACTTCACGTGAGGGATATTCATATTCCAACGTCCCACAAACCAACAAGAAGGACCAGAAATGCTCTTGAAAAGACTAAAATTTTCTATCTCATAAAATTCTACTAATAAATTCCATTTTTTTTAAAAAAAATTTCATAATGAAATGATTTAATTCTTTTTAAAGTATTAATAGATTAACCGTTGAATTTCTATCTTTCTCTTTTTTAGTCTAAAAAAATAATATTTTTTGGTTTTTTGTCCATACTTTACTTGAGAAAATAAATTGAAAATAAGGTGAAAAATAAAATAAAATAATTATCTTTCTACTTATATTTGAATGAAAAAATAAAACAGAATAAAAATTATTTTTTATTTTTTATTAATTTATATCTTTATTATCTTAAAAAATTAATGAAAAAATAAAATTAACAAAGTTATAAATATAAAATTAAATTTATTTAAATACTCAAAAACTATAGTAATAAATATTTCAAAATTAAAAGTAAAAATATATATGAAAAGCCAAAAAACTTAAAATAACATATATATTTTTTAATTTTTATTTTCTTTCTAATTTTGTTTTTCCATCTTATTTTTTCCCCTTTTCTTTTCAAAATTTTTTTATATATTAGAATGCATATGATTCGTTTACTTTTTTTTATATATAGTCGCTGGCTCCTTTTATCATTCATCTGAATATGAATATAAATTGCGTTAAAAGTGCCCTAAAGGCCAAAACACTTGACCTTTTCGTGACTCCATAAGTTGTTCATTTTTTTTTATTGTTCTTTCTAATTCAACATGAAAGAAAATTAGAAAATTCCTTGAATAAATTTGTAAGAAATGAATCAGTTGCAAAGAAAAATTGTTTTATTTCATTGTTGATCTTATTTTTTATAGTATTACAAACACATACATAACCTTTACCATTAGGCTTGTGTAAGTCATAATAGTAACTCTAATAAAGTGTATAATTTGACTCTAATATATCAATTTATTGCTTTTTTTTTAAAAAAAAAAACTTAAATGGATCATGGGTTGTGTAATAGAAAGTAACTGCTTTTTAAATGTGATAAATTTTCATTAATACTGACGAATAGGTAATACGAAAATTTAAACTGAAAACATTTACAATTCTTATAAGTGAAAATACGAATACATCAATCTCTAATGAATATTTGTTTAATTAGCTTTAAAGGTAAAAAAGCAAAAACAAAAACAAAAAGTCTAACCAGAAATGGCCAATTGAATTCTATTGTATTTGTTGAATCTCTATCTATTCATTAAAGTCAACGACACAAAAGGAAAAAGGAGGAAAAAAGAAGTATTGAAGAAACCAGAAATGGCCAATTGCATTCTGTTTTATTATTTTTTGTTTTTTCTAAGAGAGGAGCACTGGCATGGGAAAATAATGAGACTATAATGTACAAAAGTGAAGTGGATAAAGATGAGGTAGCTATATATGAAAATATATTCCAAAGAAAAATAAAGATGAAAGAATCTCATACTTTAAACCTTTTTTTTTTTTTAATGTAAAAATGAGAGATGATGAGAGCTATATTTAAAACTTTAAGAGAAAAAATAAAAATGAAAATAAGCTATTGCCACAAACATGGCATAAGATGCAAAGGTGAATATGGAAAATAAGTTGCCATCCCCACATCTAACTTTTACATGAGAGAATCAACCCAAGTAAAGAACATAAAAAATAAGGCCACAAAATTACAATTTTCGCAGTTGGCATAATTCAACTAAACTATCAAGATATGCTTCAACCAAAACAGACAAGTAAAAGTAACCTTTTGAATGGGCCAATCTGACCTCATTATTAATAAAAAAAAAATTTCAATATAATGTAGTTGACTAGTGTGTTTTGTTCTATGACTTTTTATTAAAGAAAAAATATATATATAATATTATTTAACAAAAATTTATTAACAAATTTATCCCAAAAATATTATGAGTATTTCTTTTTGCTTAAGTGAGTGCCTACTAATTAGTTGCCCTTTTTCCTGAAAAGAATTAATAGTAATGTATGCAAACATTAAGGAAAAAAACATTATAAAAACAATCATTAATATCAATGGGTAGATAGTTGTTTTCATTTAATCGATATTTTGGGTACTAACCATGATATGTATAATTGTGTTAAGTTATTTTAAAGATTTTTACCATTTTTATATTCTTATTCAAATCGAATTAAATTAGTTAAAATTTAATGAATTCTAAAGGTTGTTTAAAAAAAATACAGTGATGTGATTTATTGATAAAATATATAATGGAATAAATATACATAATACATACTTTAATATCTCTTATATTTGGTTCAATTCTACCAAAAAATTCATTTCATTATTAAATAAATTTTAAATAGAATTTATTTTCAACTGAATTCCAAATAGAATTAATTTCTAAATGAATTTTTTTATTTATTAATGAAGTGTATTTGATTCAAAAGAATAGTTTAATATGTTATATTGTATTTGATATAAATATAAAATTCAAGTTAATTTTAAATTTTGGTCAAAAAATATCCTTTCAAATAGAAAATTTTGAAATAAAAACAATAAGAAAATATTTTACTCATTTCAAAATATAGACCGAAAAGTTATTATTTGAAAATTTTAATTATTTTATTAGAATTTGATTTAGCTATAATCAATTCCATAAATTTAAAAATTTGGAATTGTGAATGAATTATATAACATGTTTGTTTAAACCAAACATATAATTTAAAATTGCAAATAAATTCACTAATATTTTATGAAATTAATGTATACCAAACACACTTTAAGTGTTTTAATTTTATAAAATTATTATTTCTATTTTAAGTTTGTAGATAAAAGAGATTAATATAGATGTAAGAATGAATTTCATCTGAAATTTGATTAATGTAGATGTATATTCAGTTGTAAAAGAAATATATAGTTCTTTCCAGAAATAACTCTAAAAAAATTGGAGAATGGAGTTCAATAAAAAAAAAATTCCAAGTTTTACAAAAATAACCTATGGTTGGAAATCTATTCAAAGTTTACAAGAGAAAGGAATTGGTACCAAGTTTTTGTTTGAAGAAAAATTGGTACCAAGTTAAAAATAGGGTTTTTCCACTTTGACATTTTTTCATTGACTTATATACCCAATTTTTTTTTTATATTTCTTTTTTTAATTCATTTATTTATTTTAAAGAAAAATGAAAACCTTAAAATATTAAGCTCCATTTGTTTATGAAAAATATTTTTTCTTATTTTTTAGTGTTTAGATTATCAAAAAATAAGTTAAAAAAATTGTTATTTAAAGAAAAATAACTTTAAAATAAGAAAAATAATTTTTTATTTTAAAATTGGATAATCATTTTTCAATACATTCTCTCCTCATTTTTTTTTAATTTTTAATATCTTTTTTTCTCATTTATTGTTTTTTAGTATTATAGTTAAATATTCCAAAATATTCTCTTTAAAAAATATTTTTTCTGAAAAATATTTTCTAAATAAAATATTTTCTCCAAACAAACATTCTTCGAAAAAAACTCTAATAAAATAAAAAATGGTTTCTTTTAACAGACCCCAAGATTTTCGTGTAAAGCTCCACTATAGAGTAAGTTCCGCAGAGCTTTATATTCAAGAGGCAATGTTTCAAAATGAGCAAATATAATTCTTTTTTTTTTTTAAAAAAAAAGGAATAATTTCAGTGATTAAATGCTTTTTTTAATTGAAAAAAGGGAAAATAGAGAAATAAATTGTTTTAAGTGCTTTAAAAAATTAAATATTTTAGAATTTGCTCTTCTATGCATATAGTGGATATAAGAATAAGAATGTTTGCTTTCATGATTGACTTCATCTTGATTTGTAAATGGATAGGCTCAAGCAGTATGAGAATCTTATAATCTTTTTTTTAATGATATTATAATTAAATAAATTAAATATTGATAATTGTATAATAAAAAAATTACAAAAATTGAGGGGCAATCCTTTAAGAAAAATAGCTATTAACCTAATCTCTGAAAACAACTTTCATAGACATTATTTATTAACAGAATATAAATAATTGCACAAAATATTTTAGAATAATTACTTCATGTCAATACTGAAATTAAAATAATTAAGGCTAAATGATCAACAAAAGCTTAGTCATGCGCCTTTCAAGTTGATTTTACGTCCTTTTAATTTTAAGGGATCAAATTCATCATTTTAGTTTTAAAAAAATTTTCTTTATTTTTCCCCTCTTTTAACTCAAAAGCTTTAGTCATCTACCATATATGCCAAAAGTTAGCTTCCATCCAGCTCTGGCTTCAGCTTTTTTTAATTATTAATTTTTCAGTTTGTTTCTATTTTTTCTAAAATATCAGCATTCAAATTTTATTGAATTTAACTCGATTCGAGTCGAGTCAAACCATAATAACAGTAATAAACTCTCAATAATTAATTTAGTTCAATTATATACACTAAAATTCAAATTCAAAACTTAATTTAAATGAAAATAACTTTTTATCGACTGATTCTAGCTTTTGTTGATTTTATTTTTACTTTTAACAATTTCTTTCTAGGAGTTTTTATTTTATTTTATCTAACTTCATTTTATATGTAGATTTATCCAAACTTGGTTTAGACAAATGGTAATATTGATACACATGACTAGTGAAACTTTGGTGTGAAATTAAGACAACGGCTAGATCAATTTTGTAACTTTTTCATCGCTAGGATAGCAGAGAATTTAAATTTTTCACATATAGCCGGGAATGAGATTGGGGTTAGATATCATACTAAGCTGCTTCGAAGCTCAATGCCACCATACTAAAACTAATATGGTAAATCGAGTTAAAATAACTTTCTAATAATTTACAGATGTGCATTTTTTTTGAAATTTTTAGATCAAGACTGTGATACATTAATAAATTGTATAGTAAAAAATAATTTTTTTTTTTAATTTGATGTCGGTAAAATTTAAACTCTATACTTTAACATATCTTCAGAGAAAAATTATCATTTGATTACTATTTCATTGGCTTTATTAAAAAAAAAACTATACTTAGAGTTTATTCCTCCTCTTTTCCATGTATAGACACCATTAATTTCCAAATATATATATATAGAGCCATGCACTATTTATTTATTTATTTTTTAAGAAAAGAGTCATGAATTATTTTTTATTGGAGTATAATTTGAGAGCTTTCATTTTCTATATTAGGATGAAATTTGCAAAATCTGTTTATTCAATATTCAATGATGTGTTTGGTATAAATAAATTCTATAAAATCTATTTGTAAATTTAAGTGATTGTATTTATTTTAAATTAAATTTTATGAAATTTATTTCAAATAAAAAAATTGAAAAAAAAATAAATTTTATTAGTAAAAATTACTTAATTTAATAAAAATTGATTATGAGTTGTTAAGAAAAAATAACATTAAATAACAAAATAATGTGACTACCACTCTACCATACAACCAAATCAGAATTAATTAGAATGTCTTCATAGGGCTAAAATACCATTTAGCATTATATTTTATTTACTAAATACCATTAAGTAATAATATAAGCTCAAAAATATAATACTTTCAAGAAAGAATATTGTGCAAAATTATTTAAAAATAAAAAGCTTTCTACAATTATACATTTCCACCACCATTTTTACATCTCACCACTTGCCAGCACCATATTCACCCATACCCGTCAACGCTATCACACCATATGTAAATATGAAATCTCCAATTCTAGCTAAATTTATTATTGATAATTTTTTTAATCAATCAACAAAGAGAAATATTACGAACTCAATTTAAAAAAAAAAAATTCATACAACAAACAACAAAGCACTTGGTTAGCTATTTACCGCTCGAACTTGAGGGATTTTGCTAATTTAGGATGAACTACAAAAAGTATTACTATTTTAGTGTAGTTTTGATATTAATATCCAATTTGGGGTGAAATATAATTAAAAAAATTTAAAAAAAAAAAACATGTTTCACCATTTAGATCGGTGAAAATACTAAAAGACAAAGCAATTTTGCCATTTCTATTTCTTTTTGAGATGGCGAAGTTATTTTTATCACCTGTTACTTTATAGGAATCCATCAATTTTAACTAATAAACTTCAATAATTAAATAAAATAAAATAAAATTTCATCAAATTAAATAGCGGAGTTCCTGACATGGTCTCAGAAGTCCGCTAATTTGATTAACCAACTTAGTATAAATTTAAAAAAAATAAAATAAAACAAACGTTGCTTTATGGGTAAGTATGATTGACACATACTGACTCCGCCATTTTGACTAGCATAGTTACATAAAATCGGACCCTATTTATTTTACTATCATTAATTCCAAAGTGGACAAACTACTTCTACTACTACTCATATTCTTCTTATTATTCATTTTCATGCTACTCCTGCAACCTCTCTCTTCTTCGTATTATTCTTCTTCTTTTCATTTTGTTCTTCTTGTTGTTTTTTTTTTAAATTTTTTTTGTGGATCTTCTTCTTCTTCTCATTTTGTTAGTATTGTTGTTTATCTTATTATTTTATTTTTTGTGTATCTTCAACAATATATATCATAAGATATGTTTTTGTTTTTTTTTTTAAATAATTTTTGTTATATTTAATGTTAATGTAAATATAAATTTTATATTTTACACTAGTTAATATTAATCAAAACATAATTTATAGTTTTATGTATTAGTTAAAAATAAAATTATAATGTAAGTTGATTAATATAATGTCAATTAAAATATAAATATAATTAAGTAAGTTTTATGTCAATAAAAATTTGTATATTTTGTTAGAATATTTTGAAATATAAAAATAATGTGATTTTATCAAGTTTTTTTAAATTATATATATATAATAGTTATGAAAATGAAGGATTTAAATGCTAATATAATTTATTTAGTGAGTTGTTAGTTGTAAATTTTTTAATTTGGTAGAAATCAATTTTTTTTTGTTAAAATAAAAATTTTTATTAAATTATGTAGTTGATTGGTATATATGTTTAAAATTTTTTATTAATTTGAATCTATATTATTATATTATTACAGATTATTTGGAGGGAAAATGTGACAATTTAAAGTGATTATTTTCCTCAAAAGAGGTATGTTTTTACATAATTATTGAAAATAATAGAAATGATGATTAATTTATGTAGATGTTTGTTATTAAAAAGTTATACAATTTTGTTTTATATTTATTGTAAAATAAATAAAATAACATTATTTTGTTACAATAAATGTAATTACAAAGAAGGATGTAAAAAAATATCAAATAGGTAATAAAATGATTTTTTTTTTGTGTGTGTAATGAAAACATATATTGTGATTAAAGTGTTTTCTCTATTTTGATGGTGGGTGACTTTATTAATTTTATTGGATTTAAATTTTTTGATTTCATGTTAAATATTTATTATGAAAATAATAGAAATGTGATTAATTTAAGTAGATTATTGTTATTAAAAAGTTATACAATTGTGATTTATATTTATTGTATACTAAAAAAATAAAATTATTTAGTTAAAATAACTTTAATCACAAAGAAGGATGTAAAAAAATCTTATGTTAAATGAATGAAAATTTATTAAAAGTATAAAGTTAAAGTATAAATGGTTACAATAAATTTAGTGTACTAATTGTGTACTTAATTTTATTAATTATTTAAGTAGTTATTAATAAAATTTATAATTAGATATGAATTTTTATTTTAAGATAACTTTATTTTGTGAGTGGTTAGTTGTGAAGAAATTTTTATTGTTAGATATAAAATTTTTTTGTTAACATATAAAATGTATAAATTATTTAATTAATTATTAATTATTAGATTTTTTAATAATTTTTTTTCAATTTATTATGATTTTACAGGTTATTTGGGAGGGAACACGTTAGAGCTTGGATTTATTATTTAGCGTCAAAGAGGTATTTTTTATATAAATAATGAAAACAATTGAAATGTGTTTAAATTTATTTACATGTGATTTAAAATATTGGTGAATATGATACAAATATTGGTGCTAAAGTTTATTATTATTTAGTTGCAATTTAATAATTTAACATATACTCTGATTAAATTTTTGTAATTTTGATTATATTTGTAATTGAGATAATTTATATCTTAACAATGTTTTAAAATTATATTTATTATGTAATGTCTTAACAAATAATTTGAAATTGTAACAATTGTGATATGAAATAAGGGAATATAACAACAACATGACCTCTAATGATTTATTGGGGTGGTGAAATAATTCAAACTAAATGTAGCCCAATTGTTACTAATGCGTATTCAAGAATGGTTAATTTTAGTGAGGAATTTGATTTCGAAGGATTATAAAACAAAATTAGAATTGCACAAGGAATAACTTATGATATGATGATTAATAAAATATTGTTTATACATTCAGTTATAGGATATGGTAGACAAATGGTTTTTGGTTTTATGGAAATTCAGAATGCATATGATGTTAGACAAATGTTTGAAATGGTTATTCAATTTCCTAGTTAGTTTATAGTTGAACTATATGTTGAATATAGTGCCGGTGGAATGGGGTATGTAAATTGTGATGAGGTTGGAACCTCAAACTATAATCGTAATGAACTTGATATTGAAGAGGAGGAGGATGCAGGTGTTAATGAGGAGGAAGATAATGAACTTAGTGACGATGAAGAGGAGCTCTGTGATGATGATAATACTGATGAGGACGATGAAGAGCATATTTTTTATGAAGATGATTATGGCAATGACAACAATGATGATGATAATAACAATGATGATGTGATGGTTAGATTAGTTGAAGGTTGAATAGAAATGTGACACCATATGTGTCTAATGTTTGTTCATAATTCGAATGTTAATATTAAGGAAATGTAGGTGAATTAGAATACCTAAAATATTGATATCATGTTTTGGGATCCATCAAAGAACTTGCAAAGGCTATGTTGTTTCACTCTAATAATATCATGTCAATGTAAAACAACAATAAGGAACTTTTACAATAATAGGACTCCCGAAATGGAAGGTTTATTATAGGACATTAGATTTCTTGGTCTTTTCCGAGTACGGATATCTCATTATGGTTGGCACCTTATTAATGCACTTATAGAGCGTGGGAAACTAAAGACATATACATTCCATCTTCTTGATGGAGAGATGACTATTACGCTTCAGGATGTTAGTATATTGACTGGATTGTCAATTGAGGGGCGTCTAATTATTGGAAAATTTTGATGTGATTATGTTGACTTGTGTCAATCACTTCTAAGGATTGCACCACCCCTAGAGGATATACATCATTTGCTGGTCAAAAGTTTATGGTTTCAAACACACTTCTTAGCTCTTCCTGACTTTATTGACCGGACAACTTTGCACAAACATATGCGTGCATTTATTTTACAGATCTATTCAACTTTATTATTCTCGACCACTAATATGAGAAAAGTCAGCTTGTATTTTCTTCAGTATTTAGATAACATTAACACCATTGGTCAGTACAGCTGGGGATCTACATATTTGGCTATATAAGGAGTTATGTAAAATGTTCGAATTGCCATTTGTTGCATAGATTAGAGGCCCATTATTCCTTTTTCAATTATAGGCTTGGAAGTGATTTCTATTTTTTGCTCCAACACTACACAATAGTGTAATTCCATCAAATGCACCTATAGGGCAAAGATATAATTTTTTTTTATTTTATAGTAAGAAAAATTTTAAATTTCGAACATATTTAACTAATATAAATATGAAATTATTTCATATAGAGCAAACCCCGAACCACTACATCTATTTTGACGCATGTTATTACCAACATTCGCCTCAAACTTGATAATGCATGTGAGGATAAGGTACAATTTACCAACATCACTACCACTCTATGCCAAAATATATTTTTTAATATAATACAATTTTTTTACCATAAATTGTTATTTTATTTTTATAGATTTTCTGGGATCCCTATAGTAATGAAGTTATTCAACTTCTTCCATCTTATTATTTATAGGGCTGCGACATTTGGCTATTAGTAGTGCCACTCATTTGTATTCATATTATTGAATGACACTATCATAATAAGGCACTATGCCAATTTGAATTTGTGCAGCCCATACTTGATCTACCATTCCATCTTGATGCTTTGGATCATAATGACTTATATGACCAATACATTGATTGGGTAGTCAAACATGCACATTGGTGGATCTTTAGGCTTGTTGTGCTTATAGTGTTAGGAGGTGTACCTTAACATCGATCCATATTATAATTCCACAAGTGTCAGGAGGGGGATGAATTTACTTTTTAAGAAATATAGGTAATCATTTTATAACCAAAAGAAACTAAAAATAAAGTAAAAGTTATATAAAATGAAGAAGAAGAGTGATAAAAACTCTAAGAATTTATAGAGGTTCAGCCCTTAAAAGCTTACTCCTCTCCTTAACCACTTGTTGAGAGTTTTAATCTACTATTAATCTACCTCAAGGTGTAGATTAAACCCTTACAATCTTAAACCAAACTATCTAAGTGTTTTCCAAAGTAGGCTCACACTCTAACCCAAATGCTAAGAACAAACTTCTTAGCTTACAAGAATTTAAAACCCTAACCCAATTTACTCAAACCTATAATTGAGCTATTGAATGAATAAATTAAACACTCACAAACCCACACTCAAAAATACTTTTGAGATAGAAATGATTACAAGAATTAAATGTGAAGAACTTGGGTGGTTGTAAAATTAAATTTTAGATTAATTGCTAAAGATTGCTCTAAATATGTTTTCTTAATTTGATTGATTGCCTCCAACTAATTTCAGACTTGTATTTATATCCTTTTAGAGAAAAATAGCTTTAGAGATGCATTTAATGTAATTTGAGTCGTTTAAAACACCAAAACAAAAGTTCTTTGCACACTTGTCATGACTCATGACAAATTATCATTGGTCATGACAGTTAGGGCGCTAAGATGAAATTTGAATTCGTATGTTTTCATGATCAGGGATCAGTGGTGACTTTAGTCATAAAACTTTCTACCACTTTTGGAATTAGTCATCATTGCTTATAACAAATTTATCACTGCTCATGACGAGTGTATTATGACTTTAGTTCGCTTATGACGCTGATGGTGACTACTCTCGGGACTTTTAGGGAAATTGCAATGTTTGACTTTTATAATGCTCCAAATTTTTTTCTAATGAATGACATTTGCTTATAATCATTTGTAATGAAGATTCTTATCATGATTGACTAAATTTAACTTTAGATTTTTTATAAAAAATTTGATCTTCAATTTCATTCATGTCATTACTCATAATGAGTCTTTTACCACTCATGACTAGTGTGCACACTTAATAAATTGAGGACGCTTACTTTCCATTCCTTGTATAATATTAAATGACCTGAATATAAACACTTAAACATAAGAATTAAACATAATTTTTACTTAATTAATTGAGACTATAGAAAATGATTATTTTACCCCTTAAGGTTTAGCACATATATTATCATTCCTAATATTTAGAATGGTAGCAATTTGTTACACGAAAATGGATCTATGAGTGCTTGCTTGAAAGTATCTGTATGTACATTATCATTCTCAGTCAATAACAATTTAAATTTAAGTATTAATTTTGCATACTAATTTCTTTATTTTTGGACATGTAGGCTTATGCTTTTGAGCATATATCATTAACTTGAAATGTTGATTAAGCTACTCAACTAGCCAGTAGTGCACAGTTTATAATTAATGATTATAGGCATAGAGTTAATGATGATATGCCATGACCATAACTTGCACCATCACAGTTCCACTCCCAAAATACTTATATAATATTAGAGCTGTTGATGAGTAGACTGTTTAACATTGTCAGTGACACACGATGACGTGCTTTAATTGATATATCTCTTTCAATACCGACTTTCATTTTTCCTATTCCTCCTCCTATCTCTTTTCATACACAGATGTCATCTCCATCATCTCTTAATGACATTAACCTCTCATCTATATTTGCTAATGTTATTGCTCCCTTTTTATCCTTTTTCAATCAAGCCACTTAGTTTTGCTCTTTTCAACCTCTTTCATTCCTTCCCCTCAGTTTCTATTTTCTCATCCACCCGATCCATCTTCATCATCTTTCATTCATCCCACTCAATTTCCCTTTTTTCATGCATCCAATCCATCGACATTGCCACCAGAGCTGACTCCTCCTACCTAGTTTTTATTTTTTATCCATCCTGTCCATTTCTATCGGCTCCTCAGATGATGCCAGCTCTTGATCCCATAATGAATTTCCTTTCTAGATTTTGCACTCCACTTCATTCATTGTTGGCACAACCATTCCATTTTACACTGCCAAAAGCACCATTACAATTTACATCACTTACACACCCAAATCTATTTGTGCCTCATGACTTCACTCCTGTTGATGATGACAAGAAGGAAAACAATGATAATAATGACAATGATGATGACGCCTCTCTTGTTGGTGGAGGAACATCCCATTCTTCACAGTTTATTGATATGAGCTTTGGTTGAATTATTCAGTGACGTAACTTGGGTTTACAGTTGATAATTGGTTTCTGGAACTCTTAGGCTTGGTATCCTGCAATCCACGAACAAAAGGCAAGGTGAGAGGTGGGGAGAGTCCCCATGAACACTTTGATGCCTAAGTTAGAGAACAGAAGTAAAGAGAATACAAGATAGCTAGAATATGAGAGAATGAGATGTCCCTTTGTGAGGGATGTAGGGCTCTATATATTGTAATACTCAAACCTGGGAGGAGTCAGATTCCATACGGGATAGTGAATCATAATCTTGGTAGGAGAGTGTTCATTATATGCTTAGGACTCCACTTTAGGGTAGTCCCCATTCTGGACAGATCTGCCTTCCTGCTAATCCAAGTGTCCTTATTTAGGGAGTAAGGAGCCCATAACTATGTGGGAACATACTGGATGGTATCAATAGTCCCCCCCCCTCGGGGTATTCGGATATTTATGTTCGTCGTGCCCGGGTAGGATGCTGATGCTTTCTCATAAGGGGTTTAATACGGTAATAGAGGTGAGTGAGTTGAGTTGGCCAGCCTCAATCACAATGAGAGTAAAGCTCGATGCCGAGCATCGAGATGGTCATTGCTGAATCGTAATCTATAGAGCTTGGATATTCGCCAAGTGTGTATGAGCACAACAATAAATTAACCCGTCCGTTTGGAAATAATATGACAGAACCAGTCGTCATTGGATTTTTTATGCTCGGTGCATTGACGCGAGGCTTTACAAGCTCGAAACCTTAGTACTATAGAAGTGACCTGAGGGTGCCAACTTCAGTCATTGGACTTAGATGCTTGGTTCAGGGACGCGAGGCTTACATGCTTGGAACCTCAGTACTACATAAGTGACCTGAGGGTGCCAGCTTCAGTCACTGGACTTAGATGTGTGAGACTTAGATGCTTGGTTCAGGGACACGAGGCTTACATGCTCGAAACCTCAGTACTACAGAAGCGACATGAGGGTGCCAACTTCAGTCACTGGACTTAGATGTGCAAGACTTAAATGCTCGGTTCAAGGACGCGAGGCTTATATGCTGGAAACCTCAGTACTACAGAAGCGACCTGAGGGTGCCAGCTTTAGTCACTGGACTTAGATGGGCGAGACTTAGATGCTCGGTTCAGGGACGCGAGGCTTACATGCTCAAAACCTCAGCACTACAGAAGCGACTTGAGGGTGCTAGCTTCAGTCATTAGACTTAGATGTGCGAGACTTAGATGCTCGGTTTAGGACGCGAGACTTATATGCTCGGAACCTCAGTACTACAGAAGCGACCTGAGGGTGCCAGCTTCCGTCACTAGACTTAAATGGGCAAGAATTAGATGCTCGGATACTTGGAATGGGCTGAAAACGTTACTTGGATGCATTCTGAGTCGTTTGATGAAGCGGTCTAGTCGAAATGTGGGCGGGCTGACATGTGGTGGTGTTGCTTCAACTCTTAGGGATTCATAGTTGAAATAACGTGAGTAATGCGTTGTTTCGTATATTAGTAAACAAAGAGTTTCTACCGCTATTGTCGTGAGCCCTCATCTAATGGGCTTTTTTATTCCCAAAAGGCCCCTGATGGCCTAGGGAGGAACGCAGCAATAATGAGAGCAGTTAATGGCGTACTTCCAAATCCTTTCGTGTCTTTATAAATACTGCTGCGCTTATTAACTGGCATATTTTGCTTCTTTGCTTTTCTGTTATTCTTGCCTTCGCTGCATTGATATTGCCTCTACTGTTTTCATTTGTGCCTGTTGTAATTCTTGCTTGTGGCAACCAGGTATTTTTTTTATTTTTCTTCTTCCTCTTTTTCCTCGTTTCTGCTATTGTGTATTTCCCTTCTTCACTATGGCCCCAAAGGAAGAAGTTAGTCTTGACCTTTTTGTCTCTAATGTAGATAGTGAGTTACTGGGGTGGTATCAGAGGCGGTTCTGTATCCCCACTGATTACGCCCTTCACACCGTAAATAGGAGGTTTAGGGTCCATACTCCCTTATTAGGGCCAAGTAAATTAGTAGTGTATTTTGACCAATTAGAGGGGGGTTTGAAATTTCCTCTAGATCCCTTTGTAAAGGAATTTCTAAATAGAAATAACATAGCGCCCGGTCAACTTCACCCGAATAGCTATAGGATACTGACCGAGTTCATCCAACTGATGTATGAAAAGGGGAGAGAATCCAATTTAGATGTTTTTCGATATCTGTACAGGCTGACTAGAAAGAAGGGAGAGCTGATGTTCTCCCTATCGGATGTACCTAAGCATACCCTTTTTGTAAAGCTTCCAGATCTCCATAAGAAGTGAAGACACCATTTTTTTTTATTGTAGAGCATTAGTCAGACTTCTTGGATGTTCGGAGGATGTGGTTTGATGAGTGTCATAAGGTGACCCATCCAGTGAAACTTTCCGACCATGATACGGAGATGGTTTTACGGCTACATCTCGATGGGCTTGTTGAAGCTCAATCGGTGGAGGATGCATCCCGGAGGTACCTATGAAGAGTCTATCTAAGTCGTGTTCACTCCCCTAGTACGTTTATTTTACTTTGAGCTAATTTTTGACTTGCTCTATTTTTGCAATAGTAGATGGCTAACTTTTTTGATTTTACAGGCAGGATTTCCTTAGTTGATGAGTCGGCTGCTGCAGAGGAAGTTCGGGCCTCTCTTTCCCCTGAACCCGAAGTTCTTATAGCCCCTGAAGCGGTTCTTACTGACCCCAAGGGCAAAGCGGCGATGGAAATTGAATAGTCGGAGCGGGTTGGCCAAAGAAAGAGGTGGTTGATTGATCCGGAGTTGGATGCGGAGGGGCTAGATGAAGAGATTTACGTTCAGCGCCCATGGTTATCTAGGTGTCCAGATATGAGGGGCTAGATATTGAAGTGGATGAAGCCCCCGAGTATCCCCAACAACCAAGTACGGGATCAGTACGCCAAATTGCTAAGGCTGCCTGGTGATATGCAATGTTGGTCCGATGAGGGCCCGGAGGGATTGCTTGACTCCATGATTAGCCAGTCACTAGAGGTAAGCTAGCTTCTACCACTAATATTGTTATTGGATGTGTTTCTTATTGAAGCTAACTTTTTATTTTTGGCATATGACTTAAGCTTTGTTGTTGGTGAAGGATTAGTACTTCTACCTGAAGAGCCAGTATAGCCTGAAGGAAACGGAGGTGGGAAGCATAGCCATCGATTTTGAGAAGAAGCTGGATGGCGCAAAGGTAGCCCTGGAGCACTGCTAGACAAAATATGCTTAGGGCAAGTCTGATGCTGAGGCAAATCAGAAGAAAGTTTCTGAGCTGGAACATAGCCAAGCCCAACTGGCGAGGAGGATCGAAGAGTAGGATCTTCAAATTGCTGAGCTCTAGGGGAGGCTGGTGAAGCTTGAGAAATCCTAAGCAAATGATAAGAAGGTGTACCAAGGCATGGTAAGAGGGTTTCTCAAAGCTTATCAGGCTGAGTGTAAGAGGATCCTGCTCTCTTAAGACTTAGGACTAGATCTGGGGGCAATGGATCGAATAACGCCAGCAGACCTTACCAAACTTACTGCGAAAGAGGACGCCCATCAAAAGGCCAGTTCTATTCCTACGAGGGAGGCTGCTAATGCTACTGGGTCTATAGTGCATCCAAAGACTGTTGATGAGGTTTCCCCCTCTGTTTTCGGGCCTGAGGGTCCGGGTGTACATATAGTGGAGTAGATATGTATATGTTTCTTTTTTTTTATAACTGATCACATGTAAGGGCTTTTTATTAATGAAGAGAGACTTTATTGAATCATGTATTGAATACAATTTTATTGATAGTATTTTCTGAGAGAGCCTGAGTTCCAAAATCATGGTAGTTCTTTGCCTCCTCTTTCTCTCAATTTGTATGCTCCCTTTATTGTGCTTGCCGAGATTTGGTATGGACCTTCCTAGTTTAGACCTAACTTGTCGGTTCCTGAGGTACCTTTGCTGATATCTGCTCTTCTGAGTACCCAGTCTCCTAACTTGAATTATTTTGGTCGATGCCGTTAACGATGGTACCATGTTACCTTTTGCCGATGTGCTTCAGCTGTGGCTGCAGCTTATTCTCTCAGTTTTTCTAGTAGGTCTAGGCATATCCAGGTGTCAATGTTGTTGATGGTGTGATCGATATTTTGGTTTACCCGGTAACCTAGTGACCCAATTTTCACGGGTATTACCGCATCCATGCCATAAGTCAGTCTGAATGGTGTCTCACTGGTGGATGATCGAGGTGTGGTTCTATAGGCCCAAATTACGTTGTTGAGTTCTTTGACCTAATTTCCCTTTTTCTGGTCAAGTCTTCTCTTTAATCCTTGCATGAGAATTTTGTTGGTGACTTCCGTTTGTCCATTTTTCTATGGGTGAGCTACTGAGGTGAAATGTAGCTTTATACCAAGATCTAAGCAGAAACCTCTGAATTTATTATTATCGAACTATTTGCCGTTGTTCGTAATTAAAGTGTGGGGGATGCCGAACCTACAAATGATCTCCTTCTAAAAAAAATGTTGTATCCGAGCTTTTGTAATGGTTGGGATTACTTCTACTTCTACCCACTTGGTGAAATGGTCAATGGCCACAATTAAAAACTTTTTCTACGAGGTAGAGAGAGGGAAAGGACCAAGGATGTCCATCCCCGACATAGTGAATGGTCAAGGGCTGCTGATGGGATGCAGGGGCTAAGAAGATTTGTGATTAAGTTGGGCATAGTGTTGGCACTGGGGACATACTTGCGTTAGCTGCTAGGCATCTTTGGACATGGTGGGCCAGTAATACCCTTGGAGTAGTGCCTTTTAAGTGACGAATAGTGGGATTCATAGGCTCCACAAATTCCTTCGTGGATTTCTCGAAGTATGTAATTCCCTTCCTCTGGTGAAACGCACTTGGACCATGGGTGTGAAAGGGATTTTCGATAGAGCTCCCCTTGATGGATGGAATAGCGGGCTGCCTTAGTCCTGAGCTTCTGAGCCTACAGCTTGTCTTCTAAGAGTGTTCTGTGCTCCAAATATTGGATTATTGGTCGCATCCATTCTGAGACTACCTATGTCTCCAAAACTTCGGTGTCTTCTATGCTGGGACTGGTCAGCGACTCAATGAAATTCATTTCCCGGAATGCTTGACTATTTTCAGCTATGGATTTGGCAAGGTAGTCAGCCTCATTGTTTTCTTCCCTGGGAATCTGGATAATCTCCTATCGGCCTCCGTCCCGTTCGATGTGTTGCAAAAGCCACTTGGCCTTGTCTACATACTTGGCAATGCAGGCGTCCTTAACTTGGAATGTTCCACTGACTTGGTTGACTACTAGTTGGGAGTCTGAGTATATGAGAGGTGTTCAGCCCTGACTTCGATGGCCAACTTCAAACCTGTAATGAGTGCTTCGTACTCGGTTGCATGGTTGGTGGCGTTGTACTTGATATAGACTGCGTATCAGATGTGAACCTTGTATGGTCCTCTGAGGATTGTTTTGGCACCGGAACCTTGAGTTGAGGATGCTCCATCAACATAGAGCTTCCATTCCGGTGCTTTGGTCAAGGTTGTGTCTTTCGAAGCCATTTCTTGCACAAAATCTGCTAATGCCTGGGCTTTCATCTACTGCCAAGGCTCATAGTTAATATCGAATTCACCGAGTAATACCGACCATTGTACTAGCCTGCCTGAAGTCTCCGGTGTCTATAAGATTTTTCACAGCGGGAAGCGGGATCGGACAACAACATGGTGAGCCTGGAAGTAATGTTGAAGCTTTTGAGAGGCGTGGACCATAGCCATGACTAACTTGTCCAACATAGGATACCGAACTTCAGGTCCTCAGAGCATCTTACTGACATAATAAACAAGGCTTTATTGGCTTCCTTCTTCTCTTACTAGTACTAAAGCGATGCATTCTCGATCAATAAAAAGGTATAAATACAAGGTCTTATCTAGGACCGGCCGGCTGAGTAGGGGTGGTGAGGATAAGAATCTTTTAATGTCTTCGAATGCCGCCTGGCAATCAGCGGACCACTTAAACTTCCTAAAATTTTTGAGAGATCGGAAAAATGGTAAACACCGCCTAGCCGAGCAAGAGATGAAATGCCCTAACGCGGTGATTCTGCCATTTAACTTTTGTACCTCATGGATGTTCTTCGGTGCTTCCATGTTGAGTATGGCTTCCATCTTTTTTGGATTGGCTTCAATGCCTCGGTGAGATATCATGAATCCCATGAATTTACCTGCTTGGACTTCGAAGATGTATTTCTTAGGATTCAACTTGATCCTGGATTTGCTCAATAGTTGGAGAACTCGATCCACGTCCACTAGGTGTTGTTCTGGATGTTTGCTTTTGATGATGATGTCATCCACGTATACCTCTGCGCTTGTTCCAATCTAGTCTTGGAGGACTTGGTTCATCATTCTTTGATACGTGGCCCCAACATTTTCTAGTCCGAAAGGCATCACCTTGTAATAGTATAATCCTTCATAGGTGATGAAGGATGTTTTCTCTTGATCATCTTCCTTCATCAGAATCTGGTGATAACTTTGTGCCACATTGATGAAACTGTATAATCCATGGCCAACGGTGGAATCGATGAGCTGGTCAATCATGGGCAACGGGTAGCTGTCTTTAGGGCATGCTCAGTTGAGGTCGATGTAGTCTACACACATTCTGTACTTCCCGTTTGCTTTTCTAACGAGTACCACATTGGCTACCCATTTCGGATGAGTAACTTCTTTAATGAACCCAGTTACTAACAGCTTCATTATTTCTTCAACAATGATTCTCTGTCTTTTATAGGCAAAGGTTCTTTTTTTCTATGCTACTGGCTTGGCTCTTAGTTTGATGTTTAGGCAATGACAGGCAACCTGTGGGTCCACGCCAACGATCTCGGATGCTTATGAAGTGAAGCCCTCCGAGTGTCTGGTAAGGACTTCTCTTATTTTGTCTTTGATATTTTGGTTGATTGCGTTGCCAATTTTCAAGATCTTTTCTTCTGTGATTTCTAAGGTCTCCGTGTCTTCTACTGGTTGTGGATCGGCGCCTTGCTTCTTAACTTCCCATGCCTCTAAAGGAAAAGCCTCCGCTTGAGGCTTCATGGCCATCTAGTAACACTGTCTGGCCATGTGCTGATCTCCCCGAATAGTAAGTGTTCCATTTTTGACCGAAACTTTCATGATTAAGTGTCGAATGCTGGTTACTGCATCTGCCTCATAAAGTGTCGGTCGTCTTATAATCCCATTATAGGCTAGTGGTATATCCACCATGTTGAATACAATCTAGATGACTTTTGTCTCCTCATCATTTTGGTTCCCAAATTCTAGGTTTAGTTCGAAAATCCCCATTGGTTGCACAGTTCCACCATAAAAACTCATGATGGGGTTCTGGATGGCTTTTAGGTTGGTGATGAAGCCGCCCATTGCTTTGTATGCATTCCAGGATAATACATTGATAGCACTTCCATTATCCACCAATATCCTTTTTACCTAATACTTATTTATGCACGTAGTTATTACTAGAGCATCACAATAGGGGTGGTGTACATGCGAATCATCTTTTGAATTGAACATAATATTGCTTCTCCTGGGTACTAATTTTTCTCCTCTACTACACTTTAATCTCTTCTTAGTGTATTCTCCCCCTATGATCATGTTGATCATTCCAGTCGGCTCCCTCTGGGTTTTCTTTGCTTCGGGCATGTCCTGCTCCTGGCTTTCGGAGGTTCTGCTTCTCCTTGGTGCATCTGTGAAATTATTGAGCTTTCCCCTCTGCACTAGTCTTTCTATGGCATTCTTTAGCTCTCTACAGCCTTTCGTGTCATGCCCGTATTCCCGGTGGTACTCCCAGTACTATTCTCTATCCTGGGTAAATCTCTGGCTTGGGCTGATTCTCTTAGCTGGGGTGATCCTAACTCCATTTTGCCTGACCCACATGAGGATTTTGGATCAAGAGGTGTTCAGGGGTGTATATCTGTCCACTTTCCTGTCAAATCTCTCTACCATATTTCTAAAATTCATTTTTGGGAAGCTTGCTCATCTCTATTTTAGTTGTTCATCCTTGATCGATGGCTTGTCTTCTTCCCGTTGCATCCTTCTGTCTTTGTCCATTTTTATCATTCGGACAGCCATCGCCATTGCTTCTGCAAAGGTACTTGGTTCTTTAGTCATTATTTTATCTTTAAGCTTGCCGAGTCTGGTGCCATTTTTCAAAGCTTCTATGGCGACTTCATTAACAAGATGCTTAATCTGCATGGTTGTTTTATTGAAATGGTCAAGGTAACTTCGTAGAGATTCGTTAACTTCTTGCCGACACATCCGAAGATCGTTGATGTTTTTTGTTGGAGGAATATTAGTGATGAATTTGATATGAAACTATTCCGCCAGATCCTCAAAAGAAGTGACGGAATTCTCCAGGAGCTGATGAAACCACTTTTTGAGCATTCTTTATGAGTGTGCTTGGAAAGACTCTGCACATGATTCTATCATTTACATTCTAGAGCAGCATTTTTGTTCAGAACACTAATATATGACTGATGGGGTCTCCCGTCCCATCATATTGATCAAGCTACGAGATTTTAAACTTACTAGGGATCTCCGTCGGAATTATTCTGCTGAAAAACGAAGTTCTGCTATCCATAACACATTCTTCTTCCTTTCTAGGTTTGGTCCAGTCTTTGCATATTGCTTTTTTAACCTTGTGAGCTAATTTTGAATCATCAAGAGCTGGAATGGTTGAACTGCACTCCCCTTCTGGCGCTTTACCCTTCCCTATGCTCGTCCCCGGGGCTTGCCGGGGTGTTGTGTTATCATCGTTTTGAGCCGGCTCAGAGCGCCCACTCTGTATTATAGCATTTAGCTGTTGTTGCATCAAAGCTATTTGCACCTAAATATTTTTTTATTATGGCTTCCCTGCTAATTTGATCAAGGCTGAGTGTTTAGTTTACAGTGTTTAAATTTGGAGCGGTTATTGTTGGTGTTTTTGATAGACTTGGAAAAGGTATAGTTGATCGATGGTGTTGTAGCAAAGCATAATACGAGAGGTCTATGCCTAAGGACGAGTATCTCGGAGTGTTTTCAGGGAGTGAAGGTATATGTTCGAATGAGGCTCCAGCATGCTGTAAGGTGGGTGGAAGCACTATTACTGGGAGAGGGTTTGAGAGGTCAGTCAAAAGGATAGGTGCGGAAGGGTTGGTGCCGGCTTCAGGAGTCAGGACTGGTGGTGGGCTAGAAGTCATAGAGAAGATGTCTTTAGCTTAGCAAGTAAATGAATGGCTTTTCCCAAGGAGTTCCTCACATATGGCGCCACTTGATAATTAGTTTCCGGAACTCTTGAGCTTAGTATCCTGCAATCCACGAACAGAAGGAAAGGTGAGAGGTGGGGAGAGTCCCCACGAACACTCTGATGCTTAAGTTAGAGAACAGAAGTAAGGAGAATACAAGATAGCTAGAATATATGAGAATGAGATGTCCTTTTATGAGGGATGTAAGGCTCTATATATAGTAATACTCAAACTTGGGAGGAGTCATATTCCGTGTGGGATAGTGAATCATAATCTTGGTAGGAGAGTGTTCCTTTTATACTTAGGACTCCACTTTGGGGTAATTCCCATTCCGGACGGATCTACCTTCCTGCTAATTCAAGTGTCCCTATTTAGGGGATAAGGAGCCCCTAATTAGGCGGGAACATACTAAATGATATCAACGGTCAAAAGTGCAAAAAAAAAAACCTTGTCAAAATTTAATTTATTTTTATTTTCTATTTAATTAATTAATTATTTATTTATCATTAAACATTAACTTATCAAACTTTTTTTTCTATAAGAGAAGTTATCAAACTTAATATTATGTTCTTATTATTATTACTATTATTATAATAATTATTATTGTTATTAAATAAAATCTTCATTAATTATAATTTTATTAACTTATGTATTTATTAAATTAATCATAATATTTTTAATTAAATTCATAATTTTATTATGCCATTGTTTTTTCAATACATGTAATATATAGTTTATTAATATTATACAATATATATTGGACAAAATACATAAATAAATTGGCAACACAATTAATTTGTTTTCAATATCTAAAAATATAAAAAAATATTGTTAATTATATATAAAATGAATTGGAGTGTTAAAACTACGCATATTGCCCCTATTCCTCTTGCATGAATTCACATGAAAGTGGCCCTAAAACCAAAATTAAAAAAAAAAAATGAGTTGATAACTCTAGTAATTGGATGGTGGAGTTGTCATGAAATTAAAAAAAATTAAATTATCAACTCTGCCAATTAGCCTGATGGAATTATTAAACGAATATATATATACTGTGCAAGTGTGGATGATAAAATAAGCTTATCCACTACTTCTACCGGCGGAGTTTTGACTCCAGCGTCACACAAGTAAAATTTACCCCAAATAGGTATAAACTTTCTTAACTATCATAAATATAGAATTAGTTTTAAAACCACCCTAAATTGAGAATATCATTTCTTTTTCACACTGAATTTACAAAAAGCCCCAAACTTGATGGTGCTGAAAATTTTTATTTTCCATGACCATATTTAATTATTTTTAATATTATTAATAAAATAAACTTATTGAAACATAATAAAATTTTAGAAGCTCAATAGAAAAATTTTAAAAATTTAAAGATGTAGAACTAATTTTTTTTAATCATTATATGCACAAATGAAATAGGTAAAAGAATTTTCTTTTATTTTATAGATTTGACCCTTTTATTTTGATTAGCTAAGGCTGAAAAGTTTGAATATATTTAAAATTATTTTTTATAATTCGATGAGGTAATTTATACCTATTGTCTCTAATATTTTAATTAGATCTACCAATGTTTTAAATATTAAATTTGTCATTTAAAACTCTTAAAATTTTAATTTCAGTTTCAATAAAATCCTTTTTACTTTTTTTCAATTGGAGAAATCGCCTGTATGCTAATTTGTATTCACAAACATGAAATACTAATGTAATAAAATTAATATGTGTGGCTGCAGTTCAGTATACCAATGATTTTTCAAGTCGAAAAAACAGAAAAAACTTTAGTAGGAGCAAAATTAAAATTTTAAGAATCTTAAATGATGAATTGAAAATTTAGAATAATAAATAGAATTTGATAAAAATATGAGGGACTATAAGTGCAAATTACACTAATCTAGGGGCCACTTAAAATTAATTTATATTAAATTAATAATTTAGCAGAAATTTATATAAAATAATTTTAAATACATCCATAACTTTGTCGCGCGGATTTTCATCCACGAATCTTGACCCGATAACCCGGGCCGTTAGTCTTTCTTCCCAAAGTCAAGTTGGCGAAGATATTTTCTTCCAGACATGGAAATCACTATCGTAAATAACCCAACATATGGAGGATACTTTCGTCATTACGGCATACTGAGTACGGAAGCCCATAATACGTCACGTGTCGATACCATATTTCCGATTCTGCAAGCATCTAAAACTCGCTCTACATTTCTCCACGTGTCACCACCGGATCTAAATATACCCTTCCGGAGGTCTATCTATCAGAAACCATTCGCAGCCTCATCGTTGATCCATGGGTCCACACCACTTTAGCCTGCAGCTTTAGATCTCCTGCTACATCAGCAAATATTAGAGTTCAGGTGTAATCCGACGTGGCTAATTTTAGAACCTATGCTTTTCCATGTCAGCAATGGAATATAATATCTTTTTTCGGTTTATGGCGTCCGAGATATCCATTTCTTCTCTGTTTCAGCACTGCACAGCCACCGGCCGTTTCTTAACCAGTGAAGGTGTTTCTGCTCTGTTTCTTTCGCTGAAAGCAGCAAACAATAACCAAAAAAAAAAATAATTTTAATTTTAATAGGAAATAATGTCTTGAGTTTTGAAGTTTTTTTTTTTTTTTTTTGTAATTTTTTTGGATGAAATTTTAATTTTTTTACTTTGCCATTGCTGGAGCTCGCTTGATGTTTATAAGGTATAAGAATTTACCGTTGTTTTTTTGTTTAATTTTTCATGCATTCTGAAAATTTTCCTGGAAAATGATATCACTGTTTTCTCGGGAAAATTGTTGAGCTTTGTTTTAGCTGAAAAAACTGAATTGAAAAAGCGAAGTTTCGTTTTCTTGATTTTTGAATTTGGATTAAACGGTGCTTCTTGTGAACTTCTTTTGCTCTGAAGTTCAGTATTAAGTTCAGCAACATTTTTTTTTTCTAAAATTGAAATTGGATGCTGGAAAAGCTGTTTGGTTTTTGAGAAAAACTGAGAATAGAAAAAGTAATAAAGGTAAAATTTTTCCTGGAAATTCTTTGTTTTCCCATTGCTAAACAAAACAAGGAAAGCATGTAACTGTGAATGCTGCCGATTTTTTTTTTCCTCTGTTGATCAGTGGATTATGCTTTGGAGATAGAAAGTACTAAATTTTTATTTCATTTTGGTCATTGTGATTGCAGCAAATTAACAGTTGTTCCTTCTTGTGCACTTGTCTGCTTTATGTGATACTAAAATTTGAATCTTTATATGTTTTGCTTGCCACTTGTTTAATTTCTCCAGTTCCTGTTGGTTTACATAGAAGAAGTTTGATGTTTGATGAGTAACTATTGACTTTTAATTGATCTCTTTGATCAATAACTATTAGAAGGATCATATTTTCTTCCAATTTCTGAAATCTTACAACTCTGCAACCGATGATGAACATGTTTAGATTGTGGCTTTTGTTTGGAATCTTATGTAAATCGTATGTGTTGTGATGCAGGATTCTCTGAAAGGTTGTATTTACAGAGTTGCTATTCTTGAAGACAACGGGATGTGCAATCTCTCTATTGAGACAAGGGAAGTTTTTTCTCCTACTCAATCTACTAGTGTTTCTATTGGTCTTTTTGAATCTGGTTGATGTGGGTTGCTGAAATGAACAAAAATGGTCCCATGACCAATGGGTTTGCACAACTGAATCATGATGTCCAGGATGATCCCAAGGAAACAAGGGACGAGGCCATGGGCGAGGGTCAGGAGCTTTCTGAGGAAGATGAGTCACGGATTAATTATGAGGATAATGAGAACAACAATGATGAGTGTGCGGAAGTAGTGCAGGCTAATAGCCGTGCCCAGTCTACCAGGTCACAGCAATATCCTCAAGGTTCATTGGTTCGCTGGGAAAGGTTTCTGCCTCTTCGGTCACTCAAGGTTTTGCTGGTGGAAGATGATGATTCAACTCGCCATGTTGTCAGTGCATTGCTTAGAAATTGTGGCTATGAAGGTAAATATCTTTATGCCATTAATTGATTTATGTAGTTTTACTCTCCTAATCTTTTGTACTTTTTCTACAAGGTGAAACTTGCGAGATGAACAGTTTATGCTCAAGGATCCGTCTGTTGTATATTTCGAAACTCTATTTGGTTCAGTGTTTTTTGAAATGGATGTTGGCCTGGCCTATCTCAAAGAAAACCCACAAGATGAAACTTTTAGTTAGTTTAGTTGAAGTTGATGCAATAAAATATGTTACTTTTAAACTTATATAGGAACTAGCAGTTGATTTTACTTTATTTTGTTAACAAGAAAATCATCTGGTTTTGCAGTCTCCATGGTTTGCCATATGCTTTTCTTTGTCTCTTATTTTCTTTTTTTTTTTTTTCCCTTTAACTTATCATTGCTGGTAGAACTTGGACCTTGTTTAAGAAACTCTATATCTTGCAATAAGCTTGTAAATTGTAAGATTGAGACACTATTATTAATAATTACATGATCTTGAGAAAATAATTTGTAAGTTCAAAGTTTTCAAACTTTATGGTAGTTTGTCATGATTAACCATGCTGGAAACACTAAAAATATAGCAGTCTTTTTCTCTAATGCCAAACTGATTTTGGACAACTTAAAAAATCTGAATGGTAGTGGCTTTTCTATGGTGGAAGAATCTTGAGAATTGATGGATAACAGATTCAGAGTTAAAAAAAAAAATGGAATTAATTATATATCTGCTAGGGCTGATTAGTTGACATAAGATAGAATAAATAAGAGTGAAAAGAAAAGGTTACTGGAATTTTCTTGCTGCAGGAAATATGAGTGTTTCGAGAGTTGTTTTCTTTGTTGCTTGAAAGAACACGATTAATAAAATATATAAGGTATTTAGATGGAAAATTGCACTTTAGTTCCTGACATTGCATATCTACAGGGAATCCTTAGTTCCTGATATTACATATCTACTGGGAATCCTGTTGCCTGAAATAAAAGTCCTAAACTAGTTAAAAATAATACATCCTACAATAGGGAATAACACAGCAGAACTTAGAAATAATGTAATTGACACTTTTATTACTTGAGCAGCCAGCTTGAGCTGCAAAAATGATGTCAGTCATCTGAGGAATATATCCTAAGTCCATATGGATTGTTTGTCAGAAATCATTTTCAGGAGCGGCACACCTCTAGAAACTGCTGAATCAGAAGGTCAACAAGTGATGAACTTGATTATGAAACATTTAGCTAAGCTCTTATGATATCATAAGTTTACATGCTAATCAAAATTCCACCCTGCACATTCTCTAACTTTAGAATGTTTGCTTGATAGCGTTAGAAAGGTCAAGTCCAGTTGCAAGGTGTGCCATTTTTTCATCCATGTATTGAGAGACATGATTTTGCATGACCTTTGGCTATTTTCTTCATCAAATTTTGCCACAAAATGAGAGGTCATTCTGCATGTTGGCCTACTCCAAACTGTCAAAAGTAAATGGAAAGGAAAAAACGAAACCAATTCAGATAATTTCTTGTTTGAGCTGAAGCTTTAATAGAATCTTCGTTAGCATTCCTCATTACTTTGTGATGGTCAATCTATACACAAGCTCATATATATATATATTTTTTTTCATTTGCCTATTGCAGGTTTTTCTAGGATTTAAATTGATATGATTCTCTTAACTGATTAAAAACCCTTTTGTGTCGTAGCATACCTATATATCACATCTACTGCAAATATAATGATAACCTTTATGAGATTGATAATGTGTGATTTCATCATGGCAGTTACAGCTGTTGTAAATGGTCTTCAAGCTTGGAAACTTTTAGAAGATCTAACCAATCATATTGATCTGGTTTTAACCGAGGTAGTGATGCCTTGTTTTTCGGGCATTGGCCTTTTGTGCAAGATTATGAGCCACAAAACTTGCAAGAATATACCTGTGATTAGTGAGTATATTTCCTCTAATTTTTGTTTTTCTTCCATTTGAAACTAACATTTTTACCACTTATATATCGGCAAATTTGATACTTTTAACTGCTACACCTGGTGAGTTTTATGTGCAGTGATGTCATCTCATGATTCAATGAGTCTTGTCTTTAAGTGTTTGTCGAAGGGTGCTGTTGACTTTTTAGTGAAGCCTATTCGAAAGAATGAGCTTAAAAACCTTTGGCAGCATGTTTGGAGGAAATGCCACAGCGTGAGTTGCTATAGCTATCCCACTTTATGTAAGAAACTGTATCATGGGCCAATTTCGGACTCTAAACTTCAGGTCTGTCCATAAACATGCAATGAAATGTCAACTGGACATTAATTCCTGGTTTCCAACAGAAAAGGATGTTGCTTTTTTGTTGAAAATACTTTTGCTGAGTTAATTTTTTCAATTTTGATTTCTTATGTTTTCAACGTTTATCTCGCTCATTGACATAGCCTTATAAAAAATAAGTGCAAAAGTTGCTACTTTGTTTTGCATTTACGATTCATCATTTCATCAGTCTAGCGGTAGTGGGAGTGAAAGTGGTGTACGGACACAAAAATCCACAAATTCAAAAAGTGCTGTAGAGTCAGATAACAACACATTCAGCAATGATGAGGATGACATTGAAAGCATTGGTTTGAATGCAAGAGATGGCAGCGACCATGGAAGTGGCACTCAGGTATTACTCATGAACAATCTTGCAACTAGTATTTTTTTTTTAAAATTTGGTACTATTTTTACATTAATTATCTCTGTTACTTGAACGGCTGTTAATGTGGTAGCTGGTTTGATATATTTATCATTGCCTCATATTTCTTTGTTAATAAGAAATGAATTTATTGCCCCCCCCCCCAGCTGTGTATAAGACTGAGCAAGACTTCCGAATAAATTGAACCAAAAATCTAACCAATTTAGTTTGATTTAGTTTTTTATTTATATCTTTAAAATTTTATAAATCGAACTGAACATAAATGTTAGTTCAGTTCAGTTCGGTTTACCTATTCTATCTAAAATCTCTCTGTTTTATTCAATTAAAAAAAAAACCTTTTCCTTCTCAATTTAATGTAAAAAGTAAAAAATCTATAGCTTTTCAATCATTTTTTTAAAATTTTGTTTATTCAATAATAATAATAATAATTATTATTATTATTCTTGATGAAAAAAAATAATCAAATAAAATTATTACCATACGACTGTATATACATACTATACTAGCTACTGAGCCCGCTTGTTAAACGATTAATATCTATATGTATATTAAACGTTGGGTTTTAAAGTCATTAATCTAAAAATTTGACAAATGTTCATTTTATATTTAAGTATTTATTCTAAAAGTTAATGTGTAAAACTATTAAAAATCCTATTTTTTATTAAAATTAAAATATTTACCTTATTTTTTTAGTATTATTTTTTAACTAAAACACTATTATAGATATTTCAATATTATTTAAATTCTAAAAGTATTTATATAATGTGTATGTTTCTACCTTAAATTACTCAAAATATTTTTTTTCAAACCATATTTTTCTACCTTAAATCACTCAAATACTATTCAAATTTTAAAAATATTTATATATTATGTATATTTCTACCTTAAATCACTCAATTTTTTTTTTCAAACCATTAAAAAATTAAAAAAATTATAGTAATTACTTAATATTGTTTCTTTAACTAAAACATTATTATACATACTTCAATACTAATATAATAATTCTAAAAACAAATCTTATTATAACAAAAAATTATGACAATAAAAATTTTAAAAATAAAATTAATGTGATATATTTTATATTTAATTTATTTAGTTAGTATTTCATTCCAATTATTTATTTAATCATTTTATTTTACAATTTGTGCATTACACGGATTCACGACTAGTTTTTATTAAATTATTATTGTGATAAATTTTTTAGAAATAACTAGTTTATTATATCTAGATTAGCTAGGAACCAATAAAACATAATGAAATATAAAAATAATCATTAAATGAATTACGCTTTTTTTTTTTTACTAAAATTGGTAAATTATTAAAATTCAATTGTAGAAAACAACAATTTGTAGGCATAATTTGATATAAGTTGTTCGTAATACAAGATTAATTTACAAAAATACTAAGTTAAGTACTAACAAAAATATAAAAATTTAAACTGCAATTTTAGTAATTTAAATACAAAAATGATCACAAAATAAATCAATTCTCATAAAAAAAAAAATCAACCAAAATTTATAAAATTAAACATGTTAGGCAACATGTATTGGTTTACAAAAGAGGTTTACTGATTATATTTAACAAGCAACGAAAAAAAATAAAATTCCTTAGTTAATCAACCATGCAAAATACATGCTCAATGAAAACAAAATATGTTAAGATAAGCTTGAACTTTTTGAACACGAGCAACATTCAACTATCTTCTCCTTGGAATTCATTCAACACAAAATTTGTCTTCGCTGCACATCTTAATCATAGTTCTTAACTGCATAAATATGAACATGCTTTAAAGGACTTTGTAAGCATATTAACAAACTAGTTTCAGGCTTGCATTGAGCTAAGGAAACTTCTACTTTCTTTTCTGCCCCCTTGATAAAATGAAATTTAATCTTAAAATGCTTGGCCGTAAAGACTGGATTCTTTGCTATCAAAACATCAGACTTGTTATCACCCATGATTTTAGTAGGATCCTTCTGGATTTAATCAATATTATTTAGCAGCTTCCTAAGTCAACAGTTATAGATTGAGCCACTAACTCTTATTTCTTTAAGAACCAAGTAAAAACGCCATTTACAATGCTAAACCTATATCAGACAATAATTTTTATATCAACTGACCATTGTAGTAAACTAAATTCACATTCTTAAAACTTCATCCTTTCCAATAGATGAAAGCTAACATCATAGCATGCAATGCCTTTGATATATCTCAAAAATCTCTTTACAAATCTAAAATGAAGTGCACTTGGATAATGCATAAATCTAGCAAGTAAATTCATTGAGAACATAATGTTGAGTATTAAGATTGATAAATACAGTGCATATCTAACAATCTATTGTATAGACTTCCGTTTGTTGAAGCATAACCATTTTCCTTGTATAGCTTGACATTATATGCAACTTGTTCAAAATCTCTTTAGCATACTTATATTGAAAAATGAAAATTCCTTTCTCAGATTACAAAACTTTCATGCTACAAAAATATACTATTTCACCAAGATTAGACATATGAGACTTCAATTTTATTGTCTCTGAATTGATTAACACTAACATTGTTGCTTCTTGTAACTAAAATATCATCAACATACAATTAATAAATCAAAATATCATAATCAATGGTTTATGTTAACAAGTCCACATACACATGTGGACTTATAAATGGGGTTAACCCCATGTAATATAAAACTAATTGACTTAAGTTAAAGTCCAATCTACACCACTTATAAGTTTTTTATTATTTTTGCACTTTTCCAATGTAGGATTCCAACATTCTCCCTTAACACTTGCCAAACACAAATGCCACACCCAACAACTCAAATGGGGTCACAATCAGACCGCACCCAATGACTCAAACATAGTCACAAATGGGCCGCACCCAACTCTAGATCTTAAACACGAGTCCAGGATCACTGCTTTAATACCATGTTAGCCAGTGCATAGGCCTCAAGATTATTGGCTCACCACTCTGATACTATAAAAAAGTTTAAGTAAATGGCTAAATACCCCTCTCTTTGTTGTACAACCTATTTTAGGCAAGAATATGTCTACAACTATTACACTAATTACTGCTAATTTACTTTGGGTAAGAATATATATATACAACTAATACACAGATTATGCTAAATTAGATCTTGTAATCTCATCCATAATTTCTACCATAATCTTTGCAATTGATAGTCCACAATCTCTACCATTGATAGGAAAATGTTTTTGAGAAGTCAATCCTAACTCCATATGCATAGCCCTTTACCATAACTCTTGCTTTCAAGCTATTCACAAGGACATCATCATTCAACTTAGACTTACCTACCCATTATACACCAATTACCATTTTATCAATAGGCCTATCAACTAGAATCTAGGTTTGATTCTTATGAATCATGTTAAGTTCATCTTGAATTACTTTCTTCTAGCTAGAATCTTTTACATCTTCATCAAAACTACAAGGCTCAATAATTGGCAATGTTACACCTTATATAGTAGATCTCAATAGAGACCTTGTTTGATACGAAATGGAGAATTTAAGCAAACATAAGCCCTTATAGCTTAATAGCTATGATACAAATTGAATGCACAATCAACACTCGGTCATATGAACTTCACTTTACTATCTTAAAGATAAGTTCAAATCAAATTCAAATTTTGATGTTGGAAACCCTCACCTCATGTTTAGTTAGTTCAAACAACCAAAACTAAATAAAATTTTGGCCTTTTAAATCGATAACAAATAAGAAAATATGGTTAAGAAGAAGACGCCATAATCTATAGCCTGAAATACAAATTAATAAGTCAAAAGACGTTTATATATAATATTATATATCTTCTCTAGATAGGATTCCTATAGGCTCTTCTTCATAAGTTAAATTTTCCTTTAATCCAATTGGTTGCTTTTGCATGATGTAGGAGGGATCACTTTTATATCTTCTTTTTGGAGTTAATTAGATTTTTCTACTAGATAATAAATGAGATTTATAAAAAATAAATAAGAGCAGTAAAATGTGCATAGTAATATGAGGATGGTTTGGCCTGCCAAATTAAAATAATATAATTAACAAGATAGTCAAACTAGCCAATGAGTGAATAAAATAGGTGGTAAAAACCTGCCGTATAAATTGAGAAAAATAAATAGGACACCGACATTTTTACGTGAAAACCTTATAAAAGGAAAACCACGGGACCCAGTCTAGTTAAAGCTTCCACTATAAAAATAATGAGATTACAAATTACAACCCTCAATTTGTAATTCACCCTAACAAATTGACTCTCTTAAATAATATTTATTTTTCTCATCATTTCCCTTTATACCAAAAATAAGCTCACACAAATATTTTACACTCATCCAAAACTTATACACAAAGCTCTTTATTTTTACTTGCATACACCGCTCACTCTTGCACACACCACTCACTCTTGTACACACAGCTCTCTAATTTTTGCTTTCCCTCACAACACCTCCTGCACTCATAAAAAAAAAAGGCTAAAATAACTCTTACCATACATGGCTATTTATAGCCTTGCAAAAGTTGGTAAGTTGAAATTTTTTTTAACAAATGCAACACTGAATTCGGTGTTGCAAACTTTGACTTTTTTTTTCAAATTTTTACACTATTAACTTTAAAATTTGTTGGCTTGTGGGTCCCCATTTACAGGCAGGATTCACCTAACAAATGTTCTCCTTACGCCTCAAGTGGGGCATGGAAATAAACCTAGTTTCTCTAAGCAGAACATTAGTTTTCTGAAGTTAAGGTTTTAGTCATCATATCTAACCCATTGTTATCAGTATGAATTTTTTCCAATGAAAACATCTTCATCTCCAATGCATTATGAATCCAATGATATCGCACATCAATGTGCTTTGACCTTGAGTGGAATGCTGAATTCTCACTATGATGAATTGTGCTTTGACTATCATAATGTAAAATGAATTTTTCTTGATTGAGACCCAACTCTTGTAGAAATTTCTTCATCCACAAGAGTTCTTTTGCAACTTCTGTAGCAGCAATGTACTCAATTTCAGTGGTAGATAAAGTAACACATTTTTGCAATTTGAATTGCCAAAACACTGCTTCCCTTGCACATGTCATCATTGTACTAAGAAGTTAACTTTCTAGTGTCGACTTCACCGGCCATATCTGCATCTGTATATCCACATAATACAGGCTTACCATCATCAAAGCGTAAACAAACTCTAGAAGTACCTTTGAGATATCTGAGAATCCATTTAACTATATATCAGTGGTCCTTGCTAGGATTAGAGAGAAATCTGCTAAGTACTTCGATCGCATGAGCAATATCTAGCCTTGTGCATACTATAGGGTACATTAAGCTACCAACAACTTATGCATAAGGCACTTTCTTCATTTATTCTTTATCTTTCTCAATTGTTAGACATTGCTGAGAACTTAATTTGAAATGTCTTGTAAGTGGAGCGCTAACTGGTTTTAAATTGCCCATGTTAAATCTCTCCAACACCTTTTCAATGTACTTTTCTTGAGAGAACCACAACTTCTTGTTCTTTCTGTCACGAAGATTCTCATGCCAAGAATTTGTTTAGCTGCTCCCAAATCTTTCATGGCAAAGGTTTTGCTCATCTCCTTTTTAAGATCTTTTATCTTTGTAATGTCTCGATCGATAATCAACATATCATCCAAATTTAGTAAGAGAATGATAAAATTATCATTAAAGTTTTTGCACAAAGACACAGTGATCAGAGTTTGTCGTCATATAGTCGTGGTTCGCCATGAATGACTTAAACTTTTTGTACCACTATCTTGGAACCTATTTTAATCTATCAAGGCTCTTCTTCAATCTGCATACAAGTTTCTCCTTCCCTTTAACTTAAATCCTTATGGTTGTTCCATGTAAATTTTTCCTCCAAATCTCCATGAAGAAATGCCATTTTCACATTAAGTTGTTCAACTTTTAGGTTCATGCTAGCTGCTAACCCGAGTGCTATTCTGATTGAAGACATTTTTACAACTGGTGAAAATATTTCTTTAAAATCAATGCCCTTTTTTTGTCTGAAGCCTTTCACAACTAGCCTTGCTTTGTACCTTGGCTGTGAGTTACTTTCTTCGTGCTTTAATTTGAACACCCATTTAATCTTGAGTGCCCTTTTGCCTTTAGGAAGTTACACTAGTTCAAAGGTACTGTTGTCTTGTAAGGAATTCATATGCTCTTGTATAACTTCTGCCCACTTTTCTTTGTGTTCACTTGAAATAGCTTCTTCATAGCATTCTGGTTCTTCTCTTTCAGTCAGTATCACATACTCATTTGAAGGGTATCTATGGCTTTCTACTCGAACTTTAATTGATTTCTCAAGTCGAGTTGTACAATAGGAGGTTCATTGGCATCATCCTCGCTAGCTCCCCCTTCATTGTCTTCTGGTAAGGCTCCCCCTTTATTATGACTAGCAGATAGAGGAACTGGCTCTAGATTTACTAGATATTCTTTTGTTTGCTTGGTCTCCTTCTTTTTCTTGATATCTTCAATGGTTTGATCTTCAAAGAAGATAACATTTCTGCTTCTAATGATCTTCTTATCAACAGGATCCCAGAATCTGTAACTGAATTCTTTATAAGCATAACCCAAGAATATACATTTCTTGGATTTTCCATCAAGCTTGGTTCTTTCATCTCCTGGAATATGAACAAAGGCTCTGCAATCGAACACTTTCAAATGCTCGTAAGAAATATTCTTTCCAGTCTACACTTTTTGTGGTATGTCGCCATTAAGTGGAACTAAAGGTGACAGGTTGATTAGATCAACTGCAGTTCTCATTACCTCCCCCCAAAAGGAGTTTGGCAATTTTGCATTTGAAAGCATACATTTGCTTCTTTCACAAATTGTTTTGTTCATCCTTTCCGTAACACCATTATAATGAGGTGTTTTTGGTACCGACTTGTCAAGCCTGATGCTGAATTTTCTATAGTATTCTTCAAATGGACCTTTGTATTCACTATCATTGTCTACACGAACATACTTCAACTATCTTCTAGTTTCTCTTTCCACCTTTGTGTGAAATTCCTTAAAAACTTCTAGCACTTGGTCTTTAGTTTTTAGACCAAATGCCTATAATTTTCTAGAGGAATCATCAATGAATGTTACAAAATATAATTCACCACCAAGACTTCTGGTTTGCATCATGCATCCATAAGTATATACCAAATCAAGAATATTTGGTTTTTTTGATGGTATGAAACTCCGAAATGCAACTCTGTGCTATTTTCTATGAATACAATCAACACAATTTTATAGATGCACACTTTTAATCCCTGGTAAAAGATCTTTCCTTGCTAGCCTCTAGAGCCCTTTCTCACTCATATGACCGAGTCTTTTATGCCATAACTTGATTGGAACTTCTTTCTCTATTACATTCATCCAGTTTTTCCGTAGCTTTGCTTCTATTGTGTAGAGGGAGTTGATTTTTTTCCCTTTAGCCATCACTAAAGAGCCTTTAGTGAGCTTCCACTTTTGTCTACCAAAATAGTTTTCGTAGCCTTCATCATCAAGCTTTTCGATGGAGATTAAATTCAACTTGATGTCTGAAACATGTCGTACATTTTTTAGGAGCAATTGACATCCAGTGTTAATTTCTAAATAAACATCTTCCATGCCAATAATTTTGAATGCTCCATTATTTTCCATCCGTACCAAGCCAAAGTCTCCAACAATATAGGATGAGAAAATATCCTTCCTATAAATGACATGGAAGGAGGCACCTGTGTTAACCACCCATGTTTGATCTTGATATGTGTGATTGATAATATTTTCATCTAGGACAAATTTAACTTCGTCTCCGGCTATTACAGTATTTATTTGTGGAGCTTCTGTTGGTTGATTACTTGATTGCTCAGCTTTCCATATTCTACACTCCCTTTTAAAATGTCCAAGCTTGCCACAGTGATGGCAAGTGAAGTCTTTCTTTGATTGAGATTTTGATTGGCCCCTTTGATGATTCTGACGAAATTTACTTATACTTTTTCCATGTCATTCTTGTTTTTTAGATATAAGAGTTTTAAACATTTCACCATTTTCCTTTTGTCTGGATTCTTCATTGAACAATCTGTCCTTTACCATCTCCAAGGTCACCCTTCCTTAGAAGCAAAATTTGTGACGGATGCAAAAAGTGTATCCCAACTTTTTGGCAAAGAGATCAGTAAAAATGTTGCTAATTGATTGCCATCAAATTTGCAATTCATTGTTGAGAGCTGATATACAACACCTTCAAATTTGTTGATGTGTTCTGACATGGTACTGCTATCTTTGTAATTCAAGGTAATGAGATAGCATATCAAATTAACTACATTTTGTGCACTTGGTTGCATGTACGTCTTCTCCAATTTTTCCCATAGCTTATAGGCATTAGTTTCTTTGGCAACACTCTGCATAATGCTCCTATCAATCCATTGTCTGATTTGAGCTACACACTTTTTGTTGAGCACTTTCCAATCTACATTTTTCATTTCTGCTGGCTTACCAGCAGCTACGCCATTGACAATTTTGATAGGCTGCTACAGATCTTTCATGTATAAAAGATCCTCTATCATTAACTTCCAAACTAAGTAATTTGTTAGAGTTAGTTTGAACATACTGCATATGTATACTATTTTTATTTAGATAGAAAAAAAATTTAAACCCACCAAGCTCTGATACCACTTTGTTGGAATTAATTAGATTTTCTACTAGATAATAAATGAAATTTATAAAAAATAAATAAGAGCAGTGAAATGTGCACAATAATATAAAGACGGCTTAGCCTACCAAATTAAAATAATAAAATTAATAAGGCGGTCAATTAGCCAATAGGGGAATAAAATAAGCGGTAAAAACCTGCCATATAAATAGAGAAAAATAAATAGGACATCAATATTTTTTACGTAGAGACCTCATAAAAGGAAAAACCACTGGATCTAATCCAATTCAATCTTCCACTATAAAAATAATGAGATTACAAATTACAATACTCAATTTGTAATTCACCCTCACAAATTGGCTCTTTCCAATAATATTTATTTTTTTCACCCTTTCCCTTTATACCAAAGAGAATCTACACAAATTGACTCTTTCCAATAATATTTATTTTTCTCACCCTTTCCATTTATACTAAAGAGAAGCTCAGACAAATATTTTACACTCACCTAAAACTTATATCTAAAGCTCTCTATTTTTACTTGCACACACCACTCACTCTTGCATACACAGCTCTCCAATTTTTGCTCTCTCTCACAGCACTTCCTGCACTTAAAAAAAAAAAAAAAGCTAAAAAAAACTCTTAACATGCATGGATATTTATAGCCATGCAAAAGTTGATAAGTTGAAAATTTTTTTCAATAATATAGCACTGAATTTTTTTTTTTCAAATTTTTACACTACTGACTTCAAAATTTGTTGGCTTGTAGGTCCCCACTTGTAGGCGGGACCCACCCAACACTTCTTAACATGGACACATAGAAGACATTATGCACCTGAGATAACTCTGGAGGTAGAGCCAATTGATAAGCAATAGGTCTAACTCTTTCAATCACTTTATGTGGATCGATAAACCGAGAACTTAGCTTTCCATGTTTCCAAACTGAACTACACCTTTCCATTAAGATATCTTCAGGAACACCTTATCATTTACATTAAACTTAATGTCCTTTCTTTTTAAGTTAATAGAACTCTTTTGCCTATTTTGATTTGCTTTTAATCTACTACGAATTAATTCAATGTTATTTGTAGTTGACTGAACAATCTTTAGAAACTACCAATGTTCTACATCTCCTACCATACAATGCTTCATATGATGTCACACTAAGATATGTATGGTAGCTATTGTTGTATGCAAACTCCATTAGAGGTAAATGTTTATCCCAACTTCCTTTGAATTCCATCATACATACCCTTACTATATCTTCCAAGGTTTGGATGGTTCATTGAGATTGACCGTCCGTTTTTGGATGAAAAAAAGTGTTGAACTTCAATTTAGTGCCTATAGCTTAATGCAAATTAGGCTAAAATATGGATGTCAACCTAGGCTCTTTATCAGATACAATGGAGATTGGTGCACCATGAAGTCTTACGATTTCATTTACATAAATTTGTGCATTTTATCCAAGGATTAGTTCACTTTGATTGGTAAAAAGTGAGCTGCCTTTGTTTGTCTATCCACTGTAACCTATATTGAACCATACCCTTGTTGGGTACAAGGCAACCCAGGTTATAAAATCCATGGTAATATGCTCTCATTTCCATTATGGAATAAGAAGTGGTTGTAAGAGACTTGATGGTACTGAATGCTCAACTTTTACTTATTGACAAACCAAACATCTAGCTATGCAGTTCGCTATATCTCTTTTCATGCTCTGTCACCAATAGTTTTCCTTAAACGTGTGATACATTTTGGTAATGCTTGGATGAATTGAGTATGCAGAAAAGTGTGTCTCCTCCATAATCTCTCGCTTTAATTCTTTTATATTTGGGACGCAAAGTCTTTCTTCAAGCATCAAGGTTTCATCTTTTCCAGGACAAAATCAAATGGAGGCCCACTTTTTACTTCCTCAATAACCTTACATAAGTGAGTGTCTTGAGCTTCCTTAGTCGTTTTTACTAGAATAGGTCTAACCTTAAGTGTTGTTAACAATACATCCTGATTGCTCAACTTCAAATCCACATTCATTGTTTGAAGTTCCATTACCAAAGGAAGTCATACTAAGTTGACATAAGCTAAGTTACTATAGGATTTTCAATTGAGAACATCCACCACAACATTACCCTTTACAAGGTGGTACTCAATTATACAATCATAATTCTTTAGTAACTCAATTCATTGTCTTTACCTTAAATTCAACTCCTTTTGACTAAGAAAATATTTAAGAGATTTATGATCTGTAAAGATTTAACATGTCTCCCCGTAAAGATAATCTTTTCAATCTTTAAAGCAAACACTACAACCGTTAATTTTAGGTTATGAGTAAGATAATTCAACTTATGCGACCTAAATTGTCTGAAAGTATACGCTATAACCTTTCCATGTTGTATGAGAATACAACTTAATTCGAGAAGCATTGTTATATAGCACAAACTCACCACCGTTAATAGGCAGAGTTAATACTAGAGCAAAGTTTAAACATGTTTTAAGTTCTTTGAAGCTCCTTTGGCAAGCTTTTGTCCAAATAAACTTCACATTCTTCTTCAACAACTTGGTTAGTGGAGCTACTATAATGGAGAAATTTTGGACAAACCTATGATAGTAGCCAACTAAGCCCAAGAAACTTCTCATATCTGAGGTATTGGTTGGTTGTTCCTATTTAACTACTACCTCTACTTTCTTAGGATATATAAAAATACCTTCTACCAATATAACATGTCTCAAGAAATTAATCCAATCTAACCTGAACTTGCATTTGCTCAATTCGGTAAACAATTTCTCACTTCTTAAAATTTGCAATATAATCCTCAAATGCTCTTTATGTTCCTTATTACTTCAAGAATACAACAGTATATCGTCTATAAATACAATCACAATTTATCAAGGTACTTTTGAAACACTTTATTCATGAGATCTAGAAAGACGGCTATTGCATTAGTTAAACCAAACGATATCACAAGAAACTCGTAATGTTCGCAATGCATCCTAAAGGTTGTCTTAGGTACATTTACTTCTTTAATTTTCAGTTGGTGATACCTTATGTCAATCTTTGAGAAAAACTTAGCTTCTTGTAATTGATAAAAAAGGTCATCAATATATGGTAATGGATACTTATTACTAACTGTAACCTTGTTTAATTGTCTGTAATCTATATATAGCCTTGTGGAACCATCCTTTTTCTTCACAAATAACATAGGAGCTCCCCAACGTGATACACTAGACCTAATAAAACCTTTATCTAATAGCTCTTGCAATTGAATCTTTACTTCTTTTATCTCCGTTGGTGCCACTCTATAGTTGCTTGAGAAATATGAGTTGTACCAAAGACCACATTGATAGAGAATTCGATCTCTCTATTTGAAGGTAAATCTGGAAGATCTTCTTGGAAAACATCTTCGAACTCAAACACACTATTGGGATATATTTGAGTCTCAGTGCCTTAGAGTTAGTGTCAGTGACATGACAAAAAATGCATGACAACCCTTCTTTAACATTTTCCTAGCAGTTGTGCTTAATATCACAAATGAGGGAAGAGCATGACGCATCCCCTGAAAAGAAAATTTAGGTTCTCCAAGGCATTTATACTCTACTGTCTTCTTAAAATGATCCATTGTAGCATAATGACGGGATAGCCAATTCATGCCTAAGATTGCATTAAGTCCTTTAAGTTATTGGGAAACTAAATTTGCTAAAAATTCATGTGTACCTAGCTTAAATTGTACAATCTTTATACATCTTCTCATAAGCCTTAGAATTCCTTAATGGATTACAAACAATCATCACAACATCTAGAGAACTTGGTTTCATATTAGTATGCAAAGTGAAAGTGTGAGACACAAATGAATGCGTACCTCCAAGGTCAAAAAACACATAGCATCTCAATAAAAAATAGTTAGCATAATAGTGACAATTTCTGGAGATGCTAACACCTCGTCTTGTGTCATTGTATAGACTCTAGCTTAAGTCAAAGGTCAACTGGTTGATGCATTCTATCCTTGCTGGAATGATGACATCGCAACACCACCTTTGCCAACATTAGAGTTAGAGACACTGGCAACTTATTCGCTCTGTGGAAGAGTTCTACCACCATTTTGGTATCTAGATACTGACAAAAATAAGACTGATTTGGAAAAGCTGTCCTGCTTTGAGTTTCTTCCCCATTATATATAATTCAAGGCTTAATTACTAGAATCAAATCTCCTCAATCTAAGTACCTAACAAGAATAGATCTACCCTAAGAAAGGAAATAGAATATACAAGTAAAGTCATATTTACAGCATATAGAAAGCTAAATCAGATCCCTAAATTTCAGCATAAAATTCAGATGCTAGTATGTCATGAGAGACAGTTAGCATTGACATCCCCCCTCAAATTGATGCTGGGACAGGAACCAGCAGCAATTTGCTCACTAAAAACTCATGTCGTGGCCTAGGCAAGGCCTTTGTGAAGATGTCAGCTACTTGTAAAGAACTGGAGACATGTGGTAAAGAAATCTGTTGTCTATCAAAAGCTTCTCGTATAGAATGACAATCAACTTTAATATGTTTAGTACGTTCATGATAGACCGGATTTGCTGCAATTTGTATGGAACTAGTTTGTCTGCATGTAAAGGAGTTGGAATAGATTGAACAAATCCAAGTTCAATAAGAAGGCCACGTAACCAAATAATTTCAGAGCATGCTGCAGACATAGCTCGATATTCTGCTTCTGTAGATGATTTAGAAACCCTTTCTTGTTTCTTACACTTCCAAGAGATCAAAGCATGGCCAAGATACATACACCACCCTGATGTTGACCTATGTGTGTCCGGGCATTCAGCCCAATCTGCATCGCTATAGGCAGCTAGAGTGAGATCAGATCCAATGGGAAAAAGAGTCCACGGGTAGGAGAGCTTAGAAGATACTGAATGACTCGGTGGACAGCAGTCGTATGAAGTTGTCTAGGTGAAGTCATAAATTGACTAACCTGATGTACAACATAAGAAATGTTTGGTCTAGTGACAGTTAAATACACAAGACTACCAACTAGTTTGCAATACAAGGTGGGATCATGGACAAGGTCATCTTCATCTCTTTTGTATTTAACATTTACCTCCAAAGGAGTATCAACAGGAGTAGAATTTTCCAAACCAGCCAAAGCAATGAGGTCTTTAGTATATTTGTGTTGGTTTAAAAAAATGCCATCAGCAGATTTATGCACCTCTAATCCAAGAAAATAAGTGAGAGGATCGAGATCCTTCATTTTAAAAGTAGCATGAAGAGACTCTTGAAGTTGAGTAATGAAAGATGAATCAGATCCGGTGATGATAATATCATCTACATAAACAAGAAGAATTACAATACCCGTGGAAGTCTTATGGAGAAACATAGAGGTATCATATTGGCTTTGTATGAAGGAAAGTCCAAGAATAGTTTGCCGGAACTTTTCAAACCAAACCCTCGGAGCTTGCTTTAACCCATAAAGAGACTTGTTCAATCGACACACGTCGTTTGCAGAGATACTTGTCACTCCTGGAGGAAGATGCATATAAATTTCTTCCTTTAATTCCCTATGAAGGAATGCATTTTTCACATCCATTTGATGGATTGGCCAAGCTTTGGAGGCAGCTATAGCAAGAATTGTTCGAACAGAAGTCATTTTGGTTATGGGAGCAAACGTTTCTTCATAGTCCACTCCATATGCTTGACGATTTCCAAGAGCCACAAGCCTCGCCTTATATCTATCTAAAGACCCATCAGATTGTAATTTTACAGCATACAGCCATTTACAGCCTATGGGTTTAACTGAAGGTGGACATTGAACTATATCCCATGTACTATTCAGCTCTAGAGAATTTAATTCTTCTTGCATTGCTTGCTGCCAGCACTTATGTTTCATGGCCTGAGTATAACAAGAAGGTACAGAAATAGCAGATAAAGTAGCAGCCAAAGATGTAGCAGGATATCCATACCTATCAGGGGGTTTGGTTTGGCGAGCTGACTTGCGACGTGGTTGTGGTACTGATGTAGAGGCAGGCTTAGGTGTTGGAGTTGATTCTTGCAAAGGGTCTACATGATGGGCACGCCGTTGATACACAAAACCTGGTTTAAACCTGGCTGTAGAAGATGATAAAGATGTAGTACTTGCATCAGAAAAATCTGGTAAAAAAGATGGTGAAGATACGGACGAGGGTTCACTTGGGAGCATAAAAAAATACTGATTTTCAAAGAATATGACATTTCTTGATACTCGTACCCTTTTAGTTATAGGATTATAGCATTAGAACCCCTTTTGATGAGGAGCATATCCAAGAAAAGCACACTTAACAGATTGGGCTGACAGTTTATGTCGTTCGTGTGGAGGTAAATGGACAAAACAAACACAACCAAAAGTGTGGAGACCATAATACTTAGGTTGAGAATGATATAAGTGATAATACGGTGACTCATAGTTCAATTTAGGGGTTGGAAGACAATTAATTAAGTAAATTGCAGTGCTAAGAGCTTCAACCCAAAACCAAGGTGGAACAAATGACTTAAGAAGCAAAGTTCTAACCATGTCAAGAAGATGACAGTTCTTTCTTTCAGCAACACCGTTTTGTTGTGGAGTGTATGGACATGACCGTTGAGAAATAATGCCTTTGTGTTTGAGAAATTCTTAAAATTTATGAGACATGTATTCTCCACCTGAATCTATTCTTAAAGTCTTGATGCAGGTGGAAAATTGGGTTTCAATGAATGCTAAGAAATTTTTAAAGACATCAAAGACTTCATTTTTGGATCGAAGAAAATAGATCCATGTGAATCTACTATGATCATCAATGAATGTCATAAAGTATTTATATTGAGAGTGAGACACAACAGGTGCAATACCCCAAACATCACTATGAATAAGATCAAAATAATTGGTAGACAAAGAACTATGAGTAGGAAAAGGAAGAACTTTGCTTTTTCCCATTTTACAACTAGAACAATCAAACACAACATCTTTAGAGGAACATTGGATTTTATTGTCAAGTAAACCAGAATTTAGTACATGAAGCAAAACCTTTAAGTTTGGATGACCTAAACGATTATGCCACAACTGATTCTGATTTTTGGTAGGAAGACAAACCAAAGAAAACAAATTGGAATCATGAACAGCAGTTGGTATGTGTAAAGGAAAGACGCGCCCCTATTTAGGCCCCTTTGCGATCACCTTCCCCGACACTTGATCCTGTACAACACAACCAGCACCAGAAAATAGAACATTACAATTATTCTCAACCAATTGCCCAACAGAGATAAGATTATGAGTCAAACCAGGAGATAAGAAAACATCTTTCAAAATAGGAGAGACATCACCAACGGCTGTAATTGGTAAAGAATCCCCATTTGCTGTTTGGATTTCCATATTACCACTAGGTTTCTTGACATTATAAAAACTCTTGGGAGCATATGTCATATGATTTGATGCTCCAGAATCAAAAAGCCAAAGATTTGAAGAAGATTTATGGTTACCTAAAAGTCCTAAAGCTGTAAAGGCAGAGAAAATCATCTGCTGCACCATTTCAGGTGTTACAGAACCTGGGACAGCAACTGTAGATGAAGAAGTTTGTGCAGACATGGTAGTAACCTGATCAGAAATTCTGGAATCAGCACCTGGACAGCAGCTTGAAAAGCTTTAAGATTTTTGTTTTGTGGCCAAATTGGGCATGTTGTGATGATATGCCCCTTGGCTTTGCAATAATTGCAAAACTTCTTCAAACAATGAGTTGCAATGTGGCCAAATTCTTTACAACTATAGCATTTGACATTCCTCATGTCCTGACCTATTGGCCTCCCATTTGCTGCAAAAGTAATATTAGGAGATTCAACAGCAGTCCTCTGCTGTTCCATGGCTGTTTTTGTAAGAGAACGCTGCTCCTCTCTTAGAAGCTCGCCTAAACAAGTATCCAAGGATGGTGTTGGACATCTACTCATCAAATTAGAGCGAATAGTTTCAAAATCTGGATGTAGTTTCATCAAAAATTGGTCTCGCTTGCTAGTTTCATGGACTGCTTGGATAACAAATAATGATTTTGTAGGGACTTTAGCATAAACAATAGCAGTGTAGTTAGTCCACATGTTGATAAAACTAGAATAGTATTCTTGAATGGACAAACTTCCTTGAGAGTAGTTGGCAATATCAAATTCTAATTGAAATCTTCTCGCATCATTATCCTAGTTGTACACACGCTTCAAATAATCCCACATTTCTTTGGATGTTTTATATGGTCTAAGATTCAAAAGAATATAAGGCTCTATAGAACCTAAGATCCAACTCATGATACGTGCATCCTTTACTTCCCACTCAGCCCCCTTTGTAACATCTCTAGGTTTAGAATCAGATCCATCAAGATGTCCCCATAATTCTTTCCCTTTGCATATGTTTGGAACTGAAATTCTCAAGCAAAATAATTCTTTCCTGTAAAACGAGTGAAAAAATACTCAAATTTTTCAGAAGACATGATTGCTATAACAAATGATTATACTAAACAAGAAGTGACAAAACCCAACAGCCCATAACAACCCAAATAACCAGTGAAAAAAAATACAATAACTGAAAATTGAAACTCAGATCAACTTAGAATCCTTAACCTAGAAATGACAAAACTAAATCTGAAACTTACAAGACAAAGAAAGCCATGTAATTCAAATTTTGATTATAGGCTTTGATACCATGACAAAAATAAGACTGATTTGGAAAAGTTGTCCTGCTTTGAGTTTCTTCCCCATTATATATAATTCAAGGCTTAATTACAAGAATCAAATCTCCTCAATCTAAGTACCTACCAAGAATAGATCTACCCTAAAAAAGGAAATAGAATATACAAGTAAAGTCATATTTACAACCTATAGAAAGCTAAATCAGATCCCTAAATTTCAGCATATAATTCAGATGCTAGTCTGTCATGAGAGACAGTTAGCATTGACAGATACTATAGATCCTCTTAAAGTACCACCAGTGTGTACTAGCGAAGGAAAATCTCTTTTGATATACCCCAACTTTACAATCTTGTTGATAATAACATTATCATTTAAAGGATTATAAATATTGTAGCTTTTTACATAATTGCTATAACCGATCAAGATTCTGACCTTAGACCTTGCATCAAGCTCTCCTCTTTTAGTTTCTGGCATTAACATATGGAAATTGCTGTCAAAAACTTTAAGATTATTGACAAAGGGCTTGAAGTCACGTCGGGCTTCCAATGGAACCATGCCTTCAAGTGCATTAGTGGGCAACTTGTGTAGCAAACATATTATTATTCTAGCACGTTTAGCCTAAAATTGCTTTGATAAGCCGTTCTCAAACAACAAATACCCTGCCATCTCCTATATAGTCTTGTGCTTGCTTCCGCTCATTCCTTTCTACTGCGGAGTGTGAACATTGGTGAACTGTTGTTGAATATTTGCTTGCTTACAAAGATTTTGAAACTCACTTGTCTTGTACTCAGTGCTATATTAAACGTCAATATCTTTAAATAAGTACCACATTAATTGATTTTCAACCCATAACTTAAACTTACAGAATGAGAAGCAACATCAGACTCATTTCTGAGGAAGTATTTAAGGATGAGATTGCCAGAGGACCACTTAAGTTAGTGTGAATAAGTTGTAACTTCTCTGCGGTTCTCCGAGAACTAGATGAGAAAGACTTTCTACTTTGCTTCCCTTTTTCACAAATTTAACACATGTTATTCCGGTTTTGAACTAAAGGCATGTTACAAATAAAATTCTAACCACATAGCTAGTGAATTATAGCTAAAATGACCAATCCTCTTACGGCAAGGAGTGAACTCCTCTATGTCAATAACCAACGCATGATCATTCACACTAGAGTGTGTTTAGAGATGTGAATGAATTCCATATTTGAAAGTTCAAGTGAAGTAAGTTGTATAGATTGAGTCTTGACATAAACTAATTGATTTTTGTGTTATATGGTTGAACTCCATTTATGTGTTCGTAGGAATGGGGTAGACCAATATTTTCCAGCCCCGTGGTGATTTACATATTAGAAATAAGGCTTAATAGCCAAATGATTTTGGCCAGAGTTTGAGGACCTAGAGTTGGGCTAGATTCGATTATGACCCTAGGCCTCAGACAGACAGAGCAGATTGGGTCCCTTCTGTTCCTTTAGCATGGCCATAGTAAGTAACATCTACTCTTTGTCCTTTTAGTCCTATTGAGGACACATTTATGCAGAGTAGGTCCCCTTTGTTCCTCTAGTGTGGCATACAAAGTAATCTACTCTTTGTCCTTTTAACATATCCCTACTGAGGACGCTTTTTTTTTTTTTTTTTTTTTTATGTTCTGGCACCAGATTCCTATATTGAGTGCAATAATGGTGGACGATAAAACTGCATAAGTGAAGACTCTGATTTTTGATATTGTTCCTATAACAACAGAATTCACAAAACTCAAACTGAATAATCACAACTAAAGATTGGAGCAGAACCGTCAAAATGTATCTTCACAGTACTTCCATTGTAATGAAGTATCTCTATCCTTCATGCCAATAGTAGTAATTTTTACCTTAAACTGTGCAAGACTTATGCTTAAAGATAACAGCATAATCTTTTTCAGTGAATCAACTAATACTAATTAAGGTTTGATCAAGTTCAGACACAAACAACATATTTAGGATAGGTTCAGTACCTGTTCGTGTTTTGACAGCCACCACACTAGTCCATGAGCTGAAATTTTGTCGCTTTTACCTATCCTGACCCTCGCGTTGTATGATTTGTCTATTTGGCTAAAAAGACTCTTATCAGAGGTCATATGCTTACTACATCCACTGTCAATGAGCCAAGTTGAAACCTTGCTGCCACTGGCTTCACCACATGTTGTAACAAGCAAATTATCTTCGCTTGATTCAATCTATATTTCTGCAGCCTTGGCATGCTAAGCGTTCTTCTGGTAGTTTTTATAGATCCTTGCCAAATACTTCTTTTTAACAGCAGATACTACACTAGGTTTATTCTAGCAAAATCTTTTCTTGCGTGAAGTCTTGTTACAAGGAGGACAAGGTGAAATTTACCCTTACAATCACATGCTGTACTGCTTTGTGCAACATTCCTTTGCTTTCCGCGACTTGTACTTGCCAAGACATTGCCAAATTGTTGTGATGCTTGTGCACTTCTTTGTCTTGCTCAACAACATTGTTTTGCTTGTAAGCTCTTCTGGTTTCTAGATCTTCAAGTCCACTTGTCAAGTCTATTAACTGAAAATGTGTAATAAAGAAGATCTTTGACTCAAGAAGCCCTAGCAATTGGTTTGGTTGAGGAAAAAGAGAGTACTAATTTTTTGCTGTGATTGGATCAGTGTAGAATCGATCAAGTTCAATCAACAGAGTTGAACTCAGAAGTCTTTCTTAGAGGTCGAAGGCTTCTTTCTCTATTGTAGAACAACAAAATCTTAACCATATTGTGGAGGAATTATAAGCCACGTTTATCCTTACTACAGAGAATCTAAATCTTATTAATTGGTTTGGTTTTGGGAAAAACAAGAAATGTTAGGATTGAAATGGACTATAATGATCTTTCTTCTCATTGAAGGATTTAGTCCAAAAAAAAAAAAGGTATTCTAATGTTTCAGCAGCTAATTGTGAGGGAGCTTATTGAATTTCTTTATAATCACATCATGCAAATACAATATTCTTTGTTCATACTTATTCAAGAATGAGTCTTAAGCACCGATGAATAGGTATGTGTTTATAAAAGTGTGGATCTACAATGAAATTATTCATTGCAAGAGACTGCACTTAATGCATGGGAAGAAACAGAAAAAGAGACTGCCTACATGAATTAATATGAAACATGATACTGGTGATTTTAGATAGAAAAAAAAAATTTCTGTTTAGAGCTGATGTTAATTTGAAAGATGGAATTTGTGTATGAAAATATTGATTAAGCGTGCATATGAATAAAGCTTACAAACATTTTCTTAGCACATTTTATTAAACTGATGTCAGATTCTGACACAAGGCTGGATCCTGTAGTCTGGATGTTATGAAATTTCTGAATATATGCTTATGTTCTACCTTTTACAGAGCTCTTGGACGAGGAGGGCCATTGAAGTTGACAGTCCAAAGCCAATGTCACCATGGGACCAGGTAGCTGATCCTCTTGACAGCACTTGTGCACAAATGATACATGCAAGGCCAGAATCATTGGGCAACAACGTGGTGCCAGTGACCGTAACAAAGGAATATGAGGGCCAGGATGATGCACTTGGTATGCATGGCTGTGTTTGCAGAAATTTTCGTTCAACCTTTTGATGTCAAATGTCTCTAAAATATCCAAAGTTTCCTTGTCTTCGGTTTGAGTTATGCTACATTCAATGTTTAGGAAATGCTGTTTTGGGAAAGGACTTGAAGATTGGTGTACCCAGAATTACAAATTCACGGCTTGAACACCCAGGCGAAAAAGTAGCAGCCAAAATAGCAGCAAATAATGGAGAGAAACTGCCTGAAGCAATTTCAAAGATGGATAGTGAGCAAGCAGGGAAAGGTCAACTGGAGCTCAAAAGTGACGAACCAGATGGAGAATCAAGAAACCAACCTGTTGATGTTATGGGCATATCTACTAACGGCACTGATCCTAGTATAGTTTTTGACAAACCAAATGATCTCTCTAAGGTCTGCAATCAAAAAGATAAGGTTGTCCAAGAAACTAAGGAGATCCCTTCTCTTGAACTGAGTTTGAAGAGGCTTAGAGATGTGGGAGATACCAGAACCAGTGCCCATGACCGAAATGTGCTCAGACGCTCAGACCTCTCAGCATTCTCAAGGTAAGGGAAATTATTTACGTTCTAGTTATCTTGTTTCTTGACCTTGAGAAGAATTGGAATTTACATCTTCATTATAATGTAGGTATAATTCTGTTTCAACTGGTAATCAGGCTCCAACAGCGAACGTGGGTAGTTGTTCTCCCTTTGATAATAGTTCAGAGGCAATAAAAACAGACTCGATGCAGAATTTGCAATCCAACTCGAATAGCACCCCTCCCAATCAGCGTTCTAATGGCAGTAGTAACAATAATGACATGGGTTCCACTACTAATAATGCAATCAGCAAACCCGTGGTATGCAATGACAAGCCTGCACTGAAATCTACAGTTAAAAGTCCTCATCCCTCTTCTGCTTTCCAGGTAGTGCAGAATGGCCATATGCATGTACCTCAACCTGGTAAGTGTGATGTTACAACACCTCGCAATATTTTAGCTCAAGCAAGGGAAATGAATCACCAGGTCCAAGTGGAACACCATCATCACCATTACCATCATCACCACCACCATGTTCACAACATGCACCAGCAGCAGCAGCAGCAACTTGCCAACAATGACAGTTCATCTCGCAGAAATATGGCAGCTGCACCAGCTCCCCAGTGTGGGTCATCCAACACGTTGATCATGCCAATCAATAATGTTGTGGGCAAGTACAGTTTGAATGGGAGTGCCTCAGGAAGTGACCACGGAAGCAATGGACTCAACGGGAGCAGCATTGCTCTAATTCCCAAAGGAAGAAATGCAGAAAGAGACAACGGGGCAGCTGGAACAGGATTTAGCATGAGTAGCAGAACTGCAGTTGATCAACACCGTTCCGCCCAAAGAGAGGCTGCTTTGAACAAATTCCGACAAAAGAGGAAAGAGAGATGCTTTGAGAAGAAGGTATCTGAAATTGCATTTAACATCATCAAGTACTGAACAATGATTAGAAAATTGCAAAATTATTGAATACATCTTAAATGAAAGTTTAGCGACACAATCACCAGGAATAAGTCGTCAATGCTGCACGTACACAGGCATAAGCAAGCAAGCAACACAACATCAACTACCATGGAGTTATATAAATTATAAGCACAAAATTTCTTTCACTGTACTTGATGGTTGCAGATGTCAGATTTCCCCCATCCTTCTTACATTACCACCTAAGCATATTTTTGAGTCTCAATTGAGTGTTGCATCTTTTCCATTTTGCATTGTTGTACTAAAGATTTCTTTGCTGTTCACATCTTGTGAGAGTAGTCTGACAGGCATGTCTTGTTCCCAACATAATCATTTCCAGGTTCGATATCAAAGTAGGAAAAAACTGGCAGAACAAAGACCACGCATTCGAGGACAATTTGTACGACAAGCTACAAATGGAAATAAAGAGGAGGCACATAGCTAACATGATCTTGTTCCCACTGCTATGACATAGAAGAAGTATTTAGATTCCATTGAATCAGTATATGGGTGTTCGGCGATGGTTCTTTCTATTAGAGGCCAAATTCATTATGCAAAATACAAACTTAGAAGAACATCTGGAACTGTATTCTATGAATGTGGACCAACGTAGCTATAATAATGTATTATCACTACCGGAAGGTAACCCTTGATGAGGTAGCCTTGTCTAATAAAGAAATTGGACTTGGTGTGCTGTAGTTTCATAAGACATTATCATGGACCGAGTTCTGTGCTTGAAATCAGGCTTCTTTTTCTCATGATCTTTCATACTAGCATGGTTTTTATGATACTCTTATTCTGATATAACATTTTCTGTTAATAGTTTTGCCCTTAACAGTGTACTTTGTAAAGTTGGTCAATTGGTGATATGTTAGGAAAATAAATCTGTCATATCTTCTATATTTGTAAATAGATTGATTTGTATATTTATAACTTTCCTTTTGTATATTTTGGAAACTAATCAGTTCCTGATTTGTAGGAACATATTAGGAACATATTAGGAACATATAGAAAGTCTCTTATAGCTGCTCATATATATTTATAGGGACATTCCCTTGTTAATAAATTATTCTATTCAGGTATATCAATGTCCTGTGTTTACATGGTATCAGAGCTTGGTCTAGATCTTGACTCTGCATTATATTCATAAGTCTCGTACATCACTTGTTGATTATCGTCATGGATGAAGACGGTGTCCCATCATTGATAAAACAATCCGGCAAATCAAATGTCAATCTCGAACAATCCAAATCTCTATCAGATGTCTCCAATCCTTATTTCACTCATCATTCAGATCACCCAGGTCTGATTCTTGTTTCTAAACCCTTAAATGGGAATAATTATTCCAGATGGAAAAGGGCAATGACCTTGGCACTGAACTCTAAAAATAAGTTTGGTTTTGTTGGCGGCTCCATCAAACCTCCATCAAAGGAAATAGATCCAGAAGGTTATGCAACTTGGTCACGATGCAACGACATGGTGCACTCTTGGATTGTCAATACTGTCAGCCCAGAAATTGTAGACAACATCATCTACTACCCTACGGCTCGCGAGGTATGGGAAGACCTGCGTGAGCGATTCTCTCAAGGCAATGCCCCACGTATTTTTGAGATCCAGCGAGAAATAGCCTGCCTTAAATAAGAGCAGCAATCCATCTCAACTTATTACACTAAACTTAAGAGTTTTTGGGATGAGTTGGCATCCTATTCGGAAATCACGCAATCAGAACAACAAAAACTCATGCAGTTCCTGATGGGATTAAATGAGACTTACAGTGCAATTCGTGGACAAATTCTTCTGATGAATCCTCTACCAACATTTCGACAAGCCTATTCTGCAGTTTCTCAAGAAGAAAAGCAACGATTCCTCAGTGTTTCTCATTCTCCAATTTACTCGAGTGCAGCAATGGCGGCACGACACAACACCAGGCCTAATTTACATTCAAAAAGAGGAGGAAAAATGAAAGTCTTTGATCAGCAGACCTCCCGTCCAGACCATTCTTCTCAAACAAATCGACCTTTTGATCTAGATCGACGTCGAAGCACAAGTCGAGGAAGGCCGCAGTGTACACATTGTGGGGAGTTAGGACACTGGGTTCAGACTTGTTTTGAAATTATTGGCTATCCGCCTGGTCATCCAAAAGCAAAATGAAATTCCCGTCTGAATATAGGAAACCAACAAAACAGAGCAAGGTTTCCTTCTGCCAATCAAGCCTCTGAGATAATGAATGAAGCAGATATGCCCAACATCACTTTGTCTGAAACTCAGTTCAACCAGTTCATGGCTCTCCTCAATGATAAAATTCAGAAGTCTAATCAAAGTACCGGTCCTCATGCACATGTAGCAACAAAACCAGGTCTGTCCAAAGTTATTTATGGTAATTGGATCATTGACAGTGGAGCAACCGATCACATTACTTCATCTGCCTTGTTGAATCCCACTAAAAATTTCTTTTCACCATCTGTTTTATTGCCTAGTGGGGATAAGGTTACCATTGCTGCTAAAGGGTCTTACCCTCTCAATCACATATTTTATTTGCATAATGTGTTATCTGTGCCAAAATTCAAAGTGGACCTACTGTCAGTAAGCCAATTGACAAGAGGCTTGAGTTGTTCAATAACTTTTTTCCTTATTGGTGTATCTTGCAGGATCTTGCAACGAGAAAGATGATTGGTTTGGGTAAACAACGTAATGGACTGTACTATTTGACAGCATTGGCGACAAATAAACCATTTAACAACCATTATCCATCCATCACACCATCTACTTGTAATCACATTCATAGCACTTCCAACCTTTGGCACAATTGTCTTGGTCATGTGTCATCATCTTGTTTAAATTTTATAGCAAAACATTTCTTGAAATTTTCCATTTAGTCTAATAATGCTTGTCATATATGTTCCTTGGCAAAGCAAAGTAGATTACCTTTAAGCTCTAGTACAATTTCTTCTATTAGACCTTTTGAACTTATTCATTGTGATATATGGGGACGATATTGTCACTCTTCTATTTCTGGAGCTCATTATTTTTTGACCATTGTTGATGATTATAGTCGTTTCACTTGGATTTTTTTGATGCGCCAAAAGAATGAAGCACAATCAATCTTAAAACATTTTTTTAACTATGCTCTCACTCAATTTGACTCTCGCATTAAAACTTTTCGGAGTGACAATGGTAGTGAGTTTGTATCCCTCCGCTCATTTTTTTCCGATAATGGTGTCATTTTTCAGCATTCTTGTGTTTACACGCCCCAACAAAATGGGGTTGTGGAACGTAAGCATCGCCATATTCTTCAAGTAGCCCGTGCTCTCAAATTCCAAGCCCATCTTCCTCCTCACTTTTGGGGGGAATGTGTTCTTACAGCTGTTCATCTCATCAATCGCTTACCTTCTCCAACTCTTTCCTACAAATCCCCATTTGAACTTCTCTATTCCAAACCTCCATCTTTTTCCCACCTTCGTGTTTTTGGGTGTTTAGCTTATGCTACCAATGTTCATCCCACTCACAAATTTGACTCTCGGGCTATTCCATCAATTTTTGTTGGTTACCCAATTGGCCAAAAAGCTTACAAATTATATGACTTATCCACACGCAAAATTTTTACCAGCCGAGATGTCAAGTTTCATGAGGATTCTTTTCCTTATGCCTCTAAGTCTTCTAGTCCCTTATTAAGCCCACCTTCCGGACCCATTGGACCACCATCAGGCCCAATTCCATGTCTCTCCCCTACCGATTTCTCTTTGGAGTCTCCCATATCTTCTCCTTCTTTTTCTCAATCAGGCGACCACCCCTCTTCTTCTCTTCCTTCACAGCCTCCCCCACCCATCCTTCGCACCTATTCTCGTCATCCTTCTCCCACCACTCCATCTCCTCCGACTGTCCCTTCTCAATCCGATTCACCACCTGATTTGCCCCCTTCTCCTTTTCCACCTGCTCCTCTGTCCTCTCCTTTTCATATTGATTTCGTCATCCCTCACCTTCCTTCTCCTACAAACCTTGCTCTACCTATTCTCCGTCGCACTAGCCGTCAGTCCATTCGCCCAGTTCGTTACAATGATTATCATTGTCATCAAGTTTGCTCCAATCCATCATCTTCCTTGCTGCTCGGTCCGGTTAACGGCACTCAGTATCCTCTGGCGAATTACCTCTCCTACCATCGGTACTCCTCTCACCATCGGGCTTTTTTGGCTCAGCTTGCCCAGGTCTCTGAACCTCACTCTTACTCTGAGGCTATTTTACATCCTGAATGGAAGGTCGCCATGGACTCTGAGTTACAGGCTCTTACGGAGAATGACACTTGGACATTGACCTCCCTTCTCGCTGGTAAAATTCCTATTGATTGCCGTTGGGTTTATAAGGTGAAGCATAAAGCCGACGGTTCCATCGAGAGATATAAAGCCTGCTTAGTTGCTAAGGGCTTCACACAGCTTGAAGGAGTTGATTATCATGAAACTTTTTCTCCTACTGCTAAAATTATCACTGTCCGGTGTTTATTAGCTTTAGCTGCAGCTAGAGGTTGGACTCTGCATCAATTAGATGTCAACAACGCTTTTCTTCATGGAGATTTATCTGAAGAAATCTATATGTCTCCTCCGCCGGGTCTTCGGCGACAGGGGGAGGAACATCTCTTCTGCCATCTCCATAAGTCTTTATACGGTTTGAAACAAGCATCGCGACAGTGGTTTGCAAAGTTCTCTAATGCTATTCGATCTGCAGGGTATGTTCAGTCTAAAGCTGATTACTCTCTGTTCACTAGAAAACATGGAAATTCATTTACTGCGCTTTTGATATATGTTGATGATATTTTGATTACGGGAAATGATCTAAAGGCTATTGACTCTCTTAAGCATTTTTTGCATAGTCAATTTCGACTTAAAGATCTTGGAAATCTAAAGTAATTTCTTGGTATTGAGGTTTCTGCTTCTAATCATGGGATTTATATTTGTCAACGTAAGTATGTTTTGGAAATTATTGAAGATGCAGGGTTATTAGGAGCTGCACCAGTTGATACTCCCATGGAAAATGGTCTAAAGTTATCTGACCAAAGTGATTTACTCAAAGATCCAGGAAAGTTTAGGAGATTGATTGGCAGACTTATCTACTTAACTGTTTCTCGCCCTGACATTACTTATGCAGTTCATGTTTTGAGTAGATTTATGAATCAACCTAGGAAACTTCATTGGGATGCAACGTTAAGAATTGTGCGCTATCTCAAAGGAGTTCCTGGAAAAGGTTTATTTTTTTCTTCAGTTAACGATTTGAAATTAAGGGCATATTGTGATTCTGATTGGGCAGGATGTCCTATAACCAGAAGATCCACAACTGGATATTGTGTTTTTCTTGGATCATCATTAATTTCCTGGAAATCGAAGCGCCAGAAAACAGTTTCTTTCTCTTCAGCAGAAGCAGAATACCGTGCTATGACAAGGACATGTTGTGAGTTAACTTGGTTGTGGTATTTGTTTAAATATCTAAATCTAGTACTTTCTGAACCAGCCTCATTATTTTATGATAATAAGGCAGCCCTACACATTGCTGCTAACCCTGTATTCCATGAAAGAACTAGACATATTGAGATGGATTGTCATTACATTAGAGATAAAATTCTGAATGGATCTGTGGTCACAAGATATGTTAGCTCAGCTCATCAACTAGCTGATGTGTTTACCAAGCTGTTGGGGAAAGATTTTTTTGTTCCAATAATTCGCAAGTTGGGAGTGCAAGATATCCACTTTCCAACTTGAGGGGGAGTGTTAGGAAAATAAATCTATCATATCTTCTATATTTGTAAATAGATTGATTTGTATATTTATAACTTTCCTTTTGTATATTTTGGAAACTAATCAGTTCCTGATTTGTAGGAACATATTAGGAACATATAGGAAGTCTCTTATAGCTGCTCATGTATATATATAGGGACATTCCCTTGTTAATAAATTATTCTATTCAGGCATATCAATTTCCTGTGTTTACATGATATTAGACTGAGCTCGCTTTAGGCTGTTTGAGAATACTGCTCGATTTAGGCTTTCTCCTCGGATGGTAATATGTACTCTACCCATGGGCATCCACCTGAACTTCATTCAGTCAACTTGTGTAATAGAGATTGATTTGATGTCTGGAAAAATATCTATATCTATATAAAATATAGGGAAAAATGTATTTTTGGTATCTCAACTTTTTAATTTTTTCTATTTTAGTGTTTCAACTAATTTTTTTGTTATTTTGGTGTCTCAACTTTAAAATTTTTTGTTAATTTTGTGCATTTGACTGGATTGGCCCTGCCGGAGTAGTGACTAGACTTTTCCAGGTCCTACTTATTGCCTTGTCACTACCACATATGAATACAAATAATAAAATAACTAGTTAAAGACATAATAGCCCCTTAAGACACTAGACCCATCCTCTCCTTGAAACACCAAACCCTAAAAATTCTAAGGCACCAATACAACTATTCTCATCGATTCCTCGAACTCCTTTACCATCCACATTGGCAATCCCTCCGTTAGCACCTTATCCAATCCTTCCAAGCTATATAAATACATAAAAACAACAACCCATTTTAGATCTAAAAAAAAAAAAAACAAATAAACAACAGAACTATCTAGGCATGATTTGGGGAAGGTACTTGAATTTGAAGTAAGTACAAGCACTTTTTGAGTTAGTTGAGAAAGTGAAGAAGTACAAACGTCTTTTTGAGTTAGTTGAGAAAGTGAAGAAGTAGCAGTAAAGAGAAGGCATCCACTAAGATCCATATTAAGAGAAGGGTTTTTGTCATCCTCAGCAAGGCGGTGGGCTCGTGTAGTGCCATTATTGAAAAGGGAAGCGCCGAGAGCTTCTAAGGCGGCACTTGAATCTTTAGGGGAGTTGTTAGCTTTGAAATTCTTGTTGAAATTCTTGTTGGACTTCTGGTCATTTTTCTTGTTGGGTTTTGAAGACATGGAAGAGTAGTAATTAAAGATATGGGTTTGGTGTCTTTAGAAGAGTTAGAAGGTGGGAAAGCAAGTAAATGCTTTTAAGAAAAATTGGATTTCTTTAAAACATGACCCTACCCTTGTGGATGCTCTATTTGGAGGCTAGATTTGTAGCCTATTTCTTGTGTTGAATGTGGACAATCCTTAACCGTGTATGAGCCATTTTTAGATCTCTTGCTACTAGTTACAATCAAGAAATTGCCAACTAAGAAAGCCCAACCAATCTTTAAATCAAAGAAAAAAAAGCTGCCACCAAAGCATAGAGGAAAGGTTCGAGGCAAAACTAATAAAGATACATATTCATATCAGCCAGCACAAAGTAGTTCAAACCCCTTAACTAGCACTCAGTCTTACGTTAAAATCATTCAACCATTCCATATGCAGAAAATGCAGTGGCTTCTTCGGATGATGTTGTAAGATCACAATTTGTTTGTTTAACTACTATGTCTGATAAAAGAGGCTTAGTTTCCTAGAATTTCACAATTATTCCAAACACTGAGGAGCAAGTTGTTGATGATACAATGGGGCTAACAACAGTTTTATTTGATGACTTCACATGGATGGATTATCTTGAAGAGGGAACTAAATCAGTCGAGCATAATTTCACTTTGCAGAATAATGATGTTTCAAGGAAGGATGGGTTTGGTGTCTTTAGGGGCAATTTTGTCTTTGACTAATTATTTTATTGTTTTAATTCATATGTGGCAGTGGCAAGGCAATAAGTGGGATCCAAAAATGTTTAGTCATCACTCCAGCAGGGCAAATCCGGCCAAATGCACCAAATTAACCAAAAATTTTAAAATTGAGACACTAAAATAGCAAAAAAATTAGTTGACACCAAAATAAAAAAAATTAAAAAATTAAAACACCAAAAATGCAAATATTCCTAAAATATATAAAAGCTGAAGGCATGAAAGTTGCTACCTAATATAAATTGTGCCATGTGGCACTTTGTTAGTTCCATAGGTGTCCTCAAATTTTGTAAGTTTCCTCTACCTTATGTGCTTTCAACTTTTTAACATCTATCCTACCATTTTTCAGCTTTAATTTTTTTTTATAAGCCTCAGTTTCTTTAGCTTTGGTTATCCTCTTCACCTTTCGATTCAATAATTAAAATAATTATCCTACGCTCCAGCTTCTCAGACTTTTAAGTTTGTAAATTAATCTCAGTTTCATTCATTGAGCCCGACAAAGAGATTGAGAGAAAATGGATTATGGGAGGTTATGGCATATCAAAATAAGGATATTAAACTATTGAATTCTGCATGTTATCGTAGCAAGAAGTCCCAACATTCGTCTTTGAAAAGCGCTGTATAGATACAATTTATGGTGTGTATGCAAAGGTTTCAAGTTTATCTAATTTAGGTCTGTTTACTGCATTTAGGCTCACACTAACAATTTTTTATCGGTTTTCATGCAGTAACACTGAAATGAAATGCCCACTGACGGTTCCTATAAGATCTTCAAAGTGAGTATCAAGACTTGCCTTGATTTCTTCAATACCTAAAAGGATTGTTGATCCTAAAGTTAATATCAAGCCTATATTTAAGCAAAATGTAACCCCCAACACAAAGGCGAAGTAGCCCTCTGATATAGCTAAGGCTTTAACTACTTTACTCCTCACACTAGAAAGCGATTGTCAAATCTTGACACATTTTTAAGTGTTAGGAACTCGAAAACAACAGCCACTGCAGTGTTAAAGAATAGACTTAGTGTTTCATTCACTTAAGAAGTTAGTGAAAATAAAGAGTTCATTCGAGTTAAAAACACCTGTGAAGACATCATTTGCTGGGATGAAGAAGCTTGAGATCACCAGTGTAAAGAAACAAGTGCTGAGATATAATAGACATTTCATTCAGATACTACTAGGAAATAATTAAGAGGGTGAGAGGTTAGAAGTAGAGTTTTTAATGGACTACTTTCTTAAAATCACAAGGTCTAGAATGCTAAATCTTCTAAATGTTTGAAGAAAAGTGACAAGGGAAAGAACTTACATGTCACGACCCAAAACAGGGGCCATGACTGGCGCTAGGGAACTGGAATTCTTTCGAATCCGAAAGCCGTAGCAAGCCTTAAAAATAAAATAAAAGCATACAATAGTAATAAAATAAATAAAATATCTTGCAATGGAAATTAAAATCTTATATATAAATAATAAAGCAACTCATCAGCTGATTTAATAACACAATCTCATCTTATATATATAATATCTTTTAATACAAATTCTCGTTTCAAACCTTTAAAATATAAATCTCATACATTTATAAAACATACATCCCACAAACTTAACTACAACTATTGCAGTGTCTAGAATACAAAATAAAATCAAGTGAGCAGTTTATATAATAAAGCCGGGGCAGAAGAAATCTGGCGTAAGGGTCTACTACTGAGGTCTGAAGACGAAGACTCTCCTGAAAAATAATCAACGGAGGGGAGTTAGACCTCACTGAGTGAATTGTTATAATATATATACATGCATAACTAAATAACAAATGCACACATTCAATAGTATATATAATAAATATATATACAGGCAAATACACATGGATGTAGCAAAAATCATTTTATATAACTCTGAAAAATATCTGTTTATGAAGGATCAAATAGAACCCTAAATGATCGCAAGCTCAAACAGTGTTAAACAACACTCTAGCCATACAGGCTCACTTATTCCAAGTAATTCACTTGTTCCATTTGGACAGCAGACTGGCCCTGAGACACTAAGTCAACTGAGCTCTAGCAGTTTGACTGTCAGTGTGATTGACCCCGAGACACTTGGTCAACTAAGCTCCAGCAATCACACTCTCAAATTACATCTCACATCAAACAAATCAATCCGATCAATATCCATAAATAGGTTAGTAATTTAATCTAAATTCTATCATCGTACCGGTACGTACTCGGTCCTAGTGCTTCCCACTAGGTAGCACGTTCTATTGATATCCTTCATTCAAAATAAATAAGCCCATACATTCATAAAATAAATGATGCATGACATTAATTAAAATAACAATATAAACCACATATATACTAGAAATATACTAAAAAAATAAACCAAGTATATTTCGAGTATATATACGTCAAATAAATTCAATTTAATTATAAAATAAACCAGAAATAAACTATATATATACTTAAAAATATTTTAGGTATAATTCAATGATAACACATGCATTTAATTTAAAATATTCCAATATATACCTAAGCAATAATTAAATTATTTATGCATAATTTCTACAATTAAAACATACATTTCTAAAACATGCAACCCTAAAACACATATATATAAAATAACAACTCACAGTTATGCGCTCCTCGAGACAGGTCCGGCGGGCCTGGTCCACTAGGTCTCGGTCTCGGCGCAACTAAATAAATAAACGACAACATGAAATCAGAATAAATCTAACTAAATTCTAGAGACTCGATCTAAAATACTAGACACAAAATAGGAATAGGGATTTGACTGAATGTCACGTTTTACGAGAATTATACCAAAATTTTGATAGAACCTCCCATGTAAAACGGACATCTCTCTACTTAGAAAGTAGAGCCAGTCCTGCAAGAAAACACACTTCGAGAATACACAGCCACATAACCCCTCGGTCGGACTCCTAAACTACAATTCTATCGACTGAGGTTCACAATTCACGAGATATGTACAAAATACATTTAAATTCCAAAAATACCAAAAACACCCTTTAATAATCAAAATATAGCAAATTAGATATTTAAAACACTGAAAATAATTATTTTATCGATAATTACAATAAAACCTTAATTTTAATAAAATATTATTAAAAATCAACAATTCTCGATGAATTCATAAATATTAACCAAAATTCATTTTATAAATCCAAATTACACAATTAGCCCAAAAACATATTAAAAATCATTAAAAACTCATTTATTTACAAAAATAGTATATTATATATAATTTGAAAATAATTTTTGAAAAATAGTTTTACTTAGTTAAAAATACTAAATATTTTGTAAAAATCATTTTTATACCTCAAATAATTATTAAAACCAATTGAACTAAATTTTCAACCAATTTATTACCAAATTACCAAAATACCCCTAATTATATATAAATTCACATAATATACTATAATTATTCAAAAATTCACTAAAAATTATAAAATTGCTAAAAAATTAATTTCTAAACATATAATTCAATAAAATCAATAATTATACTCATTTAACCCATTAATTTTAACAAAATACTTATTTAACCTAATTTTCTAAAACTCACCTAAACTAAATAAATTCATAATAATTATACAAAAATTACAAATTAAATTCTAAAATTCATTTTAATCCCTAAAAATACCATAAATCACAATTTCATAATTTATTTAATTAATTTACGAAAAGTAGAAAATATTAATAAAATAATAAAAAATTCACAAAAATCAAAATAATTTCCAAAAATTCCACAAAAATTACAGGATGTAGATTGAGCTACTAGGAACAATCTTTATAAAGGAAGTAAGCTTGAATCATTAGAATCAAAGTTCAAAAAAATCAAGAACACAAAATGGCCAAAAATGAAAATTGGTTACCAAGGAAAATCTAGACCAAATCAAGTGAAACTAAGCTTGGAAATGCACTCATCGGAGCTCAAAGAAGAGATAGAGACCAGCAGTGTCTAATTTGGTGGCTGGAAAAGGGTTAAACGGTGTTGAGCTAGGTTTCAGCTTTCTCGGGTTTCCACGGCCAAAACTCGCTGGAAAAGGAAGCTACAGGCGGCGGACGAAGCTTGAGAGGGTGGTGGCACGCCGGACGGCACACTGACAGTAAGGGAAGAGGTTGCAGTAGCGAGGAATTGAGGGAGAGGGCGTCGGGAAGAATGGAGAAGAGGGGAATGGCACAATACGTAATTTTGTAAAAGTTTATATATATATATATATAACTTTATTTACTTATATTATAATCACAAAATTCCTACACCACATGTCAAAAATCAAACTAATATCTATATACATATACATATATATAACACATATTAATTTAATAAAACTATATAATATATACTTAATTAAAAATAAACCCTAAAATATTAAATGTGTATATATATGTATGTATATGTATATATATTAATATGATAATTAAAATCATGCATGGACTTATGCAATTGCGTAAAACCGACTAACATAATTAATAAATATTTATTTAGGTTTTAATTTTCCCAAAAATAAAATTCTCGAAAAAATTTTACGTAAGAAATTTAAAATAATTAAAAATAACTTTAATAAATAATAAACTAATTAATTAATCAAATATATTTATCAAAATTATTAATATTGCATATTCCGATGTAGTTTAAAATTATTTAAAATCTCGGGATATTACATTACAGCAGATTCATGATCCCGTGCCCCATGAAAAGATTGAAAATGATTTCATTGACATGGAGATGGTGGATAGAACAAAGAATGATTCCCAAGAAGTGTGCTTTTCTCTTAAGTGCAGTGAAGGACATGTAAATGAAGGGCCTTTCAGCACAGAAACCATAGAAGCCTCAAAACAATCATTGGATAAGAAGAAATTTGAAGCTTCCTTAGATGCCAAAAGGCATAATTTGAACTCTCTATTAAATACCGAAAAGAGGAGCTCAGGAGATTATGACAATAACGTTTCTATTGGTAAAATTAGAGGAAGGAAAGCAAATATTTAAAAGAAGAGATATATTAAAATCCAGACAACTCTCATTGCATTATTTTCATTCTTTTGTTTACGTATTTATACTACAAGAAAATGTAATAACTTATAACAATATATAACAAATAAACTTTAATTAAGAAGATTTAATTTTAGCAAAACTATTCTCCACCATGCAACACACGTAATATACTTTATTTTTTATTTTACCAAAATAAAGCTTCACCATACAAATAAAATATATTTAAAATTTTCTAGAACAGCTCTTGACAGCAAATTGTTACTGTCATCACTCCTCCTTGATGTAAGAGCTGTTACAAACTCCTAGCTTTTCTCTTAGAGCTTCAAACCTTGACTTTTGCAATCCTTTGGTGAAAATGTCAGCTAATTGATCCTTAGCATCATAATGCATTAACTGAACTATCACGACCCAAAACAGGGGCCATGACCGGCATTAGGGAACGAGAATTCTTTCAAATTCGAAACCCGTAGCAAGCCTTAAAATAAAATAAAACATGCAATAATAATATTATAATTAAAAATATTCTTCAGCGAAAATAAATCATAAAGAAAAAATAATAATAATCTGCCAATGATATTAAATCAAACATCCTTATCTCATATATAAATAATCTTTTAATACAAATCCAGTTCAAATCCTTAAAATACATAACTCACACAAATATAATACATAACCCTATAACAATTTTACAACTACTACAATGTCTAGATCATAAAACAAAACTCAGGTAATCAGTTTACATAATGAAGCCAAGGCGGAAGAAACCCGGCGTATGGGTCTGCTACTAAGGTTTGAAGACGATGACTCTCCTGAAAAATAGTCAACGGAGGGGAGTCAGACCTCACTGAGTGAATTGTTATAATATATATACATGCATACTATATGACAATGCACACAGTCGATAGTATATATAATAAATATATATACAAGCAATTACACACAGATGCAGCAAAATCATTTTTATATATTTTACTAAAATCACTGTTTATGAAGAATCAAATAGAACCGTAGAAAATCGCAACCTCAAACAGTGTTAGACAACACTCTAGCCATACAGGCTCACTTATTCCAAATATATTCACTTATTCCATTTGGATAGTAAATTGGCCCGAGACACTAAGTCAACTGAGCTCCAGCAGTCTGACTGTCAGTGTGATTGGTCCCGAGACACTTGGTCAACCGAGCTCCAACAATCACACTCCCAAATCATATCACACATCAAATCAATTAATCCAATCATAATCCACAAATAGGTTAGTAATATAGCCTAAATGCTATCAACGTACCGGTACGTATTCGATCTTAGTGCTGCCCACTAGGTAGCACGTTCTATTGATATCCTTCATTTTAAATATAAAACATACATTCAGAAATAAATAATGAATGAATTTCAATAAAACAACAACATAAACCATATATATACTAGAAATATACCAAAAATAAATCAAGTATATTTCGAGTATATATACGTCAAATAAATCCAATTAAATTACAAAATAAACTAAAAATATACCATGAATATACATAAAAACATTTTAAGAATAATTTATTAATAAAACATGCATATAGTTGAAAATATGCCAAAAATAAGCCTAAGTACTAATTAAATCACTTATGCATATTTTATCAAAATAAACCATACATTTCTATAACATGCACCCTAACAACATATATATATATATATAACAACTCACTATTATTGCGCTCCTCGAGAAGGATCTGACGGGTCTGGTCCACTAGGTCTCGGTCTCTGCGCAATTAAACAAACAAACGATAGCAGAAAATCAGAATAAATCTAAAGAAAATTTTTAGAAACTCGATCTAGAATACTAGACACAAAATTATAATAAGAATTTGACCGGACTTCACGTTTTACGAGAATTCTACCGAAAATCCAGCAGAATTTCCCTTGTAAAACGGACATCTCTCTACTCAAAGAGTAGAGCCAGTCCTACAAAGAAACACACTTTGAAATAAACACAGTTCACAACCACAATCCCTCAGTCGGACTCCAAACCACAATTCACCGATCGAGGTTCACAATTCACAGAAAAATTATAGAAATACCAAAAATACCCTTTAATAATAAAAATACACTTTATCAATCCAAATTACGTAATTAACCCTAAAACTTATTAAAAACCGATAAAAACTCATTTATTTAGAAAAATTGTATATTATATATATAATTTGAAAGTAATTTATGAAAAATAGTTTTAATTAGTTAAAAATACTAAATAATTTATAGAAATCATTTTTATACCTTAAATAACTATTAAAACCAATTTAATTACATTTTTAGCCAATTTAGTATCAAATTACCAAAATACCCCTATATATATAAATTTACTAAAATTAATCAAAAATTCACCAAAAATAATATAATTACTCAAAATTAATTTTCTCAACATATAATTCAATAATATCAATAAATATACTCAATTAAACACATAATTAACCTAATTTTTCAAAATTACATAAACTTAATAAATTTCAAAATAATTATATAAAATTCACAAAAATAAAAAATAAATTTCTAAAATGCATTTCAACACCTAAGATTACCATAAAACACAATTTCATAATTTAATTAATTAATTTTTCGAAAATTAGAAAATAATAATAAAATAATCAAATATTCACAAAAATCAAAATAATTCCCAAAAATTTTAAAAACATTACCACATGTAGATTAAGCTACTAAGATCAAAGTTTGTGAAGGGAATTTACTTGAATCAATCAAATTGAAGCTCAAAAAATTTGAGAACCCTAAATGGCCGAAATAGTAAAATCGAAACCTAGGGAAATCTAGACCATTTTAAGTGAAACAAAGCTTGAAATCACACTCACCAGAGCTCAAGGAGAAGATAGAGATTGGTGGTGTCGAAAACGGTGGTCGGAATCGTTGTGATCGGAGGTGGAATTGATTTTGGCCTCTTCTTGATTTTCCAATCAAAACACGTTGGAAAAGGGTGCTGCTGGCGGCAAAACTGGCTGGAGGTGGAGGAGGAAGGCTGAGAGGCACGCTGATGGCAAGAAAATCAGCTTGAAGCGGCCGGAAATGGAGATGGGGCGATCGGGAGGGAAGGAAGGAGACGATGGCAAAACGGTAAATAATGCTAACTTTTGATTTTTGATTATAATTTATGTATATATATATATATATATCCAAACCATATATTATAATAATATATAATCCCACACACATTTAATACTCACCACACATATATTTTAATAATTAATACACTTATAATTAATTAATTAATATTAAAACTAAATAATAAAAATTAAGTTAGTTAATTAAACCCTAATTTAATTTAAATAAATGCACATATATACATTTTATTTAGTACTTTAAAATTATATATGAGTTCATGCAAATTCGTAAAACTAGTCAAGATAATTAATATTAAATTATTTACGTGTTAATTTCCCCAAAAATAACATTCTCGAGAAAATTTTACGTAAATACCTTAAAATAATTAAAAATAATTAAAATTAGCTTTACTAAATATCAAACTCATAAATATATCATAAATATATATACAAAAATTATTAACACTGCATATCCCAATGCAGTTTAAAAATATCTAAAAACTCGAGATATTACATAAACCTCCTCTTCTCGTTCTGCCTCTCTAATAGCATGAAATTTTCTATTAATATGCTTAGTTTTTCCATGGAAAACTGGATTTTTCACCATAGCAATAGCTGACTTATTGTCACATAGAATAATTGTTGCTTTGGATTACTTGAACATTAAATCTTCAATAATTTTTCTAATCCATAGAACTTGGTTGATAGCAGCTGAGGCAACAATGTACTCAGCTTCTGCCATTGACGAGCTACACTATTTTATTTTTTTGAACTCCAGCAAAACATGCCAAAACCAAATGTGAAACAATAGCTTAAGGTGCTCTTTATATCATCTTGAGATCCTACCCAGTCACTATCAATGAATCCTATAAGATCGAAGGCAGTAGATTGTCTGTAGAAGATCCCAAGATCAATGGTACTCTGAATGCACCTTAAAACCCTTTGAGTAGCTTTGAAATGCAATTCTGTAGGTGAATGCATAAATCTTGACAACACACTAGTGGCAAACATAATGTCTGGCCTAGTTCCATATAGATACAATAAACACCCAACCAAGCTTCTGTAGATTAATGCATCAAAAGGACTAGAACCATCTTTTTTCTTTAACTTTTCTCCTTGAATAGTAGATGTGCTCACAAACTTTTTATTTTCAATTTCAAACTTCTTAACAATTTCACCAGCATACTTCCTCTGAGAAATAAAAATTCCGTTTGAAGTTTGCTTAATCTCCATGCCAAGAAAGTAAGGCATCTCTCTAAGATCATTCATCTCAAAAACCTCCTTCATCTGAATTTTGAATTGCCCCACAACATTATCATTGCTTCCAATCACTAAAATGTCAGCTATATAAATGGAAAATATTAGAATCTCCTGATGTTCATGTTTCACAAATAAAGTTGATTTATTACAACTTCTAAAGAATACCAGTTTCAACAGATAATCATCAATTCTGAAATACCAGGCTCTTGGTGTTTGTTTCAAGCCATAAAGTGCTTTGTTTAGCAAAAATACTTTATCAAGGTTATCTTTGCTGATGAACCCTTCTGGCTGTTTAATGTAAATCTCCTATTTTAAAACTCCATTCAAGAAGGCTGACTTTACATCCATCTAAAATACTTTCCATCCTTTATGAGTTGAGATTACTAAAAGCAATCTAATTGTGTCAAATCTTGCTATGGGTGCAAATGTCTTAGTAAAATCTATTCCAATTTGTTGAGCATACCTTTTCACTACCAATCTTGCTTTATGCTTGTTAATGGAGCCATCTGTATTGTACTTGAGCTTGAACACCCACTTTACTCCAATTATATTCTTGTTGCAAGGTCTATCTACAAGCTTCCAAGTTTTATTCTTGTAGATCATCTTCAACTCCTCTTCCATAGCTGCTCTCTATTCAAGATACCTCAAAGCTGTGTCAACATCTTAAGGTTCAAACAATGCCATATTGCACTTGTTGTATATGTCTTAAAGTGTTCTAGTTCCTCTAACTGTTATCTCCTTATCTAACCCTTCACCTTTTGAAGTTGCGTCTTGTTCTTGTGGAATGTCTCCAAAATTGAAAACTTATTGAAAGGAGCTTGGTTTATGTTATTCCCAATTCCAAACAACATTTTCATCAACCATCACACTTCTGCTAATATACACTTGCTGAGTTATAGGATTTAAAATTCTATAACCTTTAGAGGCACTGTTGTACCTAACAAGTACTTCAACTTCAACTTTTTTATCAAGCTTGTCCCTCTTGGCTTGAGGAATAAGAGAAAAATAAAGACTGCTAAAGACTTTGAGATGAGCAACAAATGTTTTAACTCTGAACCAAGCCTCATAAGGAGTTTTTTCATTTAGAGCTTTGGTAGGAAGCCTAATTTATAGATAAACTGTTGTATTTACTACTTCTACCCATAATTGCTTTGGCATTTCCTTCTCGAATAGTAAGCATCTTGACATGTTCATGACTGACCCATTTTTCCTTTCACTCACACCATTTTATTGAGGTGTATAAGTGACTATTAATTAATGATGGATGCCTGACTTCTGTAAAAAAGCTTTAAATTCATGAGATATGTATTATGTGCCATTATCAGACCTTAAAGTCTTAATAAACTTGGCACTTTGATTATCCACTGCTGCTTTAAATTTTTGAAACATAGTGAATACCTCTGATTTTTGTTGAAGAAAATAAACCCAATAAAATCTAGTATAATCATCAATAAAAAGAAGAAAATATTTGCTTCCACCATGTGAAGCAACACTCATAGGTCCATATACATTTATATGAACTAGTAGTAACTTCTCATTAGCTCTCTAGCTTGATTGATAGGAAATGCCATCTAACTTAATTTTCCAAATTGACAGACATCACACACAATAACGTTCTCTTGTACAGAAGGCATATCAACCACTATGCTTTTACTTTAAAGAAGCTTCATAGAAGAATAACTTGTATAACCAAACCTTTTGTGCTAAAGGACATTTTCATCTACCATAGTAGTGAGAGCTTGAATTTTTGTTTAATCCCATTCAAAAGAAAAACTTATATTTCTCATTTTGACAGAAAAAAGTTTAACACCATCTGGATAAAAAAATTTACACCTTTTGTTTTTGAAAAATAAATTGTAGTTCTTATCAAGCAATTGACAGCAGATTGTCGTGATTTCAGGTACAAATAAAAGATCAGTAATTAACTTTGTACCTGAACGTGTTTGCACCAACACAGAGCCCTTCCCTTTGACATCAACTAATCTGCCATCTCCAATCCTCACTTTGGAATAATAACTTTTATCCAAAGTCTTAAAACTCTGAAATTTTAAAGTCATATGATGTGTGCATCAACTGCCAATGAGCCATTCATTATGATTCTGAGTTGCTACTAAACATTCTTCAACAACAGTAGTAGTAAATAAATTCTCTTCTTGATCTTGAGTACCTTCATTGACTTAAGCTGGTTATGCTTGAGGCTGTTGGTATTTATTAGTTGGATAGAACCTCTCAATGTGTCCAAACTGTTTACAACCCTTACATTGAACTCCTGGTCTTCTCCAACAATAATCTTCATTATGATTAGTCTTTTTACAATGAGGACATGGTTGATACTTTGCTCTCCTTCTTCCTCTATTTCTCTACTAATCTTTCTTCTCCTTTCTATTTTTTCCATTAAAACTTCTTTTCCTACTAGACTCAACTTGTAACTTAGAGCTTTGAGAAGCTATAAGAGCCCCTTCTGTTGACTTCTCCTCCTCCCTAAATGCTTTTCTTTGCTCTACAACTTATAGAGTATTTGCAAGGTCAGTAAGAGTGAATATGGATAAGTCCCAAGTATCCTCAAGAGAGAAAATCTTTGCTTCAAACCTCTCTAGCAGAATCACCATCACCTTCTCTACGATTCTTTTTTCAGGCAATTCTTCTCCCATTAGCCTAATCTGGTTTACCACCTTCATGACTCTGTCAATGTAAGCCTTTACATTTTCAATCTCTTTCATTTTGAGAAGCTCAAATTCCTTTCTCATATTGAAGAGTTGCATTTATTTTGTTTTATCACTCCTTTGGAACTTCGTTTTTAACTCATCCTATACTTGCTTAGCAGTTCACAGGCATTCCTGTAAAAATGGTTTCATCAACTATTGAATGGAGGGTACTCAAAGCTTTAAATTTTCTGGAAACCCTTTCTTTATAAGTCTTTATCTGATTCAAAGTTGTATTTACTAGCAAGTCAGTCTCCATTTCTTTTTCCACTGCTTCCCAAAGTAGCAAAGCCTTAAGGTAAGCCTGCATTTTAACAGGCCAAGCATTATAATTTTCTCCTATGAAAATAGGAGGAGCTGAGCCTAAAATGCTACTTTAACTTGTAGCCATATTTCACGTGTTTTTTTGTTTGTTTGAATGTTTAAGGTTTAATGAAGTGTTTCCTAATTTTTTTTACTCATAACTTCTCAAGAATCAAAGAAAAAAAATTTTCTTTGCTCTGATACCAATTATTGGTAAAATTAGAAAATATTTGAGAGAAGAGATATATTAAAATGCAGGCAACTCTAACTGCATTATTTTCATTTTTTTGTTCATGTATTTATATTACAAGAATATGTAACAACTTATAACAATATATAATAAATAAACCTTAATTAAGAAGATTTAATTTTGGTAAAACTATTCTCCACTATGCAACACACATAATATAATTTTTTTTTTTGTTTTACCAAAATAAAGTTAACCATACAAATAAAATATATTTAAAATTTTCTAAAACAACTCTTGACAGCAAATTGTTATTGTCATCAGTTTCAAAATCTCAAGCTCTAAGGAAATCAAGGAGAAGGATGATAAAAATGATAATGAAACCATGGAGAGAGATGATAAAGAAAATGCATCAGCCTCTAAATATAAAAGGTAGAAAAGTTGGTTACATTTTCTCTCTTTTTTGGATTTCTTCATGTTAATGTCACTAGGTTGGCTAAGAAAGTACAAAATAATTAGAATTATTTTTATAAACGTGTTCCTATCTTGTTTTATTTTGTTTTTATTTTTTTTTTCTTGAGAAACCTATTTTTTTTTTCATGACTTAAATATCACTAAAAATTAAATAACTGAGTCAAAATATATGGGGGTTTCTATAATGCCCTGAAGGCATAAATGCCTTTAATTTTTTAACTATTGGATTAAAACTTAAATTATATGTTATTAGATTAATTAAAAAGAAAACCTACAACCTGTAGAAAATGTTACCTTCATAGTTAACAAAAATATTTTCTAATGTAACTATTTTTTTAATGATCCAAGTTATAACGTATATTTATAATATAGTCATTTTTTAATCTAATAGATTAAAACATAATATATGGTGGACCAAAAAATAATATGGTTGACCATAAAATATTAAATAAAAATATACTAAAAATATAAATTTCATTAATTTTTGCAGTGGTTAACCACACAATATCACAAAATAACAAGTAAAAAGATAAAAAAGCATACATATAACTAAATTATTGTATTATAGAAAAACATAATAAAATGATACATAGTTGACCATAAAATGATATAGATTGACTTTAAAATGATATAGGTTGACCGCATATTATCAAACAAAAAAATTTGGTTGACCGTAGAAAATCAATTCTCAAAATTTTGAAATTTATTTTTGCAAAACTAATTTTATGATTGTAAAATTAAAATCAAAAGTATTTTAATTAAAATTAGTTTGAAAAGTGTTAAAGTATTAAGAATTTAAACTAGATTAATTTTGAATTTCCAATAATTAGTGATAGAATATACTTTAACTTGATTTGCTATATTTAGGTTGTTGACATGCCTTAAGATTATCTTACATTGTGAATGTCTTGTTTTGCTATTTCTATATTTTTTTCTGGTGCTATTCTGTTGTCGCTTTACTATTTTGTTATTTTTCTATTATATTTATTTTTGTGGATGTTGTAGATAGCACATAAATGTAAATTTTATTATGATAACATTTGTTTTCCAAGGTTTCATTAGATTTAGGTCTAGATCCATTCTTTTGCACTTTTTCTTTTTGATGTATTTACTAAAAAAGTCATATAATAATTGTAATTATTTTTTCTTCATGCTTTTCATTATCATTGCTATGGATGAATGAGTGTGTGTTTATATATATTTGTTAGTGATATGCACTAGGTCAATCATGTATGACCATGTCTTGACTTTATCATTTTATTAATAAAGAGGCATTTTTCATTATCATTTTGTGTTATGATAATTACTTGAATAGTTAATTCTTACTAAGGTCATCAAGTATGTGACTTGATAGTAAAACCCTTAGATTAAATATGAGTTCTATTCAAATTTTCACTAGTCATAACAATGTATTAAGACTAATATGGTGTTGGTTGATGACTATATTTTACTAATCATGAATATGAGATATTAAATCAACTTATAAGTACTTATTTGAGAAATAAAGTGCTGGATTGACCCATAATGAGAATACTACATAGATAATTGTCATAAATAATTCTCATTATAGTAATATTGGCTTAGTCCTCTGACCTTAAAATTACCATGGATTTCTATATAACTATTTTGTATTTTGACACAATCTTACATTATCTTTAATTGGATGACAAAATAGGGTATGAAATAAGTTATGTGAGGAATGTGAGTAATTGAGAAGGAATTTGTCCCTCATTTAAACTGAGTAAGATATCTATGGGCCCTTTGACAAGATAGATTGAGAAAAATGCATGGTAATGCTAAAGTAAATTGATAAAAAGTTATCATTCTCAGTTTACTTGGAATCAATAAATAATATGATTGAATTCTATAAAGATGATATAATCTATGTCTTATATTCAATCAAGATATCATATGACAAAGGGACTAGAATATTCACTGTATATTAGGTTATATTGGATTATTGACTTCATATAACTTGGGTAGACATAATGTCTTGCTAGAGGCCACTTATGACTTGTAAGCTTAACTAGAGATTTAAGACCCACTATCAACACCATATGAACCTATAGGGTTATACACTTTGAACAAACCCAAAATGAATATAGGTTTAACAAGCCCAAATAAGCTCTATGGAAATAAATAAATAAAATATTTATTTATTTGTTTATTTATTTAAGGTAAAACTTATCTTAAATAAATAGAAAATTGTTTCTGATTTAAATAAAATCAGAATAAAAATAACTGAGAAATTACCAAAAGGTCATTTGGTAAGTGAAACCGTTATTTAGAGTTTTATAAATACGTTATATTGTCTAGGGTTTCACTCACTCATTATTCTACCACCAAATCATTTTTCTCTCTTTTAGAAAAAAATATAGAGTTCTTTTCATTCTTGATTTGTAAGAAATCAAAAGAAGGTGCTAGCACATAAACATTCGTTTTCAATTAAGGACTGTTCGTGTGGACACTTATGGAGGACAGATTCTTTTGGAGATGTCTTAATTTGAACTGCCAAATTAAAAGCTTGAGGTAGGGTGTCACCAGAGTGAACCTCCTCTCTCCCTTTCAGAAATCTTGCCCCTTTTGTGTTTATGGCAAGATTTTGAAAGCCCTATATTTAATCAATTAATCAAATTAGTTGGATCCAGGTTTGAGTTTGTGATTAAAATTTTATTTTTTCACTGCATATGGAATCATGAAATCCAATAATATTTTGTCATAGTGAAACTATGGTAATACAAAAAGTGTAATGGGTATTAACTAATAAGAAGCAGCTAAGTATAAATGACTTTTCAAACTCAGAATCTTTATCTAAAGCATGATTTTTGTTAAGTTCGATATTCTTTCTCATTTTTTGAGTAATTGGGTGGCGACTACTTATATGAGACTTCTTTAAGTTTTCAAAAGGATTCTCGCTTCATCCTTAAAGGTCCATTTGATTTTCTTTCTAAGGGCACAGTAGCATCTCACTCTGATCTCCAAACGCCTCTGGCTCACTCATAGCGACGACTCCACTAGAGATTGAAGATATATGATGATTTTGAAACTAACTACTTCTTATAGTATTTCGATTTTTAAGGTATTATAGAAGTGACCAAGTTACAATTGATTAATTTACATTGTGGTAAACTATAGCATAAGAAAATTCATCCTCAAACTTTACGTATAAAATGCTAATTTAAGTTAGATTAGAAAGTTATAATAAGTTAATTGATAGAAAAATATAAAAGTAAATTATAACTTTTAGAAAAAAAAACTAAAATTGAAAATTTCAAAACTCTATATCAAAATTAGTAACAAATAAATATTTTTACTTTTTAAAATAGTTTTCCTATAATTTTTTTTTGAGAATTCAAATATACAAAATAATAATATTTTTAAATAAAACATTAATAGAAATTAATATAATCATTTAACTATTTTTAGATGATATTAACAATTTAATAAAAAAAATCTTCTTAATGAAATTTTAAAAAATAACATTTATTTTTAAAATAAAAATTTTTCTTTTAAATAATAATTTTATCTAAAAATATATATTCATGTTAAGTTAATTAGTTACAATTCACCCACAAATCAGCTAAATAGTTGCTTCTAGTTAAAGCTTTTGCCTTCGATTTTTTGTTTACCCTTTCCAAGTCCTTATAGAACAAAGATCCCTCTTAAAAGGCATATTGGTGCAAAAAATCATAAAATTTTCAACTTTTTGTAAATTTATATCAAACTTTTAAAATTGGCAAATCGAACCCAATTTTACAAATTATTTGTAATTTGCAATTACAATTTAACCCATATATGACATGTAAAGTGAAATAGCTAATCTATATTTCACATCATCTAAATACTAATTATAATAGTTAGTTAGATTTCAATCTCAATAATTTAAGAAAATATAAAATAGGAATGAAAAATTTATTTAATTTATAAAAACTATATTCATCTCCTTTTTTTTTTTTTTACCCATTTAAAGTCTTCATATGAACGTTTTTTTTTTACCCATTTAAAGTCTTCATATGAATGTAAGACTATAATAGTAGATGTTATTCATTTCACCTCAACCACCATGTATGTTTGTAATTTATTAATTCATGATCATATCACAATTGTGATAAAATTACAAATAATATGTTAAATTGTGTTAAAATCACAAATAATATATCAAATTAGGCTAGATTTGCCAAGTTTTAAAGTTTGGTATAAATATGCAAAAGGTTGAAAATGTTGTGATTTTTTGATACCAATAAGCCCCTTTAAAACAAGTTCATCTTCTCATCAAGATTGTGCCATTTTTATGAAGTCCCATATCATCCTTTCGCACATTAAACCCCATATAGCACTTGAATAAGTGTTTGTAAAACTTTTCAGCATGCAACTAAATTGAATTTAATGCCTATTTAATCCTTTGTACACCACTTCTCAATTCTTTTAGAAATTCATTTTGATAAAGAATATCAGTCCTTTTAATAAAGAAGACCAGTTGTACTTGGTATTATTTTTCCCATATAGTTTATTTGATGATCTACCATAATTTTAAGACACAAAAGAAGGTCAACCTCTTCATTACTCAAATGAATTTGTGGAGAACCATAATGAGTCTCACAACCATCAAATTGATCATTGTATTCTTCAATACCCCACTCCAAATCATCACTTATACATTCTCTTTTTCAAAAATGTTATTCCAATGAGGCATAATTTGCATATAAAACCATAATAAATATGATATATGATAGATAGATAGATATATGGTGGACCATAAAATAATATATGCCAACATAAAATACTAAGTAAAACCAAAGAATATATATATCAATAAATTTATTATCATGGTTCACCACAAAATAATATATATGTTATGTAAAATTATAACTGACGTTAATCATTCTCAAACGTAATAAGCAACAAAACTATATATGCTTAACCACAAAATGATATAGATTAACTACATATATTCCATTAATCATTTGACCATATAGTGGTATAGGTTGACCATAAATTATCAAATAAAAAATTTGGTTGCCCATATTATATTAATAGATAAAATTCTATTACTTTGAAACATGAAGCAAATAAAAAAGTCATAGTTAAACTCAATTGTAAATCTATAAACATTTAAAAACTTACCTCAACCATAAATTCAATAATGGTTGAATCTTAAAGATTGAAAGTATTAATTGAATTTGGGAGACTGATCGAGTTATTAATTCTGAGCAATTATTGAATATGAGAGATTAAAAGTGATACAATTTCAATTTCTTTCTTTTGTAAAAATTTTCAAAGTAAGAATAGGGTTTTTGTTTGATAAAATTTTCAAATGTTATTTTTAAGTTTGGAAAATATTTAAAAATATTACGTGAACCTTTTTTTTTTTGGTGAACAATGAACTGTTTTTAAACTGTAAAGGCATTTATTTGTTATGTGTTTTTAATGATAAGAATACCTTAAAGGTATTATAGAATTTTTCCAAAATATATAATTAATATAATTTCATAATAATAATATAACTCGAGCATTGCGCGGGATGAAGACCAGTTAGTTTAAAAAGACTGAACCGGAGGTCTGATGAAATATGAGTTTAAAAATATTTAAGCTCCTAGATTTGGTCAGTTCGTAACCGACCTAAATTTGTAGAAGTATATATTCTTCCTTGGCCTGCAAAATTTTGTCTCCCAAACCCTGTAGAGGAAGTTGATGAGAATCGAAAGGAAAATTGAGATGATGATGGTGAATGCTTAGGACAACATGAGAACCCATCGGATTCCATGGATGTTTTTCCCATAGAAGAAGGAGAAAATTAGAAGCTCTGGGGTGTTGATGGAAAGCAAAATCGAGTTCTGGTGGAAGTTGATGAGAGTGAAAAATTGCTGATGTTAAATGCATTTCTCAGCCATGTCCGCTGAATTATCACTGGGAAGGGTTTGAAATTGGGCGTCGCATGATGGAGAGTTACAAAGTTAGAACCGTTATTGAGGACCGAAATAAGGCGGACCAACTTTTTGGTTTAGAATCCTTTTCCCGAATCCATGGTGCAATTAAAATTAGAAAAGGTCGACAACCGGAGTTGACGATGTACGAGGCGAAGAAAGATCGACCCCAAATTATCGATCTTATCAAGAACAGTGAAATTATACTTCCGCTTTCTGGTCCTCATTCCCTGCCTTTTTTATCTTGCTAATAACCGGGAGATAACTTTTGCTCTCAAATTGAATGGTAAGAACTTATTTGAAGGCTCTGATAACTACCCTGTTCTTGATCACTTTTACCTTCCTGGTTATAGGATAGATGAAAATTTTGATGGTGAAGATATTGCTGTTGGGAGAATCTATTTCCCAGGCGTTTCACTTTTTTCATGGTCCGCTAGTTCTTTCCACACTAATGTAGTCTGGGGGGGAAAGGTCATGTTTCTCCCGGCCAGGTGACAAGCAATTTCCTCCTTTTCCTATTAAGGTGTATGTGGATTATGGTCTCTTGCGTAATGCAGTGGCCGCTAAGGTGCAATTTACCATCTTGAATGAATATGTTACCCATGTTTCTGGTCATATTTTGGCCCGCTCTTGCATCATGGAGGCAGCTGCCGAAACTGTCCTTTTTGATATGGAAAAAGATAAATCTGTGCGGCTAGAATCTCCTCCGCATATAATTAACCTTGCAAGATCAGTGGTAGCTGTTCCATCCAATTTCTATTTCGTAATTGAAGCCAAACTAAGTGATCCAGGCGGCACATGTTTCCTGGATGAAACATTTTACTTCCGTCCTGAGATGTTTGGAACATTTGTATTGAAAGTTAACCATGTCGAAGTTCAGGTCAAGTGGAGCAATGGAATTGTGTAGAAATTTATTTTGATGTTTATGTAATGCATGTTAGCAGTATATCCTTCTTAGTGCATAAAGGTAATCTCTCTTTTAATTTTCACTCAGCACATGATGAAACTTCCGGTCTAACTAGACATTCAAAAAATGTCGGTCTATATATATATATATATATATATATATATAGGAATCAGATAAATTAGTCCTACAAAAATTAGAATTTAGAAAGGCGAGATAAACGACTGAGTGAACAATCATTAGGGGCATTCAGGTACCATTTTCCAGGTCCCATCTTCGTATTTTTTCATTTTTTTTTGTAGGCTTTACTCATTTTTTGCCCCTTACATTTTTATTTTTTCAGGATTTTTCTATATACTTTTATTTTTATAAATTGACACCTTACATTTTTATTTTGTTATATATTGACTTCGTGTGCTTTTATTTATTTGTACATTAAGTCATTCCATTAAAAATGGGTAGAAACGCTGGTTAAATAGAGCAAAATATCTTATTTACTCCCTATAATTTTTAAAATTATCAATAAATTTGTATATTTTAAAATTTTAAAAAATTAATCCTTAATATTTTTAAATAATTTTTTTATTTTTTACTTTCAATAAATATTTTAATTAATTATTAACATTTATATATTTAGTTAATAAGTTTATAATTTAACTAATTTAAACTTTTAATTGAATGTTTTATTATTAACATAAACATTTTTAAATTGTTTATCTTTTTATTAACTATAATCTAATACTAATTTTTATTATACTCCTTTACACATTTTACCATTAAATTAATTTTAAGTAATAAATTATTAAAGGATGCATTTATTTGAAAATTATACCAATACTTTTATCCAGCAACAAATTTTCTTGAAAATTATATCATTACATTTTTTTTATTTCTTAAAGATTTATTACCAACTAAGGTATAAATTTTTTTTATTTGTTAAAAATTCGCATATACAATTTTTTTCATCATTTACTTTTTACTTAAAATTAATTAAAATAAAATTTATTGAAATTTTTTCTTAAATTATTTTTACAAAAGTCAAATAAAAATTTTAAAGACTAAATTACTTTTATATTATTTAGATTTAATTTTCATAAGAGCGATTAACATCTAATACTATTTAATATTAAAAAAATAAGTATAAAATTAAATTATATATATATATATATATATTTGACAAAATTTTGCAAATTCATATTAATTAGGGACTTAATGTATATAAAATAAAAGTGTAAGGACTTAATGTTTATAAAAATAAAAGTAGAAAGGATTAAAGTAAAAATTTTTAAAAAGTATATTTATTCGTCAAGTAAGTCCCATTTTCATTAAGATAAAAGTTATCTAAATAAATAAGGAATAATTCTAATTTGGAATTAGGATCAAAATAAAAGAGGAAATTTAGTCTTACCAAATCAAGAAATCAATTCATCCAATAAAAAAAAAAAAAACCTTTTTGATTGGATGGAAATGAATGAAGAAATCCAAAAAGGTCTCATATCAAATTTTGAACTTTGGTTCTTTCGAAAATTTGAAAGACTTTACAACACATGTAAGATAAATCCATAGGCGATACCAATTCAATTTCTTCTTTTCAATTTTCATAGAAATGAAAATGTTAGTAAAACTAAGAAAATCAAAGAGAAGAAAAATGACGATCTTTTTATATCTATATTATCGAATGAAAATAAAATTAGAGAATACCAATATTGTTTTGGTCACCTTATTTGTGTGAATACCGATAGAGGATGTGGTTTTATTGACAGCGTCTTGATGTGATAAGACATATACGAAAAGCTCGAGATAGAGTGTCACCGGTATAAATCCTCACTCTTCCTTCCAATAATCTTGTCCATGTGGTAAGATTTTGGAAACCCTCTTAATTGATTTATTTGAATTACATGATCCTATAATGGGTTTTTCATGGTTAAAGTTTTTATTTCCGCTATGTTTTGTATTACATAAACCCAACAATATAGGAATCCAATAAATTAGTCCTACGAAAATTAGAATTTAGAAAGGCGAGTTAAACTACTGAGTGAACCAAGTCATCAGGGGCATTCAGGTACCATTTTCCTGGTGCCATCTTCATATTCTTTCGTTTTTCTTATGTCGCCTGCCCGTGTATATATGTCTCTGTTACCTTTTCGTTATATGTCACTTATTCTTTTCTTGGATCCACCTTTTAACAATATAAGCAGTATCTTTTGCCGATTTGTGGCAAAATAAACAAAACATATTCCCAAATTTGTGGTTGTTTTAAAAGAAATTTCAAATTTACGGAGAAAAGGAAGGAAATTCCTGATTTATGCTGGTTTTTGGGGACATGGCAAGTGCAACAGATTTCCGCCAGTGTTAATTCCTCCAGTTCAAGTGGGGGAGTTGAATCAAATTCTTTTTTTTTTTGTCCGCCACCTAGAGTGGCGAACTCTGTACCATTTTTTTTTTTTTTACAAATTTCTAAGGTCTGCAATCAAAAAGATAAGGTTGTCCAAGAAACTCAGGAGATCCCTTCTCTTGAACTGAGTTTGCAGAGGCTTGGAGCTGTGGGATATACCAGAACCAGTGCTCATGACCGAAATGTGCTCAGACACTCAGAACTCAGCATTCTCAAGGTATGGTAAATTATTTACATTCTGGTTATCTTGTCTCTTGACCTTGAGAAGAATTGGAATTTACAGCCAGAGAATCTTCGTTATAATGTAGGTATAATTCTGTTTCAACTGGTAATCAGGCTCCAACAGCGAACGTGGGTAGCTGTTCTCTCCTTGATAATAGTTCAGAGGCAATAAAATCAGACTCGATGCAGAATATGCAATCCAACTCAAATAGCACCACTCCCAATCAGCGTTCTAATGGTAGTAGTAACAATAATGAAATGGGTTCCACCACTAATAATGCATTCAGCAAACCAATGCTATGCAACGACAAGCCTGCACTGAAATCTACAATTAAAAGTCCTCATCCCTCTTCTGCTTTCCAGGTAGTACAGAATGGCCATATGCTTGTACCTCAACCGGGTAAGTGTGATGCTACAATGCCTCACAATATTTTAGCTCAAGCAAGGGAAATGAACCACCAGGTCCAAGTGGAACACACCACCATCACTATTACCATTATCACCACCACCATGTTCACAACATGCAGCAGCAGCAGTTTGCCAACCATGATAGTTCATCTCGGAGAAATATGGCAGCAGCATCAGCTCCCCAGTGTGGGTCATCCAACATGTTGAGCATGCCGATCAATAATGTTGTGGGTAATTACAGTTTGAATGGAAGTGCCTCAGGAAGTGACCAGGGAAACAATGGACTCAATGGGAGCAGCATTGCTTTAAATCCCAAAGGAACAAATGCAGAAAAAGGATAACGGGGCAGGTGGAAATACTGGAACAGGATTTAGCAAGAGTACCAGAACTGCAGTTGATCAACACCGTTCTGCTTAAAGGGAGGCGGCTTTGAACAAATTCTGACAAAAGAGGAAAGAGAGATGCTTTGAGAAGAAGGTATCTGAAATTGCATTTAACATCATCAAGTACTGAGCAATAATTGGAAAATTGAAAAATTATTGAATACATCCTAAATGAAAGTTTAGCGACACAATCACCGGGAATAGGTTGTCAATGCTGCATATATACATGCATAAGCAAGCATGCAACACAACATCAACTGCCATGGAGTTACATGAATTATAATCACAAAATTTATTTCATTGTACTTGATGATTGCAGATATCAGATTCCCACATCCTGCTTGCATTACCACCTAAGCATATTCTTGAGTCTCTATTGAGTGTTGCATCTGTCCATTTTGCATTGTTGTACTAAAGATTTCTTAGATGTTCTCATCTTGTGAGAGTAGTCTGACAGGAATGTCTTGTTCCTAACATAATCATTTCCAGGTTCGATATCAAAATAGGAAAAATTGGCAGAACAAAGACCACGCTTTCGAGGACAATTTGTACAAGCAAAGCAACAAATGGAAATAAAGAAAAGAAAGCACATAACTAACATGATCATGTTCTCACATTGTGCATGAAGATGAGATTGGCACTAGCTGTGACACGGAACAAGTATTTAGATTCCATTGAATCAATATATAGGTGTTCGGTAATGTTCAAAAATAAATAAATATATATATATGTTCGGTGATGTTCATAAAATATTAGGTATGTTTATTTTTTCCTATGGCCTTACTGAGCAGAGAATATTTAACTAGTCCATGCTGTCTCCAATAAGAGTCCAATTTACTTGGGATGGTAGTAGTTTTTTGTTGTTATTTGGGCGCTTTCTATGTTCTCTGCAGGCCACAACATTACAGGTAAAGTTCTTCCAAATTCAAGAATTTTGGAAGGTTGCGTGCTAAACTTTTCTTGCATTTGACTGGTTCAGATAAATTTACTACACTTAACAGTTCTTGGATGATCAACCATAATAATTGCCACATTTTTACACATTATTTCAAAAATTGCGCTCACACTGTACATGTCAGTAGCCATCTGTAAATCTAATGGCACAGACATGCCTGCAATTCAGCATGTCAGCTGTGACATGCCTGCAGCTTTGGCTATTCTGCCTGGTGCTCCCATAGTGCAAGATGCAATGTGCCCTGTAAGTGCCACTGCCAGAAATATATCTCCCATAAAAATGGACTCTATAAGAAAAGAGACTATTCCCCTATATTCATAGCTGCTCATTCAAAAAAATAGTCTCTAGCTCATCAAGTTCGACTCCCAGGATAGAAGTAATCAACGCTATTTTCCTTCACCATGAAATGGAAATTGCTTATTTTGTTCTTTAAGTTCCCTTTCCTACTGCAAAATCCTGAGTTCAATATTGTTAACTGCAACAAAGAAAAAAAAATGTGAGAAGAAAATGCTAAGACAGAAGCATCTTGTCATCACAAGGAATTAAATTTGCATTCTCAATGAGAAAAAAAAAAGGGATATCAAGCAACATGCACTCATTCAATTGGAGAAGATGCTTCCAAACATGACCTCCGCTTTTCTCAAAGGCATCTAACCAAAATGATTACAAAAATTAACCCAAAGATCAGTTGGCTAAAGTTAAAATAAAATTCCTGACTGAACCTAACCAATTTGCTTGTCATTTGACACAGTGGCAATAATACAATGGCATTACAGATTCCGAAAGTACAGGTACAAAACATATGCCACAACAGCAGCAATTATAAAAAGGTAAAGAATTAGAAAGCAATTGTATGTCTTCATCTAGTTCTCTGTTTTCTTCCCTTCCTCGAATGTACATAAGAATGCAACTACGAGTTATTAGGAAACTCAGCAAGTGCAAGCTAATTTTAGACCAAAATTAATTTAGTCCATGACTAATGTTTCAAGGAACTGAAATGTAACTGCACAAACCGCACCCTATGCTCATTGTAATATATGTAAGCAAAAGTTTGGACATATACTACAGGTACAACTAGCATATGGATTTTGTTTTGCTAGCAGTCTTCTTACTACAAAACAAATAAAGATTTTTTATGTACACATTGACAATTTACAGATACCAAAATGCGCATATTAATTAAAAGTTTCACCAATCCTAGAACCAAAATAAGTGTTTTAGTTTGGGAAAACCACGAAGTTGATCACAGAAAAATACTAACACACAATCACAGAGCAGCCAGGAAGGAAATCATAAAGGACATTTTTTTAAGAGAAAAGTATGCAAACTAAATGTTATTTATTTTTATTTGAATGGACCCCATATTCAAACTCAAAATATCCAGCAAACTGATGTAAACAATTGAACATGTCCACACAAATATGATACCATAATTTACCTGCCCATGCACATCAGCTGCCAAACCAGTGGCCAAAGGTTCTGCCTTTATTAAAACATCAGCAACATACTCCATTTGTAATATAAACACAGGCCTCTCCATGGAAGAGTATATATCCTCATGATTAAGCGTTACTAATGAACAACCCTGTAAGAAGAAGAACAAGATCATGAGAATTATTGTATCAATCAATCAACAACTAAATAAATACAGAATTAAATAAAAGAAAGTCTGGCTTACAAAATCTGATGTTAAAGTGTGGCAATAGTGCATGAAGTCTAAGACATGAACTGAAGAGCCATAAGCAGCTACCTCCATCAGAGACACATCATCTATCATGATGGTAACATGGTTCTTATATTTTTCAGGCAAGGCAGATACAATTTCTTGTATTTTTCCGAACAATCTGAAAAACCCAGCATCAGTAGCTTTTCCTTCATTTCCATCTAGTCAAGAATTGAATTCAAAAGGACTTCCCAAAGTCATGAAACCAGTACAACAAAAACATAAATACATAAATCATGAAAACTCAATTCAACTAAAAATGGTAATAACACGCCCACCCAGCCACCAAAATACATAATTTTCTCACCTGAACACTGCAGCATAAGCATATCAAAGAAAAAGAACCTGCCACTATCCTTCTGTGTACATAAATTGCAACCCTGATTAAAACAACACAATCACAATGCATTCAATCCCAGAATTACTATTAAACCCACAAATTAATATTATTATGAACACAGAAATTAATAAAAAAAGTTTAAAAATGAAAACTTTAAGAAGTGGAACCAGAGAGAGTACAAGTTTCCGAAGAATTCGATCGTAATGAGAGAAAGGGTAAGAGAATGCGAGAAAGATTATAGCATTTGAAGAATTAGGAGACAAAATTCGCTTAATTAGATGGTGAAGTACAAAAGAACCGCTCGTCTCCACGCAGTCTTCAATTAAAATCACTTTCCCTCTTAAAGGTTCGTCCAACCCTAACGCCTCGTCCAACAGATTCAAACTCCGATTCTCCATTGCTAATCTCAATTTTCTCTTCAGTGCTTTGATTTTAATCCAATTGGGAATTTTCTGAGATTTAGGGTTTAGGGTTTTTGTTGTATAAGTTTTTATCAAATGCAATCCCTCATCTTTTATATATTAGCTATTATTATTAAAGGGGGATTTAGTTGGTTAATTTTTTTAATATAAATAAATAAAATTTAATATTTAAAAATCTCATCAGGCAAAAGAAAAATAAAAGAATTTTTATAAAAATGTCTAAAAAATGGAAGTAATTAACATCAAATATTCTATTTTTTTTATAATAAATTATATTCGTATCTTTTTTTTTTTAATTATACGTACGTCACTTTAACGACGACCTCTTATTCTTCTTTTCCATTTTTTTTTTTCTCCACTCTCTATCTGTTTCCTTCTCTTCTTCTTCTTCTTCTTCTTCTTCTTCCTTTTTATTTCCTTCTCTTCTTCATTACTGAACCACCCAAAAACCTTAATAATGCATACCTCCAAACCTCACAAACCGACCCTTTTTTGCCTCTGTCATGGTACTCCTCCATCATCAAATCTCTCCCTCCTTCTCCTCACCCAACCAAGATCCTTTATACCTATAATTGTGAAATCATACCACAAACACAGAGGCAATCAAATTACAGTTTCTTCTCTTCTTCAACCCCAATTGTTATCGACAATGGCGCTTCCTATTTCTGCCATCGGGTAAAATTCATAGCTCCGAATTTGAATCTTTAATTAAACCCTTTTTTTTTTTTTATCACTTTTTGCTTTTGGGTTTTGTGTTTTATGTTCAAAACTGGTTGAAAGTTGTGTGCTTTTATTGAATTGAATTAGGTGGCCTCGTGCTATATTTTGCAACATTATTCAAAAACCTTGCCATAAAATCACCAGTAAATTTCTTTTTTTTTTTTTTTGGTGTTTGGTTAATGAGAGAAAAGTGGAAAATAATATGATTTTTTGCTTGGTGATTGGTTGAGTAAAAGTTAATTTTGGGTTTTTGGTGAATGTGTTAGGTGAAACCATTACAATTGTTGGTGATCAAGATCCTGCATTGTTGAAACACTTCGATTACACACATGGTTTGGGCCTAGTTATGCTTTTGATACTAATGTTGTTTATCAATTTTTTTTTAACAACAATTAAACTTCATTAGATAAAAGTACAGTAAAGGCCCAAACTACCCCAATAAATACATATCGAAGTCCATTGTAGTTCATTGCTAAATACATTTTCTTCTTGGAAGGATTTGCTAATGCAGAGAGCATAAAAACCCTAGCTTCGCTAAAACAGAGCTTAATCAATAACCATGGTTGTGAAGAAAAAGAGAATTGTTCAAATATGAGTTGCTGAGAACTCATCAATCCAACAACAGATTGAAGAAAACCAATATATTTAGAGAACATGTAAGCAAATACTATAAAGTATAGAAGAAGATGTGTGGAAGCTTGAATATAACCTAGGGTTTGCAAGAGCTCCATCCACAAATAGTATTGAAGTATATCATTGACTGAAGCTTGTTACAGATGGTGAGAAATTTCTTGTTAGGGCCACCAAAATTACTAATTACTGCTCCTCTATAGCATATGCACGAGAACACTTGGTAGACAAAGGAGGAAAACAAAAGATAAAAAAACTGATATTAATATATAAACTAAAAGATCTAGTATTTGGATGGCTTTTTTTGTCCAAAATTGCCAAAAAAACCATCGAGAACCAACAAGAGAAGTGAGGAAGATAGTTGAACAGTGAAAAATATCAAATATTAATATATAAACTAAAAGATCTGGTATTTTTGAATGACTTTTTTTGTTTAAAATGGCCAAAAAAACTCATTCAAAACTAGTAAGAGAAGTGAGGAAAACAGTTGAACAATGAAAAATATCAAAGCTATGCGGAGCTATCGAGGGCTATCAAGTTGATATAAAATGGATATCAAGGGCTAACAAAATCTACTTCACCTACTGAACGTCATGGACTGAGCAAACAACAGTAATAATACAAGTACTGAAAGCTAATCATCAAGAACAATAGCAACAGATCATGCTCAATCAGATGGCTGACGTTTATTGATTATTTTTACATGCTTTCATGCACAATCACAACTTTTGTAACTAATTTATATGATGTGGCAGCATACCATTCGTAGATGATAGATTCTCTTAGACTAGTTTATAGTTACAATTTTTTGTATATTAACCAATCAGCTCAATGAGAAACGCATGAGCTTCATTCGGTACTTTACTTCAGCTTAAGGGTCTTTGGGATGAATTGGCAAATTTGAGGCCACTACCAAGTTGCATATGCATTCCAGTGTAGTTGTAATGTTCTTTCAATCATGAGAGGCTACAGTGATCAAGATCACATTATTCGATTTTTGAAGGGACTCAATGGCGAATTTGCAACCGTCAAGTCTCAAATTCTGATTATGGATCCTCTTCCCACCATTAACAAAGTTTTTGCTCTCACCTTACAGCATGAAAGGCAAATTAAAGGGGCCATTACACAAGAAATTAACGAATCTATGATTATCTATGCTGGAAGAACTTTGAATTCAGGTCAAAAAGGAAATATGTTCAATGGAAATCAAAGCTATAACTCAAGGAAACATTCAAATATTGGTTTTGGGAAGCAACTGACTTGCTCTTACTGTGGGAATTATGGTCATTCAGTTGAGAAATGCCTTAAGAAGCATGATTATCCTCTAAGATATAGAATGCAAAATAAAAATCATGCTGGTGTTGTTAATCAAGTAGAAGCTGGTGTTGTAACTCAAGGTGATATGCTTGGAGTTTATGAGAAAGCTATCAAAGGCAAGCAAGTGCATACGGAAGAATCAGTTGATGACAACAAGTTGATGCTCACTAAAGATCAATATAATCAATTAATAGCCTTGATTCAAGCAAATCCACAAATGACCACTACTTCATCTTTTGTTATAACTTTTCTGCCACCACAGAGCAAATACCGCAGATAGGTATCTTCTTTAATGCACAGATTTTTTCTGCCACTGCAATGAACATTCTAAAACCAAATTGGATTGTAGACACAGGGGCAATTGACTATATTGTTAATTCTCTTGAGAGATTTTGCACCTATAAACCTGTTCATGATGTTTTTGTAAAATTTCCTAATAAAGCTATTGTACGTGTAACACATGTAGGCAATATCAAACTATCTCTTATGCTTCATAATGTTCTCTATGTTCCTCAATTTGCTTTCAACCTTTTATTAACTAGTCAATTGAGCAAGACCTCAAATTGCTTTCTTATTTTCTTGCCTTCCTTTTGTTATATTCAGGATATCAAAACATGGAAGACGATTGGTATAGCTAGAGAAAAAGCATGGTATTTATTATTTTCCAGATACTGAATATCATAAATCTGTTTTGTCTACAAAAATTCTACCATTCATTTATTGTTCAAATGTTGTTACTTCACAAAATTTGTGGCACTACAGATTAGGTAATATGTAATAATCTGAATTTTTATAAATTAAATTAGGAAATTAAATTATGAGATTTGCAGTATAAATAATTATTTTTATTTTATATTATTTTATTGAATTGTGATATTTGATTTTTTTTTTGTGAAATTAAATAATACATTTTATTATTTTTTCCAATACTTTTTCTTTTCCCTTCCCTCCTTTTTCTTTTCTTTTTCTCCTTTCTTTCTTTTCTTCTTTTCTCTCTTTCCTATTTTCTTTCTTCTTCTCCTCTGGTTTGGACAGCTACTACTGTGCACCACCATGCCACTAGAAGCATGCCGGACCACCTTCTTTACGCTGTCATCCCTCTATCTGCCACACCCAGCTCCAGCAGCCGCCATCTGATCTTCCTCCTTGCATGATCTCTTGGTTCAACCGGAAAGTGGGAGTGAAGGTTGGCGCAACTCCGATGAGCATTCTGGCCAATCTTAGGCTCAAATCAAAACTCTTGACTCGAGCTTTAATAATCTTCGATCGATTTCCAGAAATTCAACCGGTAACAGTTTCAATCTCTCAGAATTTAATTTTGGGTATCTTTCTTTAATTGTGAATTTGAATGTCAATTTGATATTGATTCTTTAGAACAGATTAATGTGGATGTTGTAAGGTTTCTAAAAATAATTTTTATGAATTTTTTGAATTCCTTGGGTCTTAGGTTACTGTTCACGACACAGTTCCCGAGCCCAGAGAATTTTTATATTTTTAATAAATTATACTAATTATTTTAAACAAGTTTTGTTAAAGAAGTTTATTAAAATCATGTACCGAATTTTTATTATAAATTTCCGAATGTTTATGTCGAAAATGAATTTTTTGAAAAAATTAGTATAAATTAATAAATTTTATATTTTAATTGAATAATGTAAATGATTATCGGTAATTAAATGCTATTTAATTTCTAAAATTAGAATAATGGCTTTTATAATATAATTTGATTATTAATATGGACTTTATTATTTAGTTTGTAAATAAATATCTTTTATATTTTTATTGTGTAAATAAATTGATTTTGGTATTTAAATGGAAATTTTATTGTTCATATATTATGATTTGTGAAATTGGTTCTTGGTTGGGCATAAAATGTAGTTTGGAGGCCCAACTCAAGATTTGAAGTTGTTGTAGATATTTGAAATGTTTTTCTATGCAGGCTTGACTCTACTTTTGTAGATAGATGTTCGTTTTACAGAGGAGAATCTACTGAATTTTTGATAGATTTCTCATAAAACGTGACATCAGATCGAGTTTAGTAAAGTCATATTCTTAATTGAGTCTCTCTTTAGAAATCTAGAATTTATAAGATTTTCGTTTTTAATTCCATTTTTTTATTTCTTTCCTTTAGCTGCACCTCTAGCCGAGTCAACAGGTCAAGGTCGAATGCAACTGCACAGAGGAGTGCATTCAACCTATAAGTTAATAGTTGAACTGTGTATATGATATTTTTAATTTAAACATAAATTCATTGATTATGATAAAAGGGGAGAATTTAATAAAAGAAAAAAAAAATACTCGGATTAAATTGTCCTATTATTTCCTAAGGTTATATAAGCATGTTTATATTAAATTTTCATATAATTAGTTAATTGTTATTTTATTTTAGTTTATTGTAATCTTCCTTGTTTCATTTACTTTTATTTATTTTAAAATGAACTACGGTAGAACAGACTACCTAATGGGTTTCATCAGGACCGTGTGCACATCGGTAGGATTGAGAGTGAATGTTAGTGATTATAAGGCTCAATGATGCATTATTTTACGAGATTGTATATAAGGTTTGGTGATGCTTTACTCTCGGGCATGGTTTATAATTTATTGGCACTGGTAGCTCAGTGATGCTTTGCTCTCGGGAACCGCTAATAAATATTGGTTTAAATGATTTGACTGTAGCTGGTTGCTCGGTCGATATTTTTCTCTCAAGAACTAGTAGTCTTTGGATTATAAGAAAACTAAAAGACTATTAGAATTATGGACTAGCGTTCTACCTAATTTTCTTATGAAAATGATTTAAAAAAGTTTATTATATTTATTTAGTATTTTATGATTTCAAATACTTTATTTCGATAAAAGAGGATTTCAATAAATTAAATGTTTTAAATTTATAAATTATAAATTTTATATTTTCATAAAATATATTTTTAAAGGAGATTTTTACACTACATATATTTCTTTTATTAACTTACTCAATGAAGTCTGACTCCCTTCAATTATTTTTTTAGGATCTCGGGAGTTTTCAATTAGTCCGCCTACTATACACCGGATTTCTTCTTCTTCGGCTATTCTATGTAGGTCTGTATAACATGTATTATTATGTATTTAAAATTTAGAACACCACAGTAGTAGTTGTTAACTGTTATATTATATTTTATGGATTATTACCTGTATTAAATATTTGTATTAATGTTGATTATTATGTTTCATCAAAGATTATGTTGGATATTATATTATTTGTGTTATTTATTTTATTTAAACATTTCATTTAATTATTGCCTATATTTTATTGTAAATTTTCTTTAAGGCTTATTATGGGTTTCGAAAGCCTTATGTTTTTCCATGCCCTAGTGCCGGTCACGTGCCCTCAAGTTCGGGTAGTGACAAAGTTGGTATTAGAGCTTTGGCTCATTTTATATGTGTTTTTAGCTGTAAATGTTTGTTTTTCGTAAGCTATTGCGATGATAGGTTGATAATTATCATTTGTTGTCTTCCTTGTTTCTTGCATTCTACGCATATGTAGTATCCTTGTATTGTCTTGAATTTCATTTGGTGTCTCTTTTCAGAATGAGGCAAGCGAGAGTTACTCCTGTTAAGGAAGCAACATTTGAGGAGAATGAGAATGAACAGTCTTTTCAGGATGAAATTCCTCCTCTTGCCCCTCGATGTAGAGGTAGAGGTAGAGGCAGAGGTAGAGCTAGAGCAGTAGTAACTCAAAGGTAAGAACAGTAGAAAGTAGAGCCTAAAATTCCAATAGATAATCCTGCAGCCTTTGCAGTGAGTATAGCAGGAATTAATTAAGGCTTAACATCCCTTAACCAAGTAATGGCCCTAGTACAACAGTTGCTTTAGTAAAGAAATCAGGGGATGATAAATGCTAATGTCGCCTTACTGTACTTCAGAGTCAAGTGAGTTTCTTTCGATGGTACAGGGGATGCTCTGGACTTTATAAATACCATCGAGGCCAAAATTAGAATAGGATACACAGACTACTAACAGATCATGATAGTAGAGTTATTCGTATCAACTGTAGCTCAGGATTGGTTCATGCAATCTATCTAGCCGTACATGACTATGATGACTTGGTTAGATATTAAGGAGTGATTATAAGATTTTTTTGCCCAGCAACAATAAAAGAGAACTACAGGTGGTAGTTATTGAATATTTCTAAAAGATATCGGTCAGTTAGGGACTACACTCATGAGTTCTTCAGACTGTCACTTCATGCTGCAGATGTAACGCAGGATAAGATGAGAGCAGTGGAGCTCTATATGATTGGGTTAGGCCTAACTTATATTGGCAACTAGACAGGGGGTCGCAGCCTTAAGAGTGTAGTTGAGGAGGCCAAACAGCTTAAGTGGAGACGTATCCTATATGGCACCATATCGGATCCTTATGAGAGTAGCAGTGGTTGATCAGCTCAAAGGGTTCAGCAACTTATTTTTTAGATAGGTAGCACAAGTACTCAAACAGGGGGTACTTCTCAATAAAGAAGACAATTCAGAGCATATCGAATTGGCAAGCATAGTTATGATTAAAGTCGTAGGAGTGGCAAGATCACTAGGTTTGGAACAGGTGTTAGTAGCAACAATAGTGGGCAGAGCTTTGGATATGGCAGTTCAGGATCTAGGGGTAGTGCATGTGCCACTTGTGAGCAAGTACATCAGGGTCTGTGTCACTTAGCACCAGAAGCTTATTTCCGGTGTGGCCAGTTCGGACATTTTACCAAGGATTGTCTTAATTACGAGTTTTAGCCATTATATGCTCAAGGATATTCATTATTAATTACTCAGCCATTTTAGTAGGTGCATCGACAATATTAGGCACCTATGTATTCTCAGCAGTGATCGACTTAGTATACAACTCAATAGGGTAGAGGTTTTAGAGGTAGAGCTAGGGGTAGAGGATATGCATAATCGTCCACTTCACAGTAGGTAGGTCGTGGTCAAGCAAAATTTTTCACCTTGATCCTCATGATGCTTTGGCATCCAATGCGGTTATGGCAAATATTCTCCCAATGTTTTACTTTAATGCTAGAGTCTTATTTAATCTAGGTGCTTCACATTCTTTTGTGTCTCCTGCATTTGCTTCCAAAGTAGCATGTCAACCTTTTAAGTTGTTGATTCATTTATCTGTAACGACTCCACTTAGTGACGAGTTAGAAACAGATATGTTTTTTTCTTCTTGACTAGTGTTGGCGAAAGGTAGAGAATTACTAGTAGATCTGGTTTTGCTAGATGTGATTGATTTCCATATGATAATGGGAATAGATTAGTTGGCACAATATTATGATATGGTAAACTGTCAAAAGAAGGAAGTAATTTTTAAAATTTTGACTAATGAAGAATTCAGATTTAGAGGTGATAAAAGTTTAATGCCTCAAAATATTATTTCTACGATCATAGTTAGGAAGATGCTTGTAAGAGGTTGTCAAGGCTACTTAGCTATGGTCAAAGATATACAAGCAGATAAGGAGGCAGTTGAAAAGGTGCCTATGGTGTGCGAGTTTTCAACTATTTTTCTTGAAGAATTGTCAGGCTTGCCACCAGAAAAGGAGATAGAATTCTACATCGATATAGTGCCTGGTACAAATCCTATCTTTATGCGCTATAGAATGGCACCTACATAGTTGAAAGAGCTGAGAGAGCAATTATAAGAATTGCTTAATAAAGATTTTATCCAGCCTAGCACATCTCCTTAGGGTGCTCCAGTGTTGTTTATAAAGAAGAAGGATGGTAGTCTTCAACTTTGTATCGACTGCAGATAGTTGAACAAGGTCACCATCAAGAACAAGTATCCACTCCCAAGGATTAATGATTTGTTTGACCAGTTGCAAGGAGTTTAATGTTTCTTTAAGATTGACTTAAGTTTTGGGTATCATCAATTGAGGATTAGAGGTGGAGATGTACCTAAAATTGCATTTCGAATAAGGTATAGCCATTATGAATTCTTGGTAATGTCCTTTAGGTTGACTGATGCCCCAGCAGCCTTTATAGACTTGATGAATAGGGTGTTTAGGCCATTCTTGGACTGATTTGTGATTGTGTTTATTAATGATATTCTGGTATATTCCAAGGGTAAGGCAGAGCATACAATGCATATAAAATTGGTGCTTCAGACTCTGAGAGAGTACCAGTTGTATGCCAAGTTTTTAAAGTATGAATTCTAGTTAAATCAAGTGGCATTCTTAGGCTATATGGTATCTAAAGATGACATATAAGTGGATCCTAGGAAAATAAAAGCTATTATAGAGTGGCCAAGACCTACATCAGTCATGAAAGTAAGGAGCTTTCCAAGTTTAGGAGGCTATTATATGAGATTTATGAAGAATTTCTCCAAGATTGCTACACTTTTAATAAGACTGACCTAGAAGAATACTAAGTATGTGTGGATAGATAGATGTGAGGAGTACTTTTAGTTGCTTACGGACTTATTGACTTCAGCCCCAATGTTGACTTTACCTTCTGAAAATGAAGGGTATACTATGTATTGTGATACTTCTCGAGTAGGATTGGGTTGTGTGTTAATGCAAAATAGAAGAGTGGTTGTTTATGTTTCAAGGTAGTTAAAGAAGCACAAGTAAAATTATCCTACTCATAACTTGGAAATGGCAGCAATGGTGTTTGCACTAAAGATTTGGAGGCATTACCTATACAATGTGACTTGTGAAATATAAACTGACCAGAAGAGCCTGAAGTACATATTCTAGCAGAGAGATTTAAATCTAAAGCAAAGAAGATCGATGGAACTTCGAAAGAACTATGATTGTTCTAATTTGTACCATCTAGACAAAGCAAATATAGCTACAGATGCATTAAGCAAAAAGTCCATAAGCAGCCTTGCACACATCAATACAAAGAGGAGGCCAATTGTTAAGGAGATGCATGAGTTAATCAACCAAGGGTTGTAATTGAAGGTGACTAAAAAATGCATCCTTGCTCAGTTCAAAGCACGGTTAGTATACTTGGATCGAGTTAAAGCAATTTAAAGAAGGGACCTATAGTCATAGAAGATCATGTTTAAAGTACAAGAAGGTAGGTCCATTGGATTTGTAATTGATGATAAAGGTGTGCTGTATTTGGGTACTCGATTGTGTGTGCCAGATGTGGAAGTGCTGAGAAAAGAAATCATGGAAGAGGCATATTTTTCTGCTTATAGCATTCATCCAGGTTCTATCAAGATATATCATGACTTGAAAGATACATATTGGTAGAATGGAATGAAAAAGGATATTGCAAAATTTGTAGCCAAATGTCCCACTCGTCAACAGGTGAAGCTAAAGCACCAGAGGCCCACAGGATTATTACAACTATTATCTATCCCATAGTGGAAGTAGGATATGATTGCTATGGATTTTATGACTGGATTACCTCGTACTACTAGTGATTATGATGCTATTTGGGTAATAATTGACAGGCTAACTAAGTCAGTGCACTTTTTGCCAATTAAGAAGATATACTCTACTGACAAATTAGCAAGGTTATCTATCAATATAATTGTTTGTCTCCACAGGGTACCAAGGAGTATAGTGTCTGATAGATGAGCTACTTTTACTTCAATCTTCTAACAAGAATTGCATAAGGCATTAGGTATAAGACTTGATTTCAACACAATATTTCATCCTTAGACAGACGATTAGTTAAAAAGGACCATTTAGGCCCTAGAGGATATGTTGAGGATGTGTGTGATGGACTTTGGTGGTCAATGGGACATAAATTTGTCATTGATTGCATTTGCATATAACAATAGTTATGATACAAGTATTGAGATGGCTCTGTATGAAACACTATATGGTAGAAAGTGTAAATCACCGTTGTATTAGGAAGTTGGAGAAAGACAACTGACAGGTCCAGAATTGGTGCAGATTCCTTCTAAGAAGGTTCCCATTATGCAATAATGATTGAGAACAGCTTTCAATAGACAAAAGAATTATGTAGATCCTAAGAGGAAGTATGTGTCCTTTTCTATTTGAGACATGGTGTTTCTGAAAGTGTCTCCAATGAAAGGGGTTATAAGGTTTGGTAATAAGGGTAAATTAGCCTCGAGATACATTGATCCTTTGAGATACGTTCAAGATTTGGAGAAGTGGCTTATAGATTGGTGTTGTCACCTAAATTATCTCGAATTCACCCAGTGTTCCATGTATCTATGCTAAGGAAGTATGTTCTTGATCCTTCTCACATTCTTTAGCCTTAAACAATGGAGCTCAGTGAAGATTTATCATATGAGGAATATCTTGTGGCAATTGTGGATTGCCAAGTTCATCAGCTTCGCACTAAGGAGATCCTAAGGGTGAAGGTGTTGTGGAGTAACCACATAATAGAGGACTACATGTGGGAGATGGAGGAAGCAATGTGACTAGCATATCCCTATCTTTTTCTTTAAAATTTTGTTTTTTTTTATTTATAAAAAATTCATGGATGAATTTTTTTTAAAGGAGGAAGACTGTAATAATCTAAATTTTTATAAATTAAATTATGAGATTTGTTATGTTAACAATTATTTTTATTTTATATTATTTTATTAAATTGTGATATTTGATTTTTTTGTGAAATTAAATAAATAAATATTATTTGTATTTTATTATTTTTTCCACTACTTTTTCTTTTCCCTTCCCTCCTTTTTCTTTCCTTTCTTTTCTTTTTCTCCTTTATTTCTTTTATTCTTTTCTCTCCTTCCCGTTTCTTTCTTCTTCTCCTTTGGTTCAGATAGCCACCATTGCACACCACCATGCCACCAGAAGCACGCTAGACCACCCTCTCCAAGCCATCGTCCCTCCTTCTACCACACCTAGTTGCAGCAACCGTCGTCCGATCATTATCCTCGCACAATCTCTTGGTTCGGCTGGAAAGTGGGAGTGAAGGTTAATGTGATTCCGACAAGTACTCTGGCCAAGCTTAGACTCAAATTGAAGCTCTCGATTTGGGCTTTGATAATCCTCGATCGATTTTGAGAAATTCAACCAATAACAGCTCCAATCTCTCAAAATTTAATTTTGGGTATTTTTATTTAATTGCAAATTTGAATGTCAATTTGATTTTATTTGATATTGATTTTTTAGAACATATTAATGTGGATATTGTAAGGTTTCCAAAAATAATTTTTATGAATTTTTTGAATTCCTGGGGTCTCGGGATACTATTCACGACACTGTTCCCAATCCTAGAGAATTTTTTATATTTTTAATAAATTCTGCTAATTATTTTAAGCAAGTTTTGTTAAAGAAGTTTATTAAAATTATGTACCAAATTTTTATTATAAATTTCCGAATATTTATGTCAAAAATGAATTTTTTTTGAAAAAATAGTATAAATTAGTAAATTTTATATTTTAAGGGAATAATTTAAATGATTATCAATAATTAAGTGCTATTTAATTTCAAAAATTAGAATAATAGCTTTTATAATATAATTTTATTATTAATGTGAGTTTTATATTTATTTTGTAAATAAATATCTTTCATGCTTTTATTGTGTAAATAAATTAATTTTGGTATTTAAATAAAAATTTTATTGTTTATAAATTGTGGTTTGTGAAATTGATTCTCGATTGAGCATATAATATAGTTCAGGGGCTCAACCCAAAATTTGGAGTTATTGTTGGTATTTGAAGTGTTTTTCTATGCATGTTTCAAATCACAATTTATAAACAATAAAATTTTCATTTAAATACCAAAATCAATTTATTTACACAATAAAATTAATTCTTGATTGAGCATAAAATATAATTAGGGGGCCCAACCCAAGATTTGGAGTTGTTGTTGGTATTTGAAGTGTTTTTCTATGTATGTTTGGCTCTACTTTTATAGAGAGATGTTCATTTTACAGAGGAGAGTCTTCTGAATTTTTGATAAATTTCTCGTAAAACATGATATCGGGTTGAGTTTAGTAGAGTCGTATTCTTAATCAAATCTCTCTTTAGAAATCTATAATTTATAGAATTTTCATTTTTAATTCCATTTTTTTATTTCTTTCCTTTAGTTGCGCCTTCATTCGAGTCGATAGGTTGGGGTCGAGTGTGATCTCGCAGAGGAGCGCATTCAACCTATAAGTTAATAACTGAATTATGTGTAAGATATTTTGTATTAAAATATAAATTCATTGATTATGATAAAAGTGGAGAATTCAATAAAAGACAACAAATATCTAGATTAAATTCTCCTATTATTTGCTATGGTTATATAAGTATGTTTATATTAAATTTTCTTATGATTAGTTAATTGTTATTTTATTTTATTTTATTATATTGTAATCTTCCTTATTTTATTTAGTTTTATTTATTTTAAAATGAACTACGGTAGAACGGGTTACCTGATGGGTTTTGTAAGGACCGTGTATGCAACGATAGGATTAAGAATGAGTCTTGGTGGTTATAAGGCTAGGTGATGCTTTGCTTTCGGGCATAATTTTGTGAGATTGTATATAAGGCTTGGTAATGCTTTGCTCTCAGATGTGATATATAATTTAATGGGGCTAGTAGCTTAGTGATGCTTTGCTTTCGAGAACCACCAGTAAATATTGGTTTAAGTGATTTAACTGCAGCTAGTAGCTCAGTGGATGCTTTACTCTCAGAAATTAACGGTCTTTAGATTATAAAAGATCTAAAAAGATATTAGAATTGTGGACTAGGAATCTGCCTAATTTTCTTATGAAAATGATATATAAAAGTTTATTATACTTATATAGTATTTTATGATTTCAAATACTTTACTTTGGTAAAAGAAGATTTTAATAAATCAAATATTTTAAATTTATAAATTATAAATTTTATATTTTCATAAAATATATTTTTAAAGGAGATTTTCACACTACATACATTTCTTTTATTAACTTAATCAGTGAGGACTGACTCCCCTCAATTATTTTTTTAGGATCTCAGAAGTTTTCAGTTATTTCGCCTACTTTATGTCGGGTTTCTTCTTTTTTGCCTATTTTATGTAGGTCTATATGACATGTATTGTTATGTATTTGAAATCTAGAACACCACAGTAGTAGTAGTTAATTGTTATGTTATATTTTATGGATTATTATTTGTATTAATGTTGATTATTATGTTTCATCAAAGATTGTTTTGGATATTAGGTTATTTGTGTTATTTATTTTATTTAAACATTTCATTTAATTATTGCCTATATTTCATTATAAATTTTCTTTAAGGCTTACTATGTGTTTTGAAAGCCTTATATTTTTTTCATTCTCTAGTGTCGGTCACATGCCCTTAGGTTTAGATCGTGACACCATGTTTCTTATCCTAGACTAAAAGTGTAATATCTCGTGTTTTTAAATATTTTAATACTGCATCGGGATATACAGTGTTAATAATTTTTGTATATATATTATGATATTTTATGAGTTGATATGTATTTAAAACCTATTTTTAATTATTGTGTATTATTTACAGTGCTTTACGTAAAATTTTCCCGAGACTTTTATTTCCAGGGAAATTTTCACGTAAATAATTTATTATTAATTATTTTAAATATATTTTTGGACTTGCATGAACTCATATGTATTTTTAAAATACTAAATAAAGCCTATGTGTACAATTTATTTAATTAGGGTTTAATTAATATTACCCTAATATTTTATTAATTGTTTATTTATTTTATTGTTATTTAATTATTTTTAATTAATATTAAATTTTAAAATATTAAATATTATGTGTGTGGTGTATATTTAATGTGTGTAATTTAATATTATTTTATTATATAGTATAAAGTATATATATATACATATAATATATTAAAAATCAAACTTTTGAAAAAATTACCATTTTGCCCTCGATTTCTCCTTCTTCCCCGATCTTCACCCTCACCGCCGTCCGACGCCTGCAACTGCCGATTTCTCACCGTTGGTGTGCTGTCCGGTGTGCCACCACCTTCCCCAGCCTTCCTCGCCGCCTGTAGCAGCCGTTTCCGGCGTCTGGAGGTCGGTTTTTGGTCAGAAGCCGAGAGTTTGCATTTCCTTCTTCCCTTGTGATTCTGGCCACCGTTTTCAACACCGCTGGTCTCTTTATTCTCCTTGAGCTCTGGTGAGTGTGATTCTAGCTTTTTTTTAGCTGAATTGGTCTTGATTTGCTTAGGTTTCGAATTTTTGATTTCGGCCACATTAGGGTTTTTGATTTTTTTGAGCTTTGAATTGCTTGATTCATGAAAAATCCCTTCACAAATGTTGATTCTAGTAGCTTAATCTACATGTTTGAATTTTTATGGAATTTTTGGAGATTATTTTGATTTTTGGGTATTTTTGTATATTTTAATATTATTTTCTAATTTTCGGAAATTAATTAATTAAATTATAAAATTGTATTTTATGATAATTATAGGTGTTGAAATGAATTATAGGAATTTATTTGGAATTTTTATGAATTTCTATGTATTTATTTTGAATTATTTAAGTTTATGTAATTTTGGGAAATTAGGGTTAATTGTGTTTTTAATTGAAATTAATTGGTTAATTGAGTTTAATTATTGATATTATTGATAAATATGTTGAGAAAATTAATTTTGGATAATTATACTATTTTTGGTGAATTTTTGAAGTAATTTTAGTATATTTATATATATAGGGGTATTTTGGTAATTTTACCCTAAATTGGCTAAAAATGTAATTTAATTGGTTTTAATAGTTATTTAAGGTATAAAAATGATTTCTATAAATTATTTGGTATTTTCAACTAATTAAAACTATTTTTCGTGAATTATTTTCAATTATATATATAATATACGATTTTACTAATAAAATGAGTTTTTATCGGTTTTTACAGTGTTTTAAGGTTAATTATGTAATTTCTACTTATAAAATGAATTTCTAGGTTATAAGGGTATTTTTGGTATTTTTATAATTATTCTGTGTTTGTGGACCCCGGTCGGTAGACTGTAGTTTGGAGTCCGACCGAGGGGTTGTGAATGTAATTTTATGTTTATTTTCGAAGTGTGTTTCTTTACAGGGTCGGCTCTACTCTTTGAGTAGAGAGATGTCCATTTTACAGGGGAGGTTCTGTCGAATTTTTGATAGAATTCTCGTAAAACGTGATGTCCGGTCGATCCCTAATTTTGTTTCTGTGTTTAATATTCTATATCGAGTTCTAGGATTTTTTGTTAGGTTTATTCTGATTTCTGTTGTTATTATTTGTTTAGTTGGGTCGAGACCGAGGCCTAATGGACCAGGCCCGTCGGATTCATCTCGTGGAGCGCACTAAGTGTGAGTTGCTATTTTATATATATATGCTTAGGATGCATGATTTAGAAATGCATGTTTTATTTTGATTAAATATGCATAAATAATTTGATTATTACTTAAGTTTATATTTAGTTTATTTTGGTTTATTTTTGGTATATATTAAATTATATGCATGTTTTGTTAATAAATTATATTTAAAATGTTTTTAAATATATTTCTAGCTTAATTTATAATTTGATTGGATTCATTTGACGTATATATACTCGAAATATACCTGGTTTACTTTTGGTATATTTCCAGTATATATATATATGGTTTATATTGTTATTTTATTTAAATTCATGCATCATTTATTTGTGAATGGATGTTTTATATTTATTGATGAAGGATATCAATAGAACGTGCTACCTAGTGGGCAGCACTAGGACCGAGTACGTACCGGTGCGCTTATAGCAGATAGGCTGTATTACTAACCTATTTGTGGATATTGATTGGTTATGATTATTTGATGTGTGAGATATGGTTTGGAGGTGTGATTGCTGGAGCTCGGTTGACTTAGTGTCTCGGGGCCAATCACACTGGCAGTCAGACTGCTGGAGCTTGGTTGACTTAGTGTCTCGGGGCCAGTCTACTGTCTAAATGGATTAAGTGGATATATTTTGGATTAAGTGAGCCTGTATGGCTAGAGTGTTGTCTAACACTGTTTTGAGGTTGCGATATCATAGGGTTCTATTTGATCCTTCATAAAAGATGATTTTCAATAAAATATATAAAAATATGATTTTTCTGCATCTGTGTGAATTTGCTTGTATATATACATATTATATATATACTGTTGACTGTATGCATTGTCATTTAGTATGCATGTATATATATTATAGTAATTCACTCAGTGAGGTCTGACTCCCCTCCGTTGACTATTTTTCAGGAGAGTCATCGTCTTCAGACCTCAGTAGCAGGCCTGTACGCCGGATTTCTTCTGCCCCGGCTTCTTTATGTAAACTGCTTCTCTGAGTCTTGGATTTATTTTATCTAGACACTGCAGTAGCCATTAAATATTTAAGGAGATGTTGTATTATATTTGAACTGGATTTGTATTAAAAGATTTATATATATGAAATGATGAGGATTTGATTTAAATCCAGTTGGTGCATATGCTATTATTATATTTATGATTTTTATTTCCGCTGCATTATATATTGTTATTATTATTGCATGTTTTATTTTATTTTTAGGCTTGCTACGGGTTCCGGATTCGAAAGAATTCCCGTTCCCTAGCGCCGGTCATGGCCCCTGTTTTGGGCCGTGACAAAAAGTTCTTAATAGCATGAATTCTTCAATTGTTGGTGAAAAAAATTTCGTTGTAAAATTTGCCATATGAGCAAACAAAAATGTTTGTCTTTTCCCATTAGTGTTTCTATATCTAATAAATGCTTTAATTTCAATCACTTGGACATTTAGGGTCATTTAACTTGTGTATCTCTTTAGGTCATCACTACTTCCTTTAAATTGTTGATGACAAAAGCAGATACATGTGGGTTTTTCCTATGAAGGAAAAATATGAAACTTGTACTTTAATTGACAATTTTTATGCTTTTATCAATACTCAGTTTAACACTCATATCAAATGCATTAGAACAAACAATGGTCATGAATTTAACATGCATTATTTTTTTGCGTCAAAAAGTATTATCCACCTAACTACGTGTGTTTATACTCTGCAACAAAACAATGTCGTTGAACGTGAGCATCAACATGTTCTAAATGTTGCACAAGCCCTTCATTTCAAGCTAACCTTCCTCTTTCTTTCTGGACTGACTGTATACTTCATGCTTTTTAACTTATAAATCGTACTCCATCACCTGTTCTTAATAATAAAACTCCTTACTAAGTTTTATTTCATAAAAAACCAAATTTCACCTACTTTGAGTTTTTGGTTGTTAATGTTTTGTGTCCACTATTGCACAACATCGACATAAGTTTGATTTTCAAGACATTGAATGCATTTTTATCAATTACCCTTAACACATAAAAGGATTTCAAGTTTATGATATTACTACAAAATGAATTTTTGTTTCATGAGATGTTCAATTTAATGAACACAATTTTGCTTTTACTTCTTCTTTTTTGCAAACTTTAGTAGATGAATATATGATTGATACTTCAATATCTGGAAAAATATTAATCACGATATCTCTACTTTATTGATTTCTTCATCTAATTTTGATGTTTAATCTCCTCCTTCAATTTCTACTTGCAAATCATAACACCTTTCTAAACCTCCTTCTTGGCTCACTGATTATCATACCTCTTTACCAACAAAAACCAATCCTTATCACGTCTCTCATGTTCTCTCATGTAACAGTCTCTCTCCTTCTTACAAAAACTACATTAATAAAGTTACCTTTGTTGTTGAACCTCATAGTTATCAAGAAGCAATTCAGTATGACTTCTGAAAACAAGTTATGCAAGCAGAGCTTGATGCTCTTACGACTAATAAAACTTAGGAATTAACCACTCTACCTGCATCTAAAATAGCCATTGGCTGTAAGTGAAGGTATAAAGTTAAATAGCATGCAGATGGCACTATTAAAAGGTATAAAGCTTGTCTGGTGGCTAAAGGATACACACAAAAGGCTGGGATTAATTACATTAATACTTTCTCATCCATTGTCCAGTTGACTACTATTTGGGTTTTACTTACTATTGCAGCAGTAAAGGGTTGGCATCTTCACCAACTCAATATTAAATACTTTTTTACATGGAGATTTAAATAAAGAGTCTGTATGACTCTTCCTCCTGGCTTCACACCTACAGCACCAAATCAGGTTTGTTGATTAACAAAAAGCTTGTATGGTCTTAAACAAGCAAGTCGGCAATGGAATTCTAAGCTTACTACTGCTCTTCTCAATTAAGGTTTTCTTCAATCTCAATCTGATTCTTCCTTTTTTATCAAATCAACTTCAAATGTATTCATTGTTCTTCTAGTCTACGTTGATGATGTTATTATAGCTATCAATGATTTTGCTCAAATTACATTGATCAAGAGTTTTCTTTATGATTGCTTCAAAATTAAAGATCTTGGCTTATTAAAATTTTTCTTGGGCTTTGAGATTGCTCAGTCACAAATCAGCGTAGTATACAGTATATCTTTTAACTAAGATAGGTTTTCTTCATTCAAAACCTATTCTAGCTTCGATGGTCAGCAGTTAACATTTTTCTAAACATGATGGCAGTCCTTTATTTGATATCACTTCTTATTGAAGTATTGTTGGCAAGCTCCTTTATTTAACATATACTTGACCTGACCTCTCTTTTGCTGTTCAACAGCTATCACAATTCTTATATTATCCTAATAATGTCCATTTTGCTGCCACACATTGTGTTCTTCATTATCTTAAAGGAACACTGGGTCAAGGCTTTTCTTTCCTTTCCATAAATGATTTTCACTTAAGAGCTTTTTCAAATTCTAATTGGGGTACTTGTCTTAATACAAGATGTTGTATTACTAGTTATTGTGTTTTTCTAAGACTTGCTCTTATTTCTTGGAAATTGAAAAAACAATAAATTGTTTCTCATTTTTCAGTTGAATCAGAGTATCGTGCTACTGTTGTGGAATTCTAGTTAATTTCCACCAATAAAAAAATCACCTTGAGAACTATTGCACATGTGACTAGAGTGTAAACAATTGTACTAAAAATCACCCTAAGGTATATTCCCAAGAAAGAGTGGAGGGATCACTATGGTCCCACTTAAAAATCACTCTCCTGAGATAGAATTTTACTAAGACAAGTAATTTTAATAGCACAATAATTAACAATAACTATACCCGACAATAGCTATTAAATAGACGTAAAAGAGAACACCAAAATTTAACGAGGTTCGGCCAATTATGCCTACGTCCTCGGACACTACCAAAATAATATTTCACTAAATGAGGAAATATTACAAAATAGAGAAAGAATACAATTGCCTAAATATATAGGAGAGGCAATTTTGGAATGATATTAACTAAAGGGGGAGGAGTCCTTTTATAGGCAAAGGACTCCTCCATATTCTTACAAAATCCCAATGTAGGATTTTGCCAAAACAACAAATCTCCACCTTGGCAAAATCCCATACAATTCTCTCAAAAATCCAACATTCAGTAGTGTCTACAAATTTCATCTTTCAATTTGTAACAATATTGATTAAGTCTAAATAATGTTTAAACTTAATCGTAGTTACCACTTTTATCATCATATCAGCAGGGTTCTCAGTAGTTCGAATCTTTTGGATTATGACTCCACCTTCTTCCAGAATCTCCCGTACAAAGTGATATCGAACATTGATATGCTTCGTCCTTGCATGATAAACCTGGTTCTCTGCTAAATGAATAGCACTCTAACTGTCACAATGCACTTTGATGTGCTTCTGCTCAATTCCCAGTTCACCAAGCAACCCTTGAAGCCAAATTGCCTCCTTTACAGCCTTTATAACTGCCATATACTCTGCCTCTGTAGTAGACAAAGCAACTATTGACTGTAAGGTAGACTTCTAACTACCTGGTGCCTTTTCAAAAGTAAACACATAATCAATAGTTGACCGACGCTTATCTAAATCACCAGCATAGTCAGAATCACAATACCCAATTACACACTGACGATCTTATCTATCCTGCTGAAATACCAAACCAATGTCTATGGTGTTCAGAATATACCGTAAAATCCATTTCACAGCTTGCCAATGCTCCTTTCTAAGATCATGCATGTACCTGCTCACAACCCTAACTGCTTGTGAAATATCGAGCCTCGTACACACCATAGCATACATCAAACTACCAACAACACTTGCATACGGTACTTTTGACATATGTTCCCGTTCTGTATCATTCTTCAGTGACATGGATGCACTAAGCTTGAAATGAGGAGCAAGTGGTGTACTAACTGGTTTTAACTTTTTATTCATGCCAAAACATTTTAGTATCTTCCTCATATATTCTTTCTGAGACAAACAAAGCCTCCCCAATTTCCTATCTTTAGATATTTCCATGCTAAGAATTTTCTTTGCTTCACCACGATCCTTCATCTCAAACTCCTTGTTCAATTGAGTCTTTAATTTCTCAATCTCTATCTGACTCCTGGAAGCTATCAGCATATCATCAACATAAAAAAGAAGATATATATAGGATCCATCTTGTAGCTTGCGCAAATACACACAATGATCATATTTACTTCTTGTGTAGTTTTGCCCTATCATAAACTTATCAAATCGCTTGTACCACTGTCTCAGAGATTGCTTCAATCCAAACAGTGATTTTTCCAATTTGCAAACCATCTTTTCTCTACTAGCAACTTTGAATCCATTTGACTGAGTCATGTAGATTTCCTCATCAGAGTCTCCATGTAAAAATGTAGTTTTTACATCCATCTGAACTAATTCCAAATCCCACTGTGATACTAAAGCCAATAAAATTCTTATGGAGGAATGTTTTACAACTGGAGAAAATACTTCATTATAATAAATTCCCTCCGTTTGTGCATAGCCTTTAGCCACCAATCTTGCTTTATAGCAAATATTATCCTTGTCAAGAAATCCATCTTTCTTTACATATACCCATTTACACCCAATTGCCTTCTTTCCCTTCAGAAGACTAGCTGGTTTCTATGTTTGATTCTTTTGAAAGGGCTGCATTTCTTCATTCATGGCAATCCTCCACTTTTCATATTTTGAACTTTGGACTGCTTCATTATAAGTGGCAGGAACGTCATCCATTGCAATTGGTGATGCAGAAGAGACCATATCAACATAGTGAGCAGGTTGTCTAATGGTCCTCTTCCCCTTCCTTAATGCAATTGATTCATGTTGTTTTGGAGGCTCTTGGGTTTGAACCTCTTCTTCATTTGACTCTTCTTCTATCATAGGAGAGTCATCATCACTTTCTACATTGGCTGGGACAATTCTATTGCCATTAAACTCCACCTGTTTCAGAGTACTATCTATCTGCTCCATTTTTTCTGAAGTAACCTTTCTCAATATGGTAGATTCATCAAAGGTAACATCCCTACTGAAGATTACTTTCTTTGTTTTTGGAATCCAAAGACGATAGCCTTTCACACCAGAAGTTATCCCCATAAAGATTGCCTTCTTTGCTCTTGGATCCAGCTTTGACTCCTTAACATGGTAATATGTAATAAAACCAAACACATATAAGGAATTATAATCTGTAGCAGGTTTTCCAAACCATTTTTCCAATGGCATTTTACCACCAACAGCAGTTGATGGTAGGCAGTTGATAAGGTGACACGCATATACTATAGCCTCAGCCTAAAATTCTTTGCCCAACCCAACATTGAACAATATACATCGAACCTTCTCCAGCAATGTCCTGTTCATTCGCTCTACCACCCCATTTTGTTGTGGTGTATATTTTACGGTGAAGTGTCTGACAATACCTTTATCTTCACAAACTTTCAAAAATGGATCATTTTTTAACTCTCTACCATTGTCTGTGCGGAGACATTTAACTTTTCTGCCTGTTTGAGTCTCCACCATCTTTTTCCATTTAAGGAAAATTCCTAGCACTTCATCCTTTGTCTTCATTGTATACACCCATATTCTACGAGAAAAATCATCAACAAAGGAAATATAATAGTGTTTTCCTCCCAATGAAGCATTCTTGGAAGGCCCCCACACATCTGAATGAACATAATGCAGAATACCCTTAATATCATGGATAGTTGTTCTAAATTTTACCCTTGTCTTCTTCCCTTTAATGCAATGATCACAAAAATCCAATTTGTAAGCCCGAGCTCCTTTCAATAATCCTTAATCTATCAGCAATTTCAAGGATTTTTCTCCAGCAAGCGCATATGCCATAACCTGGTTGTTTATGACTCCTGATCATCAATAGAAGCTACCGTTGTTGCTATCCCAATAATTGTACTACCCAAAAAGTAATACACATTATTTCTGTTTTGAATCCCCTTTATTATCATAAGTGCACTAGAGATGATTCTCATTATCCCATCTTTCGCCCTTACTTCAAAACCTTTTGACTTTAAGGTTCCCACAAAATGAGATTCCTTATCAAATTCGGCACATAATGAACACCTGTTAAGGTTCTGATTGATCCATCCTTATTGCTCAAACGAACTGAACCAATCCCATGTGTGTTAAGAGGGGCATTATTCATTGTGTAGATAACTCCACCTTTTAGTTCTTTAAAGTCAAAAAGCCATTCTTGATTAGGAGTCATATGATGACTACAAGCTGAATCTAGTAACCATGAACTCGAACAGCTGGTTGATAGTGTAGCAGTAATTGAAAGATCTGAATCTGCATCATCACACTCAGCTACATTTGAATTTGAGATAACATTTCCCTTTCCAGGTTTGCCTTTGTCCTTTAACTTAGGACAATCTTGCTTCCAGTGCCCTTTTTCTCGATAAAAGGCACATTGATCTTTGCTTAGTTTGGACTTTGACTTTGATCTCCCTTTCCTTCCTTTATTCTAGCTCTACGAATAGCCTCTGACAATAAGAGCTTCTGCCTCAACACTTGTATTTTCTTACTTTTCTTTCTTTCATAATTCATAACTATACAAGGCTGCAGTTACTTCACTCAAAGACACAGTAACCTTCCCATGAAGTAGAGTAGTTTCAAGATACTCAAACTCATCAGGAAGTGATCCTACCAACAGCAGAGCTAGATCTTCATCATTAAAAGTCACATCCATATTCATCAAATCAGTTACCAGCTGATTAAAGCTAGTAATATGATCATTCATTGTGGTACCTAGAACATAATTGAAGTGGAACAATCTCTTTTTCATGTAGAGTTTGTTCTAACTGCTTTTCTTCAAGAATTTCTCCTCCAGTGCCTTCCATAATTTACTTGCAGAAGTTTTTTTAGAAAATGCATACTTCTGCTCTTTAGAAAGACAAGATCAAATTGTACCACATGCCAATCTATTGATCACCTTCAATTCTTTCTCTTCAACATCATCTGGTTTCTCTCCTTCAATAGCAATGTCTAGACCCTGCTGAAAAAGGGCATCTAGAACCTCACTTTTCCACATGCCAAAATGACCAGTGCCATAAAAAATCTCCAATGCAAATCTAGCATTTGTCATAGCATTTCTTACCAAAATTAAAGATGAAGAAGCTGTTGACGCTGATGTGGATACTTTTGTGCCGTCTGTCATTTCTGCTACAAATTCTATTTAATAGCTATCAATGCAGAATGCCAATTAACCCAAGGAAATTTTTTTCTGATGTGGAAGATCAGCCTAAGCCGCAACCACAGAGCATACTAAAATTAACCAAGAGCTCTGATACCAATTGTTGTGGAATTCGGGTTAATTTCCACCAATAAAAAAATCACCTTAAGAACGATTGCATAGGTGACTAGAGTGTAAACGATTGTACTAAAAATCATCGCAAGGTATATTCCCAGGAAAGAGTGGAGGGATCATTATGGTCCCACTTAAAAACCACTCTCTTTTGATAGAATTTTACCAAGACAAGTAATTTTAATAGCACAATAATTAACAATAACTATATCCGACAATAGTTATTAAATAGACGTAAAAGAGAACACCAAAATTTAATGAGGTTCGGCCAATTATGCCTACGTCCTTAGACACTACCAAAATAATATTTCACTAAATGATGAAATATTACAAAAGAGAGAAAGAACACAATTGCCTAAATATATAAGAGAGGCAATTTTTGAATGATACTAACTAAAGGGGGGAGGAGTCCTTTTATAGGCAAAGGACTCCTCCATATTCTTACAAAATCCCAATGTGGGATTTTGCCAAAACAACAGCTACAACATCTGTTACTTGTGAAATTCAGTGGCTCTAATATCTTCTTTCTGATTTTCAAGTTTCTTCCACCAATGTTGCTCTTTATTGTGACAATATTTCAGCTCTTAAAATTGTTGAAAATTCTGTTTTTCATGAACGGACCAAACACATAGAAATTGATTGTCACTTGGTTCGCCAAAAGGTCCAACAGGGTCTGCTTCATCTCTTCCATGTCTCTACTTCTTACCAACTTGTTGATTGCTTCATAAAGCCACTACCACTCCTACATTCAAACGCTCTATCCTCAAGCTAGGTATACAAAATTTGTATACTCCATCTTGTGGGGGGCTAACAAAATCTACTTCACCTACTGAACGTCACGAACTGAGCAAACAATAGCAATAATATAAGTATTGAAAGCTAATCATCAAGATCAACAGCAATAGATAATGAACATGTTGTAAACGGCGGGGTTTAGCATGCGTCCAAGATTTTAGCAACCGTGACACTGTTTAGGCTCAAGGCCTTAGACAACACACTAACCACTGTCACAAAGACATGGCGTGGAGATGAGGAGTCGCCACCCAGGGTAATAATTGGGACAATTTGATTGGTGGTACTCGATTCTCTAAAAGAAAATTAGCACCACAACTAGGAGATTCTGGATACGGAATACTAACTTCTTTTAGTCTCATGTTTATTTAGAATAATTTTATAAATGATTATTTCATCCTCTAATTACATGCAATTTTATTAAACCCTAATTAACATCCATCTACCCAAAAAGGCAACAAGTCAATAAAACTACAAGTAAAAAATGCACTCAAGAACACGTTGTCCCTAAGTCTAAACTATGTTAATTTTATTAAAAAAAGTTAGCTAAATCTACATTTTATTTACAAGTGAAATAATATAAAAGTGGGCCTACATTATTAATTAATGAGCCTAAATCTATTTTTTAGTTTTTCTAAGATATGAGTTTAAGTCTATTTAATTTTAAAGAAAAATTAAATTAGTGGGCCTAAGTCTAACTTGGTTTTAAGTGAAATGTGGGCCAAGTCTATTTATTTTAAAAGAAATGCAATTAAGTGGGTTGAGCACAGTCTAAACAAGTTTTAATTAACTAAATGGACCTAAAATCTAATTAACCTAATGAGCCTAAGTTGATTTTAATTATTTAAAGTACTAAACCATTTTTAAACCTATTTATTTAGTGGGTTAGACCTAAACGTGGGCTTGGGGCCCAAAAACATAAAAATAAAAAAATAAAAATAAAAACAAGCCCAAAATAAATAAAACATAAAAAATAGATCAAACAAACATTACAGTGATTTTCTAAAAAAACCTAAATTAATTACATGCAAACCCTAATTTAAGCTACTGCCACCATTGATTTTAATTTATTTTTTTATCCAATTGAACCTAATTACTAATCAATTTTAAATTACAGAAATTTAAATCTTTCACTATTCCTACTATTAGGGCTATTACAAACTACGTACAAAATTAAAATTAAATAATTATACACCCAGAAATTAAAATAAACTACACAGGATACCAAAATGCAGAAAAAAAATTAAAATCCTAAGAACTATTATTAAAACAGTATAGGTTCATCCATGGCCATGGCATTCCATGGATCTTCTATTCAATTAAACACAGGCGGTATCCTCCTCCTCAATCCACATATGGACATCAAAACAAAAAAAAAGCAAATTAGCAATGAAATCAAATAATCAAAACAATAACAAAAATAAAAGAAAAATCATAAACAGAAAATAAAAAAAGAGTAATAAAAGAACTAGAAAAATAACACTAGAGATTTAGATGCTATGCAAATGCCCTTTTTTGAGCCCCTCAGATTGGATTATCACCGTTAAAATTAAGATATTGTTGATTCTGGACTATTGCCTTCGGAAATTTCAGTATCGAAAATTAAGATTTTATGCTCGCAGTCTCTTTTTTTTCTCCCTGTGTCTCTCTTTCTCTCAGTCTCTCTGTGTAAAAAATCCTTTCAAAAACCAGAAGAAAAAGAAGTCCACCTAGCCAAGCCTTTCTGTCACGACCCAAAACAGGGGCCATGACCGGCGCTAGGGAACGGGAATTCTTTCGAATCCGGAACCCGTAGCAAGCCTAAAAATAAAATAAATATGCAATAATAACCATAAAAATATAATATGCAGCGGAAAATAAAATCATAAATATTACAATATCATCCATAACAACTGGATATAATTCAAAACTCATCACATCGCATATATAATCACATAAATGTATAATCTTTATACAAATCCAGTTTTACTATAATACATCTCTTTAAAACAAATACTTTAATTTACAACTACTGAAAATCACAACTACTGAAAATCACAACTACTGAAAATCACAACTACTGCAGTGTCTAGATAAAATAAATAAGACTCAAGTATACAATTTACATAAAGAAGCCGGGGCGGAAGAAATCCGGCGTATCGACCTGCTACTGAGGTCTGAGGAAGTTGACTCTCCTGAAAAATAGTCAACGGAGGGGAGTCAGACCTCACTGAGTGAATTACTATAGTATATATACATGCACTCTAAGTGATAATGCATACAGTCAACAGTATATGAGTAATATGTATATATACAGGCAAGTTCATACAGATGCAGAAAAATCATTTTATATATTTTGTCTGAAAATCAACTTTTATGAAGGATCACATAGAACCCTAGAATATCGCAACCTCAGAAAATAGTGTTAAACAACACTCTAGCCATACAGGCTCACTGATTCCAAATATATCCACTTAATCCATTTGGACAGTAGACTGGCCCCGAGACACTAAGTCAACCGAGCTCCAGCAGTCTGACTGCCAGTGTGATTGGCCCCGAGACACTTGGTCAACCGAGCTCCAGCAATCACACCCAAACCACATCTCACATATATCAATATCACATCAAATCAATATCCACAAATAAGTTAGTATTATAGCCTAAATACTATAGGCGTACCGGTACGTACTCGGTCCTAGTGCTGCCCACTAGGTAGCACGTTCTATTGATATCCTTCATTCTTAAATATAAAACATTCATTCACAAAAATAAATGATGCATGGTTATAAATGAAATAGCAATATAAACCATATATATACCGAAAATATACCAAACATAAACCAGGTATATTTTGAGTATATATATGTCAAATAAATCCAATCAAATCATGAATTAAACTAAAATATATTTAAAAACATTTTAAATATATTTTATTAATAAAACATGTATATAATTTATTATATACCAAAAATATACCAAAAATATACTTGAATATAAATCATGTTATTTATGCATATTTAGTCAAAATAAAACATGCATTTTCTAAATCATGCGTCCTAAGCATATATATATAATATAGTAACTCACCTAATGCGCTCCACGAGACAGGTCCGACGGGCCTGGTCCACTAACCCTCGGTCTCGGCGCAACTAAACAAGAAATAATTATTCGACATCAGAATAACCCTAACAGAAATCCTAGAATTCAATCTAGAGTATTAAATACAGAATCAAAAATTAGGGTTCGACTGGATATCACGTTTTACGAGAATTCTACCGGAAATTCGGCAGAACCTCCCCTGTAAAACGGACATCTCTCTACTCAAAAGAGTAGAGCCGACCCTGCAAAGAAAATACACTTCAAAAATAACCACCACAATCGATCACAACCCCTCGGTCGGACTCCAGACTACAATCTGTCGACCGGGGTCCACAAACACAGAATATATATTCAAATATACCAAAAATATCCTTAAATCATAAAAATACATCTCATACGTAGAAATTACATAATAAATCTTGAAACACTGTAAAAACCGATTAAAACTCATTTTATTAGAAAAACCGTATATTATATATATAATTGAAAATAATTCCCGAAAATAGTTTTAATTAGTTAAAAATACCAAATATTTTGTAGAAATCATTTTTATACCTTAAATAAATATTAAAACCAATTAAATTACATTTTTAGACAATTTAGGGTAAAATTACCAAAATACCCCTATATATATATATATACCTAAATTACTTCAAAAATTCACCAAAAATCATACAATTATCCAAAATTAATTTTCTCAACATTTTTATCAATAATATCAATATTTAAACTCAATTAACCAATTAAATTCAAATAAAAACACATTTAACCTAATTTTACAAAATCACATAAACTTCAATAATTAAAAATAAATACCTAGAAATTCATAAAAATTCCAAATAAATTCCTATAATTCATTTCAACACCTAATTCAACCATAAACTCCAATTTCATAATTTAAATAATTAATTTCCGAAAATTAGAAAATAATATTAAAATATTCAAAAATACCCAAAAATCCAAAAAACCTCCAAAAATTCTACAAAAATTCATACATGAAGATTAAACTACCAGGAACAACATTTGTGAAGGAATTTTCCATGAATCATCCAAATCGAAGCTCAAAAAAATCAAAAACCAAAAGAGGCCGAAAACTTCAAATCAAAACCTAAGCAATTCTAGACCATTTTAGCTCAAACCAAAGCTAGAATAACACTCACCGGAGCTCAAGGAGAAGATAGAGACCGGCGGTGTCGAAAACGGTGGCCGGAGGAGGGAGAAACGGCGGTGAGAAAATGGTGGTGGTCGGCGCCCGCGGGAGAGAAAGAAGAAGAAGAAGAAAAAGAAAAAGAAAGAAAAAGGAAAGAGAAAGAAAAAGAAAAAGAAAGAAAAAGGAAAAGAAAAAAAATAAAATAAATTAAAATAATTAAATATTAATAAATAATTAATAATAAAATAATAAATTTTAATAATTTAATAATAAATAAAATAATCAAATAATAATAAATAAATAATAAAATATTAGGGTAATAATAAACCCTAATTAAATAAATATACACACACATGCTTTATTTAATAATTTAAAAATATGTATGAGTTCATGCAAACCCGTAAATACATTTAAAATAATTAATAATACATTGTTTACGTAGAAATTTCCCCGAAAATGAAAGTCCCGGGAAAATTTTACGTAAAATACTGAAAATAATAGACAGTAATTAAAATAGGTTTAAAATACATATCAACTCATAAAAATATCGTATAATGCATAAAAATTATTGACACTGTATATCCCGGTACAGTGTAAAAATATTTTTAAAAAACACGGGATATTACAGTCTTCCCCCCTTACAAGAATTCGTCCCCGAATTCTAAAAACAAGATTACAGAATCAGGAAGGAAAGAGGTACGGGTAAGAAGCTCGCATCTCAGCTTCAGTCTCCCACGTATGCTCTTCAACTCTGTCGCTACGCCACAAAACCTTGACCATCGGAATCTGCTTCGATCGCAACTGTCGAACTTGAAAATCTACGATCGCCACAGGTTCTTCCACAAACGTCAAATCTTCACTCACTTCCACACTGTCAGGTTACAACACGTGTGAAGGATCTGAGATATACTTCCTCAACATCGAGATATGAAATACTGGATGCACTTGTGACATACTCGGAGGCAAATCCAACCGATATGCAACAGTGCCAACTCTCTCCAGAATCTCAAACGGTCCAATATATCTCGGTGCTAACTTACCCTTCCTGCCAAATCTCATCACACCCTTCATCGGAGATACTTTCAGAAAAATGAAATCTCCAACCTGAAACTCCACATCTCTGCGCCTAGGATCCGCATAACTCTTCTGTCTACTAACTGCGGTCTCTAATCTCCGCTTAATCAAGGCAACTTTCTCTGCAGCATCTTGAACCATCTCTGGTCCAGACAAAACTCTCTCACCAATCTCATCCCAACTCAACGGGGATCTACACTTCCTTCCATACAACGCCTCATATGGTGCCATGCCAATACTGCTATGGTAGCTGTTATTATATGCAAACTCAACAAGCGACAAATGATCATCCCAGCTACCTCTCAAATCCAAGACACACATCCTCAACATATCTTCCAGTGTCTGGATCGTCCTCTCAGACTGACCATCTGTCTGAGGATGAAAAGCAGTACTGAAATCCAACCTAGTGCCCATCGCTTCCTGCAACTTCTGCCAAAAACGAGAAGTAAACACCGTACCTCTATCTGACACAATGGACACAGGTACTCCATGAAGGCACACAATATGCTTCACATACAACTTCGCCAATCTAGCAACTGAATATGTGGCTTTCACAGGCAAGAAATGTGCAGACTTCGTCAATCTGTCTACAATCACCCAAATGGAATCGTATCCATCCTTCGAATGAGGTAAACCGACCACAAAATCCATAGCTATCCTTTCCCATTTCCACTCGAGAATAGGAAGAGGCTGAAGCTTCCCAGAAGGCTTCTGATGTTCGGCTTTCACTTGCTGACATGTCAAGCACTTAGCAACATAATCAGCAACATCCTTCTTCAATCCATCCCACCAGTATAGATCTCTGATACTGTGGTACATCTTAGTAACACCTGGATGAACGCTGTAGGCTGTAGAATGTGCTTCCTCTAAAATCTCTTCTCTCAAATCATCCACATCAGGAACACACAATCTACCACTGATCCACAACACACCATCATCATCGAGTGTGAAATCAGTGAACTTCCCTGCTCTGACATTCTCTGCAAGCTCTTCCAGAATAGGATCTCGGCTCTGAGCTGCTTTCATCCTATCCCTCAGTACAGATCGTACTTTAAACTGAGCTAACAGTCCACCTGATCTACTGATCTTCATCATCAGACCTTGATCCACCAACAAATGCAATTCTTGGATCAATGGTCTCCTCTCAACACCAATGTGAGCAAGACTACCTGAGGACTTCCTACTCAAGGCATCTGCTACCACATTAGCTTTACCCGGATGGTAAAGAATCTCGCAATCATAATCCTTCAACAGTTCCAACCATCTTCTCTGCCTCAAATTCAGATCTCGCTGTTGGAAAATGTACTTAAGGCTCTTGTGATCAGTAAATATCTCACAAGTCACCCCGTACAAATAATGTCTCCAAATCTTCAAAGCAAAGATCACTGCAGCCATCTCAAGATCATGTGTGGGATAGTTCTGCTCATGCTTCTTCAACTGTCTTGAAGCATAGGATATTACCCTACCATTCTGCATCAACACACAACCAAGACCAATTCTAGAGGCATCACAGTAAACTGTGAACTTATCCACACTATTAGGCAAAGCTAATACTGGTGCTGTGGTCAACTTCTCCTTTAACAACTGAAAACTATTCTCACAAGCTTCTAACCACTCGAATCTAACATTCTTTTGAGTCAAGCGAGTCATAGGGGCTGCTATCCTGGAAAAATCCTGCACAAACCGCCTATAATACCCGGCTAAACCCAGAAAACTCCGAATCTCAGTAACTGAAGTAGGTCTAGGCCACTCAGATACTGCTTCAATCTTCTGTGGATCAACCTGAATACCTTCTTTAGACACTACGTGTCCAAGAAAAGAAACACTCTCCATCCAGAAATCACACTTCGAGAATTTAGCATAAAGCTGATGATCTCTCAGTGTCTGTAGTACAATCCTCAAATGATATACGTGCTCTTCCATACTCCTCGAATATACCAGTATATCATCAATGAAGACTACTACAAACTGATCCACATACGGTCTGAATACTTTGTTCATCAGGTCCATAAAAGCTGCTGGTGCATTAGTCAAACCAAAAGACATCACCAGAAACTCATAATGACCATATCGAGTGTGGAACGCTGTCTTAGGAATATCAGCTTCACTGATCCGCAGCTGATGATAACCTGACCTCAAGTCAACCTTAGAAAAGAATTGTGCACCTTGGAGCTGATCAAACAAATCATCTATCCTCGGGAGAGGATACTTGTTCTTCACTGTCACCTTATTCAACTCTCTATAGTCAATGCACAGTCTCAGGGTACCATCCTTCTTCTTCATAAACAGGACTGGTGCACCCCAAGGAGAAACACTGGGTCTAATAAAACCTTTATCCAACAACTCTTGCAATTGCTCCTTCAACTCTTTCAACTCTGCAGGAGCCATACGATAGGGTGGCATAGATATAGGAGTAGTACCTGGTACCACATCTATACAGAACTCAATCTCTCTATGAGGTGGTAAACCTGGCAACTCCTCGGGAAAAACATCAGGAAACTCACAAGCAACAGGAACATCTGTGAGTGACAACTTCTCCACTGACGTATCCCTAACCAATGCCAAAAACCCCTGACAACCTTTCTTCAACAACTTCCTAGCTGAAATAACAGAAATAAGATTCTGAGGTGCTGAACTCCTATCACCAACAAACTTAAAATCTTCTTCACCAGGAATTCTAAAAATCACCTCCTTATTCCTGCAATCTACCACGGCAAAGTGCTGAGACAACCAATCCATTCCCAAAATAACATCAAACTCCATCACATCCAACAAAATCAAATCAACGGGTAATTCTCTATCTCCCACAAGAACTGGACAACCAGAAAGAACAATATCGGCGTCCAAAGAATCACTCAGAGGAGTGGCAACAGACAAAGGAAAAGCCATCCTCGAAGCTTGCCAACAAGATTTAGAAGCAAAAACAGGAGAAACAAACGAATGCGTGGCACCCGGATCAAACAAAACCAAAGCATCCAGGTAACAAACAGAAAGAATACCTGCCACGACTGCATTAGATGCCTGAGCATCCTGCTGAGTCAGATGAAAAACTCTGGCCTGGTCTCGACCTCCCTGCTGACTGGTAGAAGCCTGGCCAACGCCTCGGGTACCTCCTCTCGTACCTCTACCACGACTCTGCTGTGGAACAAACTGAGTAGAACTCTGATGTTGGGCTGGTGGTAACTGAAATGGCACGGGTGCTGCACTAGCAATCGACTGTTGTGGGAATCGCGGAATCTGCTGCTGATATCCGGGGTAAGGACACGATCTGGCAAAATGTCCTGTCTGCCCGCATCTGAAGCATGTCAACGGTGTCAGATAACACGGTCCCTGATGGACTCTACCACAAGTCTGACAAACACTGGCCGCTGATCCAGAACTACGACCACTGCTGCTGATCGAAGCACCTGACCCAAATCTAAACGATCTACGCTGACCTCCACGACCATGTCTACTGCTCCGATGCACTCGCTGCTGCTGTCTCTGACTCTGCTGAGTCGAACCTCACTGCTGACTACTCGATCCAACATGAAAACTCGAATACGGAGTAGCCTGCAATCCACTCGACTGAACTCCCAACTGGTAATAATCAGGCATCGCTCCCTGCCTAACTAACCTCAGCTCAATCTCCTTAGCCAACTCGATCACAGACTCCAGAGTAAGACCTGCTGTAGGCATACCAGCAAAAGCTGAACCCAAACCAGTAACGTAGGTAGTAATAGCGAAATACTGATCTCGCATCAGATCCTCAGCATATCTACCCAGACGAAGAAACTCTCGGGTATACTCCTCTACTGATCGATCTCCACGAGAAATACTAGTCAAACGGAGACGATAGCTCAAACGAAGAGGCTCTGGACAAAATCTCCTCATAAATCGCTCTCGAAACTGAGCCCAGGACATCGTCATCATAAAGGGCTGGATCATCTGAATGAACCAATCTAAAGCTGATCCCTCGACAGACAACTCAACAATCATGATCCGCTGGTACTCGGTATGAGCAGTCCGAGTCCTAGTCTCAATCGCATGCAGAAAATCTAAAGGATCAGAAGTACCATCAAAAACAATCCTGCCAACTCGGGCATAGAATAAAGCTGCCTCAGGGTCAGACATACCCTGCTGATAGGCAGGCTGAACAACAGGAGGAATAGGAACATCAAACTCAGGCTCAACAGGCTCCTCGTCCTGTAACTCTCTCTGCCTACGGCGACCTGCCGCTCCTCGAGGTCTACCCCTACCACGACCTCTACGTCTAACTGGCTGCTCAGGAGGTAAAACCTCATCCTGAAAAGACTCATCATCCTCGGCCTCAACGACCGGTGGAGCGACACGCGCTCGCCTCCTCATTCTGAAAAGACAAACGGAAAGATTCAGACAAAACAGACAACGGAAGAATAACACTGAAAACTACAACAAGGAATACTTATCAAGACATACTCGAACCTAATACACTGCAGTAGTCCAACAGAAAACACAACTTTAAAACTAGGGCCACAACTCACAAAACTAAGCCCTGACACAGAACTCCACTCAGATACGAACTTCACTCTGATACCAACTTTGTCACGACCCAAAATAGGGGCCATGACCGGCGCTAGGGAACGGGAATTCTTTCGAATCCGGAACCCGTAGCAAGCCTAAAAATAAAATAAATATGCAATAATAACCATAAAAATATAATATGCAGCGGAAAATAAAATCATAAATATTACAATATCATCCATAACAACTGGATATAATTCAAAACTCATCACATCGCATATATAATCTCATAAATGTATAATCTTTATACAAATCCAGTTTTACTATAATACATCTCTTTAAAACAAATACTTTAATTTACAACTACTGAAAATCACAACTACTGAAAATCACAACTACTGCAGTGTCTAGATAAAATAAATAAGACTCAAGTATACAATTTACATAAAGAAGCCGGGGCGGAAGAAATCCGGCGTATCGACCTGCTACTGAGGTCTGAGGAAGTTGACTCTCCTGAAAAATAGTCAACGGAGGGGAGTCAGACCTCACTGAGTGAATTACTATAGTATATATACATGCACTCTAAGTGATAATGCATACAGTCAACAGTATATGAGTAATATGTATATATACAGGCAAGTTCATACAGATGCAGAAAAATCATTTTATATATTTTGTCTGAAAATCAACTTTTATGAAGGATCACATAGAACCCTAGAATATCGCAACCTCAGAAAATAGTGTTAAACAACACTCTAGCCATACAGGCTCACTGATTCCAAATATATCCACTTAATCCATTTGGACAGTAGACTGGCCCCGAGACACTAAGTCAACCGAGCTCCAGCAGTCTGACTGCCAGTGTGATTGGCCCCGAGACACTTGGTCAACCGAGCTCCAGCAATCACACCCAAACCACATCTCACATATATCAATATCACATCAAATCAATATCCACAAATAAGTTAGTATTATAGCCTAAATACTATAGGCGTACCGGTACGTACTCGGTCCTAGTGCTGCCCACTAGGTAGCACGTTCTATTGATATCCTTCATTCTTAAATATAAAACATTCATTCACAAAAATAAATGATGCATGGTTATAAATGAAATAGCAATATAAACCATATATATACCGAAAATATACCAAACATAAACCAGGTATATTTTGAGTATATATATGTCAAATAAATCCAATCAAATCATGAATTGAACTAAAATATATTTAAAAACATTTTAAATATATTTTATTAATAAAACATGTATATAATTTATTATATACCAAAAATATACCAAAAATATACTTGAATATAAATCATGTTATTTATGCATATTTAGTCAAAATAAAACATGCATTTTCTAAATCATGCGTCCTAAGCATATATATATAATATAGTAACTCACCTAATGCGCTCCACGAGACAGGTCCGACGGGCCTGGTCCACTAACCCTCGGTCTCGGCGCAACTAAACAAGAAATAATTATTCGACATCAGAATAACCCTAACAGAAATCCTAGAATTCAATTTAGAGTATTAAATACAGAATCGAAAATTAGGGTTCGACTGGATATCACGTTTTACGAGAATTCTACCGGAAATTCGGCAGAACCTCCCCTGTAAAACGGACATCTCTCTACTCAAAAGAGTAGAGCCGACCCTGCAAAGAAAATACACTTCAAAAATAACCACCACAATCGATCACAACCCCTCGGTCGGACTCCAGACTACAATCTGTCGACCGGGGTCCACAAACACAGAATATATATTCAAATATACCAAAAATATCCTTAAATCATAAAAATACATCTCATACGTAGAAATTACATAATAAATCTTGAAACACTGTAAAAACCGATTAAAACTCATTTTATTAGAAAAACCGTATATTATATATATAATTGAAAATAATTCCCGAAAATAGTTTTAATTAGTTAAAAATACCAAATATTTTGTAGAAATCATTTTTATACCTTAAATAAATATTAAAACCAATTAAATTACATTTTTAGACAATTTAGGGTAAAATTACCAAAATACCCCTATATATATATATATACCTAAATTACTTCAAAAATTCACCAAAAATCATACAATTATCCAAAATTAATTTTCTCAACATTTTTATCAATAATATCAATATTTAAACTCAATTAACCAATTAAATTCAAATAAAAACACATTTAACCTAATTTTACAAAATCACATAAACTTCAATAATTAAAAATAAATACTTAGAAATTCATAAAAATTCCAAATAAATTCCTATAATTCATTTCAACACCTAATTCAACCATAAACTCCAATTTCATAATTTAAATAATTAATTTCCGAAAATTAGAAAATAATATTAAAATATTCAAAAATACCCAAAAATCCAAACAACCTCCAAAAATTCTACAAAAATTCATACATGAATATTAAACTACCAGGAACAACATTTGTGAAGGAAGTTTCCATGAATCATCCAAATCAAAGCTCAAAAAAATCAAAAACCAAAAGAGGCCGAAAACTTCAAATCAAAACCTAAGCAATTCTAGACCATTTTAGCTCAAACCAAAGCTAGAATAACACTCACCGGAGCTCAAGGAGAAGATAGAGACCGGCGGTGTCGAAAACGGTGGCCGGAGGAGGGAGAAACGGCGGTGAGAAAATGGTGGTGGTCGGCGCCCGTGGGAGAGAAAGAAGAAGAAGAAGAAAAAGAAAAAGAAAGAAAAAGGAAAGAGAAAGAAAAAGAAAAAGAAAGAAAAAGGAAAAGAAAAAAAATAAAATAAATTAAAATAATTAAATATTAATAAATAATTAATAATAAAATAATAAATTTTAATAATTTAATAATAAATAAAATAATCAAATAATAATAAATAAATAATAAAATATTAGGGTAATAATAAACCCTAATTAAATAAATATACACACACAGGCTTTATTTAATAATTTAAAAATATGTATGAGTTCATGCAAACCCGTAAATACATTTAAAATAATTAATAATACATTGTTTACGTAGAAATTTCCCCGAAAATGAAAGTCCCGGGAAAATTTTACGTAAAATACTGAAAATAATAGACAGTAATTAAAATAGGTTTAAAATACATATCAACTCATAAAAATATCGTATAATGCATAAAAATTATTGACACTGTATATCCCGGTACAGTGTAAAAATATTTTTAAAAAACACGGGATATTACACTTTCCTCCTCATGCACACATGCAGACTCTACTTTTAAATGCAGAGTCCGCGTGTACTGAACTTCCTCCAAAGGAGGAACAAACCTATCTGATCAGATAGCATTTATTTTTCTTTGATTTCAAAAACCTTCTGTGTTTAAACAACCTTATAAGATAATTGTAAAGATAAAATTTGAATTTTCAATCAATCAAAATGCTGAAAAATCAATAAAAATATGCGAAAAAATAAAACAAAAACTGTATTTTAATGTGTCAGCATTGTGCAATGCTGACCGGCATTGTGCAATGCTGACCGGCATTGTGTAATGCCGATCCTAAATTTTTTTTAATTACCAAAAGACCCCTGAAAAATTGAATTTTTTGCAATCAAATCCTAAAAAATGTTGCAATTTAGTCCTTAAAGTCCAGAAAATCGTCAACCAGTTTCAATTTTTGAATGAATTTCATCATAGGGGCTTACGTTACAATTGTGCGCAATTGTATCCTGAAATTGGATGCTTACACATGCATTTGATTACATATATATTCTAAGCAATTTTTTTCAAAAATTTTCAGTACAATTTTGAATATTTTTAAAGTTGATTTTTTTTTTATATATTCTAAGCAATTATTTTGTGTTATGGCTTACGTCAACTATGTTACATTTTAATATGAAAATGAACATGCATTTGATTACATATATTTGTACCCACTTTATTTGAACACCATCATTTCTATAGTTTGTATGAAAAGTGTCCATAAATAGGTTAAAGTCTGGATTCCTTACTAATGTTTGTCATGTCAATTCCATTTATCTATTATCTACTGACTAGTATATGCCAAGTAAGTCGTACATGCTTTCTGTGTTGATGCCCTATTGTTAGGGAGTGTGCAGAAAGCTAGGATATGTCTTACATATTAATTTGAGTAATCACATATTGCATGAGAAATTGTCAAAAAAAAAAATAGTTTGCCTTGAGCAGGTATTTAGTTAATAAATAAAAAATGAGTGTATTCAATTAATTAAAATAAAAATATTAAAAATACTATTCATATATTATTTGTATATTAAAATAGTATATAATAAGTATATTTTTGTTTCTTATACACTTCAAAAACATAAAAAAAAATTATGATAATTTGAGTAAGTATACATTGTTAGAAAAATTATTAAAAAAAATAGCTAGTCTTGAATAATAAATAATAAATAAATGTATTCACTTAATTAAAATAAAAGTAATTGATGTATGCATATCAATTAATTTGAATATAAGTGCCCGTCCTTAACTTCTATTGTCCAATTGTGTTAAAAATTAACAAAAATTATTACTTAAAATTTATGTTACACAACGAGCTTAAGAAGTAATAAAGAATGATACTTAAAAATAATATATTTTCTTAATTTAATTCATATATGATACAAACAAAACAATAGATTGCTTGAATATTATTTGTATCTAAAACTCAAAATAGCATCGAAAACTCAAAATAATATATTTTCTAAATATTATTTGAATCTAAAACTCAAAATAATATTGGAAACTCAAAACAGTATCTAAAAATGATAAAAAAAAAATTATCTGAATATTATTCAAATATTTTCTTCTAACTAAAAGTATATTTTCCGAATATTATTCGTATCTAAAACTCAAAACAATATCTTAATATGATAATTTGAGTAAGTATATATTATTAGGAAAATTATCAAAGAAATAGTTAATAAATTTCAAATATAATTGTATTCAATTAAATAACATAAAATAATAAATTAAAATAATTGATATAAGCATATCAATTAATTTGAATTCAAGTGCCCTTTTTTTTCAAATACATGAAACTTGAAATATTTTTCATTTATTTCTATTTTATTATTTGTATATTTTAGTTTATTTTTATGTATATTTGTGTGTGTGTGTGTATATATATATATATATATATTGTTGACCTTAGCAAGTTCTCAATCTTTTTTTTTTATCTTAACAAACTTAATTTTGAGCAACTAATGTGTTTGCTTCAAGTGTGTATAAATTAGGAGTAATTTGGAAGTCAAAATAATGAAGAACTATCGAAAAAAATCCATTCCGAAAAGACATTACAAGCACTATCTCGATCGAACTCAACATAGGGACTAAATTGCACAAAAAAGTGCAAATCGTCTCATAGTCTCGACCAGGATCAAAGGAAACCAATTTCTGCAAAAACCCAAATTTTTGGCAAAACTAATCTCAATCCAATGTCCCAATCGGGACACTACTCAAGACAGTCTCGATCGGGACATTGATATCCTGACCATGACTAATGTAGAAATTCAAATACAATAGGTCGTAATGACTATTCAATGCTCATCCCCACTAGAATTGATGATATCCCAACCGGGACCTGACAAATTACAACTCAAAAGTTCAAATTTCATTCAAATGGATTTTGCTTTTGTTGGGAACGAAATTATTGCTTCCAACGACTGTAATTGAATTGCTCAAGTATAAATATAACCTCTGAAGATTATTTTAAGGTTAAGAAACTTGTTTATTCATTCTATACTTTCAAGCATTTAATAAAGCTCTCTAAACTCTTTCAAAATTCATTTTATTATTGTATACTCTTATGAGAGTTAGTGAGTGTTAGAATAGAAATTCTTATTCTTATATTTTTTTGGGTTAAGAAAATAGGAAGTGAGATTCTATTCTAAAGGAATTAGTTTAAGTTTTTAGCCATTAAAACACTTGGGATTTCAGTTTTAGTATGAGCCTTGAAAACACTTGTAAATTGGTTTTTGAGTGAGTCATGAAAACTCAAGTTGTAAGGTTTGAGTTGAACCTAAAACTCAAGTTATAAAAATCAATCTAGGTAAATAGATTGTGGTGATTTAAAATCTTAACTTGGGGATAAGTTAGGTAAAAATGTAGGATTGTTGAGAATCCGAACTCTTTAAATTCTTGTGTTCATCATTTTTCCTTCTCAACATTCTTTTTAATTTCTTATTATTGTTTGATAGTCCTATTCACCCCCCCTTTAGGAATCTTTCAATTGGTATCAAAGCTTGAATTCTAGGAACTACATTGCTAGAATACAAGATCATAGGGAGTGAATCATAAAACATTTCTTCATTTAGGCCATTCTTCGATGTTAGTGACTATCTGTAGACAGCAGGGTTTAGCACGCGTCCAAGATTTTAGCAATCGCATCACTGTTTGAGCTCAGGGCTCTAGAGAACACACTAACCACTGTCACAAAGATATGGCGTGGAGATGAGGAGTCGCCACCCAGGGTAATAACTGGGACAAATCGAAAAGGTAGTACTCGATTCCTTAAAAAAAAGCTAGCACCACAACCAGGAGATTCTGGATATGGAATACCAACTTCTTTCAGTCTTGTGTTCATTTAGAATTACTTTATAAATTACTATCTTATTCTCTATTTACATGCAATTTCATATAAACCCAAAACAATAAACTCCAAGGCAGACTAGTCATGAAATTACAAGTAAATAATGTATTCAATAAATTACATAATCCCTAAGTTAGTCTAATCTACATGGATTTTAAATAAATGAGCTAAATCAACATGTTTTAATTTATAAGTGAACCTAAAGACCTAATTCCTTTTAATTTTAATTAAATGAATTTAAGTCTACTAATTTTAATTCTAAATATGAGCTTAAATCTACAAATTATGGAATATTTAAATTAGTGGGCCTAATTCTACATATTTTAATTAAAATGGTGATATTAAAGCTACAAATTATGAAAAAAAAGCTTAAATTAAATGGGCTAAGTCTAAATTAATTAAACTAAATTAGGTGGGCTTATGTCTAATTAACTAAATGGGCCTAAGGATATTTCTAATCTAATTAATTAATTATGGATCTAAAAATATATTTTAATTAATTAAACCTATTTAATTATTAAGTGAGATGAGCTAAAAGAATTATCTGAAAAATAAATAAATCAAGACCTAAAGTGGGTTTAAGGCCCAAAACACATAAAAATAATAATTAAAACCCAAAAATAAATAAAAATACAAGAAAAAAATTAAATAGGATCAAACAAATAATTAAATTATTCCTTACTAAAACCCTAATTTTTATTAACATGCAACCTAAATTAACCTACTTCCTCCATTGATTTTAAATAATTACCAAATTAAAACCTAATTTTTACTAACCAACCAAATAAAAAAAATAAACATACAACCACACACATAATTTTATTATTCCCACTATTGAGGCTATTACATTAATTCATAAAATAATTAATAATAATAAAACAATAAACAAAAAAATAAAGATAATAAAAATAAAATAAACTCCTAGAAACTAAGTCTCTACGAGGCTTTATCCATATTTTGCCATAAACTTCTCATGAATTTATCCCTCCCACATGATCATCATGCGTTTTCCTCCATAATCACCATAAAAGAATAAGATAAAATAAAATTAATGAATAAATTATAATAATAACTTCGAAAGAACAATGATAAAAATAATAATGTAAAATAATCAAATGAATAAATAAATAAATAAATAATAGAAGAAGATGATATGCTTATGGATGATTTAGGGTGCTCCTCAGATTGGTAGTTCACCGTTCTTGATAAGCCTTCAAATCTTTTTCTTTAAAAATTCTTCACGAGTCTCGAATTAATTGTTGAATCAAAAGGAATTTTTTAGTAAACAAAAATAAGATCAAGAAGAATAAAATCACAATTTTTCTTCTTCTCCCGTCTCTTCTCCTTCTTTTCACTTCTTTTCTATGCCCTTTTCTTCTTTTTTCCTTCTCTCTATTTTTTTCTGCTTCCCTTCCTTTCTTTTTATAGTAGAACCAGGAAGTCTAACCCTAATCCTAATGTGATTCTAATTCCTAAAGTATATTTAGGAATTTTAAATCGAGTAGGATTGAGTGAATTAGGAAGTTTAAACCAATTAAAATACTAAATTGGAAATAGGAAAAAATAGAAAAATTCAATTCCGACCGGGATTATGTAATTCCGATTGGAATTATACAATCCCGATCGGAATTATGGAATTCCGACACACTTTTTTTTAATATTTAATTACAAAAAGGCCCCTGAAAAAATTTAAATTTTGCAATTAGGTCCTAAAAAGAACTTTATGATTTAATCCCTGAAAACATTAAATCCTTCCTTTAAAAGCCCTTAGAATTTTTTAAAGATTAAGTATCGAAGACATTTTCATCACTGGAGTCTTTTGCTGCATCCATAACATATCATCCCGAAATTGGGTGTCTACACTATCCTCATTAGTAGTTCAAAATGGAGTTATACCTTGATTTTGATTCCATCAAACTTTGAGATATTATCCTAAAAGGTTAGGAACGACCTACAACTACCATTGATGGTGTGGTAACTACTCTTGCAAGAAGCCAATGGAATAATGAACAAAAGGAGAAAAATTATAAAAATAAAAAGGCTATGATCACTTTGGTCTCTTCCATGACAAAAGAAGAAGGAGACAAGCTTCAATATTACATTTATGCCAAGGAAATATGGGAGACCTTTGAGAACCATTATGAAGGCAATATATAAGTAATAGTAAAAAGGTTCGACTTCATATGTATGAATATGAACTCTTTAAAATGAAGCCTTAAGAATCAATCACAAAGATGATAAACCATCTCAATGCTCTCCTCACAACCCTCAAGAAACTTAGAAAATATTTCTCTAAGGAAGAAGTGAACAATAAGATTCTAAGAATCCTACCTACAAAGGATTGAGAATCTCAAGTCACTTCAATTGAGGAAGCTCAAGACCTCTCTACCCTCTCATCCGATGTGCTTATTGGTAAGCTCTTGACACATGAGCTCATAATCAAGCAAATAGGTGAAGAGCAAAAAGAGAAAGAAGAAAAGAAAAATAGGATAGCATTGAAGGTGTCATAAAAAGAAAGTGAAGGTGAAAATGTTGAAGATTCCAGTGACGAAAATGGTGATATTTCCATGCTCACTAGGAACTTCAAGAAGTTTTTAAGAAAGAAAATTTTCTCAAAAGCAAGGGACTCCAATAAGAAATTTGAAGGAGATGGTAAGAAGAGAACCAAAGAAGTTACTTACTATGAATGTAAAAAATTGGGATACATTCAAAGTGAGTGCCCCAAACTCCAATTTAATAACAAAAAAGCAACGGATAAGAAGAAGACCTTCAAAGCTACTTAGAATGACTCCTCTGAATCCTAAAAGGAAGAGGAACAATAAGAAGTGGCCAATTTTTGCTTCATGGCTCTTTAAGATAAAAAGAGGTACCATCTACTTCTAACTCTTCTTGTGATGAATATTATGTTCATAATGAATATGATAATGATGATGATGATATTGAGAATTCTATTATGAACAAACTCTTGCTTAAATGCAAAAGCTTACATTCTAGAATGAAATATTATAAGCATGAGTTAAATAGCTTAACCAAGGAATTTAAGAAGTTCAAAATTAATTTTTCTAGTCTTTTTAAATCAAATGATAAACTTGCTAGTGATTTAAAATCTTCTAATTCTTTGGAAGAGCAACTCAAGAAAGCTAATAATGAAAATCATAAAATTTCTAATGAGGTAGTTGAGCTAAAAAATTCCATATCGAAATTTTAAAGAGGAAAAGAGAGTTTAGATAATTTACTTAACTCCTAAAAATTTCATGAAAATACTTATAGAATTGGATATACTAATGGAATAGCCTCATTTTCATTATCAAATATTAAATTTATTAAAGCATCATGCAATTCCATTCATTCTAACTCTAAACCGATTGAGACTCAAGCTTTCAAAGCTAATAAGTTTCATATGTCAAATATTAAAGGGAAGTCTCATAAAACTCAATCCTATATAACACAAAGAGATAATGCTCAAAATAGAGCACCTCAACCCAATCATGCTTATATGTACACTAGACACAACCACATTAGGCATGTTTCACATACTAGAAAAGCATATCATCCTAAGAGAAATAAATTTAAAAATGTTATATGTTCATATTGCATGATAAAAGGATATATCAACAATGTGTGCTTCTATAGAAGACTATACATGAATTTACTTCCTTTGGATTATCTTGAGACTAACTAACCTAGACCGAGAAAGGTTTGGGTTCAAAAGCACACTTAAATTATTTTATATAGGTGTGCTTGAAATCCACAAAAATGAAAAGCAAGTGGTATCTTGACAGTGGATGTTCAACACACATGACAGGAGACATGGAGAAATTCAATAAACTTGATGCAAAGAATGGAGGATATGTCACATTTGAAGATAATGCCAAAGAAAAGATAGTGGGCATTGGAGAAATAGGTAATTCTCAACCCTTATCTATACACCATGTGTTACTTGTTGATGGTCTTAAACATAATTTACTTAGTATAATTCAATTATGTGATATGGGAAATAAGGTGACTTTCTATCCTAGAAATTACTTTATTAGTAGTCTTGATGAAGATAAAGTAATTTTTAGTGGTGAATGAATAGACAATGTTTATATTATTGATTTGAACAAAATTAATAACAAAGACTTTAAATGCTTAATGTCTATTTCCCATGACACATGGACATGTCATAGAAGGTTAGGATATACAAATTTTGAGCTTTGGAATGATCTTTGTAAATATGAAGTTGTGATTGGTTTACCCAAGCTTAAATTCTTTAAGGATAAACCTTGTGATGCATGTCAAAAGGGAAAACAATGCAAGTCCTCATTTAAACTAAAAAATGTAGTAACTACTTATAAACTACTTAAATTTATACATATGCATTTATTTGGACAAACTAGATAATGCACTATGCATATGTATTGGTTGATGATTACTCTAGATTTACTTGGGTATGTTTTATTGCTTATAAAAATGATAAATTTAGAGCTTTTGAAAATTTTTCAAAAAGAGTTCAAAGAAAAAAATTTTCATATTTCTTTTATTAGAAGTGATTATGGAACCAAATTTGAAAATGAATTTTTCAAAACCTGTTATACTGAAAATGGTATTTCACATGCACTTTCTTCTGCTAAAACTCCTCAATAAAATGGGGTAGTTAAAAGGAAAAATAGAACTCTTGTGGAAATGGCTAGAACAATGCTTCATGAGTATAATTTATCTTTATACTTTTGGGTGAAAGCCATTAACACATCTTGTTATATTTCAAATTGAGTTTTCAAAAGACCAATTTTGAACAAACTATCTTATAAGCTATAGAACAATAAAAAAAACCCAAAATCTTATATCTAAGAGTATTTGGATGTAAGTGCTTTATATTAAACACTAAGGATAATCTTGGAAAATTTAATTCTAAAGCCAATGAAGGAATTTACCTAGGCTATTCTATTTTTAGTAAAGCATGTAGAGTCTTTAATAAGAGAACTCTAGTAGTTGAAGAGTCAATGTATATTGTATTCAATGAATCAAACTCACTTGATCCTAGAAAGGATGTTTGTAGTATTAATGATCTTATAGGTGATAATGAGATTGTGGATACTCAAGAAGAAAATGCTTGTAAACCTTTGAAAGTTAAAAGTCCAAGCAAGGAAGATAATGAGGAGACATCTTAACCTACTTTGAAGGATGAACTTCCAAAGAATTGAAAATTTAAGAAAGCTCATCCTCAAGATCTCATCATAGTTGACACTATAAAAGGGGTAACTACTAGATCTCAGTTAAATTCTATTGTTAATTTAGCCTTCATTTCTCAAATTCAGCCCAATAATGTTAATGATGCATGGAGTGATGAATTTTGGGTCCTTGCTATATAAGAAGAGTCAAATCAATTTGAGAGAAACAAAGTTTGGACCTTGGTTCCTAAACCAAAACGTTATCCTATTATAGGCACTAAATGGGTGTTTAAAAATAAAATGAATGAACAAGGTATCATAACTAGGAACAAAGCTAGACTAGTAGCTAAAGGTTAAAATCAAGAGGAAGGCATTAATTATGAAAAAACCTTTACCCCTATTGCAAGATTAGAAGCTATTAGAATGCTACTTGCATTTGCATTATTCATGGATTTTGAACTTTATCAAATGGATATTAAAAGTGTATTTCTAAATGGTTTCACTGAAGAGGAGGTATATGTTGGGCAACCTCTGGGTTTTGAAAATTTTGATTCTCAAAATCATGTTTTTATATTATCAAAAGCATTGTATAGATTGAAACAAGCTCCAAGAGCTCGGTATGAAAGATTGAGAAACTTCTTACTAGAGAAAGGGTTCTTTAAAGGAAAAGTTAACACAATACTTTTCATAAAAAAAATCCAAGCATGATTTATTAAATGTTCAAATATATGTTGATGATATTATTTTTTATGTTACTAACCATTGCTTGTGTGAGGATTTCTCTAAATTAATACAAAAAGAATTTGAGCTGAGTATGATGGGAGAATTCAAGTTCTTTCTTGGACTTCAAATAAAGCAATGTAAAGATGGGTTTTTCATTAGCCAAACAAAATATGCAAGAGACGTTCTCAAGAAGTTTGGCATGGAGGGAGCTTAGATGAGCAAAACTCTAATGAGCACCACAACAAAGTTTAATAAGGATGAAAATGGTAAACCGGTTGATGACAAGCGATATAGAGGTATGATTGGATCCCTTCTTTATTTAAATGTTAGTAGACCTGATATTATATTTGCTACTTGCTTATGTGGTAGATTTCAATCAAATCCTATAAAGTCTCATTTGAATGCTATCAAAAGAATTTTTAAATAGTTTGTGGTACAATGCATTTAGGATTTTAGTATCCTAGGAGTTCTTCCTTTGACTTAATTAGTTATTTGGATGAAAACTTTATCGGTAGCTTACTAGATAGAAAGAGTACCTCCAACACTTATCAATTTTTTGGACAGTGTTTAGTTTCTTAGTTTAGCAAGAAATAAGTTTTGGTTGGCTTGTCCACTATTGAAGCTAAATATATTGTAGCAAGTCTTTTTTGTTCACAAGTCTTATGGCAAAAACAACAATTGTTGGACTATGGTATAAAATTTGATCACATTCCAATCAAATGTGATGATACAAGTGTTATTAACCTTAACAAAAATCCCATTCAACATTCTAAACTATGCATATAGACATTAGACATCATTTCTTGCATGATCACGTTTAAATTGGTGATATTTCACTTGAATTTATTGATACAAATAATCAATTTGCTGATATTTTCACCAAATCTCTCAATGAAGAGAGATTGAATTTCATAAAACATGAACTTGACATAATTGATGGTTCTAATCTGTCTTGATTTTGTGTTAATTTTGCTATATTAATATTTAGATTTCTTTAGGTTTTCTTTATGTTTATTTTTTGTATATAATACTTGCTCACTATATATATTTTTGGTGTTTGTTTTAAAATCTTTATTTTTTTTTTTTGTAAAAACATATTTGAATTACATTAAACTTCTTGAATTTGATCTTCTTTATTTTTTAAAAAAAAATTTATATTTTTTTAATTCTTCCTATTTTGAAAAATTAATGAAAATTTCATTAAATTAATTATTTTAATTTTTTAACAAAATATATCCTTACTTAAATGAGTTCACTTCATGTACTCATTTAATTCTTCTAAAAATCTTTAATTAATTCAAAATAAATGCAATTAAATTCGTAAGGACTTAATTGCAAGATATTTTTGACTTAATTGCAAAAATTTAATAAGCTTTTATTATCAGGAACTTAGTCCCACCCAGGATCAGATCATGTCTCGATTGGGACATCATCTGTCAATTCTATGTTTTTACACAGAACTAATCCCGAACGAATATTCCAATCGAGATATCACTCGGGACATCATGTTTTGACAGGGATGGAAGCCTTTCCTAATCAGGACATTGATCCTAATAGCATTAGGATTTCAAATCCTAGCAACCTTTTGACTCCCCCATCAAAATTAGGAATGATTTTTGAGATTCCTATTTAATTTAAATTTAAATTTTGAACTATTTCCAACCCTAATCTCTTATCTATAAATACCATTCTATTCCTGCTAGATTGTGCATCTCAATCAAACTTTTCCTTTCTCTACAAATTCTTTATATATTCTTCTTTTCTCTACTTATGGCTTCTAAGAAACCAAGCAAGGTTCCTTCATCTTCTCAAAATCCTCCTTCTAAAAAGGATAAACCTAAGAGAACACACTCTCCATTCTCTTATTCTTCTCAAAATCTCAAGAAAAGAATGTCACAATTCCAAATGAGAGTTTTCATTCCCTCAAAATTATGGATAAACCTACTCTCAAAGCAAATGGTTATTATAATGAAGTTAAGGATCTTCTTCTCAAAAGTGGGATATATGATTTTGCTTTCTCACCTTTTCCATCTTATCCTTCTCTCGTTATTAAATTTCTTTCTTCATACACTCTTCATTCTGTCAAATTTAATGATGATAATCCCTACTTCTCCATGAGATTCAAATTAGGAGGAAGAGGTCGTTTTATGACTTATCAAGAGTTTAATACTCTTTTTGGCCTTTCTCAAGAGGGACACATTTAAGTTAACCCTCATCAGCTTGCTTCTTCATTTTAGGATGAAATTAAAGCTCCTAATGCTCCTCAATTCTCCGCTGAACATACTAAAGCCTCACACATTAAATCCAAAGCACTTTGGTATGTTCATCAATTCATTGCTTATTCTATTAATGGTAGAGCTCTTTCAAATAAAGTTCTCTCTCTTAATGATCTTTTCATTTTTTATTGCCTTCATCATGACGAAAAGATTATTTTCATAAGATTTTTACGATGGAGAATTTAGCTAATTAGTGATAGTAACACTGGTGCAATTTGTATTAGTGGAATTATCACAAAGCTAGCTAAATTCTATAATATTAATCTTGACTCTCTACCCTCTACCAAACCCATACTTCTTGATGAGTCCTTCATTAGAAATTCCAAACAATTCACCTCTATTAATGGAGTTTGGATTTGGAAACATGATCTTAGAGCAAGTGAAATTATTGAAGTTATGTTTCAAGAATTGGAAAAGCAAAAAGGTCAAGACCTTAGGGAAGAAGAATGAGAATCTCAACCTTACGATGCTCCTTTAATGAAAAGGACAAGAAGTGAAGGTACACTACTCAAAGTGTTCAAGATTAAGATGATGAACCTCTTTGGGTAGGACAAATCTTTGAACGCATATCCTTGATGGAATCCAACTTCAATTATTGCTTTAATGAAGTTGAATCCAATTTCAAAGTACGTTTCAATCAAATTGATGACACCATTGCTCATCTTCAACATGATGTCTATCATATTTATGAGCAACAAGGCTACTCTTGCACCTATTCTCATCCTTCCTCATCTCCTCCTCTAGAATAGATAGCATATGTACTTTTTGTTTGTTTTATTTTTGATATTTGTTTGGTTTATTTTTTGTATATGAGCATATATCTGTTAATTTATTTTTAGGCTCATTTTATACTTGTTTATATTTAGTTTATTTTCAGTATTTTATCTTTGTACTATATGCATGTTTCTTTTAATGAAAATTTTCCTTTCTTTAAAAAAAATATAAATTTCTCTTGTATTCACTCTTTTTTATTTTTGACAAAGGGGGAGAAATATTTGAATTTGCATTAATTCTTTGAATATTAAAAGGGGATAAAAAAATTATGTGTCCTTAATATTATTTTTTTATTATTCTTATTCTATTTTATTATTTATTATAGAGGGAGAGAAAATTATCTAAATATTATTTTTTATGCCATATAATTTCATAAAGATATGGTGTATCTTTGTTCTTCACTATTTTGATTCGTGATCTTTTATTTTCTCTATTTTTTCTTTTCAATAAGTTTTTTAACATAGGGGGAGAAGAAGCTATGTGATATTTGTTCTTAGTGTTTATGTTTGTAATATGGTAAGTGTCACATGATCAATTAGCTAGCTAAGCTCTATGTGAGATCGTCCTATATGTACTATTTTTGTGATGCATTATATGCATATATATTTGAAATTATTTCCTTCATATTGTCAAACTTTTTTTTTTATGTTTTTAACACATTTGTTATGTTAGGCCATAATTTTCTCATTATATATTTTATATTTTTGTTATGGAGAATAAATTATAAATTTATATTTCTTATTATATCCATATTCATAAGGGGAGAAATAAAGAAATATATTTAATTTTATTTGATATCATCATTATTATCACAATTATTATTTATCATATACTTTACCTTGTATTATTTTTATCAAACTCAAAATAAGTTTGTCAAAATTAAAAAGAGAGAGATTGTTGACCTTAGCAAGTTATCAATCTTGTTTTTTATCTTAAAAAATTTAATTTTGAGCAATTAATGTGTTTGCTTCAAGTGTGTATAAGTTAGGAGTAATTTAGAAGTCAAAATAATAATGAACTATCAAAGAAAAATCATTTCGGAAAGTCATTACAAGCACTATCTCGATCGGACTCAACACAAGGACTAAATTACACAAAAAAGTGCAAATCCTATCATAGTCCTGATTGGGACCAAGTGAAACCAATTTCTACAAAACCTCAAATTTTTCGCACAACAAATCCAAATCCAATGTCCCGATTGGAACATTGCTCGGTACATAATAGTCTTGATTGGAACATTGATATTCTGATTGGGACCAATATATAAATTCAAATATAATGGCTCATAATGACTATTCAATGCTCATCCCGATCGGGACTGATGATATCCCAATTGGGACCTAACAAATTGCAGCTCAAAAGTTCAAATTTCATTAAAATAGACTTTATTTTTGTTAGGAATGAAATTATTGCTTCCAACAACTATAATTGAATTTCTCAAGTATAAATATGACCTAAGAAGATTATTTTGAGGTTAACAAACCTATTTATTCATTCTATACTTTCAAGTATTCAATTAAGCTCTCCAAACTCTTTCAAAATTCATTTTATTGTTGTATACTGAGAGTTAGTGAGTGTTAGAATATAAATTTTTATTCTTCTATTTTCTAGAGTTAAGAAAATGAGAAGTGAGATTCTATTATAAAAGAATTGGTTTAACTGTTTAGTCATTAAAATACTTGGGATTTCAATTTTAGTGTGAGCCTTGAAAACACTTGTGAAATGATTTTTGAGTGAGCCTTGAAAACTCAAGTTGTGAGATTTGAGTTGAGTCTAAAACTCAAGTTATAAAAATCAATCTAGGGAAATAGATTGTGGTGATTCAAAAACTTAACTCGGGGATAAGTTAGGTGGAGACGTAGGATCGTTGAGAATCCGAACTTTTTAAATTCTTGTGTTTATCATTATTCCTTCTTAACATTCTTTTTAATTTTTGTTTAAATCTTTTAAATTTCTTATTATTGTTCGATAATCCTATTCAGCTCCCTTCCCCCCTCCTCCTAAGACTCTTTCATATATATACATATATATATATGTAATATATATTCAAAATCAAAATAAAAATCAAAAATTAAGAATAAAAATAAAAATAAGGAAAAATTAAAAAAAATTAAGGATAATTTAAAATAAGGAAAAATAAAATAAATAAAAAAGAGAGAAAATAAAAAAAGAATCATAGAGAAATAAAAAGAAATAAAAAAATAAGGATAACAAAAAATAAAAATAAATAAAAAAAGAGAAAAAATACAATTAAAAAAAGAGTGAAAAAAAAGATAAAAGAATAAAAATAAAAAATGGAAAGGAAAAAAAGAAAATAAAAAACCAGCGAAAAAACTTAAAGAAATATAAAAAAAATAGAAAAAGAAGTAACATGGGGGTAGAGGAAAACAAAAAAAAGGCACGTGTGTAATTAACCTAAAACTTAGAGTAAATCAATATAAATCAACCATAAATGAGCCAAATTTGTAAATTTCTCAAAAATAAAAGAATTCGGCCTATAGTTTAAATAGAATTCTCATGCTGCATGTGCAACCGTACTAGTGTAGTAGAACTAGGTCCAAGTACCATCCAAAACCCTTTTCATTTCTGCCTTTATGATGAGACATCTGTGTAGCAAATGATTGAACTGATAAACAAAATACAAGTTAGACCATAATAATTCTAGTTGCAGTAAAGAAAAATACAAAGGAATACTCATTTTATGCACTTGATCATTGCCTTGGTGACTGCCATTTTTTTATGAATAATAATTCTAGTTGCGAAACCAGTGTTGTTATTCATGTTAAGATTTGGCCTTTACTGCATTGCAGGTATAGTCCATTCATGATGGCTTGTTACAACCTTGAGACCGAGAAATTCAGAAGTATGTGTCATGTCATGTTTGGATCTTCAACTGGATTTAAAGGTAACTGGATTTAATAGTTGTCATGACATTTGGAAAGTTCATTCATTTGGACTTTCATTATAGGGATATTTTGACATATCAAAACCAAATATTTTACTGTTATTTTCTGACTAGAAGAAAATAACCTATTTTATATGTACTTTCTTAGCAAATTGAGATTAATTCTCTTTTTTCTTAGGATGACAGTAATATGAGATTAATGGGACATCCCTCCTTTTCTAGAGGCGACCTATGAGCTTTCAATTTATGAATTACAATGATTAATATTTGTCGGTCTCGCACCCTATTAAGATAATATTTCTAAAAGCAGATGTCTGATAGTGTGTAATTCACAATATTTCTACCAAATTGAGATGTCTGCGACAACTAAAGATGTTTGATAATGTGTTATCACAATATTTCTACCTAATTTAGACAACCAATGATACTAGAAAAATCCATAACCTAGAGACCAGAAGAATACTATTTTATTTTAGAAAAAAAAATATTAAAATTGAATTAAACAAATACACTAAAAGTGATTAAATGAAAAGACTAAATCTTGAAAAATTCACCTGTTCAAAAGTCCTTTTGTTTTCGCCATATAGAATCCAGATATAAAAGCTATATAGCAAAATAGAAACAACAACACAAACATTAGAAACACAATTTTGCCAATGCATTCATTCAACAACATTAACATCTCAAACTGAAATTTGCCAATTTTCCAATCCACCAACCCAATCAAAGATTTTAATATCAAAGTCAGAAATTTATAAAGTGAAAACATAAATCCAGCAATGGAAAAAACAAAAGAGCTAAGATTAACTTTCAAAAAAAAACATTAACCAAAACCTATACATCTAGAAATTATAGTTTTACCCAAAAACAAATCCCTTTCCCAAATCAAACTCTGAATTCAGTCAAGGCCTTCGTCCCTTCAAAAAACTCTATCACCTTAAATATGTATCTATCCTTTATGACAATTAGATATATGATCCTTGTGCACGTAAAATAAAGCTGTCTCAAACTTCTCCTATTTTCATCATTGGATATCAATCTATTTCTCTTCCGATGGATATTCCCATTTCTTGAACATTTTCTTCTAATATGACTTCACAAGTATGTGATTTCTCTATTATTTTTAATTTTATTAAAATCATCATGCAATTTGTAATCCAATCGATTATTTGCTTATATATGTGCTATGTGATTCAACACGTTCGGGACCTGAGATTGATTTTTTTTATAGGAGAAATCTTTTATCAATCTCAAAAGAGATAAGCCCTTTATTTTTTATGCTGTAAATTCTTACAAGGAGAGTTTTAATTCCTTTCTACAAGAGATGACCTACCATGAATTGCCAATGATTAAACATCATCTAAAGCTTGATTTCAAGTGTAAACGGCGAAATTTAGTGCACGTTCAAGATTTTAACAACGTGATACAGTTTGAGCTTAGGGCTCTAGAAAATATACTAACCACTATCACAAAAACATGGCGTGAAGATAAAAAGTCGTTATCCAGGGTAATAACTGAGACAAATTGAAAATGGTAGTACTCGATTCCCTAAAATAAAGCTACCCTCACAACCAGGAGATTCTAGATACAAATTACTAACTTATTTTAGTTTCGTATTCATTTAGAATTACTTTATAAATTACTATATTATCCTCTATTTACATGCAATTTCATATAAACCCTTATTTAAACAATTAACCTCAGACAAACTAGTCATAAAAAATACATGTAAACAATGCATTCATTTAAGTTCATAATTTTTAAGTTAGTCTAATCTACATTGATTTTAGTTAAATGAGCTAAATCTATATGTTTTAATTTACAAGTGACCCTAAAGACTAATAAGCCTAATTCCTATTTAATTTTAATTAAATGAACCTAAGTCTATTTATTTTAGTTCTAAAAATGGGTCTAAATCTACAAATTATGAAGTATTTAAATTAGTGGGTCTAATTCTACATATTTTAATTTTAAGGTGATATTAAATCTACAAGTTGTGGAAAAGACTTTAATTTAATAGGCTAAGTCTAAATTAATTAAATTAAACTAAAGTGGGTCAATGTCTAATTACTAAATGGGCCTAAGTTATATCTAAAATCTAATTAAATTATGGGCGTAAAATTTATTTTAATTAACTAAACCTAATCCTAATTAAATTAGTAAACCTATTATAGAACAGGTAAATCTAATTATTAAACCAAAAAAAAAAAACCTAAAATCATGAGCTTAAAGCAAACACAACAAAAACATAATATAAAAATTAGAAAAATTAACAAATCAATATAAAAAAAAATAAAATAATTAAACAAACAATTAATTAAGATGCATAAATCAAAAGAATAAAAAAAGAAAAAAATATACTAAACTATATAATAAATAAATTACATTAATCATGCATTCAATGATATCTAACCCTAATTAAATTATATGCAACTTAAATTTACTACAACCACCATTTTTTTTAATTAAAGATTTACCAAATAAACCTAATTTACTAATCAATTAATTAAAATAAAACACATAACTACACATGCAAGATTCTAATATTCCCATTATTGGGGCCAATACAATGATCTACTAAAAATAAAAATTAAAATTGATACGACCCAAAAACTAAAATGAATAAGACACAAAATAAAACAATCAACAAAATAATAACAAATAAATAAATAAAAACCCTAAAAACTACATTCAAATACATCATTTAATCCATGGATCTTCATGGGTTTTGTTCTTTACAGTGAATCCATCATGTAATTTCCTCCATAATCACAAACATAAACACGAAGAACAAAATAAACAATGATTAGTAATTAAGCAAAATTAAATTAAATGAAACCAAAATCATCAAAAAAAATAAGCAAAAGAGGGTAGAAGAAAATATAATTGGATGGATGCAGTATTGATTTGCTCCTCAGAATGGTATAAATCGCCGTTGTTTTTTTTAAATAGATCTTTAATGCTTGATTTTCTTCTCCCAAAAGGTTTACTACTTCTTCTTAAAAGAACAGTACATGAAAAGAAATTCTTTTTTTTTTTTAAGTTGAAAGCTGTGTAAAAGAAAAGAAGAAGAAGAAGTCCCCCTCTTTCCAGGAGAGTTGAGTTGGGATTATATAAAAAACCTTGGCTAAAGTCACATATCCTACTATGACTTCTCTTATTCACAGTGATAATTTTTTGGTTTAATAAGAACTTTTAATTTTTTAAAAATTCATATAAATCCTAGAAAAGGGATTTATTACCTTATCTAACCAATTAAAGTTTAGAAAATAAATTTTTTATTTACTAAAAACCAAAAACACAGATAGAACACGATCAATTCTAACCAGGATTATATAATTCTAATTGGAATTATGTAATTCCAATTAGAATTATATAATCCCGATCGGAATTACATAATTCCAATATGTTTTTTTTTTACTTTTAATAATAAAAAGACCCTTAAAAGAAATAAAATTTTACAAATTAAGTCCTTTAAAAAACCAATTAAGTTCTTTTGAAAATGAGTTTAGCCATTTAAGGTTTCAAACTTTAAAAGTTGAAGATCCACTTATAATATTTTCATCATTAGAGTCATCTGTTGCATCCACACTTCATCATCCCAAAATTGGGTACTTACACTAAGTATTCAATGCATGTTCTCTATGAGTCATTTATAGATTCATTTCATTTTTTTTATAGTGAAACTAATTGTAGGTAAGCATTTATTGACTTGCATGATCGATGCTCATGGTTTATATTTAGTAGCTTTTAAGACAACAAATGGGGATAAAATTTTTGAATTCAAAAGATGGTTTGTGATTAGTTTGTACTTAAAGAAATTGTATAAAAATAGGTTGCATATCCTCTAAAAATCAATCCCATTGCCATTATGATGAGCACACCCAAATGGGCGATAAATATGGTTTAAAACTTTGTCACGCATATTTATTTCACGTAATTGAAATGATATGTAACTACGATCTGAATAGATAATAATTAAATCCGGCCTTGAAATGTATGTTGACTGTGGATTAAATGATGTGTGAACCATTAAGATTTTGGAGAATTTGTGAATATTTTAAGAAATCATGTGATCAGTATGAGTGCCTGGCCATGGTTTTGAAACCGCCGGTTCCCATTCTATGGTATATGGAACCAAGCCTTGGTCAATTCAATGTTTCTACATAATTGAGATATCTGTAATAACCAAAGATTTTTAATAATGTGTTATTCACAATATTTCTACCTAATTAAGACAACCAATGATACTAGAAAAATCTAGATACTAGAGACCAGAAGAAGACTATTTTATTTTAGTAAAAAATATTGAAATTGAATTGAAAAAAATAAACTAAAAGTCATTAAATGAAAAGACTGAATCCTAAAAAATTCACCTATTCATAAGTCTTTTCTGTTTTCACCATATAGAATCCAGATATAAAAGCTAATGCATTGCAACAAAATAGAAACAATCGCACAAACATTAGGAATATATTTTTGCTAATGCATTTAACATCAACATCTCAAGTTGACATTTGCTAATTTTAATATCCATCAACCCAATCAAAGATTTAAAATTAAAGTAAGAAATCAATAGACTGAAAACATAAATCCCATCAATGCTAAAAACAAAAGAACTAACATAAACTTCCAATAAAAAAAAATACATTAACCAAAACCTATACATCCAAAAAATTATAGATTCACCCAAAAACAAAGCCCTTCCCAAATCAAACTCAAAACCTTGAATTCAGTCAGGGCCTTCATCCCCTCAAAGAACTCAATCACCTTAAATATGTATCCATCCTTTAAGGCAATTAGATTAATGATCCTTATGCATGTAAAATAAAACCATCATGTTCCTCAATTCAACCTTTTCCCCATTAGCTATGAGAACCAAGTTTTGTCCACCAATAATATTGTAACACCCATCAGTAAGGAACAATAGAACATCAATATCTTTATCATTAAAAGAATATTTGCCTTTGTCTTGAGCACTAAGAGAACTATCCCTTTGAGAATTGTTTTTAGTTGTACACTCTTTAGGTTTAAATTCAATGCCTACAACAGCTCTATAAACTATAATGCAACTTTTACCCTAATCATTATGTATGTTCACCAACTCAAATGACAGAGAATCTTTGTACTTTGCCCTAGCCAAGGCCGATTCGAGCCCAAAATTAGCTTGGTCAAAACTATCTTAAAACTGGTCAAACCCAGAATAGGAGAAGTTTGATAGAAAAAATTGTAAATGAAAATTCTCCAATGTCAATCATCTGATATCAATCTATTTTAAGCATCTCAAACTTCTTATGTTTTCATCATCTGATATCAATTTATTTTTCTTACGATGGATATTCCCATATCTTGAACATTTTCTTTTAATATGACTTTACAAGTATGTGATTTCTCTATTATTTCTAATGTTATTGAAATTATCATGCAATCTATAATCTAATCAAATATTTACCTGTGTGTGCACTATGTGGTTCAACATGTTCTCAACCTGAGATTGAATTTTTTTATAATAAAAACCTTTTATCAATCTTACAAGAGATAAGCCCTTTGTTTTTAGTGTTGTGAATTCTACCATGGAGAGTTGTAATTCCTTTCTATAAGAGAAGATTGCCATGAATTGCTAATCATCAAACATCATTTGAAGTTTGACTCTAAGTATTCAGTCCATATTCTTTATGAATCATCTGCAGATTCATTTGATTTTTTTTTATAGTGAAACTAACTCCAAGAAAGCATATATTGACTAACATGATCAATGCTCATAATTTATATTTAGTAGCTTTTAAGACAATAAATGGGGATAAATTTTTTAATTCAGAAAATATTTTGTGACTAATTTGTACTTAAAGGAATTGTATAGAAATAGGTTGCATATCCTCCAAAAACCAATCCCATTAGCTATTGGTGTTGAGTACACCTAAATGTGCGATAGCTATGGTTTGAAACTTTGTCATGCATCTTTATTTCATGCAATTGTAACTACAATCCAAATAGACAATAATTGAATTTGGTCTTAAAATGTGTGTTGATTGTGGTTCAATTGTTATGTAAACCATTAAGGTTTTAGAGAATTCATGAACAGTTAAAGGAATCATGTGATCAGTATGAATAGGCCTGGCCACAGTTTGGGAACCTCCGGTTCCAGTTCTATAATATATAGAACCGAACTAGAATCGAGCCTTGGCCGGTTCAATATTTTTACATAATTGAGATATTTGAGATAACCAAAGTTGTCTGATAATGTGTTATTCATAATATTTCTACCTAATTGAGACAACTAATGATACTAGAAAGTCCTAAAACCTAGATACCAGAAGATGACTATTTTATTTTAGAAAAAAATATTGAAATTAAATTAAATAAATAAACTAAAAGTGATTAAATGAAAAGATTGAATCTTGAAAAATTCACTTGTTCAAAAGTCTTTTTATTTTCGCCATATAAAATCCAGATATGAAACCTAATGCATTGCATCAAAATAGAAACAACTGTATAAACATTAGGAGCACATTTTTGCCAATGCATTCATGCACCAACATCAAAATCTTAAACTGAAATTTGCAAATTTTCCTATCCACTAGCCCAATCAAATATTTTAATATCAAAGTAAAAAAATAATAAACTAAAAATTTTAATCCCATCAATGCAAAAAATAAAAGAACTAACATGAACTTTCAATAAAAAAAATAACCAAAACCTATACATCCAAAAACTATAGATTCACCCAAAAACAAACCCCTTTCCCAAGTCAAACTCAAAATCGTAAATTCAGTCAAGGCCTTCATCCCTTCAAAAAAATCTATCACCTTAAATATGTATCCATCCTTTAAGAAAATTAGATCTATAATCCTTGTGCCTGTAAAGTAAAGCCATTTTGTTCTTTAATTCAACCTTTTCCCTCATTAATTGTGAGAACTAAGTTTTGTCCACCAACAATCTTGTGACACCCATCAGTAAGACATAATAAAACATCAAGATCTTTATCATTAAAAGAATATTTTCCTTTGTCTTGAGCACTAAAAGAACTATCCCCTTGAGAATTGTCTTTAATTGTGGACTTTTTAGTTTTTCAAGTTCAATGCCTACAACAACTCTATAAACTATAATGCAACTTTTACCCCAATCATTATATAAGTCCACTAGCTCAGATGGCAAAGAAGCCTCATACTTAGCCCTGACCAAAGGCTAGTTCGGGCCCAAAACCGACCCCTGTTGAAACTTGTCAAAACTTGGAATAGGAGAAGTTTGAGGGAAAAATGTAAATGAAATTTCTTCAATGTCAATCATCTCATATTATTCTATTTAAAGCATCCTAAATTTATCATATTTTCATCATCTGATATCAATCTATTTCTCTTCCTATTTTCATCATCTGATATTAATCTATTTCTCTTCCAATAGATATTCCCATTTTTTTGAACATTTTCTTATAATATGACTTCGCAGGTATGTGATTTCTCTATTATTTCTAATGTTATTAAAATTATTATGCAATTTATAATCTAGTCGACTATTTACTTATGTGTGTGCTATGTGGTTCAACATTTTCTCAACCTAAGATTGATTTTTTGTATAGGAGAAACCTTTTATCAATCTCATAGAAGATAAGCCCTTTATTTTTTATGTTGTGAATTCTTCTAAGGAGAGTTTTAATTCCATTCTGTAAAAGATGATTTGCCATGAATTTCCAATCATGAAACACCATTTGAAGCTTGACTCTAAGTATTCAGTCCATGTTGTCTATGAATCATCTATAAACTATAATGTAATTTTTAACACATTCATTCTATATGTCCACTAACTTGGATGGCAAAGAAGCCTCGTACTGATCCCATGATTCCTTTAACTGTTCATAAATTCTCTAAAATCTTAGTGGTTCACACAACATTTGAACCACAGTCAGTACACATTATAAGATCGAATTCAATTGTTGTCTATTCATATTGTAGTTACATATCATTTTAATTAAACGTAACAAAGATGCATGACAAAGTTTCAAACCATATATATCACCCATTTTGGTATACTCAGCACCTGCAGCTAAGGGAATTGATGCAGCCTATATTTATAAAATTCCTTCAAGTATAAACTAGTCACAAACCATCTTTTGAATTCAAAACCATTTATTTTCTTAAAAGCTACTAAATATAAATTATGAGCATCGATCATGCAAGTCAATATATGCTTACATGCAATAAGTTTCATTAGAAAAATTAAAATGAATCTGTAGGTGATTCATAGTGAACATGGACTGAATACTTAGAGTCAAGCTTCAGATGATGTTTGATGATTGAAAATTCATGGTAGATCATCTCTTACAAAAAGGAATCATAACTCTCATTAGAAGAATTCACAACATAAAAAAAATAAAGGGCTTATCTCATGTGAGATTAATAAAAGGTTTCTCCTATAAAAAAATAAAAATCAATCTTAAGTTGAGAATATGTTGAACCATATAACACATACACAAGTAAACAATCGACTAGATTATAAATTGCATGGTAATTTTACTAACATTTGAAATAATAGAGAAATCACATACCTGCGAAGTCATCTTAAGAGAAAATGTTCAAGAAATAGGAATATTCATCACAAGAGAAATAGATTGATATCAGATGATGAAAACATAAAGAGAAATATATTGATATTAGATGATAGGAGAAGTTTGAGACGCTTGAAATAGATTGAAATCAGATGATGAAAACAGAAAGAGAAATGGATTGATATCAGATGATGAAAACATGAAGAGAAATAGATTTATTTTAAATGATAGGAGAAGTGCTTAAAATAGAATAATATCAGATGATGAAAATAGGAAGAGAAATAGGTTAATATAAAATGATAAAAGAAGTTTGAGGTGCTTGAAATAGATTAATATCATATGATAAAAACATGAAGAGAAATATATTGATATCAAATGATGAAGACAAGAAGAAAAATATATTAATATCAAATGATTGGAGAAGTTTGAGACGCTTGAAATAGATTGATATCAGATGTTGAAAACATGAAGAGAAATATATTGATATCAGATGATAGAAGAAGTTGAGACCCTTGAAATAGATTGATATAAGATGAGGAAAGCAGGAAGAGAAATAGATTGATATCAGATGATGAAAACATGAAGAGAAATAGATTGATATTAGATAATGAAAAATAGAATATATTACATTAATTTTATTTTCTTTAATATTTATCGCCATTACTTTTCAATATGATAGGATTTGTGTTGAGAAATATTAAATTATTACTAGAGTATGTATAATAATGTTTTAGTAAAAAAATTTTAAAAATATAATTTTTAATGGTTTAAGAAAAATGATTGAGTGATTTAAGATAAATAAAAAATACTATTATATAAATACTTTTAGAATTTGAGTAGTATTGGAATATGTATATTAGTGTTTTACTTAAAAAATAATACTAAAAAACCATAATAAATATTTTATCAATAATAAAAAAAATAGAATTTTTAATGGTTTGACACATTAGTTTAGAGTGAATACTCAAATATAAAGATAGATACTTATCAAATTTTTGGCTTAATGACTTTAGAGCTTAACATTTAATATATATCAGTAGTGAATCCGTGCAATCCATGGATAGTAAATAAAATCATTAAATAAATAATTGAGATAAAATAATAACTAAATAAATTAAAAATAAAATATATCACAAAAATTTTATTTTTTTAATTTTTTAGTTGTCATAATTTTTTAATTATAATAAGATTTATTTTAGAATTATTAGATAGTATTGAAGTATGTATAGTAGTGTTTTAGTTAAAAAATATATAATATTAAGCTTTTTTTTTTTTTTTGAAAATGTTGAACTAGATTATATTTCAGTTAGTGCACCAAGAAATCCCAAGGTTGGCACTTCTATAGCACCATCTCCATAAATCAATCTATTCCTCTTTATTAATAAAAGGACAATAGATACAAAAAAGAACAACCACAAAGTGGAAATCAAAACTAAGAAGAGAACCTATAGTTCTCTTTACTTAAAATGTCTCTTAAAATCAAATTATTACAATTAGAAGGATGGTTGGTCCACCATCTAATTTGGTGTAAAGAAGTGCCAATAATATAAAGCTTGTCAACCACCACATTACCCTTTCTAAAAATATAAGAAATGTGAACCTGCATGAAGTAATTTTATTGAGGCAATCCTACCAATCTTTGCAAAGGTGCCAAGGGACGTTGGGACTTCTGCCTTTTAAAAGATTAATAACATAGGAGCTTTCACATTCAATCCATAAGCAAGGAGGCTGAAGTTCCACAAATTTGTTAACAATAATAATAATAGCACTGAGCTCATCTTTAAAGGAAAATTTAACGCCCAATTGAGCAGAAAAAAAAAAGCACCAAGTGATCGAGATTATCTCGAAAGACCCCACCAGCACCAACAATATCGAGAGCACCCTAGCAACACCATCTGTGTTAATCTTTAACCAATTAAGAGGAGGGGGAATCCATTAGACCGTAAAGAGAGAAAAAGGACGACAAGCAATACCAGGGATCCTCAAACATCAAAGAACAGAAAGGTCAAAAAGAGTATACACGATGACGCTGACTTTAAAAAAGGAAGCATCAATGATAGCTTTGTAAACTTGGCGAATAGAAGCATGCATAAGAATGTACTCATCATGAAAAATGACTTTATTTTTGGCATACTAGATAGCTTGGATAGTCTCTAAAATCCCTGCCCTTCAAAGGGAAAGCAACTGAGAAGAAAGTTTTATCTTCCAAACAGATTAGAAGAATTGCATGAAAACCTCCAAAAGGCTAGCTAAAGTTTGCTAAAGTGTAATAGCATAAGGACACTGTAAAAAAGTATAAGAAATAGCTACAACATGATTAGCACATAAACAACATCTAGAGACCATATTGATTCCTTTAGCATATAACAACTCATGGACTAGAAGTTTGTCATGGATCAAACGCCAAATGAGGAATGAGTAGGAAGGTGGCAAGTAGTGATGCCATAAATCCTTCCTCTAGGCCACCTTCATAGCTGAAGATCGGGAATGAAGATAAATAGCTTTACAAGAAAAAAAAAACATTTGAAGAATGAAAGTATTCTAACATATCTAATTGAGAATGGGAGAAGATTAAATTCTAAATATCTTGATATACATCCAAAAAAGCATCCTAAAAACTTAAGGGGATATGCCAAGCATTATCAAAATATAAATTAGAAATCTTGACTACCAGATTGTTGCAATTGTTAAGAGGAATGCCTATGCAATCCGTAAAAATGTAATCAAGCCACTTATTGTTCTAGAAACTCAAATTTTTATATATTATAAAATTAAATTTCTAAGATTTGCAATGTTAATAATTATTTTATTTAAATTATGATATTTGATTATTAGTGAAATTAAATCTAAATTTTTGGTGTTGAATATTATTTTAATATTATTAATATTATTTTAATATTATTAATATTATTACTTATGTAAATTATTGATTAATTGTTAGTGTATCATTAATTTGGGGGATAGGTAGATTTTTAAAATATTAGAATATTAGTTTTTAATTTAAAATTTATTATTATTTTATATTACAAATATACATACATACATACATATATATATATATATATATATATATATATACATAAAAACTTTTTTTTTTCTTTTCTCTTACCTTCTCTTTTTTTTTCTTCTTTCTTTTGCTTTCTTCCCTTCTCCCCTTCCTTTCCTACTCACCCCAACACCAACCAGCACCACCATCACCGCCACCACGTTGCACCACCTCCACTAGACAACACCATTGTCGCCAACAGCCCCTATTCCCTGCGACGCCATCACCTTTCCTCTTCTCTTCCTTTCTCTCTTTCTCTCTAGGCACTGGATTGGTCCATGGCTCGTCAATGACGATTTCAGCCACCCCTAGATGTGCCGCCGGTCTCAAATGAAAGCTTGTCATTTGGGCTTCTTAAACCCTTAATCAATTTTGATTTTCAACTCCTATAAGTCCCTCAATTTTGTAAAATTGTGTTTAGGGTTATTTTGATTAATTTGTGAAATTGAGTTTAAATTATGTTGATTTATGTTAAATTGACAATAGATTAGTATTATAGAGGTATGAGCTTTCCAAAAATATGTTTAGATTTAATTTTGGAGATTATTTTCGAAATGGCACTATTCCGAGCTAGAATTACTATTCAGGCACTATTTCAAACTTCAAAAGATTATATTTTTAATAAATTTTGCTAACTATTTTGAGCAAGTCTTGTGAAGTAAGTTTATTGAAATTATGTGTAGAATTTTTATTATGAATTTTTTAATGTTTATGTGAAAAATGAATTTTTGGAAAAATTAGTATAATTTAGTAATTTTTATATTTTAGTTGAAATTATTATTAATTATTATGTTTTGGCAGTTTTTGAGTAATAAATAGCATTAAAATAATTTGTATAATTTATTTCCTATATTTATCTAATTATTAGTAATTTTCAGAAAAATATATGAATAATGATTTTATTTATTATTTGTAAATTTAAATGAGTTTTTGGTTCTTTTTATTAACCATTTGAGCAATTTAAATAATTAATTGTAATTAATGCTATTTAATTTCAAATTAGAAGAATGGATCTTATTAATATAATTTAATTACAAATTAGAATTTTATTATTTATTTTGAAAATAAATATCTTGTATACTTTTATTATGTAAATAAATTAAATTGAGATATTTAAATGAATTTTAGTGATTTTTGTGAATTTTTGGTATTTATATTATTTTATGTGAATTGTGTTGGTTCTCAATTGGGCGATAAATGTAGTTAGGGGGCCCAACCCAATGAACTGTGGATATTTTGAAGTGTGTTTGCATGCAGGATCAACTCTACTTTTATAGAGGGATGTCCATTTTACAAAGAAAATTCTGCCGAATTTTCAGTACATTTTTTGTAAAACGTGACATCAGGTTGGTCTTAAGTTTTGAGTTTTAATCGAGTTATGTCTTAGATCAAGTTGTTCTTTGGAAATTCTAGATATATAAAATTAGGAATTTAATTATAATATTGTTATTATTATTATTTTTTTATAGTTGAACCGAGACCGAGACCTACAGAACTAAGCCAATCGAGTCATTTTAGAGGAGCACACACTTGTGAGTTATTATTATATGTATGCATGGCATATAGAGATCATTGTTAGCATCCATATTTTGATGATATGATTTTAATATATTAGTTTGCATCAAATTTTATTTATTTATTTATTATCACATATGCACATATATGTGATTTCATATATATATATATATATATATATATATATATATATATATATATATATATATATATATATATATATATATATATATATATTGTAAATGCAAACTTTATGTTCGTAATATGGATGCTTTATATATTTAATATGATTTTATTTATTTAATTATTTTTTATATAATATTTTAGAGGATAGTTGTAGATTGTATCACCTAGTGGGTTACACTAAAACTATTGTGCAATAGTACGTTAGATGCTAGGCCATAAATTTATTGATTTTAGATAGGATTTATTTGATTATTGAGATTTATGGTGAGAGAGTGATGTGATTGCCGAATCTCGGTTGATCTAGTGTCTCGGGGCCAATCATGCCGGCAGTGAAACTGCGGGAACTCAGTTGACTTATTGTCTCAATGCCAGTCTACTGTCTAAAAATTTAGAAGAGAAATATTTTTCAAATTAAGTGAGCTTGTTGGCTAGTGAGGTTCAGTGATCGAGATTACTGAATATTTTAAGGTTCTAATATAGTTCTCCACTTAAAAAAATTATTGCATTTATTTGTTTATCAAAAAACATGGTTTCAAGCATCCATATGAAATGCATGTATAAATTGAAATAATATGAATATAGAAATATTACTATACTATTGCTTGAATGTTTATATCTTTATGTTGCATGCATATATATAATAATGATTCACTCAGTGAGGTCTAACCCCCTCAATATATTTTTTCAGGATTCTTTCCATTAGACCTCCCATACTAGTTCTCTTCGCCAGATGCTTTTCTCTCCGTCTAATCTATGTAAATTTTAAATTAATCTTCCTTTGTATTTCTAAACGTTGTAGTAGTATTTCATACTGTTGTATTCTCTAATTGTTATTATTACTGATTGTATTTTGAATATTGCAAAATATTTTATTGTGATATATATATGGAGATTTCCTTTTAGTTTAAAAAGTTTTAATTTTGAGGTATATTATGGTATATTTTATTAATTTTTTATTTTAAGGCTTGTTATGGGTTCCAGATTCTCGTAAATTCCTATTCCCTAGCACCGGTCATGACTCCTAGGTTTGGGTCATGACAAAGTTGGTATCAGAGCCTAGGTTTAGTACCATGGAACTAGGTTGTTAGAGTTTGAGTCTTCTATGAAACTACTGCAACAAATTAGGTTCGATTATATCTTGAAAGTCTTCCTTGCTTTAGAATTCTACATAATCGATAGGATGTTTGTTTTTTCTGAATTGTGTTTGTGTTTATTCTTTTAGAATGAGGAGGAGAGTGCATACCGCTTTACAAGTTAATAAGGCCGAGGATGTGGAGTCCTTCCAGGATGAAATTCTACCTCCTGAGCCATCAGTTAGGCTTAAGGGTAGAGGTAGAGATAGACCTAGAGGAGCGACAGGTCACTGCAAACAAAGAGAGCTATAGGATGAGGGACCTGTAGACTAGAATTTTGAAGGAGTTACTTTTGCACCAAAGGTTCAACAAGGTGCAGTGTTGATACCTCCGGCATTCCCATAAATAGAGCTTATATATCAGCAGGGTATGTTTGAACTAAAGGCAGCCTTATTCTACACTAGAGTCAGCAGGATAATGTTTGATGGGCCTTCAGATCCTCTAAACTTTTTGCATGCCATAGAGACAAGGACTCGAACTGCTCACACCAAGTACCAAAGGATCATGATTATTGAGTTATCTATATAAGGACCAGCCCTAGATTGGTTCATACAGGTGAGCCAGTCACACATTATGACACTCATATGGGCTCAGTTTTAGGAGAGATTTATGATACATTACTACCCAGAGCCTATACGAATGAGCTACAGACTTCGACTGATAGGTATTACTAGAGGCGAAAAATCAATAAAGGAGTACACCAGATAGTTCCTCAAACTTGGTCGACATGTAGAGGACTTGATGAGAGATCAATACTTTGTTGTCACTACATATGTCATTGGACTAGGTTATGCATTCATTGGGATGCCTACTATAAGTTTGACTCTTGAGTCTATGATAGAGTTGGCCAAGGAGATAGAGCTCAAATTGATCAAGCAGGGAGTTATTCCTGATTATTATTAGTTATGAGGTGTCCTGTTAGGAGGATATTAGAGCACTCAATACACTACATTTCAGATTAGCTCTAGTAGTCAGCAGAAAGGATCCATTTAATAGGGTTAGAGAACTCAACAGAGAGTCCACATGAGCAGTAAACATGACTGCAATGGAGTTTATAAAATGATCATATTCAATTTAGGTGCTACCAGCAATAGTAGTAGCTAGAGTTCTGGTTAGGGCAGCACAGTGTTAGTAGCCAGTGCTTGTCAAATGTATAGGAGAATCCATCAGGGACCGTGCTATATGGCTCCTGGAGCATATTTTAGATGCGGACATATGAGACATTTGCCAGTCATGTCCTTATTCTAGTTATCAACAACAGTTTTCATAGCATTCTATTGCCAATGTAGCTCCACCTCCCTATCAGCTACTACTAGCTTAGCATCAGAGTACCTCCTACTTTGGGCCTAGCAGGAGCGAGGTAGAGATAGTGTAAGAGACTTTGGTCAGGCATCCACCAACTAGTAGGGAGGCAAAGGATGGGCCAGAGTGTTCACTCTCACTCAACAAGATGCTCAGGCATCTAATGTTGTGGTAGTAGGTACACCCCTGGTATGTTTCTTTGATGCTAGAGTTTTGTTTGATCTGAGTGCTACCCATTTATTTGTATCCCCTATTTTTGCTTCGAAGTTGAGTTGGCAAGCTGTAAGGATAGCAATTCCTCTATCGATTACCATACCTTTAAATGATTCATTGGACACTGATATCGTTCTTCCTTGGTGTTCGATGTTAGTGGAAGGAAGAGATTATCGATGGATTTGGTGTTGCTTGATATTATGGATTTTGATGTGATCCTTGGAATGGATTGGTTGTCCCAGCACTGTGCCATAGTTGATTGTCGAAGTAAAGAAGTGATTTTTAAAATTCTGAATGATGAATAATTTAAGTTTATGGGTAATAAAAGTTCTGCACCTTAAAATCTTATCTCCGCCATCATGACTAGAAAGATGCTGAGAAAAGGGTGTCAGGATACTTGTCATTAGTCAGGGATACTACAGCAAAGCTGACATCTATCTTAGATGTTCTTATAGCATATGAGTTCCAAAATTTCTTTCTTAATGAGTTACCAAGTTTACCACCTCACAAGGAGATCGAATTCTTTATTAATATGGTTCCAAGCACAACTCCTATCTCTATGCCACTTTATAGGATAGCTCCTGCAAAGTTAAAAGAGTAGTTATAAGAGTTGCTAGACAAGGGTTTTGTTAGACCCAGTGTTTCTCCTTGGGGTACACCAATCATGTTTGTGAAGAAGAAGGATGGTGCACTGAGACTGTTCATTGACTACAAAGAGTTAAACAAGGTGACAGTTAAGAATAAGTATCCTCTTTCAAGGATAGATGATTTGTTTGATCAACTTCATGGTGCACAATTCTTCTTTGAGATCGGGTTATCATCAGTTATGGATTAGTGAAGCCAATGTTCTTAAAATGGCATTTTGTACTAAATATATCCATTATGAGTTTCTGGTGATATCCTTCGGGTTAACCAGTGCACCAGCTGCTTTCATAGATCTGATGAATCAAGTGTTTGGACCATTTATGGACCAGTTTTTAGTGGTTTTTATTAATTATATACTAGTTTATTCAAAGAGTATGGAAGAGCACGTATATCATTTGAGGATAGTATTACAAACACTGAGAGAACATCAACTTTATACTAAATTCTCAAAGTGTGATCTTTGGTTGGAAAGTGTAGCGCTCCTTAGGCATTTAGTGTCTAAGGATGGCATTTAGGTTGATCTATAAAAGATAGAAGCAGTGTCTGAGTTGTCTAAACCGACAACAGTTACTGAGATTTAGAGTTTATTAGGTTTAGCTGGGTACTATAGGAGATTTATGTAGGATTTCTCAAGGATTGCAGCACTTATGACCTACTTAACTCAGAAGAATATAATGTTTATATGGTCAGATGCATATGAGGATAGTTTCCAACTGTTGAAGGAGAAGTTAACTACAACTCCAATGTTGACTTTGCCTAATGGAGTAGATAAGTTCACTGTGTATTGTGATGCTTCTAGAGTTGGCTTAGGTTTTGTGTTGATGCATAATGGAAGGGTAGTGGCTTATGCTTTTAGGTTGTTAAAGAAACACGAGCATAACTATCCTACTTATAACCTAGAGATGACTGCAATGATCTTTACTCTTAAGATTTGGAGGCATTATCTGTACGGGGTAACATGCGAGATCTACTTTAATCATAAAAGCCTAAAGTGTATTTTTCAATAAAGAGATATGAACTTGAGGCAAAGAAAATGGTTAGAACTTCTAAAGGATTATGAATGTGATATCCTGTACCATCCAGGCAAGGCTAATATGGTAGCAGATGCCTTAAGTAGGAAGTCTTCAGGTAGTCTTGCTCATATCAGTATGCAAAGGAGATTATTGATCCAAAAAATGCATAAGTTGGTGGACCAAGTGATAATGAAGATAACCAGCTTAAGAGGATTTTTAGCTCAGTTCAAAGTTATATCAGTATTGAGGGATAGGATCAAAGCAGCTCAGAGCCAAGATCCTTATTTAGTTGAGCTTGTGGAGAAATTTCATGATGGAAACTTTATTGATTTTAACCTTAATGATGAAGGTGTTCTTTGGATTAGTGAAAGATTATATGTTCATGATGGAAACTTTATTAATTTTTGAGAGGAGATATTGGAAGAAGCTCATTTTATAGCCTACAATGTACATCCTAGTTCTCCTAAGATGTACCATAATACTAACAATCTTTACTGGTGGTATGGAATGAGGAAGGATGTAGCTAAATTTGTTTCTAAGTGCTGGACTTGTCAGCAGGTGAAAGCAGAGTATTAAAAGCCTTCTGGGAAGCTTCAAACTCTTTTGATTCCTGAGTGGAAATAGGAGAGAGTCACTATAGATTTTATGACAGGATTGTCTCATTCTACATATAGATACAATTCCATCTGGGTGATAGTAGATAGGTTGACCAAGTTAGCTCATTTTCTACTAGTTAAAGCTACCTATTCTATAGCTAAGTTGGCTAGGCTGTATATCAAGAATATTGTATGCCTTTATGAGGTGAATTTTTTTGTTATCTCTGATAGAGGTTCAGTATTTACCTCTCAATCTTAGCAGAAGTTACAAGAAGTGATGGGTACCAAGCTTGATTTTAGTACTACTTTTCATCATTAAATAAATCATCAGTCTGAGAGAATGATCCAAACACTTGAAGATATGTTAAGGATGTATGTAATGGATCTTGGAGGTAATTATGATAATCATCTACCATTAGTAGAGTTTACTTATAAAAATAGCTACAAGAGCAGTGTTAAAATGGCACCATATGAAGTACTTTATAAAAGGAAATGTAGATCTCCTTTGTGTTGGAATGAAGTTGGGGAAAGAGAATTTACCGGACCAAAGATTAACCAAGATGCATATGAGAAAGTCGCTTTGATAAAAAAGAGATTGGAAACAGCAAGTAGTAGATAGAAGAGCTATATGGATCTGAAGCACAAAGATGTGGAATTTAGGTTGGAGACTATGTAATCTTGAAGTTGTCACCTATAAAGCACGTTATAAGATTTGGTAAGAAGGGAAAGTTGGCACCGAGATATATAAGACCTTTTGAGATATTGGAGAGAGTTGGCATGGTTGCTTATCAATTGGCTTTGCCTCCGAATGTTTCTGAAGTGCATCCAATTTTCCATATCTCGATGCTCATGAAGTATATTTCATATCCTTCACATGTTTTGCATCCCTAGAGTGTGGAAGTGAATGAACATCAAACGTACGATGAAGAACCAATTACAATTGTTGATTGTCAAGTTCGCCATTTGCGTTCTAAGCAGATCTGATGATCAAAATCTTATGGAGGAGCACACGAGGGGGATCGAAGCTAAAATGCGGATGACTTACCCTTACCTTTTTTCTTAATGAATTCTTGTATTCAGTTCTTTTTATTTAAAATTCGAGGACGAATTTTTGTAAGGAAAAAAATTGTTATAACTTGAATTTTTATAAATTATAAAATTAAATTTCTAGGATATGCAATATTAATAATTATTTTATTTAAATTATGATATTTGATTATTAGTGAAATTAAATATGAATTTTTGGTGTTTAATATTATTATTTATGTAAATTATTGGTTAATTGTTAGTATATAATTAATTTGGGGATATATAAATTTTTAAAATATTAGAATATTAATTTTTAATTTAAAAGTTATTATTATTTTATGTTATAAAAATATAAATATACAAAAACTTTTTTTCTTTTCTCTTTCCTTCTTTGTTTTTTTTTTCTTCTTCTTTCTTTTCCTTTCTTCCCCTCTCCCCTTCCTTTCCTGCTCACCCCGACACCACCTAGCACCACTACCACTGCCACCACATCATGCTACCTCCACTAGACAATGCCACTGTCGCCAGCAACCCCTCTTCCCGGTGACGCCATCACTTTTCCTCTTCCTTTCCTTTTTCTCTTTCTCTCTTGGCACAGGATTGGTCCAAGGCTTGCCAACGATGTTTTTGGCTACCCTTGGATGTTTCGTGATCTCAAATGAAAGCTTGTCCTCTAGGATTTTTAAGCCCTCAATCAAGTTTGATTTTCAACTCCTATAGGTTTCCTCAATTTTGTGAAATTGTGTTTAGACTTATTTTGATTAATTTGTGAAATTGAGTTTAAATTAGGTTGATTTATGTGAAATTGACTTTAGATTAGTGTTACAGAGGTTATCAGCTTTCTAAATATGTGTTTAGATTTCATTTTGAAGATTATTTTCAAAATGGCACTATTCCGGGTTTGAATTACTATTCCGGCATTGTTCCGACCTCAAAAAAATTATATTTTTAATAAATTTTACTAATTATTTTTAGCAAGTTTTGTAAAGGAAGTTTATTGAAATTATGTGTAAAATTTTTATTATAAATTTTTTAATATTTATGTGAAAAATGAATTTTTGGAAAAATTAGTCTAATTTGTAATTTTTATATTTTAGTTGAAATTATTATTAATTATTATGTTTTTGACAGTTTTTGAGTAATAAATAGCATTAAAATAATTTTTATAATTTATTTCCTATTTTTAGCTAATTATTAGTAATTTTCGGAAAAATATATGAATAATGATTTTATTTATTATTTTTAAACTTAAATGAGTTTTTGGTTCTTTTTATTATCCATTTGAGCAATTTAAATAATTAATTGTAATTAATGCTATTTAATTTCAAATTAGAATAATGGATTTTATTAATATAAATTAATTACAAATTGGAATTTTATTATTTATTTTGGAAATAAATATCTTTTATACTTTTATTATGTAAACAAATTGATTTGTGATATTTAAATGAATTTTTATAATTTTTGTGAATTTTTTTAATTTATACTATTTTATTATTGTGGATTGTGTTGGTTCTTGGTTAGGAAATAAATGTAGTTCAGTAGTTTAACCCGAGATTTATGAACTATGGATATTTTAAAGTATGTTTGCGTATAGGATCAACTCTACTTTTGTAGAAGGATGGTTGTTTTACAAAGAAAACTCTGTCAAATTTTTGGTAGATTTATCGTAAAATGTGACATTGGATCAATCCTAAATTTTGAGTTTTAGTTGTAATATCCCGAGATTTTAAATAATTTTAAACTGCATCGGGATATGCAGTGTTAATAATTTTGATAAATATATTTGATTATTTAATTAGTTTGTTATTTATTAAATTTATTTTTAATTATTTTAAATTTTTTATGTAAAATTTTTCCGAGAATTTTATTTTTGGAAAAATTAAAACCTAAATAAATGTTTATTAATTATGTTAGTCGGTTTTATGTATTTGCATGAGTCCATGCATGATTTTAATTATCGTATTAATATATATACATATACATGCATATATATATATATATATATATATATATATACATATTTAATAATTAGGATTTATTTTAATTAAGTATATATTATATAGTTGTATTAAATTAAAATGTATTATATATGTGTATATGTATATAAATATTGGGTTGATATTTTTAACGTGTGGCGTAGATTATTTTTTAATATAATATTAATATATTATAATAATATATATATATATATATATACATACATACATATATATAAAGTTACTATAATTTACGATTTGTGCCGCTCTCACCTTCATCTTCTTCCCGACACCCACCTCCACCATCTCCGTCCGTTCTGACGATCAGAGGCCGTCGGAGTGCCTCCCGGACATCCACCTTCTTCCCAAGCTTCCTCCGCCGCCTTCTTCCTCCATTTTCGGCTTCGTTTGGCCGTGATATTACCGGAAACCCGAGAGATTTCACCAACTCCGTTCTCCCTCGTCCAGCCATCGTTCTTGTTAATTCCGGCGTGGTTTTGCTCCTAGAACTCCCTAAAAGTTGATTCTAAGCTTCTGGAAGCTTGAAAACTTGATTTGGTAAGGATTTAAGCTTGATTTCATTTTCGGCCACTTTGTGTTCTTGATTTTTTTGGACTTCGATTCTAATGATTCAAGCTTACTTCCTTCACAAATATTGATCCTAGTAGCTCAATCTACATCTTGTAATTTTTATGGAATTTTTCGAATTTATTTTGATTTTTGTGAATTTTTTATTATTTTATTAATATTTTCTAATTTTCGTAAATTAATTAAATAATTTGTGAAATTGTGATTTATGGTGTTTATAGAGGTTGAAATTAATTTTAGAAATTAATTTGTAATTTTTGTGATTTTTGTGTAATTATTATGATTTTATTTAGTTTAGGTGAATTTTGGAAAATTAGGTTAAATGAGTATTTTATTAAAAAGTAATTGGTTAATTGAGTATAATTATTGATTTTATTGAATTATATGTTGAGAAAATAATTTTTGAGTAATTATATAATTTTTAGTGAATTTTTGAATAATTATTGTATATTATGTGAATTTATATATACTAGGGATATTTTGGTAATTTGGTACTAATTTGGTTGAAAATTAAATTAAATTGGTTTTAATAATTATTTGAGGTATAAAAATTATTTTTACAAATTAATTACTATTTTTAACTAATAAAAACTATTTTTCAAAAATTATTTTCAAAATATATATAATATACTATTTTTGTAAATAAATGAGTTTTTAATGATTTTTAATGTGTTTTAGGGCTAATTATATAATTTGGATTTATAAAATGAATTTCGGTTAATATTTATGAATTTATCGAGAATTATGGATTTTTAATATTATTTTATTAAAATTAGGGTTTTTATGTAATTATCGGTAAATAATTATTTTCAGTGTTTTAAATATCTAATTTGCTATATTTTGATTATTAAAGGGTATTTTCGGTATTTTTGGCATTTTAAATGTGTTCTGTGCATATCTCGTGAATTATGAACCTCGGTCGGTAGAATCGTAGTTTGGGAGTCCGACCGAGGGGTTGTGTGGCTGTATATTCTCAAAGTGTGTTTTCTTGCATGACCGACTCTACTTTCTGAGTAGAGAGATGCCCATTTTACAGGGGAGGTTCTGCTGAATTTTCGGTAAAATTCTCATAAAACGTGACATCTAGTCAAATCCCTATTCCTATTCTGTATCCAGTATTCTAGATCGAGTCTCTAGAATTTTGTTAGATTTATTCTAATTTCATGTTGTCATTTGTTTGTTTAGTTGTGCCGAGACCGAGACCTAGTGGACCAGGCCCATCGGACCCATCTTGAGGAACGCACAACTGTGAGTTGTTATTTTATATATACGTGTTTTAGGATTGCATGTTTTAGAAATGTATGTTTAAATTTTATGAAATATGCATAAATAATTTAATAATTGCTTAGGTATATTTTAGGTATATTTTTGGTGTATTTTAAATTAAATGTATGTTTTATTATTGAATTATACTTAAAATGTTTTTAAGTATATGTATAGTTTGTTTCTGGTTTATTTTATAATTAAATTGAATTTATTTGATATATATATACTCGAAATATACTTGGTTTATTTTTGGTATATTTCTAGTATATATATATATGGTTTATATTGTTATTTTAATTAATGTCATGCATCATTTATTTTTTGGAATGTATGGATTTATTTTAAATGAAGGATATCAATAGAACGTGCTACCTAGTGGGCAGCACTATGACCGAGTATGTACCGGTACGATGATAGAATTTAGGTTAAATTACTAACCTATTGATGGATTACGACTTGATTGATTTGATCTGATTGATGTGTGATGTGATTTGAGCATGTGATTGCTGGAGCTCGGTTGACCAAGTGTCTTGGGACCAATCACACTGATAATCAGACTGCTGGAACTCAGTTGACTTAGTGTCTCGGGGCCAGTCTACTGTCCAAATGAAACAAGTGAATTTATTTGGAATAAGTGAGCATGTATGGCTAAAGTGTTGTCTAACACTATTTGAGGTTACGATCATCTAGGGTTCTATTTGATCCTTCATAAAAGGATATTTTCAGTGTTATATATATAAAAATGATTTTTGTTGCATCTGTGTGTATTTGCCTATATATATATTTATTATATATATTATTGAATGTATGCATTTGTCATTTAGCTATGCATGTATATATACTATAATAATTCACTTAGTGAGGTCTGACTCCCCTTTGTTGTTTATTTTTCAGGAGATTCTTCATCCTCAGACCTCAGTAGCAGACCCTTACGCCGGATTTCTTCTACCCCGACTTTATTATGTAAACTGCTCACTTGATTTTATTTTGTATTTTAGACACTGCAGTAGTTGTAGTTAAGTTTGTGGGATGTTTATTTTATATATGTATGAGATTTGTATTTTAAAAATTGAAACAAGAATTTGTATTAAAAGATATTATATATATGAGATGAGTTTGTGTTATTAAAACAACTGATGAGTTTCTTTATTATTTTGAGATTTTAATTTCCACTGCAAGATATTTTATTTATATTATTATTACTATTGCATGCTTTTACTTTATTTTAAGGCTTGCTACAGGTTCTGGATTCGAAAGAATTCTCGTTCCCTAGCACCGGTCATGGCCCCCTGTTTTGGGTCGTGACATTAGTTGAGTTGTGTCTTAGATCGAGTTGTTCTTTAGAAATTCTAGATGTATAAAATTAGGAATTTAATTCTAATATCATTATTATTATTATTAGTATTCTATATTTGTATTAAGACCGAGACCTATATGACCAAACCAGTTGATTCATTTTAAAAGAGTGCACTCGTATGAGTTATTATTATATGTATGCATGGTATATAGAAATCATTGTTAGCATCCATATTTTGATGATATGAAATTAATTTATTAGTTTGCATCAAATTTTATTTATTTATTAATTATTATTATCATTATCACATATGCACATATATTTGATTTCACATATATATATTGTAAATGCAAACTTTATGTTTGTAATTTGGATGCTTTACATATTTAATATGATTTCATTTATTTAATTATTTTTTATATAATATTTTAGAGAATAATTGTAAAATGTGCCACCTCGTGAGTTATACTAGAGTGTTGCGCAGCAGTACGTTAAATGGTAGACCATAAATTTATTAATTTGAGATATGATTTATTTGATTATTAAGATTTTTAGTGAGAGAGTGGTGTAATTGTTGCAGCTCGGTTGACCTAGTGTCTCGAGGCCAATCATGCCGGCAGTGAGACTGCAGCAGCTTTGTTGACTTAATGTCTCGAGACTAGTCTACTGTCCAAAAATTTAGAAGAGAAATATTGTTGGAATTAAGTGAGTCTGTTGGCCAGTGAGGTTTAGTGATCGAGGTTGTGGAATATTTTAGGGTTCTGCTCTAGTCCTCTACTTAAAAAAATTATTGCATTTATTTGTTTATCGAAAAACATGGTTTCGAACATCTGTATGAAATGTATTTATAAATTAAAATAAATATAAATCTATAAATATTATTGTACTGATGCTTGAATGTTTGTATCTATTGCATGCATATATATAATAATGATTCACTTAGTGAGGTCTGACCCCTTCAATATATTTTTTTTAGGATTCTTTCCATCAGACATCCCATACTAGTTCTCTTCGTCGGACTCTTTCCTTTTCGACTGATTTATGTAAATTTTAAATTACTCTTTCTTTGTATTACTAAACGCTGCAATAGTATTTCATATTATTGTATTCTCTAATTATTGTTATTAGTGATTGTATTTTGAATATTGTAAAATATTTTATTATGATAAATATATATATGTATATGAAGATTTCCTTTTGTTTTAAAAAGTTTTAATTCTGAAGTATATTGTGGTATGTTTTATTAAGTTTTTATTTTAAGGTTTGCTATGGGTTTTGGATTCTCGCGAATTCCTATTCCCTAATATTGGTTATGACTTCTGAGTTTGGATCATGATACTCAAAGAGGAAAGTTTGCTAACCATCCATTACGATTGCAAAATTAGATCAAATACACCTCATAAATGGAAGACCAAATAGATGAACTAATATGAGTACTCCAAACAACTTTAGAATGATAAAGATAACAAGATAGCAAGAAATGAAAGGGAAAGTTATTTTGACTCAAAATTTGCTTAGCATAGCATAGTTTATCAAGTATAAGCTTTTTAAACTCAGATCACCCTAATCCAGTGGAGAGCAATAAATATCCCATTGAACCATAATCAGTTTGCGAGAAAGATAATCCCGAGTCCAACGAAAATTTTTTAAATAGCACTCTAAATATTTCAAAAGTAATATTGGCCATTCATAAAGCATGAAAGAGTGAATGAAAGAACCATAGAGGATGGAGTTAATTAAAGATAGTCTGGCTGCCATAGAGAGAGTAGCACATTTTCATTTCTCCAACTTTGTAATAACAGAATCAACTATAAGTTGAAGCCATTTCCTTTTAAGGGCCCTTTTGAATATAAGGACACCTAAGTATTTAAAAGGTAAGGAACCCAACTTCATTTTGGAAATAGATTGTAGCACAACATATCGAGAAGAGGAAAGATATTTGCCAAAAAATATATCTGACTTTTCCCAATTTACTTGTTGACCCGATAATGATCCATAGAAAGCAAATAAAGCCATAATATGAGATTGGTTTTAGAAAGGTTACAAAAAAGCAAGATGTCATCGGCATAAAGAGGATGGGTGGGACAAATAACTCTACTATTGGAGTGCATGGGAATTAGATTACCATGATCAATAAGCTTCATAAGAGAGTGATTCAGGAATTCCTCTGCCAAATAGAAAAGTAAGGGAGATAATGGATCTCCTTAGCAAACCCTACAAGAACAGGAGAATTATCCCTTAGACGATCCATTAATAACAATGGATAAATGAGCTGAGTGAAGAATAGCTTAAATCTAATGGCAAAAAAAAGGTAAAAACCTAGAACAAAGAAGCACTGTAAGAAGAAAATCCCATTCAAAGTATCAAATGCCTTCTTTATATCTATTTTCATGGCCATACTTCCTTATAATCCAGAAGATTAAAGTTTTTGGAAGCCATCATAATACATTCATCAATATGCCTTCTAGGGATAATGTAATATCCTAAATTTTTAAATATTTTTATACTGCATCGGGATATGCAGTGTTAATAATTTTTGTATATATATTTATGATATTTTATGAGTTTGTTGTTTGTTTAAAGCTAATTTTAATTATTTTATATTATTTTAAGTACTTTACGTAAAATTTTCCCAGAAATTATATTTTCGGGGAAATTGACACGTAAATAAATTAATACTATTTATTTTGACTAGTTTTATGAATTTGCATGAACTCATATATAATTTTAAAGTGCTAAAATAAAATGTATATATGTGTATTTATTTAAATTAATTAGAGCTTAATTAATTTCCTTAATTTTATTATTTAATTTTTGTATTAATTAATTTTAAGTTTATAAATTATTAAACATATTAAAATATATGTGTGGTGTATATTTAATATGTGTGAAATTTTATATTATTATAATATATAGTGTAAATATATATATATATATATACACATATACATAATTTTTATCAAAAAACCAAAACTTCCATTTATTTACAGTTTTGCCCCTCCTTCATCTTCTTCCTCCCAAAACGTTTTCTTCCATTTCCAGCCACTTTCAAGCTGGTTTTCTTCCTGTTACTATGTCTCTCAGCTTTCCTCTTCCACCTCCAGCCATTTCCACCATCTAAAACACTCTTTTCCGGTGAGTTTTGGCCGGATTTTCTTTAAAGAGCCAAAAATCAACTTAACTCCGACCAAGAACTTTCCGGCCACAAAATTTGATGCCGTTGGTCTCTATCTTCTCCTTGAGCTCTGGTAAGTGTGATTCCAAGCTTTTTTTTCACTTGATTTGGTCTAGAATTGCTTAGGTTTCAATTTCTTCAAATCAGCCATTTTGGGTTTTGAATTTTTTTTAGCTTCAATTTGATTGATTCATGAAAACTTCCTTCACAAACTTTGTTCCTGGAAGCTTAATCTACATGATGTAATTTTTTTAGAATTTTTGGAATTTATTTTAATTTTTATGAATTTTTTATTATTTTATTATTATTTTCTAATTTTCGAAATTTAATTAATTAAATTATGAAATTGTATTTTATGGTGATTATAGGAGTTGAAATGAATTATAGAAATTTATTTGTAATTTTTGTGAATTTTTATGTATTTATTTGGAATTTATTAAGTTTAGGTAATTTTGAAAAATAGGGTTAATTATGTGTTTAATTGAAATAAATTGGTAAATTGAGTATATTTATTGATATTATTGAATTATATGTTGAGAAATTAATTTTTGAGTAATTATATAATTTTTGGTGAATTTTTGAACATTTATAGTGAATATATATATATATGGGTATTTTAGTAATTTTACACTAAATTGGTTAAAAATGTAATTAAATTGGTTTTAATAGTTATTTAGGGTATAAAAATGATTTCTGCAAATTTTTAGTATTTTTAACTAATTAAAACTATTTTTCGTAAATTA